>JAVJGG010000054.1:36895981-36914367 GCA_035590195.1 Aviceda cuculoides | reverse complement strand
GCAATGATGCAGTAAGCCCAATGCAAAAAATAATTTTATTTTTTCAGATTATAGATTTCCTGAGCATTTTAATCAAGACTACAAAATAAAATAATCTTAAAAATTCTTTAATAACTTTAGTGTTATTTTTCTTTACTAATATTTTAAGAAATATAATTTTGTTGTAATAAATTACGGTTTTAAGAAGATCACATTTACAATTTTACACATAAATGATAATCTCATCTCCCAGATAAGCAGTTAAATAGATAGCTTTCTTATTAATAGCACAATACCACCAAATGATGGGTAATTTCTATTATCTTTATAAATAGATAAGAAGTATATAGATGTGAAAGAAGCACTGATGTGGAAAATGTTAAAATAACAAATCTTATTAGAAGAAAGAATCTAGAAATAACTTGTCAGGAGGGTAATGACCTCAATTAAATTTTATGTGAAATTATAATTGGCGTTTTTAATAAAGGAATGCTATTGCAAATTGCATATTTGATATAATATTACAGGACACCTTATTTCCTCTGGCTTGTATTTATATTAAATAAAAATCTTTGAGATAATCAAGGAAGAGTCATAATTTAGAGTTTTGGGAATCTGTTCAGGTGATAGGTTTAAAATAGCTTTCAATACAAAAGAGAGGCAAGTGGGAAAGTTATCTGAAAGTGATCTTTTTGTTCGTTTGACCAAAAAGATGTTGATATTCAACATGGTGTGGTGCATGCTCTTAGATGCAGCCAAGATTATAGCATCTTCAAGATGTAGTCAAATAGAATCCCCTTTTTTTAAGACATCTCATTTGAGGCTAGAAAGTTCACTATGTGCAAACTCTCTAAATAAATTGCTGAGAAAGTTCTAAAAATTACCCAGTTTTCATCTGTTGTACACATACACATAAGGAAAGTATAATGTCTCTCATTATCATTATGGTCATGTGCTAATTTCTAATCCCAAACTAATATTAGAATAGTAACTTTGAAGTAGTTCTACAAATAATATCAAGATCTATGCTGGGAAGGAGGAGGAGTTGCCTGTGGAGTCTTCCAAAACATGGCTCAATATATGGGTTTTAATTATTTATATTGTCATATACTTTTGCTAAAATTCAACCTAGATACACTTAATGATACTACAATAGTGCAGATTTCCACTCTGGGAAAAATATTACAAAGAAAAAAGTCATCTTAAACCATCTCTCATTGTTTAATGTTTATCCTTTGCTTACATAAAATAGTAGTAGAAGGGTTGCAGTTGTAGGCATAATAGTAGAAGTGATGAGTTAAACTGGTGCAAGAAAAAGCAACAACAAAAGTCAATAAGGAATATTGGCTTGGGGTGACATAGCTGAAAAATAAGCTATAGTAGTTGTTAGGAAAGTACCTAATAGAAATTCTAAGCAAAAAGAAGTAGTGTCTGTAGCATTCACAAATAAGCAGCTGCTACAATTCACAATCTACCCCAATTATCTTCTGTTAATCTGGCACATCTTTAAAATTAAATGCTGTGCATAATTCATGGTTCAGATACTGCAGACTTTTCTTCAGGCTCACCAAGAAAAGTCACTATCACAAGTGACCTGTGTAATTGAATGTGAGTTATTTTAGAAGCAGATTTCCACAGAGGGAAGAACTGTGGCCATGGGGAATCCTCAGCATTAACTTTTTAAATTCTGAGCTGATACATAAATGTAAAAAGAGATAAACTGATACTGTTGAAAAAGAAGTGGTTGTTCTTATATGGAAAGTTTATCATTTACACGCTGTCATATGTATGTAGATGTGTTTGTAGATACACTTGGGATTACTGTAACCTAAGGACTAGATTCTGATAATTTTGAAGATGAAATGTTTTATGGATGAAGAGCAGAGTACTGCACCGTCAAAGCACATTTCATGAGACCACTCTGGGGAAGAGCTGTAACTACTTCACAGATTAGTTGAGATTTGGACATTTAAGACCAAAAGCAACCCAGAAATACTATGTCTCACCTAGCTTTGGAGGTACCAAAATTGATCTTACATCCACATTTTGGACTACAGTTTTTAATTCATCTAAATTGAAGGTCTTGCAATCCTTGAGGCTAATGCTTAGTTCTCATAAAACACACTTGTGATTCAGTATGAAGTTGAGAGCTACCTAACTGTAGAATGACCTTATGGATGAAATAAGGTCATAGAAGAGTCAGTTGTAACAAGGATGAAACTTACACCAGCTGATCTTGCAGCTGAGTATTCAGTTGGTTCACCTTCTTTCACAAATAATAATTATATTTAATTCCTTTTCAGAAAAAAAAAAAAATCACTTTTCTCAAAACATTGATGAAGGCATTAGGTTGTGTTAGTAATCCAGAGGTCTAAACTGATCACCACAGTCGACTGTACTGTCCCAGGGCAGTACATTCTTACAGTTTTACCAGAAGAGTTTTGGGTTTTCTTTTTTTAAGATTGTCCCTAGAGCTCCATTTGAAGTTTTCATTTATTCAATACAGTGTTTGGGATTAAAAGTAAATTTTTTACAGACTACTTGGGCCCCTCACTACCAGAAAGACATTGAGGTACTGGAGCGTGTCCAAAGAAGGGCAACCAAGTTGGTGAGGGGCCTGGAGCACAAGTCTGATGAGGAGCGGTTGAGGGAGCTGGGGCTGTTCAGTCTGGAGAAGAGGAGGCTGAGGGGAGACCTCATAACTCTCTACAGCTACCTGAAGGGGGGTTGTAGTGAGATGGGTCTCAGTTTCTTTTCCCAAGTAACAAGTGATAGGACCAGAGGAAACGGCCTCAAGTTGCACCAGGGAAGGGTTTAGATTGGATATCAGGAAAACTTTCTTCACCGAAAGGGTTGTCAAGCATTGGAACAGGCTTCCCAGGGAAGTGGTTAAGTCACTATCCCTGGAGGTATTTAAAAGACATGTAGATGTAGTGCTTAGGTACACAGTTTAGTGGTGGACTTGGCAGTGCTAGGTTAACAGTTGGACTCAATGATCCTGAGGGTCTTTTCCAACCTAAGTGATTCTGTGATTCTATGATCCTATTCTTGATGTTTCTTAATGGAAATGGAAGCGCACAGATACTGGAGGATGAAAGGAAAACAGCAAAATATTAACAGAATTCAAACCAGTTTCAGCTGAGATACAATTCTAAAAATGGGTATGTATGGATATGTGTCAATGCTTTGTCTTTCTCCCACCAGTTCATTTTGTCTTCCTCTTCCACAACATGAGGCAGCAGGTAGAACCAGAATTCTGGATTGCAAGATTTGCCTTTGGAATAAAGCTGTCCAGATTTCTTTCCTAGAGTACAGTGAAAAATGTGAATGCAAAAATATGCTATTCTACTGATCAGCAAAATATACTGATTTCAGTGAAGTTTGTGTAAGGACGTAAACAAACACTAACTAGCTTTTACACCCAACAGCTTTATGGCTATAACGCAGGTCTGAAATATTAATGGAGGAATACTGTTCCTTGAGCAAATGGCACAGGAACTTGAATCTCTGTCTTCCATAACTCAGTGTCAAGTTCTTCAAAATACCCAGACTATGCCAGTTCTTTCCTCAGACTGGTTCTACAACAGAGTTACTCCTGGCTTAATAGAATACTCAGAACTTGGGCCACAACCAGAACTTTTCATTTTAGAAAGGTATAATTTTTCTGCAGTCTTGAGAAAAAATAAAGTGGTGAGTGGATTCCTATTGAATCTCAGTGTAAGAGCACATGTAGCCTCCTTCTATTTTCATTTGTTTTGTCCACTTCTTAAGGATTTGGTATATCGATAGATTTTTAACCTGACAGGAATAAAGATTAAAGTGCATTTTTCTTGCTGTTTTTCCACAGTGCCTCACAAACACAGTGGTTCATACTAGCACTGCTGTACTACACCAGCTTGTTATAAAACTTATCAAAGCTGCAGGCATGGGGATGAAAATCCCAGGAGCCTTTTACTGGCATTTTCAACAAATGTGACAATGTTTGGCACTTCCAGGGGCCAGCAAACATTAAATGGCATTTTTCAGAAACTGCTGAGGCAATTTATTTACTCTTGCAGTGAAGTTCCGGGAGCCAACATATGAAAAAAACAGCATGTGTTCTTCTGCTGTACTGTAGAAATTCTCCTTTGCCTGCCTTACTCGCTCAAAATCCCCCTCACACCTCACACAGACAGTTTGATTCTTCTTTCCTTGAGTCAGTGCGAACCCAAGAGAAGTCCCTTAAAGCCACTGGGCAAACCAATGCGGTGGAAATGAAAGGAATCAAATGTCAGACTGTAGAAACACTATGAAGCCTCTACAACGGGGGCCATTTTGGTTATAGTTATTTATTACACAAAGCAGTCTCAGCAAACACATCAAGAAAAATGAACCCCACCTTGTGCAGTGAAAGGCTGATCTGACAGAGATCACTGCTGAGCTGCTCAGGGACAGAGATGCGCAAAGCAGGCTTGCCCTTTGGATGGCTGTAGGGGAAGGAGTGCATGCACACAGCCGAGAGCTCTTTCCTAAGCTGTTTGCTCAGGAGCAGTTTAAACAGACGCTGAATCGAAAGAACAGAGAGAGCTGGGCTCGCAGGATGGGGAAGTCGTTGTGGGTTGAACTCAGACATGACCAGAGCAGCCACAGCAGAGCAAATTGCTCTGGCGTTACGGCACAGTGCCTCTCAGCTTTGCAAATTCCCTCCTATGGGATGGATGTGTCGCATAACTTATCCCCTCGTGGACATGCAGCAGACCAGTCCCCATAATTCAGGGCAACACCCCCGCGTTGTACACAGTTGACCCTGCTTCCCCTGCCCCAGCCCTTTAACCTTCACGCATTAATCTTTCCGCGGCGGGTTCTTGCTTGAATACCTTAAGCAATAGTTTGCCTTTCCCTAAGCTGTCGCTGCAGAGAGGTTTCTTCACACCCCTGCTAACAGGTACAGCTTCTATTGGTGAAGGTAATCAACTGGCACCATCTGCTTCGAGGAATAAATAACAAGATACTTTCTACAGCAATTCTGTAATATCTAGGTACTGTCCTCTCATGGTACCCATCCCTTTACCCTGCCTACCCACCCATCCACCCACCCCCACATCCATCCGCAGGAACATGTTCTTGCAGAAAAAACACTGGCTCAGAAGTGACTTCACTCTAAGAAGTGGAATTGGCAGGTAATAAATAGGCCTGTATTATGCTGCTTTCATAAAAACACTCTCTGGGGTGAAGACATTTGAATGTGAACACAGGTTATTGTGCATGCACAGTTATCTCAGAGTCTCTATTATCAGGCACCTTTCACTGCATGTATCACTGAGTGTATGGAAAAAACCCAACACCAAAAAGCCCCCCTTTCATTAGGGTAAAGAAAGAAAATCAAGGAACTGCCAGGACAAAATTGACACCGTATAATGCAAACTCTACACACTGGCATAGCAGGAGTTCCCACAGTAAGTGATGTTGCTTAGGAACAATAATAACATGTAGCCCCAGATCATCCCCTCCGATTATGCAGGAAGAGAGATTCAGTCTCCCACCAGAAGCACAGAAGTGAAGAATATCACACCCCTCCATGGGTCTCACTCTCACCCTTACCTGGGACAGGCTTTCATCTGGAGGACATGGGACAAGTTGGTCCCCAGTTCTGCCAGGAACCCCACCACAAACAAATGCTGCCAAAGTCAGCAACATCTTCAGAAACACACGGGAACGGGGAACCGAAGCACAAGCTGGGAATGGTGGCCCTCTAAAGCCATTCCTCCTATATCTCCTACACCTACCCTTGCCCATCTATGTAGAAGGCCACAAGAAGGGCTCTCTTCTCCGAAACACCATGCTGGAATAACCTTGCCCTGACCTCTCCCGTGCCTGTGGCAGCAGGGGCTGAGTGACCCTTGGGCTGGACTCGTGCTTATTTCCCACATCCCAGTTTCGCGCGTTGCTTCCTCAAACCTTGGTCCTGAGGGAGGATGATGGGCATGTAGGTCTTTCACAGGTAGGGAAGAAGAAATGCCACATGCTCCTTCTCTGCACAAGAGAAGACCATCTACGGCTGGAGCTCGCTGTTGTGTCTGGCTAGGCCCAGCCACTGAAAAGGACCAGCAAACCTACCCTGTGCTCTGCCTGACCTTCACTCAGGAGCCCAGTGCAAAACAATTATTCTCAGAACAGCATTTTTTGCCTCTTTATGCTGATGAGGTCCTTGAGTCTTGTAACCTCTGCAATTTCTTTGGAGATGTGTTACAAATTATTAATTTATTCTGATTTCTGAATTATTATTTTTGATAATTACTTTCATTTTTGTGCCTCTTAAGGTCATTTAGGGTTTTGTCTCTTTCCTGGATAATCATTTTCATTAACATAGCAGTAGTCTTGGAAACAGCTAAGCAGAAGTTTGTACCATCATCTAGCTTCATGCAATGAGCTGAGCAAGTATAAATATGCTGTTCTGTTTTCACACACAGAGCAGTTCTGGGCAACTGGTGTCTAGAGCTGTGGTGAGCTCTCCCTGCCACTCCAGTACAGGCCCAGCTGCTGGTACTTCTGACCAACTTAAAAAAAAAGAAAATACATCTGAAAAATGCCTTTATTTCCCACAAAAAAAAAAAGTTCCAGGAGTTGGGAAAGGCCCCTCACTAGCTGAGCTAATTCAGCAGCAAATCTAGGATAGGAAAACCTTGGGTTTAATTCTCTAATCTGCCTGAGTAAGCTGGGGTAAGTATTCTGCCTTGTTTTAACCCAAACAGGGGGCTGAGCCTGCAGATGCCAGTAACCGAATCGCTGGGTAACAGAAAGCAGCCATTTCTTGTCTACAGTTTAGTGAAACATTTAGAAAGCTTTCATTTTGTTCTGCCACTGAAAAGAAACAAATTTAACATCTTGAAATGTCTCACAAAATTGCTTTCTGTCCATTCCTGATTAGCAGCCATCAGCCTGTACCCTCGTACTTGTGCCTGCACTCTGCACTTTTTTACCCATCCTTACCCCAACTCCCACTCCTCCCACTTACTTGCACAATTTGCTGTGTCCCATCCCATATTTACATCACTAAATCTGTGTGCAGCAGTAGACTTTTAATCTCTGTCTTTAGTCTCTGCCCGTGAGATGCCACCCTGGCAGGGACCCCTATAATTTACCCTCATAGGAACAGCAAAGAATGATACCTGTCAGTGCTATTACTATTCAAACAACATCTCAACTGTGCAAATTCCTTAAAAATAGATTTCAATGAGCATGAGGCATTGTCATCTTTGTTTACGTGCCTGATCATTCCAGGTCAGTGATGGGAAGGAGGCTCCACAGCAGGTGAGAAATATGCCAGGTTGAGGACAGGCTCTGCTAGGAGCAGAGGGAGGTGGCACCCGCTTGCTGGAGCTCGGTGATTAGCCCTTGGGTGCCGCATTGGATGGAGGGCAGGGATGGACCTCAAAAATGAGTCATGGTGGACTGGGAGTAAACTACACGGAGTACAGACTCCGCTGCGGAAGAGTAATCGTTGACCGTGACAGTACGTCAACAAAACCGATTGCTGGCCTCAGTAACTAGGACACTCACGAGCAGCATTTCTCATTGTTTATGAATGGATATATCAAGTAAAAATGTGCCAGGAACAGCTCTTTAAGTACATTTTATAAAGGCCTCCATGTTTTTTGAGATTTTGTATGTGCTATTCCTTTCCAATTATATTGCATAATTGTATTCAAAAACAAGGTGTTTGCTAACTTTAAATGGGTTTATATATAACAGCTTAAAAGACAGCATTGCCTTGAAAGTTGTGGGGTTTTTTTAATTAGCTAATGTTAAAAATCAATAATCAAAGTATATTAAGAGGATTTATAGATTGTAAAACCAAATAAAGGGAAAAGCTGTGATAATTTATTCTTACACTCTGTCAAAAATGGCTATGGTATTACTTTGTTTGGACTACAGCATAAAAAAAAATTCAATCTTGATGACAAAAAATTCTTACGCAGGGAATCTGTTGCAGGGGATTTACCAAATTTTCCTGTCTGATTACTCTCACTGCTGAAAAAGGTATTGCTCATTTCTGATCTGCATGTGTTCAGCTTTAGCTTCAGCCAAGGGATTGCTTATACATTTCTTCACCAGATTAAAGAGTCAGTTACCTACATTCTGCTACTGTAAACTGACAGATTTAAGTCCACCAATTTCCAGTCCTTAATTTGAGCTCTCTCCAGTTCAACATGTGTCTTTAACAGTGGAAATCACAATTAAGCACAGCCTTCCATATACACTCACACCAAGTAATACCCACCACACCGAATGTGGAGAATACTCTGTTATATGCTGATGGCCTGTATTAAACAACATCATGCTGTGGCATCAGATACAGCCAATTTCAAAGTTACCCGAAAATCCTTGTTACAGTAATTTCTTCCCAAGTTCAGAGGGCTCCTTCTTATTAGTATAAGCTAAATTAAATGGCCTTGCAGGTATGATTTTACACTGGCTGTTTTAAAGCATATACTGTATAGTACTTTGTATTTAGCTGACTGATCTGGACCACTGCAGGTTATAGAGCTCTCCTCTTCATTGTCACTTATCTCCATTCTCTTTTTGAGCTGAAGCTTTTATCAGTGATCTTATGTTATCTCTCAAGTCCCTGATCAAAGTATTAAATATCACAGACCAAAACCAATTTCCCATGGTATTCTCTAAGAAACAAAAATTTGATGGTATTTCTCAACTTAAAATTGCCTTTTATGTAAATTGATTTTTACAATAACTAGCTCACAAATAAAAACTGACAACCTTATTCCATTGTTGGAGAAAAAAACCCCAAACTTTTATGGAAGTAATGATTGAAATCAGCAATTTCTACATTCAGAATCTCCAAATAATGTTTTTGAATGTAAGTGATGTGCAGGACAATTCTGTTGGCTATGAGGCGTAATCTTTTAACAGAAACTAGAGTTGCAATCTCGTAAAACAATATGTGCCGTTTTATAAGACTAGCGTTTTAAGATAAAGTCAGTGGCTGCTGAAGGCATGTGGAGGCTTCCTGATCTGTAAGCTTTATTCCTCTTCCTTTTTGAATTTGGTACAAAACCAGTTTTGCCTGGTTTAATCTGATGAAATTCCTGATGATTCCAGGTCACAGCAAAACAATATGGTCCAATGGACAGGTGATCAGCTCATACCCATTCCCTTTCCTTATTCCAGGCTCAGCTGGCTGTGCAGCTTTCCAACAGTGCTTAGGCCAGCAGCTATGCTGAAGCCTCAGTTTCCTGGTTCCCAAAGGCACTCTGCAAGATTAAACTGGAGTGACTAAGCATGTACCTTATTTTTCCAAGCAGGTCTATGGATAAGGACAAACCATCATTTCTGGTTAAACTATAGTGATTTCCTCTGGTTTAAGTAGCAAAAAAATTACCATGAAGACAAAATAATGAAAAAAGATTGCTTATTACCAAAGTGCTGAGTGTGGAAGAAGAATCTGTGTTAACTGGGAAAAATGATGTCTAAGTGATTCAGTTTAAGGTTATTTGATTTAGCTGCTTATTTGCATTTTATTTCTCTTTCTGCAGTTTGGTTTATACTTTTTTTTTTTTTTTTTTTTGCTAGCCCTCTCCTCTGTCCTTGGATTATGTAAGTAACAGAAAAGAAAACAAACAAACAAACAGAATTTTAAGTCTTTTTTTCCCTCTGGGAATGTATATGTTTGGCCACACTGAGAATAAACTGCAGCATCCCAGTATCTAATTCTCTCATCATTGATTGCCTTTAATTATTCTCAATTTATAGCATTAGTGCTGGAAAGCAAGGCGTGTCATATTCAGGATTCTTTTCAGCTGGCTAAGCATTAATGGAGGATGATTAACAAGAAAACCTCTCTGCCTTGCCAGTCCAGGCTAAAAGCAAATTGGTTATTTGGCCAATGCATGTGTTCATTGTCCACATATCTGAAAAAATGAGTAGAAGTAGCAATGTAGCTATATAAATGTATGTTGCATTAATTAGTGGACTAACCTAGACACTCTTTTTTGCTTTGTTCAGATTAAAGTTCAGTTTCAAAACTGGTTTACAACCTTTTTGTCAAGCTTGGAGACCTGTTTTTTATGAAACTGTACCCAAATACCCAGATACGGACTGGTAAGTGCTATTTGCTGTTAACCATCTGGTTGAGAATTGAGTGGATGATGGGGCAGCAAACAGGCAGAAGACAACACAAAAGGCCATAAAAGATCAATATACTCAATTGGTTATAGCTTTTCTCGTTACCTTGGGTTTGAACCCACTAGGTCCATTCCTTTCATGAATGTGTTAAGCTATTCACCAGAAATACTTCACATTTTGACAGATCAAACCTACATTTTCTCCCCTCTTTCAAATGTAAAGCAGAGGCATCCCCAACACCTATCAGTAAAAGCTTACATTACAATACCTATGAGTACAGGCTCACCTGCCAGCTTTTAACCGAATTTTTTGGTGGTAAAAGGCTACATCCTTTGTAGCTGCTACAGGACTCTCAAGATACGGATGTAACAATAAGTTTTTGCACATGGTGAAATAAGGTTAGTGGGAGTGAAAATATATAGAGTGTCATTTACTATGTCATCATGCTATACAGTTACCAATTATCAATGGTACCCATTTATATATGCAATATTATTCTTTAGTAAATAACTCCTCTTTCATTGAAGAGGAACTCAGATTTATCACAAGCTGAAGATCTAGCATTTGGGAGGGTCCTATGAAAAAACTGGCAAATCGTAAGGTTATGTCAGAGTAAAACTACAGTGAAATGATTGTAAAATGATTCTTAATTTACATGCTCCTCAGTCCAGGGATTGTGTTTGTCTTTGTGTTTGCAAAACATACATTTTGAATACTAAGGAAATTCTCAATAGTATGAAAATTGTTTATTTTTACTCTTAGGTTTTCCAGCAGATTTCAGAGAGCCTATAATGGAATAAAACAGCTCTAAATATTTTCAAGGAGGAAAACATCTAGTACCTCTTCAGTTTTTAGAAAATTCTGCAGGTTTGGCTGTTTCAGTCTTTCCTTGTAGTCAAGCACAGTTGTTTTTTCTTTGTTTGTTTTATTTTTCTGAATTTCCTTGGATGTGTTTCAGGGAATATGAAGAATGTAGTCTTTAGGAAGGATATAGTCATCTCGGAGCTATAGAGAAAAGGTGTCTGTGTTACTCATTGTATTCCTGCAATGCCAAGAGGTGGCTCCAACCTTCACTATACAAACCGCTGTTCCACCACACAACAGAAGAGCCATTTGATTTTTTTATGTTCCATAGGAAAAAGAAGATGATTTCAAGCAATAGTAGTGAAATAATCCTGATCAGCATGGTTAATAGCTAACATCACAACAAAATTAGTCCATTACATCATGGACTAATGTATACACACTCTGAAGTCACTGGCTTATTTTGTTCCAGTGTCATATTACAAAGTTTTGTATAATGCACTTCTTGGTTATTGTCAATAAATCATTACACTTTTCCAGTCTTTTGCCTCTCATGGCATTTTTTATTGTTAGGTTCCTTGGATGGGCTTTTTTGTTGGTTGTTTTTTTTTTTTTTATCTGTCCAAATTAATCTTATTTCTAATCTCTCAGCCCTGTATTTCTACTCTTTCCAAGACTTTTGATGTCTAGACCTCAAAAAGATTAATAAATGTCTGCAAAGCTATATATACTTCAACATTTCCAGATTTGGATCTCTCCTTTCAGCTAACATTGAAAATGTTTATACCGTTAATATAATATAATGAATTTTGATTAGTTGCAGTCCCTACAGTATATGCCACTAGACAAATACCTTTAACACTGTAGAAGGAGGACTCTTTATCACTGCCACATGTTTACAATCTGTCAGGCAGTTTTCAGCCCACATAAGTATGCTGCTATGCAAGCCAATCTAAATTAATTTAGCAGTAAGATTTCATGAAACACAGTGCCAAGTGATTTACTGAACTCTAAATATGTAACATCCTCAATTTTCCCTTCACACATTTATATTAGAATGGGTGGTGAGGGAAATTTTCAGACATGCATATTTAATCATGGAACCCATTAACTTTCACTTACAGTTTCACTTTGATTTACAAAGGCATTTAGGGACCCAGTTTCCATTGGTGTCCTGTTGTGACTTGGAAAAAATCATGCTTGCATCAAAAAAACAAACCACATCGGCAAAGCCAGGGTTAGTCTTCCTAACATCTGTCTATTCAGTGCTTTCCCAGCTATGCTATAAGAAGAAAATGGACTCTCCAGTGTATCCTGGAATAATCTCAACCCAAAATAATGTCTCATAGCTCCGCAGGAAGAAAAGCAACCATTCGTGATGGATTATTATCCCCATCTGCTGTGGAAACAGGTAGAGTCAGTGTTTTGGTGCTTTTGTCTCTCATCTGTAGTACTGGAGAAGATTGTCATAACTTCAGTGGTCCCTGCAGGGAAGACAAAGGAAACTGCATGGTAGTCTTCCAGGACTGGTGTGGCAGTAGGGGATATGCTTCACAGGTGGTTTTGAACAGCACAAGTTAAACCAGGGCAAAAGTAATGAAATAATCCCCTGAGAATAGAGTGCGTGTAAGGTCAGAGGTCTGATAGGGTACAACGATTTGGCTGAGAACTGCCGCTGTTCTTGCAGGAAGAGATCAGAAAGAAAAGAGTTTAGCAAGAGTTGCTTTTACACTCGGGCTCTCAAAATTACTATAACTAACTCTACGCAGTGGTTCATCATCAGCATGCAGTTCAAGTAATAGACATCACTTATATTTTCACTAAGTTCCCTTTGCACCACTCTGGCAGCATGAAGAGGGTGGGCTTTGAGCTGAAGGTACATGTAATCATTTTATACCTCTTTAACTTCCCAAAGCAGCAGAAAGGGGTTTTGACATAAATGAGAAGCAACACCATTTCACACTATCTTGGTTAGGAGAGAAAATATTGTGGAGATACTAGTGGTGGTTATAGATTCAGGTGGAGACCTGAGGGTCCTGGTGGACACCAAGCTGAACATGAGCCAGCATTGTGCCCTTGCTGCAGAGGTGGAAAATGATATCCTGGGCTGCATTAGACAAAGCATTGCCAGCAGGTCAAGGGAGGTGATCCATCCCAGCTACTCAGCACTGGTGAGGCCACACCTCAAGTGCTGTGTCCAGTTCTGGGCTTCCCAGTGCAAGAGACACATGGGCAGACTGGAGAGAGTCCATAAAAGGGCCATGAAGATGTTGAAGGAATGGGAGAATCTCTCCTATGAGGGAAGGCTGAGAGAGCTGGGACTGTTTAGCCTGGAGAGAAGAAGGCTGGGGGGACCTTATCAGTATATATAAATACCTGAAGGGAGGGTGCAAAGAAGATGGATCCAGGCTGTTTCCATGGTGCCCAGTGACAGGACAAGAGGCAACAGGCACAAACCGAAACACAGGAGGTTCCCTCTGAAGATCATGAAACATATTTTTATTGTGAGAGTGTGAACACTGCCACAGGTTGCCCAGGGTTGTGCAGTCTCCATCTTTGGAGGTAGTCAAAAGCCATCTGGACATGGTCTTGGGCAGCTGGCTCTAGGTGGCCCTGCTTGAGCAGGGGGGTTGGACCAGATGACCTCCAGAGGTCCCTGCCAGCCTCAGCCATTCTGTGATTCTGTGACTCTGTGACCACTAGGAAGTATCAATACACTAAACCAAAGCTGTTGGCAGGATTGGGTCTGTTTTGATAAGATTTTCAAGCAGGAAAGCCATCAAGGTTTTCTATCTTTAGCTTTTCCAGGTAGAAAGATCATCCAGATCATCCTCTTACTGCTCTGCTGGGTCGGAGCTTTCAAGTAGGATGAGAGAGAGAGAGAGAGATTTAAACTTCTGTTCTGCACAGTTAAGGTAAAGGTTTTATCCTATGTCTCACTTATCTGTCCTGATCACCACTACAGGTGAAGTTCTCTTCCTCCACTTTCTCTTGACTGCCCCCCCCCCCCCCCAATACTAGCATTTATTTTCAAGACCGATCAGAATAGAGACAAAGGTTGAAACCTCAATTTATGCTTGTGAGATGTTTGTTCCTTGGTCAGCTGTATTCATGACCTATAATTAGAGGCACTGTGCTCTCCATTTACAGGAGGATCCATATCTGTTTGATATGCTAATTGCTGCTGGATTTAAACTCTGTGTTTAGTACAGTAACCTTTCATTGCATTTTTCCATGGAATTTTTTCTCAACACTGTTTGATAATCCTTGTATTTCAGCATTATTTGTTTTCTCTCTGAAACCATGTCCTTGTTTTTATCATATTCCTTAGACTGCATTCATCCAGCTTAAAAAAATAAAAAAACACAATTTTTTTGTGAAACTTTCAAATGCTGGGCTTTAGCTTCTCACAGGAATGGACCCAAAGTAAGGATTAAAACCAACAAAACCCCCAAAGTTGTTGATAGAGTTAGTATATATGAAACTGAATTTCATGAGAAGTCAATGGACTTGAGATACCTCGGTAAAGCACATCTTTCTGCTATCTTTTTAAGGTAGCATTCCTGAAATGTACTCAGTCATGTTAATATTATAAAGGCATATCTTAGAGGAAACACTGGGTCAGTAGTTTACCTGTGTGCTTCAGCAATGTAAACAAGGCACAGAAGACTATTTCCTGCAGAAATAGTGTCGGTGACCGCATCTGAGAGAAATGGAAAAAGATAAACACAAAATGGAACAGAGTAGTCATAACACAGACAAAACACTGCTTGACAATAGTTATTATACTGGTTCTGGTAACTTTTGTAACAGATTGCACCGGGCAGGGAGTCTGATGTCTGTCCATTGCCCTTTCAGTAACTGGAGTTTCCCCTTGGGTCAGACTGCCAGGCATGGCAGGTTATTGGGCTTTTGCCTTGCTGTGTAGCGTGAGAAAGGACCCACTCACTGAGGTTGTTCCCCTGGTTATCTTCACCTAATAAATTTCCTGCTGTTGCAGGCGTCTAGGACACTGGTGACATCCTTGATGTCTCCTCCTCTCCTGCACTACAGTGTGGTTTTACGGCTGTTAGCCATATATGGTAAATGTTTTAAGTTCATTATTAAATTAGGGAGAGTTTTCTGACTGTAACGCCTTGGGGGGCAGGTATAGAAACTGTGTATTTATGGAGCATCCTCAACATCCACTTCATACACACGATGGCCAGTGACCGCAGGGGTGCATACATGGTACACGACATAAAGCTGAACAGAACAGCATTCACTCAACTCAGTGCTGATGATCTGATCTACATTACTCATGAATTCTTGACTTTTCAGCCAACTAGTATTCACTGTGTCACTTAGACATTTCATGGTCTCCACGAAAATTGTTTTTTAAGTTCTCCTGTGTATATGTCATCCTCAGAAATCTGGACTCTCTTGTACATTTTTCCTTGTGATCAACCACCCAGGAAAGTATTGCCTCCATTGAAAACATATCATTTTTTATAATTCAGATCTTTATTACTTTTATTTCTCCCTTTCTATCTATTATTCTTGCTGTAATAATAAGCACACCCTTCTGTGTCTGACCAGCTTTTGGCATCATGGGTTTCTATTCACTGTGCACAGATTGAAAGTTTTAGAGCAGCTAACAGACATTGACAAGAATCATGCATACTTAAAAACAATAATAGCAGTCTTTTAAAATCAATTTTTTGAAAATGGGCATATGAAAAGAGAAAATAAATATGTACAGCTATAATGTTCCTGCTTCTCTAATCTGACATTTTCCCCCTCAAAATCGCTACCAATTTTCTATTCCTTACCCCAGATTTTAATAGTTTATTCTTTTCTGATTTATTGATATTAAAAGCTCTTGGATTTTTCTTGATAATGCCAAAGCATGTCAGTCTGAGCATGTGCAAACAGCCCCGAGCTGGATGGATATAAATCCACAGCAGCTGCAGAGCCTGGTGCGGTGCCTGAGCACGTAAGGAAGCACACCTTCGCTCCCAACAGCGCCGAAAAGTACGACTGTGCTGACTGACCTACACTCTACAGCAGAGTTACCTTCTGCCTACCTTTCCTCAGCGGTGACATTAATTTTCCTTACCCTCTTTAATAGAACTAGTAAAAACTTAACTAAGGCCAAGATTTCTACTCCTCTTTCATTTTTGGTTGAAAGTGGCCAATGTAAGTTATTTGACAGCAAATGAGAGACAAGTAGGGTGAGAGCATTTCCTTAGGAAACCATGTAAAATAGTAAGAAAAAAAAATCAGGTAAAATGCCAGGAGTAGGGAATATACATTGGTTTAGATAAGCTAAAGAGATCTTCATATTTTCTCGGTTTTGCTCTTCCATTCCCTGGTCTGGAGAAGGAACTCCGAAATTTGACAGAGCCAGGAGAAAGTGTGGGCAAGGAGTAGGAAAGAAATAATGACCCCCATGTGAATATCCGCCAGATACAGCCATCTTAAATGCTTTTGAAAAGTGTATTTTGCCATGCCTAGTGAACGGGCATTTAAACAGAAATGAAACCCCTTTTGCCTCCCACAAGCTGGGCTGCTGCCCCGTCTCCTGCCCGCAAAGCCCCTGAGCACAGGGCATCCCCCCAGTCCCAGTGCGGCAGCACTGCAGCCCTCAGAGCATCCCCCATCCCGGCATTTAGGGCAAAACTTGACTTGCTCTGCAAGACAGATGTTAACAAACGCTCTGGGATGTTGTGAAGCCTCCCTCGCCCTGATATTGAAAGCAGGAGCTTGTCTCAGACGTGCTTTAAGCAATGAGCAGCCAGGCAGGGTGCGGGAGGCAAAGCATCTCATTTGAGTGCTAAGGGCAGAAAAGCCAGAGCCAAGGAGACGGAGAAGAGCAAGCTCACAGAAGGAGAATAATGAGCCCATTTATTAAATTGATACCATGTAAGATGACCAAACGTGACAGAATCTGGATTAATTAAGATAGTAATCAAAATATTTCTTATCAATCGGAAAGCCACCAAGTTAGCAGCTGTAAAGTCCCAAGTATGCTAACGTTAATACTGGGGAGCAGATCAATTGCCAGTTCAGGAAGAAGCACTTTCCCATTTGTGAAAATGCCAGCAAACACATGGCCACAACATCATGCTGGCAAGTCCTTTAGAGTCACACAGATTTATACATTTAACTGCGATTTCATAGCGCATTTCTCGCCCTCCTTATAATGCATTATGTTCCCCCTCTTCAATCAATCGCCTTCATTTTTTTCTTAGGTCACTGATATGTAAGGGCTCTGGTGCACATCAAAAGCCTCACCTCCGTAGAGTGGTGTGAATTGAAGATCCTCTGCTTCCCTTTCTTCTCACTGAGATTTTTCACTTTTGATTTTTTTCACTCCTTCTTGACATTACACATTTTCAGGGACATTACCACAGAGACACACAAACCTCCTGATAGCTGCTACTAGCTTCTGTCTCTACTATATTAGAAGAAACAATTTTTTTCTGTGTATACCTATTAAATATTTGTTTGAATGTGATTCAGATTTTTTTTATCAACTTTTTTTTGCAGAAAGCATCTGGTAGGAAGCTGCAGGCAGCTTTTCCCTGCCTTAGGCTAATTGCCTGCAAAATCTTATTGAAATAGCTCTCTCCTTTTCCAAGCCACTGACTCCAGTCTGGAAGCAAACACAGGGCTTTCCCCATACAACCCATGCCTTTGCCCTCAGAACAGTCACTGGGTTGCAGCTTGTGGGGTCTCACGACCCGCAGTACTTTCCCAGATGTAAGATCTAAATATGTAACTCCCACCATTGGATCATTTATTTTGTCAGCTGTGGAGAGAGTTTCTCCCCACTGCTAAGACCCTTTGAGGAGTCTTCTGGAGGGCCATCAGGTTCTCTTTGTTTATTTTCGTTCCCCAGGCAGTTGTTTCAAGACACAGTTTAACTTCTAGAATAAACTGGCAAGTGGGGTTATGGGACTGACTGTAAATACATATATGTATATGTAGGTTGTAAATATATGTATTTGTGTGTGTGTATGTGTATGTTTTTGTATATGTACATACCTTACAGAGTTCCTGAAATTTCCCCTTTCTAGAAGGTGGACATTATATTCATTTCATAGACAGAGATGGGAGTTAAAAATAAAGGAAACAGTCAAGTAAAAGGCAGTCTGGAAGACAGGACATCCCTATGGCAGGCCTAGAGGCAATAAGCAAAGGCTCCAGCCTTGCATACTAACTTCCTTAGGGAACAGATGCCACTGCTTAGGTATTTTCCACAGCTCGACACCTGCCTACTGCAGTTAGCGTCCAAGGAGTGGACCATTGCACATGACTCCTTGCCCTTCCCTTGTGAGGACTTAGAGATAAAAAGGTCAGATCCAGACCCGGATCTTGATCATTTAAGAAAAGTAGTTGAAATTGTCAATACATCCTGTTCCAAGCAAGAATCCTTCCCACTTGTCCTGGACTGGAAAACTGAAAGACAAAAACTCTGCCTTTTTTCCCCCCAAGTT
>JAVJGG010000054.1:36857410-36895881 GCA_035590195.1 Aviceda cuculoides | reverse complement strand
AAACTCTGCCTTTTTTCCCCCCAAGTTGTGCTGGGGTGGGGGGTGGGGATGGGGAATTAGAATTGGTTTCAGGCGATGTTTGCAAACATATAACAAAAAAGGTTGAGGAAAATCTAGATCATGTGTACAGCATTAGCTTAAATTCAAGAAAAGTTAATGTTTCTAACTTTAAATCAGATATACAGCCTGGTCTTTATCTGCTGCCTTTGAAAGTGAAAACTCAAGTTAAACTTATCATACAGGGCTGTCTTCATTATCACGGATTTGCAAATATTGTGCTGAAGTAAGAAGACAAACAGGAATTTCTAAAAATGCACATTCAATAATTTCCTCTTCAGTCACAAAAATTCCCATTCTTAATAGCAAGTTTAAACAAAGTGTACAAAAGATAAATTTATTTTTATTTATTTTAGTTTTGAAATTTTTAAAAAATGGAAATGGTTAATTTGAAAATCAGCACCAAGCTGTTCTATAAATATATTTATACTATTGCCTCAAGAGTTCTTACAACACATTGCAATACACTTCATAGAGCTGAAACGTATTGAAACATGAACTGAAAATTTCAGGAAGTTGTTCCAAATGTGATAAAATTAAATATGGACCTATTTTTTTCATCATTATTTTACAGAAATGTTAAATTAAAAATAGACCTTTTTATTTCTTAAAAAACCCCTTATGCTAAGAAATTACAGTAAACCATAAGAATACATGGATGTGAACACACAAATGTATGAATTTTCAATAGAATGTTCAAAAACATCTGTACAATCTGTGTTATAACTCCACTGTTTTTAATTCATTTTATATGCTACACATTTGACAACAGAGGAAAGAAACCCAAAGAATATCAAGAATCATTGGAGAAGTTTTGTTTTTAAGAGAGGACATCTTCTGGGCAGCAAAAACCAGGTAAGCAATTCCTCTCGGCTTTAGACAGAACAGATTCTTCTAAAGAGCTATATTAGAGTCCTTGATACAAGTACACCCTTTTCCTCAGTTTCTGTCCTGGCAGAGATTTAGCATATTATACGACCCAGGAGTGTGTGGGGAAGAACTGCTTTTATCACTCAGCAGCACGCTGGTAGCTATAAGGTGTTAGCAATAAGTGATGCAATTAAGTGTTTCTTGGAGTGATCTTCACACATAATTATGGTTCCATTTTGATCTACACGTCACTAATAACACTGTACCTGCTCTGTAATTAGGTGACTACCTTGTATTTCTGATGTACTCACGAGCTGTACAGCAAGAACAAGCTACTCTGCGGCACTGTAAAAAGCCATCTCTCACTGAGACAAAATAGACATCAACTAGTCAATACAAAATGTATTTTAAATACTGTTTCCAGAGTTAGCAGTGATCAGAACAACTTTTTTCCCCCAACAGTATAATTACATTTCAAACTTGAACATCTTGTTGAATTTCAACAAACATTTTAATTGCAGCACGCAACCTTTTGATGCTTCTGAAGTGCACAAAGTGGTACGTATTATTTGTATATACATCGCAGTGGACCCTGAAGAGAGACCTCCACAATCTGCTGAGGAAGCAGCTCCTCACGCAGAGCATCAAAGACCCTGTACCTCTCTTGTGGTGGGATGTGACCAGGTGGGACCAGCTACGTAAGGAGGAGACCCATAGGATCTATATACCTATGATGCATTATTCACAGCTCCTCAAGGCATTTGTTAGATTACAATATTTCCGATAAAAAAAGTCAACAAACAATTAGCCTGAGAAAGACAAAGATGTTGGAAGATGTATTTTTATGTAGAAAGCATCTGGGTTTCATGATAGGGTCTCTATTTCTTTCTGAGAAGAATAAGGGAGATGACCTTTTTGCTAGAAAATGTTGATTGACAAGCTGAAGATTTGGGGTTTGTTCCAGTGTTGAACCAGTTCAATTCCTGATCGCAAAAACTGTTGCAGCCTCATATTCCCCCCGACACCCACCAGTCCTTCGGCAGGCAACTGTCCCCCCACCCCTTCCCGCTGTATGGCTGCCACCAGCGACACTTCAGGAGAGCTGAATTACCCTGTGCAGACCCATCCGTTGACAGGAATGACAGGAAAAAAATGTTCCCAGAGAAGTGTCCAGGGCAGGGGAACCTCTCTGTGGCACTAGTCCTGTTAAGACAGCCGATGCTGAGCTGGGAGGTCTGCTGCAGGCGGACGACGTGTGCTTCTGCAGCAGGAGCGCACCTTTCGTCTGGTGATGTCTCTTCTCACCCCCGTTACACACAGCCCAGTGGTGGTCACTCTGACCTGTGATCGCCCGGAGGCAAAAGCATGTCTCTTTTTATTTATATTGTCTGCCTCAGCCCTGAATCGGAGTGCAGTTTTTGTAGGAACCATAAACATGAATAAGAGCAGTGAGTATGAAGACAGAGTGATGCTCTGTGAGTAATTACAGGTTTTTCAAATGCCATTATTTCCTAGTTAACATTAGAAAAGTGATTGAGAATTGCTATAAATGTAAACATATGGATGTGGGTGCCTCTTTCCTGATATCAGCATTTTCCTGAAAGCAATTTAAATGAGAGAAGTGCAAAAGGAATTTATTTTTAGAGTGTGCTTTCCATAAGTGTTTATAGGGCTGAATGAAGTAATGCAGAAGAAGTTTTCAGACTAAAGAGTGCAGTCACCTTGTAAATGCACACTAATATGAATTTTAAATAAAACTCACGGCTTCATATTAGCCCAAACACTTTACAAAATATTGAGCTGAATGGCAGAGCAGTATTTGGACCTTTCCAATTTATTCTTTATAACCTGAACACTGGCTTTTTTGTGGGTCCATCAATTAGACCTTCACAGAAGAACTGCAAATGGCACAGCAGATGCAATGACATCCCAGTGCTTGTTTGAAGTGAAAGACACCAATAAAGAGTTTTGCTGTGACCATATAAGATTTTACTTTCCCCTAAGCTATCTGCCTTTCTGCTCACCCTGACTGCAAAGCCCATGTTGCAGATTCAGGTGTATTTGTACAAATGCACTTTAATCAATGGACTGTAAGTGGGAAGACCTGAGGTACCAGCTCACACACCCAACCGCTGGCTCGGCTGTGACGTCCCTTCATCTGGGGCAAGCGTTAGGCTCCTTCTGCTTGGGCATACGGAGTGAAGGAAAGAAGGGCAGTGAGGTCTTAAATCCACAGCTCAGAGATGCTAGCTGGAACCATAAATATAAATGAATCTTAGAAGATAAATTGCCAGAACTGCAGTTTATAGAGATTTTCTCACAGAATGACACGTGGAGGGGGATGTCTTTGTGAAGAGGGTGGCCTTAGTTTGATACCATGTGGATTTATTTCAATTCACCAAGAAAGGTCTTACAGTTGAATGCTGTCTTTAGGAAAACCCTACAAGCCTGAAGGAAGAGTTTTGCAAATGGAAGGGGTACAAAATACCCTGGGGGTGGCCTGCGATGGAGGAAATGTGAACTGTTCATTTGTATTATGTGTGGAGGTTGACTTACTGGAACAAACAAAACCACAGTTTTGAAACAGCTTCATCCTACTAATAATTTTCATTGCATCGACAATGCCCAGGCACCACTGGGAACACTTATTTTGATTTCAGTGAGTTTGGGATCAAATCTTTCACGCCTTCATCAGACCTGTTGAGAAATCAGGCTGACAGAAAGTAAACTCCCCAGAAAGATTACAATGCCTTAGAATGGGTTTAAAGATTAATCCCTTTTTTTATCTATGAGCTCCAAATGACAGGATTGTACCAAAGTTCACCAAAATAACAGACCTACAAGCTGTAACCTCAGGCGATTTTTGAGTTAACGGAGTATTTTTGCCTTTCTTGTTCATTAACTTTTTTTTGCCAACAGTGATCCATGTCAGGTTTAAGTCCCACTGTGAAGCTTTTTTCGCTAAAACCAGGGAAGTAAAAAAGAAAAGGGTGACTGGCTTATTAGGAACAGTTATGAGTAATAGGAATGTACAGTGGCTAAATGCAGTTTTGCTATTAACAGAAAAGAGAAACAAAGTCCACCCACTTGCTGAGGATGAATGGGTTGATGCTGTAATAGAGACAGCTGCATGTGGCAAATCAAAATTTAAATTTCAGGATGCAGAGATTGCTTGAGGGAAGCTGGAGAGGAAACTGTAGTCCTGCAGGTCAGAGCCCCACTCAGAAGCCCACTGCATTCCTATGACCTGGCTTCCCATCAGGGTTGAGGACCTTCAACAGAAAGCCCAAACTGAGGAAGCTTTACTGGTTTCCAAACACCTCCTTCAAGGGCGTCCACCTTATCTGCCCAAGTGAAACCCGCGTGGGATGCCATCAGCCGAGCTAATGTCTCCTAGCAGGAAGCTGACTGGTAGGCAGAGACAGGACTGAATACAGTAACTATTGGCAGCTTGTAAAGCCAGGGTGAGATCAGGGTCATCACAAACCAGACCATTCCAATGCTGTAGGGAGAGTAGAAAAGGTCTCTTTCTGGTGACCCTTTCAGATGAAGTCGAGCTTCCTTTTGGGGGATGCAGAATCTGGATTCTGAGTCTGAAAATGAATACTGTGAGTTTGGTGGCATACTCTGGGGCAGAAACATGGAGGAATAGTGGCTACAAGGCCATACCAAGACATCAACAAAATTTAAAAAAGGACCCTCGAAAGATACAACGGACATGGAGCCCATCTAATGCTCTTTCACACCAAACTCAGCTGTCCTCAGTCCCAGCGCTGAGCTGAGCCAGAGGGCCATGGAGGCAGAGCTGGTATTCCTGGGGTTGGACATGCCCAGCCCTCCCTGGCGGGCAGACACCTCCAGGAGAAGATTCAGAGCACGTAGGTTAGGCAACCGTTAGGCTATCAAACGGGGTGCTCTGAATCATGCTCTGCAGGAACATACCTCTTTCCATTCTCTACCTGCACAGCCTAGATTCCTAATTAAGCTACAGCGAATACCAACCTGAATAACTAAGACTACTTACTGCTGGGCAATCATGAGCTAGGATTTATTCTCTTAGAGCCTAGTGTAAAGCCCAGGAAAATTAAGCCTGCTCCTGAAGATACCAGTGTATGATCCCAGGCATCCAAGTAGCTTTTTTGACTTCACTCTAATGACTTATACATGTGAAGTGTTTATAGAACTGGTGCTTCAGCTGAAGTTATAAAAATACTTCATAACCAATAAAATTTGACTGCTGCTTTTTTTCCAGATAATAGCATTCATCAAAATCCACAAGCAAGACATATAACTCAATCTGTTAACCCAAAAGAACATTGCACCGCTCCAGTAACTATTGATAGGGTGTTTGGTGGTTTTTATTTTCTGACAAAATTGTATTTTTTGGTTCTTTCATACAGTTGTACAGTTCACTAATGAACTGGACCTTGTCCTGGAATGAAAAGAAAGAAATCCATTTCTATTATTTCATACTCAGTTCATCCAGTTCATCCTGCTCATCATCTGTTTCTCTCCTCTTTTTGTCTTTTTTTTAAGGATCTGTATTCTCTGTGCATATGCACAGCAAGTTTTCCTGGGATGCCCACCAGTGAGTAACTTTATTTACAGCAGAAACAGCCAGACAGAGAGAAACTCACATTGAGATCAGGCGTAGGCAAGCTTTCTTGGCAGGAGCTTGGCATGGCTGCATCACTCAGCAGCATGAGCTTCAGCAGCATTTGTTTATATTTGAGGCACAAATATATTTTTCAGTTCCTGAATACCTGTTTTCCAGTATACTTTAATAAACTGTAAAAGTAAACGAAGCCAAAGCAAGATGATTATAAAAATAAAATTAAAAGCAATGTGTATCCTGTCAATATGGCATGTTGAGCATCCACTTGTAGTGCAAAGGGTCCCAAACACCACCCCCATTTATTCTATAGAGTCCCCATACTCTCTGTAGAGAGAAGAATTAAAGAATGTCAGAGGGATTCTTGATTAGAGAATGGTTGGTAGAAATTATGATTGCTTGGACAGTGCATGTTTTAGAGGGACAAACACTGTGATGTGCTTATCTAGAACATCTAGTTGCAGTGAGATTGCTCTGTCTCAGATTGCATCAGTCAAGGAAAGGTTTTGAATCTTCTTTATTTCTATGTCAGAGAGTCTGACACCACCCTGGATGGCCACAGGGAAATTTTTTTTTTTTTTTCTGTAACTGGGGAAGGCCAGGATGAAAGTGCTTTCAACCTTATCTTGGAGAAGGGAGGGGCGCACTCTCCATTGCCCCTCAGAAGACAACTGGTGGGCTCCAGCTGAAGGATGACGACTGCTGGCAAACATGCCCACTCTTAAATGCATAAATCCTCCTTACCTAAAAAAAAAAAAGAAAAAGTCCCTTCTAGTTCCTGGTATCTTATAGCTTCTAGTGGTTTTCTCAAACCAATTAAAGAGCAGGATTAGAGATATCCGCCCACCCTGGAGGCACTTGGAGCTCCTGTGCCAGCTCTTCTGAGCAACCTAACTGAGTCCGGCATAAACACGCGGGGAAGCCAGACCTTCTTTTGGCTTGCCAACAGAATGAGTCGATGATGTATAGTGGCTAATTGGAGAGGTTTAATATATTTACCGCTGAAGTGGACTTTCAGTCAATTTGTTTGGTTTTGCACTTTTTTTCTCTGAGCTTCACTGAGGCAAGGTTAGTGCTCAGTAGCTGGAAATCATGCACTATGTGCTCCCAAATAGCTTATTATCATTCTTAACACTTAATTCTTAACCTAATACTACATGGACTCATTTCTGTAGGGAGAAATTAACTGAACTACTCAAATTTCAAGGGAAGAGGAACAAACTGGTGTATTAAAACTTGCCCTTTCATTTTAGCGTCTTGGGTAATTCTACAACAGGAGCACCTCCATTTGCCATTTCCTTCCAAGCAGGAGCCAAGCAAAATTGTATAGGAATGTTGTTTTACCATATTTTGATGTAGGTTTTTAAAATGTTACGGAAATGCCTTATGCTGTGAGATTTCCATCATACAAGGTGGTTGGTATCTCCAGAAAACCAAGAAAATAAATTATCCGGTCTTGCAAGAGCTGTGTGATCCAGAAGTCTAGCAGTACCTATTTGCTAGGAGTAGCAAAATGGATGGTGCCTCAAAATCCCTGGTGAGCATCTGCCTGCTGCTGGATGGCACCTAAGCTGCCTTTTCATCCTTGCTGATACCCAGGGGTGGAGTGCTGGGGCAGCTCGGTTCCCTGCCCCATCCAACAGGCGTGGAACAGCAGCCAGGAATACCCCTTCAAACTGGGTTTGCAACCAACTGGGTTTGCTTTCTCCCTAAAACCCAGCCAGTAACAGCAAAACATGTTGAGATCTGGAGGCCAAGGAAGGTGAGATCTGAATCACTGTGGTTTTCTCTGCTTTCTGTTGGGACTGAGCAACGGTGTGGAGAGGGCAATGAGACTGCTTGCTGGAAAAGGAGAGGAAGCACAGGGCTGTCTCCTCGTGACACAGACACACTGGTTCTGCGGGCCTGAATTCAAAACACCCCTTTGAGCATTACACATTCAAGAGTCTTTGAATACAAAGGCAAAAAACCCACCTTGGAAAAAACTTGGAAGACAAACTCAAATGAAGGACTCTTAGTGTCTTGTACGCATATGGAAGACAAGCTATAAAGCTATTTTCCACTTCTTTCTCCTCAAGGCTATTTTATGACACAACATCCATGGAGAGATCGGAAATACCCCTTTCCCATAAACATACCTCTTCTCTGGCCATTCTGGGAGGCTGCAGCTGTGAGGTTTTTCTCCACTAGACTGAAGAAGGACAATAAATGTACACATCTTGTGGAAGAGATACTGCCATTAGACAGCTATAAACAATAATAAAAAAGGCATCATAGGAAAAAAAAAAAGATTAAAACCCCAACCCTTCCTTAGTTCTTCCAAATAACCAACAAGGGCTACTATTTGCATGGTAGGGAGCTCTGCATGGATTACAGGTGGCTGAAGACCTGAGTCAAACTAAGATCTGAAGAAATAAAGGATTTCAGTGACCTTCCTATCACCAGCGTTTCATACTATCTAACTTTAGGCAGCTTCTTACCAGCTGCATGGGGTTTTCAGACTATCCAGAGGTTTTCTGTAAACTATATATATAATTTGTAAATTTTATATATATATATATATGTATATGCAGATTACGTACATAAAGATGTTACTTACCTCACTCTGGATTTTAGGTACTGTCTATGGACTAGGTGCTTAAAAGCAAGGTGCTGTGGTACCCTTAATCCGATGCACAGTTCTATTTATCCATCAAATATAATAACCAAAGATAAATGAAGCATAATGATGTTTATGAAAACAAACAGTCCCTCTAGGCTGCATGCAGTATTCTACATGGAAATTTTTGTCCTCATCAGAAGAAATCTAATAAAAATCAGCAACAGTGGAATAAGTTACTTCACTGCTCTTCCTCTTACTGAGCAGGAAAATGCACAAGGAGGAGAACAGTGAGAGTTTTTGCCTGATAAAACATTTTTCAGCTGTCAGACACAATGAGAAGTATCATTTATATACAGGTTATAATGTATAGACAGAGTGAATGAACATTTCAAAGTTGAAAACTTTAGAGTGGAAGTAATGAGTTAGTCATATGTCTTTGCAAAAGGCATAGTAAATACAGTCTTCATTTTTTCAGTCTAGTTTATACATTCAGCTTTTAATATTAGGATCAAGATTAAATCTCTTTCTTTGAAAAATAAAGTCTCTGCTGTCTGTGAGCTTGATACAGGAATTACTTGCTAATGTCCTGTTGCCTGTATTTTATTTTTGTTTTTTCATGCAGGAAATCAGAGTAGGCGATCACAATAGTCCTGCCAGGTTTGAGATATGAATAGAAATGAACAAATCTGATATTATAATGGAAGTTCTTTTTTTTTTTTTTTTAACTTGAAAGGCAAAAGAATGCAAATTCAAACCTAGGACAGCGCAACATTTAATGTCTGAGCACCTAACTCTCTTATAGCCTAGCTATTTTTCCTGTCATTTTAAAATAAATTGGTTCCAGCTTTTGCACTTAATAATTTTCTCACATAATAATTTATTTCTTCAAAACAAAAGAATACCTGCATTGAAACAAACCACTGAAAAATAATCAGACAGAATTTTCATTAAATGGCATTAGGGTTGTTCCCTGTACAGTTTGAGACTTTTTTGGACTCAGGATTCTTGAAATCTTGTGTCAGTCCCTGGGACCGCAGATTGGGACCCATGTAGGTAAACTGTGTCAACTGGAATGTCACCATAGGATGGTGGCCAAAGTGGCTTTTAGTGAAGAGGTCATTCAAGAAAAGTGCTTCTCACAGCTTTTTTTCAGGATGTTAACTAGTGAGAGTCTGCTCTTGTTCGGTGCAATTAGTTCAACAGCTGACCAACACTGGAATCTTCCCTAGGAACTTTATTGGGGACTAGATTTCCAGGAAAATCCATTATTTTATTTTCCTAGTAAATCTAATTAAGCACTGCTAAATACTCCAACATTATTTTTAACTGGACATACAAGCACAACTGATCCAAACATTATAAGGAAACACTGGAAATACCTGCATGTTTCTTATTTCACAGTATAACCAGGGTGCACTGATCGATATTTTCAGAATGATTAATTCACTGTTCAGTTCCTTAATTCATGCTACCTTGAACTCCATCTCTTACTCAAACCAGGGATGCGCTTTTTTTAACTAATGACATCATGGCACTTTCTTTGGCCTTGTAAAAATCCCACTGACATCAGAGGTCAGGCACAGTGATGGTAGGACCACAGGATTTGACTCATGAAACATCATCCACAGCTACACTTGGATGTCTAAATAATGAGACACCTCAGACTAAAACCTCTGCCCCAGGAATCCAAAGACTTTTGATATTAATAGGCAGATTTGAGGAGGTTTTACACATTTACAGCTCATGCTATTATAAATAAATTGAGAAGTCAGCTACAAAGGCTTAACCTTCAATACAATAAAGAGGGACTATCCTAGTAAAGGCTACCATTTATTCCCTTTTCCTCCAGTGATGCCTTTTCCTGTTAAACTTACATTGGCTTCTCAGTATACTCTGCAAATGGAGACTTGCAGAAGTACACTGGTAATGGGAAAAAAGTGAAAAATAATTTAAAGAAATGAAGAACAAATTTTAGAGTGTTTTTGTTGGTGAAGGATGAAATGGAAGCAATAAGTAGAACAAATAAAGAAATGCAATAAATGAAATGGAAGCTGTACATGTCAGCTACAGAGTGCATTAAAGCATGGGGGGGAGGTCTACATTATTTAAAATAATGGATGCAGACATGTCTAACCTGTATATCGTTGACAGCATTATCACCAAATAAAATCTTTAAATTTTAACCTATTTTTTAATTCTTTTTCTAGAAAGCTCCTGAATTAACTAGTCACTTCTAAGGTGAGAAGTAAGGACAAAGATGAAA
Source organism: Aviceda cuculoides (assembly GCA_035590195.1). Taxonomy (NCBI): domain Eukaryota; kingdom Metazoa; phylum Chordata; class Aves; order Accipitriformes; family Accipitridae; genus Aviceda; species Aviceda cuculoides. Next base: position 36,885,477 of record JAVJGG010000054.1, on the reverse strand, counting down.
TAAATCAACACCAAGGGATCCTTTCTTACAAAAAAATAAGAAAGCGATGGCCAGGGACAGACTGGTGCAAAGGCTCATGTTTTGATTCATACATTTTCCTTAGCAGGATAATGCCTCTGAATCAACACTGCTGAAAGTCTGAGCTGGATTTGCAAAGGCGCTCGGTTTGCTGCACGCTTTGCACTGTTCTCCCAAGCTCTAGCAGCAACCACTGGCAAACATGACAAACAGTGCAGAGGTGTTGACATTTCTTCTGATAGACATTGTCACTGACAGTTATATTGTTTGGCTGAAAGTAATAAGTATTTTTAGAGATGCCATCATTCACATTATGGATAATGTTAATTTATTAAACCTGAAAGAAAATCTGGAATCAGCTGGTTCTTCACTATTTTCGTTATTTTATTTCTTCTTAGTTTACAGTAATGGTAAACTGGTTTCTAGTTTATAATCAGCTTTTAATCAATGTGCCTGTAAAACTGGCTTTGGAAGAATTTCGAAATACCCAAGGTTGTAAATAGTGTTAGGAATGTTGATTTAATAATGAATGAAGCGGTACTAATTGTAGTCAAAATATAATCTTCCTTGCTGTCTAGGGACAGTTCCAAAAGAAGAAAGGAGGCAAGCTGAAAGCAATACATTGTGTGAGTGACAGTCATCAAACCACAGGAAAATCCCTCCCCAATCCTTTCCTGTGTGATGCTGAGCAACTTTTACTCCTACCACCACCAAGACTCCTCTCACCTGATGGGAAATCACTTATCAGGCCACATTTCAGGGCCAGACTGCTGCTGGCCAGTGTAGCAGTGTAAATTTAAATATCACCAATGTCATCAACTGTAATGGGTAATTCATCCATGCGTCTGCCTGCAGGTTCTTGCTTCGATTGATTTTAAAATGATAGGTGTCAGATTTCCTGCCCTACAATGCAAACTTCATCATCTACAGCTATTGAATGCGTGTTCCCTGGCACTCTGCAGGTTAAAACTTTCTGGACAGAAGCCTACTGGTTGGATAGGTCAGGAATTTGTATTTGAAGGTTGTTATAAGATGTTGAAATCCCTTTACATGCTCTGGCAAGTAGAGGCAGGGGGACTGGATGTTCAACGCATCCTTTTGCCTTACACGCTCAGTGCAGGGCTTCCTGCAGGTGCAGGGGAAAGGGTGCGATGATGTTTGTGATCCTTTTTGTTCTTATGTTCTCAGATGAAAGAGAAATCAGTTTTCTCCCCTGTGGACTCTTAACAGGTAGTAGGAAGTACTAGTAGAAAGCACCGTTAGATTAACAGACAGAAACTTGGTACCCAAGGTGCAGAGGCAGCTAGAAGAATCAGAAGTAACCCACATTGCAGAGAAAAATTTATGGGAGGGGAGACGGGAATGGTGCAGAGGGACTGAGGATAAAAAAAAAGGTTAAAATTATACTTTTTAAGAAATGTGCCAGCACTTTGTCTTAAAAATAGTTAAGAATAATTATATACAATTGCAGCTGCTGTAGATGCTATAGATTATTGCATGATTACAAAGAGACGAGTCTACAGATTTTGTATTTGTTAAGATACTATGTGTAGTATAGCAAGTTTAGAAATTCCTGACTAACAGCAGCTTTACAAGATGTCAAAATGACCGTGCTACATTTGCTTACTTATTTGTTCTTCCATTTTGAAAATGTCACTTCACTAGAGAGATGCTTATGGTTTTTATATGTAGTCGATGAGCTTCTACAATCCAAATCACAGTCTAAAGCACTTTCATGGTGTCCTTCAGGCCAAGCTCCATAGAATTTATGTAAGGAATTTCAGCAGTGACCCAATCACTTCCCTGGTGTTGTAGAGCCTAAGAAAAGCTCTGAAGTAGCTTGTGGTTTATTAATGGGAATTCAGACAGGGTCAAATTTACTTCCTCAACATTGAAAACATTCGATTCCCAGCATGTTTCTTCACCTGTAATTTTAGAATCTACTTTTCACTGCATATTAAGCAAACAGAGTACAAATAAAAAAGAAAAAAACAATGTCAAACCCAAAGCACACCTGAAGACTTGATATGCCAGGAGAAGGTTTTATCCACAATTTTTATGGAGCATGAGTCTCAAAAAGAGACTGTGAGAAAAAGCTGCTACCTGAGCCAACACAACAAGCAGGCTAATTGGGGGTGACAGACCCTCCTGCTTTCTCAAACTAAAGTCAATCTTATTTTAACATTCGTTCACTAGTCACTGACTCCTGCAAAAGCCTCAAGTCTTCATCTCTCTGAAAAAAAAATCCCAAAACTACTCTAAATTGCTGTCCTATGACTGAGAATTTTCCACTATTTCTTCTTCATGGCATCTTAGGGATACCTGTCACCCTAGTCACCAGCAATATTTTTCAGTTATATATGTGTCACTGACTTCCACCAAAACCACCTTAACAGAGCACAGCTTTTTCCTGAAACAGGATGAGAGTAGATAAGATCTCTCAGCAGTTTGAGACAGCTCACCTAACCTTCCAGTGTATCTATAATTCAGCACGCTGCAAGATAAGATGAATTTTGACAAATAAAAATAAATAATACATGCTTTCAGGGAAAAATAAAAGTGTATGGAACAAGAAACAGCATGCTTATGAAAAAATTAACCAAAGGAAAAAAAAGGGGAAAAGATTGTTTACCAAATATAAGAAGATACTGAATAGTGTAAGTTCAGAATCCTCAAAATAATCCATCCATAGCCCAGTAATTGGGATACTCCTAACTGCACATCAATGTTAGCAATGGTAGGAAATCTTGTATTCAGTGAAAATTTAATCCTTGCCCCTAGCTGGTGCAAAATTCAGCCTAAAATTGCTACCAAAGAATCTAAGCTCAGCTGATCCTTTTGCATTCTTCCAGCATGTTTCTGACTGTTGGTCAAAAGCCAAAAGTGCTAAATTCTTGCCATTAAACACCAGATTAATTCCAGATAAACACGAGAAATAGATGCATTATCTTAATTGTTCCAATTGTTCAGAATTTTAAACTATTGTTAATATACAGGAAATCAAGCTGATTCTTCCTTTGTAGAACTCTTTGATTACTATTTTACCTGTTTTCTATGAAAACTCTCTACATAACGGATGGGACTTTTAAACATTAGTTGCATATTCAATTACTTATTATTATTAATGCAGATGTACTCAAAAAGGAAATTAGTACTTGGTACCTAGCCCATGTAGTTTACAGTCTAATATGGATAGAAGAATAGTTCAAGAGTATCAGTCAACATTTTCAGATGCAGACATATTTTTCATATTTAGTTTCCTGAATCAAAGCAAACACATGGTTAAGATATTTGTAGGAATCTATCTATACTTCATATAACAAATTAGAAAGACGTTATTTCAAGAAAGTGAAAAGGATAAGGAAAAACAAATAGTTTATGCATGAAGACTGATAAACTAGTACAGGAATCTATAAATTAAAAAAAGACGTAACTAAGGAAGAAATACAACAGGAGAATATATGTCGGATAGGAGGGAAAAAGCAAACAGAGTATGGATATAAAAAAACAAAGAAAGCCTCAATGAAAAGAGCAGATGGCAGGATGAAAATAATCTGAAACAATACCAAAGGAAGCTGTGGAGCTCCTTGTCACAGAGGAGCTCTCATGACTGCTAAAGTTTTGTCTTTGTTCAAGAGGAGACCTTACAAATTCATTGAAGAAAACTACATTAATAGATCTTCAGAAAAAAAAAGACAACGGAAACCACTCAAACTTGAGAGTAGTCTGCAGCAATAGTACTGCAGGTCTGTCTTGTTCCGATATAATCTTCTGTTGTGCATGGGAAGGACCTAGAAAATGTGACCACTAAACCTGGATGTCATGTGAAAGGCAGAAAAGGCAATTCTAGGTGTGATATGACCCAAGCAGAACATTTTGGATGGGTTTGAAGTCCATGCCCTAGACAAGGCTTTTTGTCCATCCCTGGAGAATGGGAAGATGTGAACAGGCAAGAGCAAAGGCACAAACAAGGAAAGGAAGAAGTGGGTTTTGAAGCTAAAGTAAACCTTAGTAGGGACTGAAGAGAGCCTGAATGTACGAGATGTTTTTAGACACTACATGTGCATGTGCAATGACTAAATGGCTGTAATAGTTGCTCCCCATGGTGGCAAACTCCAGGAAATAAAATGGGGCTACTATGTACGTAATAAACACAGTGAGACTTGAGATGATAGAAAAGACATGAAAGGGACTGGAATTCACAGTAGGCTTTTTCTCTATTACACTCCGATGATTAAAAAGAATGCCATTTTAGCAAGGTAAAATACCAATGTGCATTGCAGAATACATTCTAGATTGTATTCATAAGACAATGCTTAGAGAAATAATTATTCTTTATACTGCTTTGTGAAGACACACATTTATGCTTACGGACCCATTTTATCCAAACTGAGATTGAATTGAGGAAGAATCAGCCAGTGACCAACTCCTTCAATTTTGTGTCCAAGCTATGTGTTAGTTGTTAGATCTGTGCAATGAAGTGCAACCGGCTGTTCCTTCCCTCTGGCCACTGTGAATTATTAATTGCTGTTTATCTCTGAATTTGTCATTCCTTGGAGGATTTCATTAAAGAAAATGACACAATGAGAACGAGCACTTGAGATACCAAGTCCTCCACTTCCAGGCCTATTATTTAGACACATCTGTTCACACAATAATGTAATTTCAAAGGCGTTAGGCCTTGTATCAGAACAGCTTTACAGCTATGAATTTCTATGAAAATAGCAATTCAGAGGTGTGACACAAAACTGATTAAGCCATAAAGAATCTACAGTGTAGGGACAATTTTCAAAAGAGCATGAAACAAAATGAATGATCAGGTATTTTAAAAGAGTTCAACACTTCAGATTCTTTGATAAGCCATTGGTATCTGAGGGAAAATTAAGACACTTCTTTTAGTTTTCTTTAGGTCTGAAAACTGAGCTCCCGGAAAAATTTGTCTCTGAAAACTCAGGCACATTTTATGCAGCTTTCTCTTTACATTGTAAAAACCTGATTTAGTATTTCAAAAGGAATAGTCTTTCAGCACACATTATTTTCCAGTGTTGAATTCATGATTATTTGTACCTCCATAAGAAGATTAACGTGATGTAATGACACAAAGTGCAGAAATAATTAAATGCTGTTTACTTGCCAAGCCATTATAGACAAATCTATTGCTGTCCAAGAAGTAAATTTAATTTCACGTAAAGTTTTCCGAAATGTAACAGAGATGAACAGCAGCAAAAATAAAATAGGATGATTCCTGCTTCAAAAAATATTTTCTTATTGCAAGAATGACAATAAACTGGAGCAGTTCATCTCTGATTTACACTTGACTGATGACATACTTTGAAAGTACAATGCACTAATTTCATTGTCATGTATGAGACAGAAAATGCCAGTTGCTAAGTTCACCAGGAAAACATTCCACAAGAAACTCTATTAGAAAGGCAGTCAGAAGAATTCTCTGTGGCAGGTGCACCCACCCCAATAAAGACCAAAAATTCTGGACTGCTGAAAGGAAAGAGTTAAAACTAAAAGCCACAGTTTGGGTGTTGAGTCAGCCAGCGGTGTAGTGACTGTGGTCACCTACACACACCTTGGTAGAGGGATAGGAAAGGCAAGGCCCTCAGCCAATGAAATGCCTTGCCTGAGAGAAATTTCTAGACTGCTGACCACATATGACGACAGATCAGATTTGACTAGGGTATAGCAGGAGCCTGCCGAAGGGCATGATGAGTTGGTCCACCCTGGAGCAGCAGGTCTGCAGCTGCGGACTCTCCCCTTGGGTTGGGATGCCGCCTGAGGAAACTCCTTGAGGTTGGGAGTCCTCACCTTCTTGGGTGAGTGATTGCGCATTTTGAGTCACCATCCCTATAACTTAAGCTTATGTTGACTGTGTAGTGTTAGTTCTGTTTGACAGACATTTGAACCTGCAGTTTATTAATGTCTGTTGGAGCACTAAACAATTTTGATTAGAATAAATCTTGTACCTGCCTCGTCTATTTTGAGAGACTCCACGACATTAAATTGGTGTAGTTGGCAGGATGTCGATAGAGGAACCAATATGGAGATGTAGCTGTGCCCCTTGTCCCCGTGATCCGCAATGGGCAAAGAGAAGTGGTCTGACCCGGTGGCGGTTGTGGAAAGGCTAGAACAGAGCCACAGAAGTCAGGATGGCAAAGGCAAGGGAATTACGTGTGCCGTAATTATGTGTGCCCTCCTAGGCACCTGTCTAATTCAGTTATGAGACCATTATGATTATTCTGGAAGGTTAGAAGAGAATAACTTAAAGGAACAACTAGAAATAGACTGTTTAAGGGGAGAACTGCAAAGAGAAAGAGAACGGATGCATCTGTTTGTTTGTTAGAACAAAAAAAATTGAAATTACACTAACAGAAGCAAAAAAGCCCCTCGGTATTGTCCAAATCTGAAAGTTAATTGCAGGTGCATATCCTGAGGATTGGGATGGGCACATATGGGGAGACTCTGATGGAAATAGCTCCAAAGTAGAGGAACTGGAGGAAAGGGACCTGTGACCCCTTATTAAAACAGAAAAGCACACGGGTCTGCAAAGTGGGAGACCCCGCAAGGCAGGGGAGGAATTAGATACTATTAGGTGACGATGAGGTGAGGGGTTTCTGGGGACCAGGAGGGTTTCTGAGTGATGGGCTGGCAGGCGATCAGTTGGCAATATCCCAGGTAACTTATTGGGTTGGGGGTGTGGACCCCAAGAGGACAGGAGAACCTATTACTGTTAACATAAAGGGATTGTTTGGATTAGCAGAATGAGTGCAAAAAGCCACATGTGTTCAGGCAATATATGAAAGGGGGCAGCAAGGGATACTGATGGCTGCACCAGTGGACTCCTGCAGCCTTAGACTTCTTACCTGGGGACTACTGGATGCTTTAAAATCATGCAGTCCATCAGAGGAAGGATGTAGAGCGCCATCGAGCATGGTCAGCACAACCCATAGAACCCGCCCACACACATGCTAACCTGGGCAGAAGTGCTGGATGATCTGGTGATTGATGGGTGCGAAAGGGGATGGGCAGACCCCAGCAGTGGGGTAGGTGCCAATAGGAAGGTCAGTCCAGCAAGCCAGTCACAACCCTCACCCCAAATGGCCTCCCCAGCAGGAGCCTGAACACCCTCCCAGGGTAGATCAGGTCGGACTTACTATCCAGGAGGGAATGGTCTTCAGCGAAAGGCACTAGTTTTGGGAGCACCCCAGGCAATGCTGCAGGGGCAATTCACCGACCATATCCAGGAACTGGTGGAATTGCTAGAGGGGAAAACCAGGAGCCAGGGGAAACACAGGCAACTTCCCCCCACCCCAGCAGCACAGACGCAACTAACCCTTTCGCACCCCTGTGAGAGTAACTGAGGGAGTTAAAAAACGTGAAGCCGCGGTTTGGGGTTCAGCCGCCCATTCCGCATGGTAAATTCCTGCCAGTGGTCCACTGACAAGGAACCTTACATGCATATCCCTGTGGGCCCAAAACGAATAATCTTAGAATTCTTAATTGATATCGGTGCTCAGATTAGCATTTTAAACAACAAGCTGAAGAATTGGGAATTAAACCACCAAGAAAGGCTGTGAATATAATGGGAGTAACAGGTGTAGCAGAAAAATGTCATTTAGCCTGAACCCAACTTTGGCTACTTGGGGAAAAATGGATGATGACCATGGAGGTAGTTCTGAGGCCTTATAAGAAAAATATATTGGGATTTGATATACTAATAGGCAAGCGATGGTATTTACCCAATGGCAGAGTATGGAGTTTTGGGAGCAGAGGGGCAGAGGCCACCCATGTGAGAATTTTACAAGTTGCCCGTGCACTACCACAATCTCAAATAACCTATGTCTTGCAATATCTCCTGCCAAATGGGGTATTTCAGAAGTAATTACTGACCTCGAGAAGAGACAGATTGTAAATCACACCCACTTCCCTTGTCATTCACCAGTCTGGCTGGTTCGTAAGCCTGAGGGGTGGTGGCATTTAACAATTGACTATAAGAGATTAAAAAGTAATACCCCACCACTAACTGCTGCTGTCTTGAGTATAACCTCAATAGTAACTGCAATACAGGCAGCTGCTCACCTGTGGATGGCCACTCTAGGTATTAAGGACAAGTTTTTTTATGATTCCCCTAAAGGAAGAAGACAAACCCCAGTCTGCCTTTACCTGGGAAGGGATGCAGTATGCCTTTAATTGGTTTCTGCAAGGATATAAGCATTCCCCCACTATTGCCCACAATGCTTTAGCTAACCTTCTCAACACTGTGGAGGTGCCATCAAGTATCCACATGTATCAATATATAGATGATAACTGAGTTGGTGAAAATAACAAGAAACAAGTAGGACAAGTAGCTGAAGCCATCTGGGACCTGTTAACTAAAAATGACCTAGACATCCCACCTTCTGCACGTCAAGGTCTTGGACAGGAAGTTAAATTTCTGGGAGCTTGGTGGACAGCTGGAGCAGTCATGGTACCCAATGATACCCTGTCAATTATCAAAAAGGGGCAGACTCTGGGCCATAAGACAGAATTACAGCAGCTGCTACATACATTGGGCTATTGGAGAAAGCAGGTACTGGGATTCTCAGTGATTGCCCGCCCTTTATACGACTTGCTTTGGAAAAATAGGGAATGGGAATGGACTCAGTGACACACAGAGGCCCTCAGTGTCTTAAAGGATGAGCTCAAGGCTCAAAGCTACCTGAGTCAAGTCCCTTCCCAACATATTAAAAAAGGCAAGGCTCTTTGGAGTACCTTGCAGACTGATTACCTCGGGCCCTTGAAACCATCCCATGGGAAGAGATATTTTAGTGGGAGTAGAAATGGTTTGGGGACTGTCAATGGTTAAAGTTGTTAGCACAGCCACGGAAGATCAAACAGTTCAAGTGTTGTGCAAGTGGTTTAGCACATTACCCATGCCCAAATGCATCCAAGGTGATAACGGGTCACATTTCATGGCCACAGTACTGCAAGATTGGGTACGACCAAAAGGCATTAAATGAGCGTTTCATGCACCATATTAACATCAAGCCAACGGCATAGTGGAATGAACCAATGGACTGATTAAAAGACATGCCGATGTCTCACTCCTCATTTGGGACATACACCTGCCACAAGTGGTTTTTACAGTTAACAACCACTGGTGAAATTACGGAAACCCAAAGATACCAGCATTCTGTCCTACAGGACCACTGACAGGGGACATTCCCATACCAGATGGTCAGAAGGGCCAATTTCTACTAAGAACATATGTGGGACAACCTGTCATGGTAAAAGTACCCTCCATCAGCATTGTACCCATGATTCTGGCAAAACTTAGAGGCTTATACACTTGGGAAGCTCTTGATGGGAGTTGGAAAACCCACTGTATCAGTGCTTGATGGATCATATCCAACTTCTAATTTGGCCAGCTTAGTTGGGACCAAATCTTTCTTTCCCATCTTTCCACAGGACTATGAACAATACCTCAGGAGTTGCCACCTGCGCTAAGGAAGCCACTGAAACTTGGACTGGCCTCCAGTGTCCACTCTGTTTTGCTGTTTATGCTATTTGTGTGCATATTTTTTTAACTATTGATATTGTGGAGACCCCACTTATGAAATCCCTACCATGGTATCTATTTGAATATCGTTCTTTGGGTTCTTGACAATAATGCTTGTTAATGCCAAGGAAGGAACTCTAGATAATAATGTAATAGCAAAAATGATAGTAGGATCTGTGTGAATAATTAATATGTTCTTGATCACAGCTTGTTTATCACCTATTCCCAAGTCCATTGGCGACCCAATATTGATTTTTGTTCAAACTATTAATATTGCTAAAACCTTAGGAAATTTTTTGAATTATCCAAATAACACAAAATACAAGTGGAGTGCAGAAGATTAAAATGTAACTATTCACCTTAGTTGGACCATCCTAAATTCTATGGAAATCTTTAACCCTGATTCTGCCTGTTACTCTAGTTATGAAACCACAATGGGTGACTCTTGGAACTTCACAGAGGTTCGTGAAATACTTGGGACTTCCCGAGGAGGGGAAACACCCTCCTGGCAAGTTCCCTGGGGAATGAATGAGCATACCTCTCACTGGTCTACTGATGACCACTCCCTACAGCACACTGAGAAGCTAAATGCTTCGTGGTGTATCAAACACCCAGAGAAAGATGGAAGGGAGTGTCCCTCTGTTTGTCAGTCATATGGACATCATAATTGTACTGTGAATTGCACATGGTCCACCCCAACTGGAAGGAGCAATTGGAAGGGAAAGAGAACAATAATTCCTCCTCCTGGAGTCTCATCCCTATGGTTCTGTTAAAAGCAAATTAATTGTAGTAATATTGACCTTATGCCTAAGCTATGGCTATATCCTCCAACTAGAGGAGCCTCCAGACAAGGGTGCTTGTGTAGCAACAGCAGATATTTAACCCCAACTCAACTTGGGTGCATAGGCACTGCTGTGGATGGTCAAAATAACCTGAGATATCACTTCAGAGCAAAACCCACATCGTACAAAACCTCTGCAATAACAGCTCCTCCCAATCTGATGTAGACATGTTCAGATGGGCATTTATATTTGCAACTATATCTCACAATACCAGTGCTAGCCTGTACGTTAGGTACACCTTCACAGTCCAATTTATCAAGAAGGGTCTATGGCTCACAAATGGTGGTATTGGCAACCAAAAAGTGTGAAGAAGGGTTGGCAAGAAAGAGGTGCTCCATTGGAATAGTGGATGGAGTCCATTTGGAATGGGACTAGCACCTGTTTGAAATCAACAAGCCATTCTGGATTTGGGTCTTCAAGTGTCAATTCTAGCCAATGCCACAAAAGACAACATTGGACTGATAAACGAGCAGTTGTAACACACGAGCAAAATGACCATTCAGAAATGAGCTGTATTGGATTTAATGCTGTCAAAATACAGAGGCAGATGTGGAGTCCTGAACATGTTGATGGATGAAAGTTGCATCCATATTCCGAACATATCCATCCACTTCAGGACCAGATCGACAAGATGAAAAGTGTGTCAAAGGACTGAGACAAAATTGTTACCAGACTAGGAACTGGCTGATTGGGGAAAGTTTTCAACATGTTTGGATTTTCCCTCATGGGGTGGATAATGAGACTTCTCCAGTCTCTGATATAAATTGTGATAGTCATCATAATCATTTGTGTAAATTGTTTTAAGAAAACAAGAACAAAATTTATGTTTACTGTAAAATACTACCTGTTGAAACACACACGTGTGTCAGACAACCTAGAAGATCTGTAGGAAATATTAACAGATATTGCTGGTCCTATTAATGAATAAATACAAATATTAAAAAGAGATAAATAAAAGGAAATAGCTCACAACCATATAAACACTCCCAAACTGCACCCCCTTTTAACTTCGGAGGCAAGAGGTGACTGTACCACCACTCCAAGGAAACCAGTTCAATGATGATTGTGGTCATGGGGTGGATTGTGTGGCAGTTGCACTCACCCTGATGGAAACACTGTTGAGCCACAATATTTGCTAACTGGTGAAATGTCAAAACATCTGCTGACTCTGGTCTCTGGTGAAATATAAAAATATCTGCCAGTTCTGGCAAATATCTGCTGACTTTGGTCTGAGTCAGAAAGAATGCCACTACACCTGCTGATTTTGGTCACAACAGGGTTGCACAACTGGCTATTGTTAGACCCACACTTGCGCTGAAAGCTAAGACCCTCAGACCATATTTTTGACCACAGATCACATTTGACTAGGGTATAAACAGGTATTGTGGTTTAAGCCCATCCAGTAACAAAGCACCATGATGCTGCTTGCTCACTCCTCTCCCCACCAATCCTGGTGGGATGAGGAGGAGAAAATATAAAGAAATGCTCTTGGGTTGAGACAAGGATAGCGAGGGATCACTCAGAGTTATAGTCACAGGCAAAAAACAGACTTGACTTGGGAAAAAAAGCAAAATCAATTTAATTTACTACAAATCAAATCAAAACAGGATAATGAGAAGTAAAACTCAAATCTTTGAAACACCTCCTCCCCACCCCTCTTTTCCTTCCCAGCTCAACTCTACTCCCATTTTTCTCTACCTCCTCCCCAACAGCAGCGAAGGAGGACGGGGAATGGGGGTTGGGGTCAGTTCATCACACGTTGTCTCTGCTGCTCCTTCCTCCTCAGAGGCAGGACTCATCACACTCTTCCCGTGTTCCAGCATGGAGTCCCCCCCCCAGGAGACAGTCCGCCATGAACTTCTCCAACATGAGTCCTTCCCACAGGCCGCAGTTCTTCACGAACTGCTCCAGCGTGGGTGCCCTCCACGGGCTGCAGTCCTTCAGGCACACACTGTTCCAGCACAGGCTCTCCCACGGAATCATGGCCATCTTTGGGGGCATCCCCCTGCTCCAGCATGGGGTCCTCCCCAGGCTGAAGGTGATCATCTGCTCCCCCGCTCCTCTCCACGGGCTGGGGGGGGACAGCCTGCCATCTGTTTCACCATGGGCTGCAGGGGCATCCCCTCCTCCCCCGCTCCTCCTCCCCTCCTTCTTCACTGACCTCGGTATCTGCAGAGGTGTTCCTCTCACTTTCCAGTCTCCCCCCTCCACTGCTGCAGGTTCTGCTTCTTAAATACATTATCCCAGAGGCACTACCACTGTCGCTGATTGGGTCGGCCTGGGCCAGAGGCAAGTCTGACTTGAAGCCAGGGAAGCTTCTAGAAGCTTCTCACAGGAGCCACCCCTGTAGCCCCCTCCCCTGCTACCAAGACCCCACCACACAAACCCCAAACGACAAGGTTCTGCCAGAGAGCAAGAGCTGAGTTTGTCCTCCTCAGAGCAGCAGGTCTGCAGCTGGGGACTCCCCTTAGGTAGAATGCCGCCTGAGGTAACTCCTCGAGGTTGAGAGCTGTCATCTTGATTGGTGAGTGAAATGCATTTTGGGTTAGTTCCTTTTTAAAACTTAAGCTTAAGTCAGCTGTGTAGTATTTGATTCTGCTTGGCATCTGGAACCTGTAGTTTACTAATGTCAGAGTATTAAATGATTTTTTATTAGAACAGATTTTCTTTGAGCTTGTAATGTACCTAAGTCAACTTTGTGGGCCTCCAAGACACTCATTTACTTCCTTGAGCCACTAACAACAATTACATAAGATGCAGGATCACAATTTGCTTTAGATTCCCCAGGCCCAGCAACACAGTTGTTTCACTGCAATCCTGAGGTCGTTAAAACAGTCACATAAATCTCAGTGCTGAAATAATGCAAGCTCCACAGTAGCCTCATGACATCGCATCACGCTCTATGCAGTTCAGCAAGAACATGCCTCTTCAAGAACCCTAGGAGATAGTTACGAATGAATCTTACTCACTGCCTGGTAATTTGAAGACAGACTTACATCTGACCACTTCTTAGACATGCTTATCTTAGCTCCAGCTTGGGCTAAGAAGAAATGATTGACATAAATGGTATCAATATCAGATCTGTGTCCTTGCTGTATGAGAACCACATCTTACAACATTACCTCACCTTCCTCAGAACTCATTGTTTTCCACCTTTTGGAATTTTGCCTATTAGAAAATATCAAATGAACACAAATCAGGAGAATCATCTTTCTTACCTTTCCACTCAACACCTCCATAGTAGCTTCAGGGATTCACGTCAGCCTGGTTAAGTCTTTGCTACCGGGATTCATCAGCATGCACAGGGGGTGTTTGGGAATGCAGGTTAGTGGGCAGCTATATGATACCACCACGCTGGGACGCAACCACAATTGCTTCTCCCAGACACAGTGAACTCTTCCGCCTGTCTGCAATGCTATTCTTCAAAGGACACAATGCAAACAACTGCAGAAAACCAGCTCTTCCTTTTGAAATGAAGAGCAGAGCCGAAATTCCCAGTCCCCTTAGAAAGCTTTCTTATTTACTTTTATTTTATAAAGAAAACAATGTAGAAACATAGAAATATTGAGGCTAGAAAGGATCTCCAGAAATCGAGTTCATCTCCTTCTCAAAACTGAGCTAACTTCAAACTCTAAGCAGTGTAGAGTGGTACTAACTGCTCCACTGTTTCCTGAATACATTGACAGTGCCTCTGGTGTCACTAAGGATTTAGCAATACAAAGCACAGGCCTGGGAGAAATCTTCGTGGTCAGTACAGCTGGTTCCCTACCACTGCAGAAAATGACCACATAAGGGCTTCAGAAGTGCCTCAGGCTCCGTTTGGAATCCAGTTTGGTTCCTGCCTTCATTATTTCTGCTGGAAAATCACTCCAGAGTAAACTATTACAACCTTCTTTTAATATTCATTATTAATGCAATCACAGACCACATCTACCCATTAGTACCTACATTGCCTTCAGCTTAAATAGCCTTTCCTTCACACAGCTGCCACTTACGACTTGCATAGGCTGCCTGGCTCTCCTTAATGTATTTATAGAAGACAGTAATATCCTCTCTCAGTCTTTACATACTCATATTGGTAGGACAGATAAATGAGGGCCTTGACTCATAAAATAGTTTTGCACTACTCTTACAAGTAAGACTGACTTAAATATCAACTAAAGGTTTCTATCTGAAGAAGAATGATCTAAATTAACATAGCCATCCACGTACCACCCAGGCGGGATGGAAGTAAGGCTGTTACAGTCACAGCCCATAAAGAAAGACATTGAGAGGAGCAGACTGCATGGTTTCACGACCTTCAGCTGTGGGAAGAGACTTTGCTTTGCTGCAGTCAAGCACAACTCCAGGCAGGTCTGAGAGGCTTCAACTCTGGCTGTGGAGACAGAAGTGGTGGAATATCTGCACGAGACATGTTTGAAACCACCTCTAAAATTAAAGTGGTCCCAAAAGCCATATAAGCCCTTTCATTTTGTTTTATAATGACCTCTGTTTTCATTCACCTTCAAACCAGCATTAAATTGAAATACACCACTTTTGTAGACCGTAGCATGAGTTTAACGACATTTCCCAGTGCACTGGTTCAGCTCTGTCAAATAAAAAAAGCCCCTGGAGCATAAAGATGGGGGAGTGTCTACAAGGAGGGCCATCTGAAACGGCTCCTGAGGGCACTCAGCATTTTAAAACATGTAGAGGAACCGGCTTTATGAGAAATTCTGACACAGTTCAAACCAGGATGCTGATCAAAGGTAAGTACATTCACCACCCAAACACAGAGGAAATCAAGCAATGTACCATGAAAGAACAAATGACTTGCAACATCGCAGGTTAGCTGTACAGGAGTTTTCATGGACTGAAATGTATTGAAGGAACCACTTGGGAATTTCAGATGTTGAGGCATATGAAGGAGGGAAGGTGAAAAAATGAGAAACCAACAAGAATTTTAATGAAATGGGGAATGCAGTAGTGTCTTTTGACTTAGTCTGATTACAAAACATATGAATGAAGAAATAAGACAAGAGTATTGATTAAATTAAAGGAACACAAGAAATTGTTGAAGATCAGACACTGCTCTATTACGGAGTGCTGGGACTAACAAGAATGTGAAAGAGGCCATTATTTAGATCCAGATTTCCCTCAGAGAATTCAATTGCCAAAATTGACCTCTGAAGTGACCCAAATATGCCACAATCAACTCTTGAGTTTATGGTCTATAGTTTCTGAACAAGAGTGCCATGGAAGACGAGTCACTGAGCAGAGACACAAAGTACCCAACATTAATTGCTTTCTTTAGAGAAAGACCACTGGGGATCTGAAGTCTACTTTTAGTTGTAGCTGGCTCTGAGAATCAGGGATTATAAGCATCTTCCCTACATGTTTCCAGCTCTACTGTAAGGTTAATGCAATAAGCTGTGGACTAGACTCTCTGCTAAATATACTGATGGGGGTTGACTCTTTTTGTGCGTGTGTCTGTGTGTCTGTCTGTGTGTGTGTGTATGTGTCTCTCTCTGCAACTAATGAATAAAAGCAATCAATCATAGTCAGGAAAGGAGGACATTACCACAGAAAGAACCATCATGGGAAGGGCAGAAGAAATTTTTCATTTTTAATTTGATCTCAGCACTATCTTGAAAATGAATAATGCTTTCTTTATCACTTATGTAATGCCTTCTTATCAGCAGAGTGAAGGCAACACCCAAATGGAAACAAATTTTGTGTTTCCAGTTAGTTCAATGTGAATCAAGAGGAACAAATTTGTTTTCAGTATTCCTATTTACTGAGCTGCTCAGTGAAACATGGAAGTCGAGTGTTTAATTTTCCAAGGAGCAGAAGAGCATGCTGTTGGCTGGAATTGGCTGAAGCAATTTCAGAACAACTAGTGATGCTTATAAGACTCCAGCAATGATAGCTATAGCACTGAAACACTCTATAAAGCCAAAGACCATGCCTATCTTTATAAAGAAGAGTAGTGAAGAAAGTATTGATAGCAAACTATTTCTTAGCAAGGAAACAAGAAGCATATAATGCAGAGTTGTTAAGCATAACCTTTTTTGACTCTACCAAAAAAAATAATAATTCTTTGTATAACAGGATCATCAGTCTTTGTGGATGGAAAGACAAAATAGGTATCACATATCTAGGTTTTGGTAAGTCTATTAACTTTACCTTAGGACAGACTCCCAGTGCTCTAAATGAAAATGCTAAAAAAGAGTTTGGCTACTCATTTCCAGAGAGTAATTCTTTGGATTCGCTGACAAAATTGAAAGACTTGTCAAGCAGCATTCTCCAAAAGTCTGTACAATATTTCATTTTATAATCTGGATGATGAATGGTCAGTATGCCTATTAAAAGTGCAGATAATACAAAGCTAGAAATGACTGTGCATAGGCTGTAGGATGGGATAACAAATTAATAACTATCCTGACAAGTTGGAGGAACGGTCCAAAACTGGGATGAAATTCAGCATGTGTGAAATTCAGCAAGTGCAAGGTTCTAAAGATAGAGTAATCAAGTGGACAGGTTGGGGAACAACAGATTGTGTAGTTGTTTTGCAGAAATGTCATTCAGAAATAGAGTGCAGAAAGAGAGGAAGTCCAGAGAGAAGCAATGAGACTGACAGAAGTCTGGAAAATATTGCTTCTGGTTGCATGTGAGGAACAGTTGAATGAATCAAAGTTGTTGGAAGGCTGATGGGGAACTATAAAACATCTGAGTTCAAAAAGACACTTTAAAGTCTTTCAAGACAGTTTTCAAGTCCCTTTTGCAAAAAGAGAAGGTTATAAAGTGCTCTTCATACCTCTGGTAGATAGGACAAAGAATATTTAGATAAGATAGTAGGAAAACTCTTTGTTTACGAGCTCTGATTTACAAGGAATTTTAATTCTCTGCTTGTGGAAGTCACAGAGTTTCCACCCCGGAGGTAATGTTAAAGGTTAGGCAAACTTCTGTAAAGAATGATAAATGTATTGTTGATCCTGTCTTTACACAGGGAATGGATTAAATGACCTTTCCATGTCATTTTCAGCCTTGTTAACCACAGTTTAAAGGGTCAATTGTGAATATCCTGAGTATTCACCAGAAAACATTCTACTCTTAAAGAATATTCCTATTCTTTGATGTATCAGCTGTAAGTTAAGTAAGACATCATTCTCTGGAGTAAAAGTAGTGTACAGATCTTCTCATTCCCATATTTTGAGAGTCATTGCAAAGTTATCAAAACATCAAAACCAGTGTGGATGTATAGCATGTCAGCTGCCTCATAGTAACCACTCCTAGGAACTCTCCTGCAAGGTAGTTCACATGCTTTGAATCATAGAATCATAGAATCATTTAGGTTGGAAAAGACCCTTAAATCATCAAGTGCAACTGTAAACTTCGAGAAGCAAGTTATCCAAAATTTCCTTGTATTTTTCAAGAATAAAAGAGTGCAAGTAGGCAAGTTCCATGGAGCAGCTGATAGATACTTTTTAAGTGCACAACCTGTCTTATCTCGCAGTAATTTATTCATGCAGCCATACCTCTGTGCTCAATGGAGATACAAGGTAATGAATTCAAGACTCACACAGACTAAATAATTAATTTGACTTGTAATTCCATACTGAACTCTTTAACATGCACCTGGACAACTCTCAGAGACTGCACAGAAATGTACAGCAGAGGCAAGGAGCAACTCTAGCAAGCCTGTGTGTGGGTCACCCTGTTTGGAGGTCACAGACTCATTTCCACCACCCCTATGCACCGCTATTACACGGTTATCCGAAAACTGCCCTCATACATGCTCAGGCAAAAGAGGTATTTTTCTTCCTCAAAAAAAAAAAAAAAAAAAAGAGTAGTGGAAAAATACTCTGTATAAATGAGAAAAGCAACTTTACAACAGGACTTGGTGGTCAGAGCATGAGATGTTGCTGCATCATATCTCAGCTATATTCCTGTAAAGCCACTCTTCGATTTTTTTTCTTCGCTATTTCTCTTCCTTCTTTGAACATTCTGCATTTCCATCTCACTTGAATATTTTCAAATAATTCATCTCAGTTTGTCAAATACAATCTTTTCCCAGCATAAATGGCTTCTCTGGTCACACAGGGTATTTTAGTACTTTTTGTTATATTTGCATATTGAATGTATTAGAAGGAATTTCACCTAATGACAGTGACAAACTGCACACGAGATCCAATGCCTTATCTAGTATGCTTACATGCTAGTAAGAATCACTCAGGACACAAAATTTACTCAAATTAAGTAACATAAAACCCCTTAAAAATCTGTGGGACTACTTGTTGGGTAAGGTATCATGCAGTAAGCGTATCATAAAAATATTAGAGTCATTCACATGATGCATTGCTTTCCTATAAAGTGAATATATATATACTACCTTAAAAAAACACCTGAGAAATTTAGCAGGCGTGTTTTCCTATTTTGTTCAAAGGGCTTTTTGATTGCAAGGAAGAGGCCCTCAGAATGATAAGGATTCAATATAGAACTGACATTCTGCCTAGAAAGCAGCCAGGCTTTCATATGTAAATTCTCCAGTGTGTTTTGATTTTTACTTTTAAAAAGTGTATTGTTCCGTGTATAGAGTGAATATTTTTGGAACAGTTGCATAACGTTAAATTTGCCCTTGGTGAATTTTTCTTTGGTTGCCTGAAATACTATTGCTTCATTTTAGTTCTTCTGAAATGACAGATTCATAAATGCCCAAAGGCCTTTATACATTAACTAGTTAATATGAGATGTCACTGTGATTAATGAATGAAGGGGTTTTTTTAAAAAAGCAGTACTTTCATTACTGGTTTTCATAGCAGGATCCTGACATGACAGTACTAAAAGTTGCATAAGAAGAGGAAGAAGAAAACTTCAAAATTTTGTAGGATTAAGGTAAACTATAAAAAAAGAAATACATAAAGAAGAATACCAAGTTGATTACAGTGTGAGATATGCTTGGGTTTATTCTACAATTTTAAAGAGTCATTTTTTACATTAGATTAGAAAAATGCTGAAAAACAGGTGTGAGATTGTTTGTGGACAGGTGAACTGGAAACAAAGCAAAAATGCACTTTCAGCTGTAATTATCAGCCATGCTTATTTAAAGATGACTAGAGGAAACAAGAAAACAAGTGTCCATGGAGGATGGTGTGCTGGAAGGTGCTAATGGCTGACACCAGAAGAGTCTAAGACCTGAGTCTAAGAGTAAGGTATATAAGTCTAAGATGGAAAAAGCAGGCCACAAGCTAAAACATTTTCAAACTTAGAACAAGCAGCTAGCCCACTCTGTAGTTAGAAGCAGATGTGGACAGGAGGACTGACTGTGGAAGATGATATACCAGAAGAAAAGAGTGTAGCTGAAGCAGGGCCAGTAAAAAGGACTTCAATAGCTTCAAGCATGGGAACTAGGGCTTTTTATTACTGGAGGCAGAAAGTCAGTAAAAGAGGAGCTATCACTATGGGCAGAGGTAGATTTAATGGAGGAGGAGAATGGTCACACATGGCCAGTCCCTCCATGTACCCAGAGGTGTAGTGCAGCAGCTCTGCTTTGCGTGACAGGTAGAAGCCTGGCTGTTGTACAACTTCTGTTCATCTGCCACGACTCTTTTTACACACGCAGCCTACACCAAATACACAGAGATCACAAACCGTATGCCAAATTCTAATTTCTCTCTTGTCAACCCCCATCATAAATCGCTTTGCAACACCTTCTAGCTTAGCTCCAACCACTGAGGCAATGTAGGGGTACAGAAAATGGGACTATCTGACAGTCTTTTCTTGGACTGTTGGCTAAAAGGCTCTTTGCCTCATGTGGCTTCACGTCATTTGGAGGCAAATGTAATGACTTTGCTTTGCAAAGTCATGCTGCTGAAGAAGAAAAAAGCAAGAGAATGAGGAGTTATGAGAATAATGATCAGAATTTATAGGAACAAACTTGGGAAAGATCAAAACCCCAGCACTTTCCTCCTCTCTGGTTACTCACTTCTACAGAAATGGCTGGAACTCTGTTTCCTTTGAGACACCAAATAAGGCTGAAATCAGACACCAGTTTTAACATGTTCTTGGCAAGAGGACAGACATCTCAGAGAGGTTGCTTCTGTAGGAGACTACAACAGCAAACTCCTTACAATGGTCACTTTGGGTGTGAGACTAATTCTGGACCATTCAGCTTCTTCCCCAGCAGTGGCAGAGTAATGGAGATGTTCAGGCTCCCTGAAAGGAAGGAAACTATTGATCAATTCCGAGAAATACCCTCAACTAACATCAACCCCCCACCCCCCCTTCCCCCCCCCCCCCTTTTTTTTTTTTTTTTTTTGACTGAAGCTTCTTTTTCTTCCCTTCTTTCTTTTGAGGTCTCACCCCTATATACTACACTGGTTCTCCCTTCATTTCTCACTGTCATCTTCCCTATCTGGGACCTGCTACTGCAGCCTGTGATTCCTTCCCCCTCCACCAGTGTCATCTCCTGCTTCTCGAGATCTTTGAACCCATGTGACACCCACTTCAATAGCACAGCATCATTATGGTGGCATCCCTTTGCTAGTGGCAGAGAATAAAAAGTGCCGCATCATCATGGGAAAACCCAGCACTTTTCCAGCTCTGTGCTAGAAAATTTTGTGGGAGGGAAAAGCAGCAGCTGCTACAACACTCACTTTTCCCCCAGCACACCACAGCTCTCTGCTGGGACCAAAATAAAAGAAAGTTAAGGAGAAGGCACTCAGCCTGACTCTGGGATGTTTAGTTTTTTCAGCAGTGATTTGCATAGAAAAAACATTACCAAAAAGTTAACGACACGTTGCCTTTGACATTGAAATGACTTTTTTTCAACTGCGCAGTACAAGATTTCCTAGAAATGGGGAATGATGCCTTTTAAAACGGCCCAGACCTTTTCAGGATTTCCAAAGGCATTGCAAATCATTCTGCTTCAGAAGGGAAACAAGTTTTCAAATGTCAGAATTTCCTATGAAGCAGAAATTCAGTTAAATTGAGCTTTTACTGCCATCCTCATGCACCACAGCTTAGAAAGTGCAGTTGTATCTGGTGGTACTGGTCCAGGGAAGTGACAAAGAGATTTTCCCACTTGATGGTCTTGTCCACAAAGAATGTATACCCTGTCTTCCTTCTCAGTTAAAAATTCAAGTCTTACAAATGGTTCCAGAACAATAATTAAAAGCAATACATGCTGTTTACATGCTGCTTAGTCACCTAAATCAGAAAAAGCTCAAAAATAAATCTGATTGCAGTGATTACTGAAACTAAAGACCAACAGAGAGTGAGTGAATTGCCACCTCTCTGCAGAAATAAACTCCTTGGAAACCATAATAAGCAATCATGGCTCTGTAAGAGTGCTTATTTGTCCACCTGCATAATGTATTTATGGCAGTTTTTAAAATACAGAGGACCAATTTGTACCTGTACTGCCTGAGGTGCATGATTAAGTTTTTCCCCTGGGTTTCAAAAATGCATGTGTGAGTGGGAATGCAGCTAAGGCATTAAAAAGAGTAGTTGTATGCCATTTTTAAAATCAGATGCTTACAGACACGGTTCTGCTTAAAAAGGTCAGCTTAAATCCCGTGTTATTTGGGTTTTAACTTGTGCCTATGAAAGAAGTGCTTTAACTCCTCTCTTCCACAGGTGACAGTGGAAGTCAGTTCAGCAGGCACCCTCCACCGATGCTGCCTCCTGTGATAAGGCAATGATGATCTCAGGTTCCTGACCTAGTCTCCAGTTAGTTAGGTGCTCTCTCTGCTTTTTAACACCCACAGCAGTGTGGGAGCCAGGCACCAGAGCGTGCCATGGGTTGTAGTAGTAGGAAAGGCCACTTTCCTTACCTGGTACATCAGTAGCCCCAGGGGCTTGCTACAACACAGCAGAATAGTACTGGGCTACGAGCACGCAGGTGAGGTAACACACCTGCCTTCTGGACGTAGAGCAGACACAGCAGATGCAGTGCTCTCCCTATGGCCTCTTCTTCCATCCACGGCAACATGGTCAATAGGGAGTACTGGAAAATAAATTGAGTAAATTAATTAATGATTCGTTTTCCTTGGTGGGGTGTGATTGAAAAAGCAACTATATAGGGAGACTTGTGACAGAGATAGACTGATTTTGTTCTGGGCATCAATCACCAGATTCCGTGGTTTACAAGCCAAGATGCCACTGTGTCGAGGAAATCTGTGGGTACCGAGAGCTGCACCCCTGGCACTGCAGCCAAGGGCCCTATTAAATTTAGGGTTTTTGTCCTTGTGTCCTTGACCTAAAGCAGGAGGAAATCTTCTACTTTAAAACTGGTTATACTGGCCTCCCATCAGTGTGATTGCCTGCCCCTTCACCATTTGGAAAGATGCTGTAAGGGCCCGGAGAGCACCTATTCCCTCTTGGGCTTTGGTTGCTGGCGCTTGGAGCCAGCTTGGGGACACTGTAGCCTGCCCAAATGGGGTCTGCCCTGGCTCCCAGCCCATGCTGACACCTCACAGCGTTAAGTAAAAGGGTCTGTATGTTTATGTAAACATATATATTTATTTCTCGCCTTTAAATAACTGGATAGCATGCCTTGCTCTGTAGTGGAACAGTAACCATACTGCCCATTAAGTAATGTTTACCTTCAGATGGCTTGAAGACTTAGGCAATACAAAAGGACATGAAAGAAAAACAAGGCAGGCTTAAAGCAACAGTCAGGGACACAGCCAAGCTTATAATGTACAACACAATGCTGGCTGGCAAAAGAAAATTATATTCCTGCCTTCACGTCAGTGAACAGTCTTGTCCCAGTGAAGGACAAGCTGAAGAACCACAGAAATAGCCCTGGCAACTTGCTTTTGTCTAGTTCTTGGGAAAACTAGGGTATAAAATTATCTTACACGGGGGGGTGGCCTGTGGTGTTGGCTTCAGCGTAGATCTATTTTGTTCACTGCTGATATTTTTATACACTGAGAACAAGAAAAAAAAATTCTGACTAAAGTCAATCCTGTTCTTCATCCACAGGTTCTTTAATACACATGTCCATCCTAATGAGTAGTTTACTTTTAGACATCAATTATTCCTGCTTTTTTCCCATGAGACAGCACCCGTTGTTTGAAATTATGTTTCTTTTCCCAGTGCTTGTCATTGTCATTTAGTCTAGAGTAGCTGAAAAATAAGTAGTCAATTGCCATTTCCTTCCTTTGCAGAATTTGCAGTAATAACCTGGAATTACAGTTCAACATCAAATCTTTTTCAGCAGATGGCTTTCAGCAAATAAATACACTCAACTTGCCAAGCTTTGTCGCAGAGTACAAAAGCTATCCACATCAAAACGGAATTTTAGGAGTTTTCATTTTCACATCATGGTCTATATTTTGTTTATGAACCATAACGTGTGGTGAGATGTGAACTCTTATTTGTTCAAATTTACATGATGTTTTCCATATCAGATGCAGATTTTAGGGGTAGGGGGTAGAAGCAAAACAGAGCTGGGCCAACCTCAGCACCAGTTTTTACAGCACCTACTCTCGTGTTAAGGTATGTTATGAAACAATAGTCAGCTTCTCTCTAACTCATTTCACTTTATACTAAGGATCTGTCTACATTTGAGAAATATAAAAGTGTTTTAGGAGCTTTTTAGGGGTAACAGAAAATCCAAATGCCCCTAAACCCAACACAAATGAACTGGGGAAGGAAATGCTTTCTTACATTTGCTGCATGACATTAATGTGTCAAAACCAAACGAACACAAAACAATCACCCAAGGCAGTGCAATGGTACTAGTAAGATCTATAAAGCATCAGCTAAAAGCACAGTCTAATTCAGTGGCTGGCAGCTGAAAATAAAGTTCAGAAAGCTCAAGGCAGAACTGAGGATTTGAGATTTTCAAGTGAGGTTAATTACCTATTAAAACATATCAACACGGGACTGGAAATTTTCCATCCCCCAACTGGCTTTTAGTTCTGGTCTCTTTACATTGCAGAAACATCAGGTACTTCCTTCCTTACAAGTGAGTCTCCGAATACTTTTCTGTAGTGGTTGCCTACCACCACAGTAACATGTGGGATTTTTCTTTAAGAAGTCTGAGCAGATTCAAGTTCACGTTCAGATTTCTGTATGTTTACCCAGATCGCAATAAATTCCCAAACCTTCTGCACATCCTCTTCCCTCACCACTGTCCCCAGGCTCTCTTCCATTTCCTAGGACCACCTACAAAATCACTTACTCTTTCCTCAGACTGTTGCAAACACCCACTCATTTGGCAAAACATCAAAACAATTATCTACCTTGACAGTTATTTCTTTTTTCTCTCAGACCTGCTTCATTCCAGTGTGCACTTGGCCCTGCTAAGCAGATGTACAGTCTTGCTGGTGAGTTTTCTCCCTCCTCCACTCCACTTTTGCCCTTTCTGTCTCACCATCTTCTCTGTGGCTTTCTTTTGTTTCATAAGCTCTATCTCCAGGAAGTCTATGCCACGTCTTTGAGAACTACAGGAGGAGATGTCTCTTAACTTTCAGCATAAGGTCTTGCAAGAAGACAGAGAAACTGTGAACATAGAAAATCCTTTAATATGATGGTAATATCAATAATTCTCTAGGGTTTAATCGTTCTCTTAAAATGTCTACCAACACTTGCCAGAGCTAAAAAAGAATGTGGATACAGCATTAGTACATGAGAAAACACATTCTGTGAAATTCTGTATTATGCCTGCAAAACATCTCCTTTTAAGAAAAAAAAAGTAATGAGTATTGAAATCTGGAGTGACAAAAAAAAGAAAAAGATTGTGCTCTGTACCTGATTTTATTTAATTTTTAATCAATTATGGAAGTATGTTGGTCATTCTATTTCCCAATACAGTAAGTCTTCCTCCTTTAGCTGTATCCTATAACAATTTAACTTTTATTAGATATAAATTTTCAGCATGTTATACATCCTATGAATATTCACCTTACCACATTCCACAGAGCCTATGCTGCAGCTGCAGTGCTGTAAGTTCATCAAGCTGGGCACGAGCAGAAGCCAAGTCTCAGGCTCCCGCTGGGCTCTGAGCTGCAAACATCTCATCCCATGTTCCTTTCTGGCTGAAAAGCAAGTGCTCCCAAGGGTGTGCCGTGTTGGTGAAATTGCAGGCGCGTGGCTCTGAGAGACAAATTCATAAGTTCCTGTATTCAAGTAAGGTTCTCCATTTGTTTTTAACAAGCATACATCTTCATGTCAGAGGGGATGTTTTTCTTCAGAGGGCAAGCCTGCATTATTCTGGGCAACACAACCTGGAAAAAAGTTTCCCAAAGCCATCAGATCTATAAACTTACTAGTATCAGAATTTCTGCCAGTGGTAAACAGGTTGGATTTATATATATCTCAGAGACCTTTTTTAATAAGTGAGCACATAATTTGGAGGGGAGGGGTGAGGTTTAAAGCAGCAAGTAACCTAAACGTTTAAGGATTTGATCAAATGCAGTATACAGAGCAATATACTGGGTTTAAATGGCTCCATACCTGAAAGGTCCTGTAATCCCAGTACAGATACACACTGGGCTGCTTCCTGTGCTTACTAGACCAGCTCTCATTTTCAGCTCAGAGCTCTGAAGTGCTGCTCTAGTTCCCGCCAACAGGAACGAGGGGTCAGAATGGCTCAAGGCTACTCCGGACGTATGTCCTGCCCTCTCACCTCACCTTGCCTTCTGGCACCGAGAGATGAAGAAAGCACCACATCAGACAGCTTCTCTCCAGAGGTGGCCTTTCCTGAGCTACTGCGCAGAGGAGCGTCGCTGCTATCAACCGCATGTACAGTCATCAAGCTTAGATCAGGGATTAGTTGTGCAGAAGATATCTGGGGTTCAAACATATTATTACACACAAAGCAGATTCCATGTGAACAATTATCTTAGATCTCTCCAGCTGTCAAGGTGGACAATCGTGGCTGGTACAGATGTGTATACCTGCTCAGGGACCGAAGCTCACTGGATACAATCCAGCTCTGCTTGAGAAGTACCAGAGCTGAGACAGTGGCATGGTGCTCAAGATGACACTCACCCACTGTTCACATGGTGATACAGCTTCTAGATGTAGAAACAACACCGATGGACTGACTGCTAGTCTCCTCTGAATTTAGCCAGAGCAAACTCTCACCTCTCTGCTATGTGTTCTTCTTTGGAAATTTAAACAAACCTTGATCCCACAGCAGGAAGCTCTAGAGGTATAATGTCAAAGTGAATTGTCATGGTTACATTTTTAAGAGATGTGTGACTAACTCGCTGAAGAGCCATTGGTGTCCAGTACTTTTGTCAGGGTAACGTCCATGAAAGAAGAATAGAGACTCTGTGGATTAATCATTTTTGATGGAAAGAAAGCTCAGCAGCAGAACCATGAAGACCTGGCAAAGGACCCCTCTTGTCTCCACCTCCTTTTCATCTTCTGAGAAGATAAAAACAATCTTTCAGAACAGAAAGGGGAGGGAAGCCTCCACAACTAAGGCACCAGCACCCAACCTCCTTTTATCCAGTGCTGTAACCTCTGTCTTCCAACACCCCAAGCACAAGAGCGCTCACAGTGACCAATTCCTTCCACATAACACTCTCCCAACACAAAGCCTGTACAAAACCTGGCATCATTAGGGAAAGTAATCTAGATTAAGTGACTAGTAACAGGGGTGGTAATTCAAGTGATTTTCCCCAGACCTCCTAGTCAAGGTGTCACGGCAGGAGCAGCACCGCAGCCTGGCACTGCAGGCAGGAGAGGGACAATCCTGCGGGGTGGGGGACCTCCTGGGACGAGGGACCCGAAGAGAAACCATGCTGCTGCACCATGCCTTCTTGCTGCCCTTGCAGCGGTGCTGCGGCTGGATCTCGGAGGGGAGGGAGAGCATGTTTACAGCCCCCTCATCCCCCTGCTAGGTGTATGCCTATCTGCTGTTTTCCGGGAACAGCACTGTAGGACAGATGCACCTCCCCTCTGAGTGAAGTGCTGTCGGACAAGACCTTTTCCTCTTCCTCATCAGCCCTCTGCAAGAGCGCAGCCTGCAGATGGGCTCCCTGAGCCCCCCATCTCAGGCTGGCTGGCTCCTGTGGCATGGGAGACCTCCGTAATGATCACTTTACCAGCAAGATTAGACTAGAGGAAAGCAGAGGTGATATTGAGGGTGTAGGGGTGAAAACACAGAAAAAGAAAAGAAAATACATGAGAAATGCATCTAGAGACATTAAGGCACCAGGTCACACACCCTGGTACACACAGAGGCATCCAGTGCCATGCAGGATGCTCTTGGTGAGCAGAGATCTGCACGGGGCTGGCAGAATAGCCTCAGGACCTACAGGAGGCACAGGCACGCTGAGTCGGGGCTGGAGGCTAGGTGGGAGAGCCCAAGGCATACCAGCTGGTCCTCAAAATCTATTTTGGGCAACTGATTCAAGCTTTGAGGAGAAAGGATTTTTCTCATGCACTAAAAGGACCTGCAGTCATAAAAAAAAAAATAAAAAAATAAAAAAAATCCTTATTTGCTTATCATCTCATCTGTTTATTTATTACCATACATAAACTATGTCTCCAAGGCTTGACCAAGCTCCTGCCTGCAAATGATAACAGTCTAGTTCAGATAAACACAAAACCAAGTGTCAAGCAGGCAGGATCAATGTTTTCAAGCCTAAGAACAGCTTGTTTAGAAACATATAGCAAAACCTGAGGTAAGGAGAGAGAGCTTCCCAGGAATTTGGAAA
>JAVJGG010000054.1:36828064-36848298 GCA_035590195.1 Aviceda cuculoides | reverse complement strand
TAAACTGCTTTGCTTGTACTATAGCATGCGTACATGTCGTTTGTCCTTCTCGACCGTGACATGGTTTTATTTCTCATTAACCTACTCTGATTTGATTGGTAATAAATTAAACTAATTTCCCCAAGTCGAGTCTGTTTTGCCTGTGATGGTGAGTGATCTCTCCCTGTCCTCGTCTCGATCCACGAGCTTTTCATCGTATTTTCTCTCCCCTGTCCAGCTGAGGAGGGGAGTAATAGAAGAGCTTTGGTGGGCACCTGGCCTCCAGCCAGGGTCAAGCCACCACACTACTATATTTTGGAAAGCAGAAGCTGCAATCACAAAGCTAGATTCCTCTTCCTCCAAAACTTCATTACCATCTGGATGAAACCTGAGGCACGGCATAGCATAAGGTATAAAGCTGAAATCTGAAATCAGTGAAATGTATTAAAAGTTATATCGAATAGTTAGTTGAATAGTTTAAATGTTTGCAACATTGTACTCCCACAGTGGGCACCAATTGGTGCTCTAGTACTATTAGACAAAAAAAGCTGATTCATTTATTTTTATTTTAATCATAGTGCTTTCTTCTCTGACTGTACAGTATGAGCAGCACTCTTCAAAATCAGTGGGTGTTGCTCCTATTTTGTAGCTAATGAATTGGACCTCATTTTTAAGGGACTTTTTAATAGCTTCTTCAACTGCAGAAATTGGCCCACTTTCCTTATAGTGGAGATATCTGATAGAGGCAATATTTTCTTTGCCATAGCCACAATACAATTTGTAAGATTTTTGTACAAAAATCCAACCTTAATTTCTGTAATTGCATGTTTGCTGAGAGCATTGCAACTTAGTTCCTGAAGCCTTAAGATTGTTACAGTTGCTTTTTCCAAAACAGACTATGTTGTCAGAAATAGCAAGATAACCTGCAATCAATTGATACAGTTTGCAAAGTTTTGAGTAAAATATTGGACTTCATTTGCATGCACAGTTGCATCGAGTGCCCGTTGCATAATCATGATCATGATTGTGCATTAAGTTATGATCACTCAGCTATGTGTGTATGTAATTGAGCTTTTTTAGACACTAATGAAATGTTAGGGTTTAGTGGTTTGAGACATTTTTGTTCACACAGCTTTCTTTGATGTCGTACTAACATTTAAAATTGGAGTAGCTGAAGCCTTGCAGTCAAAAAATTGTCACTTTTGACTGCTAGGAAGCAGTGAGTAAGTAGGGAAAAAACAGCCATGCAATATAGAACAACTACAGGAGCTTTTACTCGTTTAAATCCACGCAGCATTTTGTGCATGCATTTCACATGTATAGTGTCACCACTGCATCTCCAGGGTGCTTAAAGCCACCCATTCACTCTCCTGCCTCTGTGGTGTGTTTCCCTAGCAGAAGTCTTCCCTGTTGGTCTTTGACATACATGACCATTTAAAAAGTACATTTTCTGTGATTTTCCTCCCCTTTATTGCATGCTTTACTGGCAGTTGACAGATTCCCACTTATTTTCCGTTTCAGAAAAAAAAAGGAGGAGAGAGGAGAAGGGATAAGAGAGAAGAAGGGTGAAGGAAGAAAGAAGTAAGAAGGAAAAAGAGGAAAGAAGAAAGAAAAGGAAAAAAAAGTAGTTTTATGAATAATTATGAAAGAAGAAAGAAAAGGAAAAAAAATAGTTTTATGAACAATTATTAAGATCTGAATATAGCTGCATTTTCATCTTTTACATGAAAAAAACATGATTCTATACATGACTAGATGGCACTCCATGGCACAGAGTTGGATACTGATGTCTCAATATTTTCCCTTAGAAAATGGAATTGAATGAATTCAGCACAATGCAATATTGCAACGTTCATTTTCAGTCATCTTTTATGTTATCACTTAACTGAAAAGAGAAAATGATTCTGTAGAGCTGAATCCAAATACAAGACAAATGTATTTATTGCATTTACTTTACAGATGTACAGGGAAATTACTTTGAATGCCCATGTAACAGAAGGTGATTTGTTTAAATAGAAAAACCTTTGTGTTTTCCTGTGAGACATGAAAATGTATCTCTGAACATGTGACTATGCTCAGAAGTAAGAGATATTTGAAGCACACTAACATGCCACATCTCCTGAAAACGCAGTGTTCATTTATGTACTTACAAACATTCAATATTTCAGAGGTGTATGAAGTCTTAATTCAGGCTCTTTTTTAATAACACTTCCCAAAAAGCAACATCTTTTACAGAAGCTTTTAGCCACAAGTTAAGCCTCACTTGACAAAAGCAGAAAGCAACTATGAACTTTCTTCAAGAGCTAAGCTGTAAGTCTCCAGCTCTCAAAAACTGAAATATCTGTGATCATGAGTTGATTTGTACTGGGCAGTACAGCAGAACAGAGCACTCAGTCCAGCACTCAACCAGCCATCTACAATTTCAGCAGCCACAACCCTGTCAGCAAAACCCCGTTCCAAGGCAACTGCCTTGTCAAGAAGCAGTATTAATTAGTCCAATATAATGCAATTCTAACACAGCTCTACTGCTTTCAGGACTCAAATTACTATCTTTGCATGCTAGTTTACTTCAAACTCACTCGGACATCACATTGGTTACTATAGGCATATTCTTTGGGTTTTAGAAACCACAACCAAATAAATAATAGCATTTGCGCAAACACTTAGACACCCAAATGCCTTTAAAATCCAGCCCTGAGACTTTTGCCAGTTGCTTGTGGTAGTTGGTTCAGTGTTAACTAGCTCCTATGGGTGTGCGTGTCCGCTGCTATCAAGTCAGAGTGGTGCCATTCCCAGAAGACTCCCAGAGCAGTTCAAATTGTGTGCCAGCCTTCTTTTCCAGGCAAAAATCAATGCGAGTGGTAATAGTTTTTATTAATAAAGTTAATGCCCAGAGACCTCATTCAAAATCAAATCATTAGAAATTATAATGATTTCTTTCTGAAAGAGATCAAACCTGAGGAAGAGCTTCCAAAGCCTACGCTGTAACATGCTTGTCTACCATATTCAAGAGGTTAATACAAATAAGATTTGTTATTATACTGTCTGTGTCAAAAGGTGATAGGCCTGGAAATAACTCTTGTCTGATGAAAGACAGGAGCAGGGTTTTTTTGTTTTCAGTAATTCTGAGAAAATTACCTCGACACTGTAGATATAAACAGATTAAGAGCTAACAGTGCAATAAAACCAAATCTAAACAAATATTGGAATGTATTTCTAGTTTTAAAGCTACCCCAGTGATAAGTGACTTGAGTATTATGGTCAGACTTTTTTTAAGAGGTACATTCTTGACACATTTTTGAGGACTCCATTGAGTAACAATGTAGAAAGGGCAAAATTAGCAGTAACAAGCAGTAAGGTTCCTGGTGAAGTGTGTAAGGAAAGGAGCGGATATCTTTGCATTGAAAAGAATGTGAATTTTTTAATAATGTTCCTCTGAGAAACAAATATAGAGTGAAATAGGAACCACCACAGTGAAGAAAAAGACTCTGAATAGTTCAGTTGCACTTCTAAATACTTTTATTCTTGAATGTCATGAAAAAACTATTTTGCTAATTCAAGTTACTCAGGAGGAATGTGAGAGTTACTGGGTTATGTAGAGGCAAAATGACCAAAAAGTAGTTCATTTTGCTCTTTGACAAATATACAGACAGAAACAGGGAAATATTCAACTAACGCATTCTTTAGAAGAAGATAAAAGGACCTGGTTCACCACTGTGTGAGACTAGGAAGCTAATAAACAGCTTTCTGGTGTTGTCTTCTGTTTTGTTTTGTCTTCTCTGAAGTTTAATAATAATCAAATGGCTACAAAAATTAACCTAGGTAATAAAAAGGAGAGAGCTTAAGCTTGAATAAGAGAGGAAAAAAATGGGAAAAAAAGCAGAAAATGTTTAGGTAAGTTCAAGTTGGCCCTGTGAGCAGATTGCAACAGATGACTCCCGGAAGTTATCTGTAACCTAAATTATACTACACTTCCATAAATTACATTTCCTGGCTCAGGCTGACCGGGTGGAACTCACGCTGATGTGTATGGGGAACTGAGCGGTGCAGTCTCAGGCAGTTCACAAGTACTGATTTTGAGAATTATGTGGGACAGGTGAAAACAGAAACCTTGGAAAGAGCATGTAGCATATCTATTTTTAAAAAAAGGCTGGAGTAGGAAGGCAGAACTGTCAGAATTGTAGCCTAGTCAGCCTAACTCCAACGCTTCTTGAAATACTGCAACAAAAATACTAATTTACAAGCCTTTAAAAAGCCAGTGGCAGCAATATGAATTTCTCAAGGCCAACTGATGTTGAATAATGCATTTTATTCTACAATGGATCCAAAACACTTGAAGGAAATGGATGTAATGTGCTGTAGTTTTACTTAAAACACCATGAAAAACCTACTAATCTGACATTTTTTTCAAAGAAGGTAGAGGAATGGTAGATTCCTGTAGATGAGGGGTTCCCAGTCTTGGTTTCCTAAGCTACTACTGCTAGTAATGGCAAAAAAAAGTCCCTGACTCTCTGCTGGGCAGCATTCAGGTAAAAAGGAGGCATTTTGCTGTCTAAAGTAAGGTGTTTAAAGTAGTTTGAATACTCTACTGGAGGTACTTATACTGTGTTTTCTAAATCACTACCCTAGCTGAAGTTGTTATAAACTATAAACAATTGCCTGTAAAGCTTATGCCAAAAATTATCAGTGTTCACTGTCAAACTAGAAGGATGTCCTGTGGCTTTCTGCAAGAATCCAGCTTGCTTCTGGTGTTTCTCAGTATTTCCATTAATGACTCATATGGGAGTGGGGAGTGCTCTTTATGAAATTTGTATACAGCCTGAAGTTTAATGTGAGTTGTGAGCTCTCCGAATGGAGAATTAAAAGGAAAGAAATATCTTCATTAGCTGGAGTAGCAGTCTGAAATAAATAGGATGCAATTTAGCAAAGATGGGTGAAAAGATAGGAATAATCAACTGCACAAATAGAAGATGGGAAACCACTGGGTAAACATTAAGTTTTGGAGAAGAGGGTCAGACCTGCAAATCGAAGAGTTTACAGTGTCACACAGCTGCACTGTTATCTACCTACCTCCTTCTGGCATGTAGAAGCAGGTGGGTTTTATGCAAGATGAGAAACAATCCTCACCTTCCTTCCAGCTCTGGCATGGCCTCAGTGGGAATCCTGCCTCTCATCTGGAATACTGTAATTAAAGAAAGACGAGAGCAATCGGTGTGTCAATAAGAGAGCGACAAGGATAATTAGAGCCCAAGGCAACATGGCTTGTCATGGGCAGCTGAAAGAAATGTGGTTTGTTTAGCTGAGGGAAGGCAGAGGAGTTTGGGAGACATAAAAGGCTGTTGCAATTACTTTGAGAGCACTTCCTGCTGAGGTGTGTATCTTCCTGGACTCTGTAGGACTGTATTTCTGGTAAGCAAAGCTAGTATCACCTAATACAAGCCTAATTTTAGGTACTCAGTGGATCCTTTCTCCACAACTTAAATGCCTAAGCTGACAGTACAGCAGTGTTTCTCATTACAGTTCACATCGAAAGGTGAGCTACAGACTGTTGCAAAATACCAGGGTACATGCTCCGTTACAAGTGAGTAAGTAAACAGGTTGGGGAAAAGCAAAATTTTTCAGTGAACATAGAGTGCTGTGTATGGAAAACACCTTTGCCTCACAGTTTGACCCACAGATTGTAACTAGAAGAGGAGACATACTCTGCAAACTTTTAAAGGTTGGTTATGTGGCTGTATAGTCAGCTGATGGTGGCAGTTATCTTTGTAGGCCTCCAACCGATTTCAGCTTATTAAACTGTATCATATGAAAACTGAGAAGGAGAAGAGGACAAAAAGGAGAACGAGGAGATACATGGCAAGAATTCAGCTAACATGAGGTGGCTTGGACTGAGACCCACCTGCCTTTTTATGGCAGAGCAGCTCCAGGGCAAATGCTTTCCCTCATGTCATGGTTTAACTCCAGCCGGCAACTAAACCCCATGCAGCCACTCACTCACTTCCCCCCACTGGGATAGGGGAAAGAATCAGAAGAGTATAAGTGAGAAAACTCTTTGTTTGAGATAAAGACAGTTTAATAGGTAAAGCAAAAGCCATGCACACAAGCAAAGCAAAGACAGGAATTCATTCCCCACTTCCCATGGCAGGCAGGTGTCCAGCCATCTCCAGGACAGCAGGGCTCCATCACACCTAATGGTGACTTGGGTGACAAACGCCATCACTCAGAACGTCCCCCCCTTCCTTCTTCTTCCCCCAGCTTTATATACTGATCATGATGTCCTATGGTCTGGAATATCCCTCTGGTCAGTTGGGGTCAGCTGTCCCGGCTGTGTCCTCTCCCCAACTTCTTGCACACCCCCAGCCTACTCCATGGCAGGGAGGTGTGAGGAGCAGAAAAGGCCTTGGCTCTGTGTAAGCACTGCTCAGCAGTAAGGAAAACATCTCCCTGTTATCAACACTGTTTTCAGCACAAATCCAAAACATAGCCCGATACTACCTACTGTGAAGAAAATTAACTCCATCCCAGACAAAACCAGCAAACTTCAACATCTATGTCTGGTCAGCTGCACAGCCCTCTCTTCTCCATTAACTTTAACAGTCTTTTAAACACCTAGTGCATACAGAGACATCCACATGACAGTGATTTAGCCGAGGGCCTGAAATCTACCCTGAGTGCTTGCAAGCACGTTCATGGTCCACTTCTTCTTGACCTTTCCTTGTTCTTACCTTCTTGGTATTTTCTCCTGCTCCTTTTGCTTCTCTGTGCCTTTCATGGAGGCAAGCTTTCATATGAACAGCCGAAAACCATCACCCAGACACTCCTTGCTGGTGCTATGTGTGATGCTGGAGTGGAGACCCTCACTAAGATCCAGAAAGGAGCTGAAGTACTTAAAATAGCTCTTAAATAAATGAACCCAACTACAAAAAGACTTCCTTTCCTGAAGGACTTGTCTATGTTTCTGTTTTAATGGTATGTTTTCTAGTGCTGGGGATGAAGGTAGTGAGGATGGAAAGCATGCCTGACAGCTGTATCTCTGTCCCTTTCCACTGCTGTGGAGAGGGAACATCTTGTAACAATTGCATAGTGAAGAGAGTCCTGTCCCTAGCCCGAGTTGTCTGCATTCTGCTAAGACGTGTCCTGTTTTCGCATTCAATTAGTTTTGTGTAATTGAGCAGCATTTGTTTGCGCTTCTTCTTGCCCAAGCATCAGACAGAATAGCTTTGCCTCCCATCTTTTGTGAAGAAACCACTTGTGGTTTTGTAGATATTGTAGGCTTCTGGGGAGGAGAATAACATTTTCCAGTAAAACAAAGAAGAACCTGGACACTGATTGAAGCATTTAAATTCCAAGTGTTGTGAGAGGGAACAAAATGTAAGCAGGAAAGAAAGTGCTCTTGCATTCAGCATGCATTTTTCTGCAGACGCTCCTCATAATGCTGGGCTTGAATGGCAGTTGAGTAGCAGCACTGCTTGCAGCTGGGAAGCAGCAGTGTTTATTTCCACAGGCAAAAGCTTTTGCTATAGCTGAGGTCTGTTTCTAACTTTTGAAAAAAAAAAACCCCATTGTCAGCCAGTATGAAGACATTAACAGAAGGATCAAAGAACGTGCAGAATCGTAAATATTAGTGTTCCGGCTGTAAAACAGACAAACTAAAAAGGCCTGAACACTTCTCTGAAGTTCTTGGAAAGGGAACCCAAGAGCTGTGAACCCACTCAACAAGCTGTTCCCCTGAAGGTCTGTATGCATGTTTCAACGGCAGCGCAGTATTAATCGTAATGAAAGCTAATTACATTGCAGGCAATAAGGGATACACTATCACAAAACTGCACACACATACAAAGTTCAGTATTTTGCCTCCATTTATTAGATCACTTCCTACAAAACCCACATGCAGAAAGGCTCTTGTCTGGCAATTTTCCAAGCTGAAGTGGAAGTCTGTCCATATAGAAGCCTGCTACAAGAAAACGCAAACAGAAATGCTTTTGTAGAACGACCTAAAAGAATCTTGCACCTGTACTGTGACCCAGCGAATCCATGGAAAAGCATCTCTTAAATGATCTGAGGGGAAAGGATTAGCATATGTGATAAACACATGGTGAGAGGGTGGTTTTCTAAAATGCTTTTTAGCAATTTTTAACTGGACCTTTTTTCCCCCCTACAGGAATATGCCAATTCAAAAATTTGCATATTTAGCAGGGACACACTGGTTTAATTTAGCCTTCCAAGGGAAATGTGCCTGCCCTTCCACCACCTTGCCTGCACTGTGCATGACAGAGCCTAGAAGATGCATTTCACAGGGCTGACAGACTCACCGCTGTGCAGCCAGATGCCTAACAATCCTAGAAGTCTGAGCTCGAATGATGGTTGCAGAAGTTACAGCTTCCATAAATTTGTGTTGCAAGTATTTTGAGCTCAGAATCACTGGGGAACCCTCTTCATTTTGCTTTCAAAGTCAGCAGATATGCTTGATGTGAAGCAAGAGCTCCGGTCTTCTCCACCCCATAAACCTTCAGAAATTAATATTCCAGTGCAGACCAAAACCATCTTTATCGCAACAGAAAAACCAAGTAGGGGATCCTAGTTTCAGACCTGTCCAACTTCTCAGGGCTGTTACATATCAATAGGCAACTGAGAACAAGTATGTGGAGAGCAGTTTACTTCAGGAGGTAGCAGAATCTCCCCCACAGAACGTTTTTTAAGAACAGGGTAGACTCACATTTGTCAGTAATGGTCTAGGAAGAGCTGAGCTTGCTGCAAGGCAGGGCACAGACTACCTGACCCCTGCAAGCTCCTCTGAGCCACATAGCTTTTATTTCAGGTCACTGGACAGAGCAGAGTCTTGTTCCATTTCAGATTTCTGGATACTGTTTACATCCTCTGCATTTGAAGCTCTTAAGATCCAGGCAGCTTTTAAGCACATTATTTCCAAAGCAAACCTTCAGAAAAGGGTGGACACGTTGAGTGAGTAGTTTGCAGAGAAAAGCCGTGTGCAACTCTTCAGCAAATTCTTGCATTACCACTGGACCCACCCCTTGCTCTCTCCTCCAGTGGGATAAATCTGCTCTGCTCACCAGGAACCTACAAATGGGAAAAATGCAAGCAATTTAAATGGAAAGGTGGGGATGAGAAGGGAGAGAAGCTGCAGGGTCAGTTGCCTCAAAAATGTATAAAAATGTGCCCTGCCAGCTATTAATCAGAGCAGGTCTAAGGAGGCTAAAATATTTAGGTCTTTCACCCCTAGATATTCATGACTGAGAAATGGCTCAGTGCTATATACCTTGTTTAAATGATATGAAGCTGAAAAATGTATGCCTCCTTCTGAGAATTCTGCCTGCAGCGTACTCACGCTGAAGTCAATAGTCTCAGAATTGATCAAATGGGGAAAATGCCAAAGATACTGCCTACAAGGCCAATGCAGCCCCAAGAACAGCTCCCCACACCCAGCGTCACCTTAGTCCTCCTCTTCTGGGGTCCCTCAGACGCCAGTAGACATGGGCTGGATGAAGTCACCCAGCAGCCCACTGTCTGCCACCTTTCCCATCTGCCACCTCTTTCGTGTACTACCAAGAAGTGGCCAGAAGTAAGAGACCTCATCCCAAACCAGATGGGCATGTATTTATGTGATGGCAGGATGCCTGTATTCAAATATTCATGTCTGCCTGTGAAATGCTTGTAATGTGGTCATAGAAGAGGCCCAGTGAACTCAGCAGAGAAGTAGGAACCTATCCAGTGAGGACCTTAAATATTTAATTTAAATTGGACCATTCCCTCTTCTTTATTGTAAGAAAGCTCCTCATTCAATGTTAGAAGTAGTTGTTTCTTTACTGTTAATTATAGCGACCCATACTTCCTCCCCCCGCTAATTTTTACTAGTATGCCAATTTTTCACCCTTAGGGCCCAATTCTGATTACCTGCATACTGATGCTACACAGCTGTGTAACAACATTGTCTCTAATGCAATAGCTCTCTATTCATTGTGGTGTAAGCAAGATAAGAATCTGACCCTCAAAGCTAGATTTAAACTTGACCTGGATGATTCATACCTTTGAGATCTCAAAATGAGATTACTTCAAAGTGCTTTATAGTGAGCTGCCAAAAGGGCTAATCCATTCCCTGAAGCTAATGCACAATACAGGGACTTGATTGTTATCAGAGGTGGGCAGAGAGGGATCTGCCTACTCACGACTTCTCTGTCAGCATTTTGCTTTTTAGTGCCTAGAAAAGGTCTACAGTTCTGCTTTTAGCTTTTAAAGCTATTAACAGGCTGGAAATTGATGTTGCCAAGGACATCTGTAAATGTGCCTTAGGGACTTATAAATACTTTATAATATTGAATTGTTCCCGCTTTTGCTAGCCACAGGAATCCTATCAGACCAATGAGGGTAATTTCCAGTGACTCCTGTCAAACTGAACATGAAAACAAAATGGTGGATTCTGCCACGCCTTTCACTGGCCCACCTCTGCGAATGGCATGCTGTGAATAGGCAGGTCACGAGCTGCCTTTCTGACCAGATGCCCTCCATCAGTATTCCACGGTCAGATTTAAATTAATTTGAACTCAGATCTTCCCATGTGAATTTTCTTCTTTTGCTACAAAATTGAAACCATTTCTATCATATTAAAGTTCTTCTCACTTTTTTTTTTTTCTCTGATAAATGAGGATCGAAACACAAGCTCACACAACTTTGCATTGCATTTATGTGACTCCAGGCAGGCTTTGCAATATGCTTTGCAGAAGCAGCAAGTGCCGCAGAGGTGTATTTCTGCCCTGTGGCATGATTTGCCCAAAAATCCTTTCCTGTGAGTCCAGGAGTGCAGAAGTCAGCCCCTCTGTCCCTGTGCAATGGCATAAGGCCAGATGCAGCTGTGAAAGTACTGGGAAACACACAGGAAAAAAAGATAACTTGAAGTATTTGCTGCAGCACAGAAGACCAGTACAGTGCTAGACACTGAAGAAGGGAAGGTAGGTAGAGATTTGCAGATCTATTGCATGCACTGAATTTCCCCCACAGCACACATGATGACTTTCTGGGAAGCTTAAATTAGTATGCATTTTGTCAGCCCATATTCTTTAATAATGTCTTTTTTAATAGGGACAGCTGTATCCAAGGCAATCCCTTCAATCAACATTGTCAGCTATGGCTATGATATTTACACTGTTGACTCTCGTTCACAGTTGCGGAGCTCCTGACTTTGGAATTACACACCTGGTTTCAGGCTTCCAAATTTGAAATGTTTGACAGCAGGAGATTGTGAGATTTACTATCACTAGCAGGATCTAAGAACAATCATGGATACCAACTCCTAGACATAACTTCACTTCTGCTGAACTCGAGGCAATCAGCTGACATCTCTTAAAAAGTGGCTCCAATCCTTCTGCAGTTTGTTTATAGAGGTTAACAATTGCAAGTGTTAATGGTTACATTAGCCCTCAGTGGAAAATATTAGCAGTGAAGTGTAAGTACAATATATCCCCATGATTAAAAGTCAGCAAAAACCCCACCTGTTTTTATCTCCATTTTACATATGCCTGAATTTGGGGAAATAAGACTATGCTGTTGTATCAGTGGTAATGCCAAACATGCAAACTTACCTTTCTTCCAAATCCGTTGCTATTTTTCCTACTTCAGTGTTCAGTTTGTTGCATTTTATTGGCAAAGTATGAATCTTAAGTAATTTTGATTATAATCTTCACTGCTGATTAATTTTTAATCATGGAATACTTTACTCCTGTTATGAAATGAGGATATTGTGGCACAAACTGTGGAAGCCGGTAAGTAAAGCCACATCATTTACTTCCTTAGAAACATGCATGGCTAAGTTCTCTTCAAAAAGCAATTAAAAGGATGCTGTTTATTTATTTGTTTATGGAATCAGGTTTTGGACCATGCTACGGTCTCAAAAGAAAGTCCCAACAACAATTTGCCATTGCCCTCTATCTGGCATTTATCAGATCACACCTAGCACTCTGTGTCTGTCTTTGGGCTTCCAGTACAAGAGGGAGCTCCACAAACGGGAGCGGGCTCTCCTGGAGGCGGCCTGGGGGTAGAGTACGATGTGAGAGGCAAGGCTGAGACAACCCACCCTCTCCAGCCTGGCCAGGAGCAGCCCTAGTTGCTGGGTTCATCTAATAAAGGGTTAAAGAGAAGACAGAGCCAGACTCTCCCCAGAGCTGCACAACAGCAGGACAGGAGGCAACTTTGACAAGGTGCAAAAAATGGGAAACTCCAGCTAGATATGCAGAGAGAAAATTCACAAGGAAGGAGATTAAATGTGGAAACAAGTTGTGAGAGAGGCTGTGGAATATCCAGCCTTGGAAACATTCAAAATTCAGCTGGATGAAACCGTGAGCCAACTGATGTGACTCTGAAGCTAGCCCTTTCTCTGAGCAGGGTGTTGGAGTAGGTGACTGCCAGGTCCCTTCTGACCTAAATTATCATATTCATCAGATTCTGTGTATCTGACCCTTTTACTTTAAAGTGCTCTTTGAGATCACTGTTTTGGAAAAAAGCAAGGAACGACACCGGTCTTCCTTCTGGAAAGCAATTGCTGTTAATGAAGCTAACACCCTTCGTGTAAGGAGCATGAATGGAGAAAACAAATGTACACACGTATGCACACACACAGCTGAAAATGGAAACAGGGAAAAAAAATCCAATAGATTTTTAAAAGCTAACACAAAAGTCCTGTGATTTCATCAATTTCTAGCAAGAACATAAAGGAACTTGATCATAACTATCATCATTTCGCTTTGTCAATCCTCAGGTAAGCCTTGAAACTAATGAGGAGTCATGTCCCAAAAATAAGAGTTGAGAGAAAGAGCTATACAACTCTGAAGGTGTATGAGGGTTCACTGGAGGCCTGAGGTTACCTCCAAAATATTATTTTGAGGTGATTCAGAACTTTTGGGCCATATCACTGTATTTGTTAATGTCCTTTTCCCTTCCTCCCCCACCTCTTATTGAGCACTCACCTGTGGAACAGTACCTTAGATGTTTTGCAGAATTGTGCCAATGCCCTTGTCTGCAAAGTAGCAAATGCATGGCTCCCCAGAGAATGAATCACCTGCAATAAGCTATGACTGGGACAGCACTGAGTTTAGGAGTCCCAGAAATAGTCAAGATCTTCCTAAGAAACAAGAGACAAAGTCAAATACAACGTAGAGGAAATGGCAAAATACAGGGTTGTGAAAAGATCCATGGCATCTCGGACCAACATTTTTGTTTTCTACAGATGCTCTCCTTGACCCTCCTGCAAAAGAATTTTGAGAATTCACTGCGTAATAACTATCTCCAAGGCCTAAATGGCATTCAGAGGTTTTAAAATAACCATCTCATACACAAGTGGTTTGCAGTTTCTCTGTCTTCCTGCTCTAAATATTTCCCAATGGAAGCACAAACTCTCACAGAATGGGAGGACCTGAGGGACCCTTGCATAAGCTTATCACATGGATGGAGTTTTTCTCTGTTACCTTTCACATAAGTCTTCATGAAAGGAGTTTCAAAAATACCTGAATGTATGAAAAACTTTGAACTGGAACAAAGACAGAACCAAACTTTAGCTAGACACATAGAAAAAGCACTTCTCAGTTCTTCCCTAAATTTAACTAGCAAGAACTTTAAAAGCAAGCGACCCTTCATAGACAACTTGCATGATTTTCTCATGGCCTCTCCTGATGAAGTACGCAGTGATGGACTCAGCTGTGCTCTGCCCTTCAACAACACAGGAGACACAAGATTTTTAGACACTGCCGTGTGTCCCAGGTACTGAGAAAATAACATTGCTCTAGTTTGTGATGTCCCAGAACCACTTGGACTTTCTCCTGTTCTTTTCCAACAGCTCTTGGAAGGATTTCTCTAGGTTCCTAGATGTATTTTTACATCCCAGGCACACTTCTCAGATATCCTCCCACTCTGAAGCTATTTATCGTACCAGGCTCTGTGCTTTCTCTCCTGAAATTCCCCCACTTTCTGCAGATGGGATTTTCCTGTAAAAAAGGCTTTTTCATGCCCAGAAAAGGTTAAAGACCTACCATGCATCAGCTGGGCTGTGGTAGCTTTCATATGCTTTTTTTTAGCTTGTTCTAAACACAGCACAACTCAGCAGAGCTCAGTGCCTGTTCATATTACCCTCCACTCACCATAGGTTAAGCACATGC
Source organism: Aviceda cuculoides (assembly GCA_035590195.1). Lineage (NCBI taxonomy): Eukaryota > Metazoa > Chordata > Aves > Accipitriformes > Accipitridae > Aviceda > Aviceda cuculoides. The sequence goes on along the minus strand of JAVJGG010000054.1, from coordinate 36,834,160 downwards.
ATGCAATTACTGATAAACTCTTAATCTTATCATCTGCAAGTCCTCAGAGAAAATATTGCTGACCCGCGCATTGATTTATAACTAAAGATTTGGACCAGCTTATGTGCTTGCCTTGCACTGGGGAGAAAGCCAGTACGCCGAAAACATTGCAGCCATTCACGTGAATAACTTCTTGCCAGCCTGAGCAAGGGGTTCATCGCAGGGGCTCCTATCAGTCATCATAATCAGTCTCTTCAAGAGCAACCTGGTAACAAACAGTGCTTTTGCAGACCTGATTTCCTATTGAAATTCAATGTGTTGCCATCTGCTTGCCAGATTTTTACAGCTATGCAAACATACTTTGTACCTAAAAAAAAATTCATTTACTTTTTTACTGTCCTTGCACTTTAATGTACTAAAAATGACTTACGGACATCTGACATTTTTCCTTGATAGAGAAGATTTAATAACAGCATTAGTTTGTGGGCTTAAAAAACCTCACAAAAACCCAGCCTCTGTCTGTGTGCCTTGTATTTAATCCAACGTCCTCGTGGAGGAGGTTTTTACATCGATAGAGGTGAAGGTAACTTTTGTTTAATGACTACTGAAGGAGCTTTAGACTATATCTTTCTTTTAGGTCCAGGGGACCATATATTCAACATAGCTAGGAAGAGGTACTTGAAGCTGTGCTAAAAGTTTATGTTTTGAACTCTTCAGCCCACTGGATCTCCACTGGACCTCCAAATCCATATCTTCACTGACAGGAACTAGGAGGTGCATGAGATGAATACAAATACATAGAATGCAAGTTCAGAGCCCAGATTTTCTTCTGCCCATGGTGGAGATATAATTATGCCTCTCTGATTAAAAGAAATTCTGCAGTAGCCAAGCACCAGTATTAGCTTGAACAGCCTAATGACTTGTCTAGCATGTGTCATTTGAGAGCAATCTCCAACAGACCACTGATGATACAGATGTCTCTTTTTGGAAGGGAGTGATAAAAACTCCTGTTCTAGCAGATTAACTTTTCCATACCAAGCCATGATCCAAGTGCTTCCCAGCCACCCGTGTGAATAAAGTGAGGCTCCACTGTTGTAGTAATTTAGCTCCTAATATTTTCAGGCTGAAAAAAACAGGCATCTCAACTAATGGCAAACTTTACATAATACTTATTTTTTCTGAACCAGACTGCCCACTTTATACTGCATGTATGCCTTGACTGTGTTTACTACCGCAATGAGCAACTGTATCTCTTCCAGTGTGAATATCTAATGACACATAACATAAGCATACCTTTCTGTTGTACTTCTACAGATAAAAATTATCTCTATATTTTAATTAGGAAACAACTGTGTCTTCATCTGGAAAACCAGTAAGTTCTAATGGATCTGAAGTTCATAAATAAACTTCGGCTAATTTTAAATTGAAAGTATTTGTTCCATAATAAAAGTGGTTGGGATTTGCACCTGTGCAAGTAGCCACCAACACATGGACAATAGTTCTCACCTTTCAAACATCATTAACAATTTGCTTTTACTTGTGCATGGTTATCTGAGCAGAAACCCTTGGAAAAATCATCCCACAGTGGCTATGAACTGACTCATTCGAACCCTGAATAGCTTGAACATACACAGAATGTGTAGACAGCAGTCCCCTTGCTGTATTTGCTTCCTAAGTGTCAAGTTTATGTTCTGGAAATGCACTCACTTTCCACCATATGAAAAATCTGGAAAAAAATCAGAAATATGGCATTAAAGTGGGCTAGTTTTGTTCTTCATTTCCATATCCATTAATATAGCAATAAAATGAAAGCAGTTTCATGCAGGACAACCCAAAGGTTATATGGCAATAAAGGCAATTTAAGTTAAATGGCAATCAAGCCTTCAAGTTACAAAGCAGGTATGTCAAAGGCTTTGAGCTGCTCCGAGGGACAGAAAACATCCAGTAATGTTCTATTTGTACAATTCAGAGCATCATAAGCATTTTGTGTGAGGAATTTACACAAACAAATCTTAGCAATTAACTAAATATTCAAACAAATAAGGTGATATCAAAAATCAGGAAAATCCTGAACACTGTTAATCACACTGCTGAACCTCAAGTGCTGATAGCATATTTTACCTCCCTAAAGGAGACTTTGAGGTTAGCTAATCAATAGTCAAGCAAACCTCTAATTTGTTCCATAAATAGAAAGGCATTCACCCACTTTGCAGAGTGCAAGGAAAAAGTGACATTCCCAGAAAGTGGGTATGTTGAAATGCTGCAACTCTTGGTAACAAGAAGTTTGAAATTCTGCCAGCTGGATGCATAAGATAACCTTACATGACTTGATTTCTAGAGGTAGTAACTGCCTGGGTTTTTTCCCTGCAAGAGATTCATCCAAACACAGTGGTTTTGCCATTTTTTCTACTGAAGAAACTGAAAAAAAAGAGAAGCCAAGAACTAACTCTTTTGGGAGAAAGAGAGGAAGCTTTGCAAGAAATGTGATTAAAGGCAGAGTGAAAATTTTAGAGACAGATGAAATTATGACTGTATTTCCTTGGGGGATTTTCTTCAATAACAGATAAGTAAAAAGTTTCATTCTGGGCCTGACTCTGCTGCCTAACAGCCTAAACATTTACATTTGGACAAAATAAATGCAAAATACCACCACTTAGATTTGATGCTATTTTAAAGCCTCACAGATGGAAGCAATTCCACAAAATATAAAGCAATTTGGAAACAAAAGCTGCTGTTTTACATCCCAAGTCAACATCCATGCAGACTCACCCAAACGATGATGCTCAATTTAACCAGACTACCTGACAGAGAGAGATGCCCTTTCCACCTGAGAAAACACACCTCCACAAAGTATTTTAAACAGTTTTTAAAGGAACCAAAACCACAAAGCAGGACTCCCTGTGTCAGAAAGGGCAAAGGGTTCCCTGCACTGGGCAGTTAACCCAGGAAGAAGGGCCAGAGGAGGGAATTTGCTTCGGGATCCTGCTACAAAGTGGAGAGCTTTGAAATGCAATCAGGGTTGGTCTGCCACAGTGCAAGGAAACCATCGGTTGCTGCCTGTAAGTGAGTGTGTGCACAGAGCAAAGCTTTTTTAGTAGCTGGTTAAATATGGCACCTTCTCTATGCCTGTTTGAGATGCCGCTAAGTTCTTTGCATGGTAAAGCACTGAGGTTTGTGTCGGCACATCTGCACTTTATGCTTGCCTGGCAATTTTCCAGCTCACTTCCCACCCAGCTTGGAAGCCTGCCTGGAGCCTGGGATGCTAGCAAGCATCTTTTGGTTTGTACTGTCTGTCTTTGTTGTAAACGGTTGGTTTTAGTCTACTGTACACCTGGCATGGTTTTGCAGGCTTATGCTGCTACTCACGTTCACCCTCTTCTCTCGGTATCCCACAAGCTCAAGGTGGAAAGGGAAAGAGAGGGAGTCTTCTCCTAACCCATCCATGTCGGAGAGTTTTCTGTTCCTCTCAAGACTGACATCCTGAGAGAGATCACCATTTGTCTCTTCCCACCATGGTATCTCCCCTGACAGAACAGCTGAGCTTCAGGAGGCGATAACCAACACAACTCCCATCTCCATGGGCAGGTCCCGACCTCTGGCCCTTCTGTGGCTCCTACTTTCCTTTCCATTCACCCTTCCCCCTTTTTCACCCACCCCAAATCTTTCTCATTCTCTAACCATAAAGTAAACTTGTAGGAAGGGCACGGTATAGCTGCCCACTGTAACGTCCCACCTGCAGGCAAGCTGCTGGTCCGAGCACCGAGCTACAGCCTTCAGCCAATCACTGCAGACACCTGCCAAGAGCAAGGGTGGGTTATCACGGTCTGATACTAAGGCAAGTGGGCAAAAAAGTCAACAATGACCAACACAAATGGAAACCGAGAGCAGTAACTGGTTATTTTTTGTTTCTCTCTTGTCAACTGCACAAGACCCATGTCTGCATTGGCTGGACCTGCAAGGACACTTCATTTACCTATCACTTGGTATCTGAGAGAGGTAGAAAAGACACAAGGAGCCCACCAATCCCTCTGGCATCCCTCCAAGCTGTCTCCCTTGTGGGGCCAGCCAGCTCACTGCGGAGAAGGTGTTTCCAGGGTGAGAAACAGAAAGACTGAGGTAAAAATTAGCAGTGGTCAGAGCCAAGTCTCTGGGTGGCCAGTGGAAGGGCAGATGGGGGGAGAGGAAGCCGATGATGTTCCTGGAAAGCTCACCCTTTTCATGCCCATCTTGGGCATTTTGCCTCAGCCATGCTCAAATGCTCTTCTGCCAGTGGTAGGGGCTTTGGGGAAGCTCCTCCGACTAGAAACAGCCACAACAAAAATGTGTCCCCCAGGACATCCAAACCACACCACTGTTGTCCTTCTTCTGATCCCCTGAGTCAAGGAGAGGTTGTTGTCCTGTTGCTGTGGTCTAACAGATCCCCAAGGGCAACCGAAAGCCACGTCCTGGCTGGACGACCCTATGTCCATCTCCTCATGGCTGCATGACATCCTGCTCTGGACAGAGCTGGTTTTCCTTCACTCTTTGTTTGTGACATTTTATCAACAGCTTCCCAGCCTTCAGTGGCTCATACCATCGCTTCTGGAAAAATAAAGATTCCTTTGTTCAACTGCAGTGATATTTCTGTAAACTATTTATAAATCTGTATATGAGTATAAATGGCTGTAAATAGCCAGTGCCACAAACACAGCTGAGCCACATCTCAGGCTGAAAACAGGGGCTTTCCTCTAACCAGCAGCCTGAAGTCAGTGCTTTTGATTTCCTAAGTGTCTTTTTTACGGTAGGCATGTAACCAACCCACAGCCCTCAAATGCTTTTATTTTGTCGGTATGCTAAACCATGCCTGATTTGCAGCACACCTCAAATTTCAGTGCAATACAGAAGGATGAGTCAATAGATGTTCATTAACACAAATAAATTAATTAGCACAAGTAATGCCTTTTTTCATTTGGATTAAAGCGGAGAACAAAGAGAAATCAATCAAAACTGCTTTAGGAAAGGCACAGTATATTCAATTAGTTTTTACTGAAATAAGGTGTAACACAAGTCACACAACTTTGAAGATTCTTACTTTGGGGTAAAAAAAAAAAAAGAAAATCATGAGGAAACCACTGTGACTGCTCTGCAAAGCACTAACTAATCTCTCCCATATGAACATTCACTTTGGCCTTTACTAATAAAATAGTTTGGCCATCTTCAGCTCTGAGGTTTTTCACCAACAAATGCTGAACATATTCCAGACCAACACAATTTTAACTGTCACAGTTACAGATGGCAGGAGGGAGTGAAACAAGTCCCAGGCAGTGAAAAGACACTTCCCAAGCTGAAGGTGAATCTCATAATAAAGCCATATGTCATGTAGCAAAAGCACATGGAGCAAAGCTGTAGAGAGTCAAGCAGAGCATGAAGATTTAGCCTTTTTTTTTTTTTACCCCACATAAAACACAAGGCACCCCTGCTGCCTGCCTTAGGCAGAGATCAGCTGGGAGAAGGCATCCTGCCAGCAGCCTGAAGTATCACGACTATCCCTGAGCTTCCCACGCCCAGCATTAGGTGATAGTTTCTCCTTTCACAGCACAGATGTTGTACAGACTCTTATTTTTCCCAGTGGTATTGATCAGGAGCTTCCTACCTTGCTGTTCCCATCTACCTTCCAAATGCATGTTACACTATGACCCCACAGCTGTGCTGAATCCTGTAATGTTATTCTCTAACAGCTTGGAGATTTAAACAGAAAACTTAATTTGGATAGCCAGAGATATGCAATATCTGACAGACAAAAATTGTACTAAGAGCAACAACACCTACAATGCTGACATGGGGTGGTGGTGCAGAGGAGAAGAAATTTGCCTTCCACTGAATGGCTATAGGGACCACCAAGAAAAAGTCAGTCACCTCAAACATCTTGAGGATCACCAAACTCCATAGTAGGCACACCCAAAACGCAAGCCCTTCACTTTTGATTCGACTTCACTGTGCTTATTTGACCAAGACAAGTTTAGAATCATAGAATGGTTGGGGTTGGAAGGGACCTTAAAGATCATCTAGTTCCAAGCCCCCTGCCATGGGCAGGGACACCTTCCACCAGACCAGGTTGCTCAAAGCCCCATCCAACCT
>JAVJGG010000054.1:36804860-36821265 GCA_035590195.1 Aviceda cuculoides | reverse complement strand
ACCTCCCTGGGCTGCAGGGGGACAGCCTGCCTCACCATGGTCTTCCCCACGGGCTGCAGGGGAATCTCTGCTCCTGCGCTTGGAGCACCTCCTCCTCCTCCTTGTTCACTGACCTGGGGGTCTGCAGGTTGTTGCTCTTACATGTTCTCACTCCTCTCTTATGGCTGCAGTTTCTGTGTCCCCTGCAACATTTTTTCCTTCTTAAATCTGTTCTCCCAGAGGCACTACCACTGTCACTGATGGGCTCGGCCTTGGCCGGCGGTGGGTCCGTCTTGGAGCCGGCTGGCATTGGCTCTGTCAGACACAGGGGAAGCTTCCAGCAGCTTCTCACAGAAGCCACCCTTGTATCCCCTCCCCTGCTACCAAAACCTTGCCACACAAACCCAATACAAGCCAGCTTGTTCCTGTGGCATAAGCAGCTCTGAAAATGGACTGATAGCAATGCAAGATACTGCAGATTATATGACGCTGGGAATTTGCCAAGTAATTATTTTTTCCATAAGCAAGAGGAAAACTCAGTTTATATATGAGCTACTAGCACTTTCTATGTATTTTCATATTTCTCAGTGGCATTTACCAATCACAGCAAAGCGGATGGTAACTTCTGCAGCAAAATAGGAGTCAGATGGCAAATAAAAGTACTAAATGCCACTATTAAAAAAAAAATTTTACAAGGCTTGCCACAAATTTGGTTAGTTCTTTGCCATCATGTGCCTCACTGCAATTAAAAACGTACCACACTAAGGGGAACAGCATTATGTGGTTAGCCAAGGCTGTGGTGCAAGGGGTGGATGCTCTGCCTCCCAGCAAACTGTAGCCACGAGCTTCTGTCTTGTCTTGTCTTTCAGTTCAGAGCATGGACACCCCTCCCAGCCATGCAGCCTCATTAGGTTGCATTGCCTGCATGTTTAATAGCTCTGCTACTGCTTTGGCTCCTAGAAGTACGAATTACACCTTTACCATAACATCCCTAATGAAAAGGGAAAGTATCTGTCTGAAAAGTAGGACACAGAGCCAGGAAATTAAAGAAATGAGACAGAACAGCTACTTATTTCCAAGAGCACACAGTCAGCTGCTGAAGGCACTGCCAGGAGAAAAATTATTCTCCCTAAGAGATTGCTACCAGTGAATCCTGCTTAATGGCTGGGAACGCACCTAGGAAGGGTCACTTCCCTTGCCTTAACACTCTAAATGAATTATACATCTCATTCCCTAAATAGGACCTGCAAATTTTCTCACTTCTACCTGGATAGCACTGGCATTATTTGGAACTCATCTTTGGAAATGGGCCTGGCCAAAGTGCTCCTGGGATCCACTGGAATATCAACATTAAATAATAATACTGAAACTTTTACTGCCAGCAGTCTGTTACTTCCCCTCTGCTTACACATTACTGCCTGAAGCAGATACCATCAGTTGTTATGATGCTGGTAATATTTCTAATACTTTCATTCCACATTTTAAGGATCCGAAAGAACAGGAATGGTCTTCATTTGTACTGTGAAATTTAAAGAGTGCTTCCTTTTTCTGGTTCAGTGGGATCTTTGGACTTGACATCATGACCCCATAAAGGAAATGACTGAGGTGGAGCATTTCTGCACTACCTTCTGATTTTAAATGACGGGTGCAGATATGTCGCAAGAGACTGACTGTTTTCTTACTGTGGTTTGCATTTGAAAGGCATGTGGGATTCGCATTTGAGAGTTTCTTTATTCTTTCTCTTCCTATGTCAGTCGCCAGGTTTGGAAGTCAAGCCTTGTAAATCACATAATTCCTGGAAATGAGTTTCAGACCTCTGAATGCTGACTCACTAGCAGTTAAGTACATTTTCCTAAGTACCTCGGTAATGTCTGGAGCCAGGAATTTCAGAAACAACCTTCTGTACTGCAGATTGTTGACAGGTAAAATTATGTGCCAGTTTAAGGTAGAATAGAGGACTTTTCATTACCCATCTAAACTGCAGTCATTCTACTGATTAATTCAATGGCTAGAAATACGAACAGTGTATACCACACTTATAAAGACTGACTACATACTTAATAGAAATTATCTCTACATCTATTTTTATCAGCTCATCCAATATTCCCATTTCCAGCACAGATGAGGAGCATTACATGCAGTCCACAACCAGCCCATCTGGCCCCTCCTGCTGTTGTACTAAGCCACCAAAAACCATAGGAAGAACTGCGAAGACAAGCACACAAATGGTGGCTGGGGGCTTCCCTAAAGGTGTCCCTGATGGACAGTGACCCTGAGCTTAAGAGCAATTTGGGGGGCAAGGTGTGTAAATCTCATGGCTTTAGCTGAGGTCTGACTGCTAAACAAAAGAGTAGAGGGTTTGAGATTCCCTTTCCTTGGCTTACAGGTGGAAGTTACACTTTATGACGAAAGCCCTTTGACGAACGGAAGGGGCTTGTCCCACTCAAGGCTTGCATCACTCGGCGAGTTCGAGAAGATGCTCTAGGAGCCACAGTGATAGATCACTTCTGGGTATGCACTGAACCAGAGTCCCTCTCTTTTCCCTGCAGCCATGTTCAGCCCCACGGCCGCGAGAAGGTGGATGTCATTTGACACAGCTACAACATCGCAGTGGGTTGTCTGTTGCTGAGAGATCCTGCTGCAGCTGGGAGCTGCTGTGGACCCTGAGCCAGTGCTGGACATCAGCGAGATACAGCATGTACTTGCCATCACTGAAAGGCTTAGTGCAGCTATGTATTATAATGCGTTTTCATGCTTGCACTTTCCTCTCTCATCTTTAAACGATTCTGCAGTGGGGAGAAAGTCTATATGAGACTGCACTGGGTAATGATCCTGTTCATGACCAAGAGCAATAACCTTTTCCAGCTGGAATGCCATCTCCAGTCTTGCCAAGCGTACAGCTGCTGTCGGACTTTCACCCCAAGGACTGATGATCAGTGAAAGGAAGGGGCTTCTGCATGATGCTGGCTATTTTGGCAAAATATAGGTAATACATTTATGTGCTCAGCTGACAATTTTTCTGCTACCTCCCTCCCCACACTCACTTCATAAAACCCCATCCCTGCTAATGCTGTGACATATGTTTTGCCCAGTTAGGAATAATATTTCCCTCATTCGTGTAACTGGTTTGATTAAACTGGTAGTTCATATCAAGATTTTGCTTTATTCAGTCTGAAGTTTGAAAAAGCCGATGACTCACATAGGTGAAAACCTGAACAGTTGAACATGCAGACGGGTAAAGATGGCCTTTAGCTTTGCTCTTTCTGGCTAGATCACGTTGCTGTGCCTGAGCTGAGCTGATTCAGATGTTGCACTCTTTCTCGCTGTCTCTGTACTCCTTGCAAATCCTAGTACTGACAGTGAAGAGACAGACGATGACAAGCTACCAGAGGCCTAGAAATAATTATTTCATTACTCTGCCATCCGTAGCTTGATATTCCCCAGGATGGGAGCATCCTGATGTTAGATATCCTATATTATAAGATATCCTAAATTACAGGAATAATCCTATTATTATTATATCCTATATTATAGGAATTATCCTATTATTATTGTATTTTTATTATATATTATATAGTTTTATAAGAATCATTAATATGATTCTATCCTATCCTATAACATGGGATCTTATCGACTTCAAGAAAACCACCTTCCTGCTTCCAGATTTCTCCCCCAGGCCACCCATACCGTGGGACCTCTGCACTCCACCGTGCCCTGGGGACATACATGGTCCTTCCTGGCAACTCCCACATGTGCATTTCCCCTCAGAATTCACATTTTCTTGGGGCTTGGGAAGGCTTTTGCCAGACAGCTCCTTCACTGAGAAATCCTGAATCAAGAGGAATGAAACAGTTTGAACATTTGGATTAGATTAAGCAATTAGTTTCAGTTCAAAGTAAAATTCAGGGAAAAACTCAAATACCTTTTCAATATTTACTTTCAAAATGATTCTAACATGTAGCTTTATTAAGGAGTAATAACAAGGATTTCCCCAAAATAAAACAAAGCATTTTTTTCAGGGGAAATAAACTTTTACTTGGCCACTTTACTTGACATTTTTTCCCATTTTGAAAAGAAAAAAAAAACACCAAACAACTCTGAGTTTTAATTTTAACCCAAAGTGAATTATTCTTCCAATTCTCTTTTAGTTTGGCCATAGAAATGAAACCATTTTTTTTTCTATTGTGTTCTGTGCAGGAGGTAAAAGCCCTTGATTTTTCCCCTTACAGCAAAATCCAAATCACATTCACATATTGATAAGCAAAACCTACCTAAGTCTAAAACTAGCTCAATCTGGGCTGAGTAGAACAGAATTTTCCATTTGTTCAGCTGAAGTAGGTGCAGTAATAAGGCTACACTAAAGCCTTAAGACAAATGAACGTACTTTAAAATTAAATGCTTTCTCAGTTTCTATTTAATTACTTTAGAAAAAGCGGGGTAGTACTAAAATACCAGCATATAACAGAGCCGCTTCATATTTTTCCTTTTGCAAAGTAGCTGAATTCTCCTAATCAAAAGTCGTTTAATTAAAACAACATTGCTAGTTGCCAGGCACATAAGCAGGGAAGGTATAGCTAACACCTCAGCGAATAGCACAAAAAGAGTACTTACAAGCCAAATAACCCACTGATTCCTAGGACTGTGTTTTTTAAGTGTGTAGAACAAAAATTTAGTGTGTAGAAGGACTTATGACCTTGCAGATGCAGAGGAGAGGCAGGCAGCCCTCGCTGTGCCTCCAGGGACTTTTTCTGGATGGGTCAGATGGAGATATTCCAGCAGAGCCTCTGCTATTCATCCTCCGTCTGTGCCACATACAAGGACCTCACAGCCTGTAACCTTGCCAGTGCCCTCACAAGGTAGGAAAGAGCTCTTACATCCTCTCTTTATAGAGAAATAGAGCAGATGGGTAAGGCATTGGGTATTGTAAGAAGGTATCGGCACCCTGCAGATAGCAAAAAATGTATCTCAGGAAAACCCTCTTCTATACCCTGCCCCGACATATGACAACTCTGGCTGGGATGAGTCTCTTGGGAATGTCTCTCCTACCTTAACTCTTCGGTATGGAGTGGACTTTCAAGAGGGCAAAAGGGAATTAATACCTAAATGACAGCCAGTGACTTTTAGTTGTATTTGCATCTCTAACTGCTCCGGGGGGTTTGGAAATCTGAAGAAGTGAGGGAAGGCAGAGGCCTCGCTCATATCAAGGTACAACCTGTTCTTAAAACTTCTATTGTTTAAGCACTTGCGCATCTAGATTCTCGCCTGTAACTGCAAGGTAGGAGTTGCTAAATTAATTCCCAGCCACTTAAGAACTCCTTCAGGAAGGCAAAGAACCTCATGAATCTCATTAAAGGACTTCACAGATCCATGGGTTACAATGAGAGAGGGTTTTTGCTAGCGGTATTGCATTTTAAAAGTGCATTATCATCTAAAACATTTCTTTGCACCACTTTCACAGGGAATTATTGCTATAGCAATGAATGGAGTCAGGCTGCATGAGCTTTTTAAGTTCTCAGTTTCATTTCTCCGTTTAGCTGCCTGACAAGTTACCTTAGTCTTTGCTGGCTCCCTATAAAAGGGGGCTGCCAAAGAGTGGGGTGAGAGGAAGTTTCACCGACCAAAACGTTCTCCGCTCTGAAGGGTGAGGGCTATTTCTCACCCTTTGGGATTCCTGCCCAACATTCACATGTCTTTTGCTGCAAGCATCTGTTTGCCAAAGGAACACACAGTAACTGCTGTGCTTTTTTGGCAGGGACTAGGAATGTTTTATAGTTAGACAGAACACATACAGCCGAACCGGGCCAGTTTTGCAGAGACTCTTCTCAAAATGCTGCAGAAGATGAAACCAAGCGTGTGGGGGAGAGCTCAGGAGCAGCAAAACTTTCTCCCAAATGACCACTTCTTCTGGAAGCTCGAGACAAATGTTTATCTCTATCAGCCAGGTGAAATTAATAAAGTTTTTCTGGGATATCAGCCATAAAACCCAAATCTAACCATTACATGCAATCATTCCCCATACCAGTTGGATGATTTCATTTCCAATGGTAAAAAAAGAGAGGTAGGCTTGCCTTCCTCCAAAACAAGTTTCATGGTTGAAGTTTTTCCTGCATACATTATCCCTACATTTATTTCCTGATGATCCATTATTTTCAACTACCAACTTCCCTAGATATCTTGCTGAGATAAAGCAGACTCCTCTAGCAGCATTTAAAATGGGATTTCAACAAACTGCAAATTAGACCAAGCACAGCAGGAGCTGAGCATCTAAAAGCTACTTCACTGCTCAATATTGATTCCAGAGCCCAAACTTTCCTCCCTGGTCAGCACACGTCTGCATGCAGAGGCATAAACACAAATATCAGGCACTCACGGCTCTCTGCTTCATGGTTGCCTTTCCAAGGCAAGGCTCGTTGCCTTTCCAAGCTTCCCAAATAGAATCTGTCTCTCTTGAAAGCAATACACAATTAAAAAAAATAATCTATTAAAAGTCAAACTCAAGGAAATTTAAACAATTTTTGGATGACACTTTCAACATTCAAACACTCCATTGAGAAATGCAAAACTGTGATACCCAAAGCCCCTGCAACTCTATTAAAGCAGCTGTTAATAAGTCCTCTTGCACCAAGTTAACATTTAGATTTATTACAGGAAATTTTACATTCTGTGTTTCCCTGTTATTGACTTTAATAGTAGGTTTAAGCTGGTGCTCTTGAAGATTTCACCCATTACCTCTCTCAAGAACAATATCCCAGGGTAGAGGTATGGACTGTTTCGCCATGGGTCCAAGTGCATTTGAAGCCCACAGTACAGAGGTCAGGAAGAAGAGCTGTGTTGGCTCTGGACTCTGGTTGGAAACTGAATTTCCAGCCCAAAAGCAGCAGAGCCACATCATCAGGCTAACACAGCTCAGCTCTTTCAAGGACCAGGGGAAGACCTACATGCAGTTTCACTGACTTGTCAGTCATCAGACTTTGGTTCGGTATCTCTGCAGAGCATTGCATGAGGGTGCGTGACAGTATTACGGTATATTTAATCTCATCTAACCTCAAGGTATTAGGAAAAAAATGAAAAATGATACCGTTTTCCTTCCCATACCTTGACTGACAACCTGGTGGAAGAAAGGATATTAATTTGATTTCTCTGCATGAATCTCCCAATTCCTAAGACTAACAGAGTTAATGTTGCATTCCCAGATAAAGCTGAATCTTGATCGAATAAGTGCCTAACCAAAGAGGAATATCAGGTGCTCTTACCCAGTGGCTCCCTGACAATGTGGGAAATGGAAAATAAAGCAAATCCACTCAGGTGTCAGGGAATCCAGGTGGAGCAGTGGGGAATGGATAAACCATGCCTGGCTCAGATGGGAAGTGAACAAACTCTAATCACCCATATTTACCTGTAGCTACACCATTCCCGCTCAGTGCATTTTCAGGACAGTCCCGACTGCTGCAGCAGCAACAGTGTGCTCTCCCAGTACACGCCTTTCAACCAGTCTTGGATTTACTGGGCGGTAAGCAATATTTCCTTTCGCATCAGTACGTGTAGCAGTGCTGAGGGTGCTTCTGGCCACGCAGCTGGTCAGGACAGCCTGCGCTTGGTCTTCATCTCTTCCCTGTCATTTAGGTCACTGCCTGATTTCTACCACCTTTGCACGCTGTGTTTCACCACTCAGTGGTTCAGAGTCAACCAAAACATTTTGCAGATCTACTTCAATTGCCCTGAACCCCAAAAGCTAAAAGAAGCCCTACAAATAAATGTGGTTTCTCCTATTTACTTAACGACACTGCTAAAAAACCCCACACCCACCCACAAAAAAACCCTACCCCCCAAAAGAACCCCATTCAAACCTACTAAGAATTAAAATTAATATTAAAACATTACTGTATTGAGCATTTCACATGCAGGTGAGTTTTCTTCAAAGATCATCCCTGCATTTCTCTGTTCTTTAATTTCACTTTCAGCAATGTTTCCATTTCACTTCCAACTTTTCACTGTTATTTCCTCCCCAACATTTAATGGCTTCAAGAAAGCAGAAATATCATGTATTTTCTCAGGTCTATTTGTGAACACTACGCCCCAACTTGAACTCCCCATTTGCAGTATGCATACTGATAATACTGAAGTTTTCCCTCACAAGGTCACCATAGAAATATAATTAATTTGCTCAAAATAAATTTCTAAAATATCTTTCTGAGAAGAGCTGAGGAGAACATTTTGCATGTTGAAAAAAGATCATGTTTATAGCTTGTTGCATGTTTGCATGAAAATCGAGGACCTTGCTCAGCTGTCACTGAAAATAGTTTCAGCTCCTGTTAAACTGAAGGTACTGAAATTACCCTGGTACACGGTTTTCCGCAAGCATGATGCTAATTAGACCAAACACATCTGCATTTCACAAAGTTATAGTGTTTTCACTGATGACAGACTGCATTAAAATATTCGTTCGGTTTGATTTGCATTTATTCCTCATTAATTTAGGTATGTAGGAGTAAAATTTTCAGGATGGCACCACTAGAGGGACTCGTTAGGTGGATGAGAAACCGCCTGGTGGGTTATTCCCACCTCCGGGGGGAAGATCAGGGCTGGCCAGGGAGCCAAGACACACTCACCTGCACTTCTTTCTTTCTTTTTTTTTTTTTTTTAAGGGAGGGGGGGACACAAAACCCACAAACCACAAAAAAATCACTTTATAGTTATATGTAACACATCAAAGAAATAAATGAACTCGGGATGAAGGAAAGACAACACTGGAGAGAGCATCCCTGAGCGGGGCAGTGGGAACAAGCAGCTTCATCTCCAGAGTCTTGCAGAGCACTTTCCGTCACTCCAAGGAAAAGTCTTGTCTTGTTTTTCCAGGTGTACAGGTAATGGAATAGCTTATCCAGCAAGCAAGGCTGGCGTCAGTGATACTAAGATGTTTTCTATGTCATTCTGCCCAGTAGTTAAAAGCTGTGTGTATTGCTCCAGCCCCGTGATGGGCAAGTTCACAGAAACTTTTCCATCTACTATGCAGTAGCATATAATGGCAGTGGACAGAAAAGCTGTGTTACTGACTCCCACTGCCCTGAACTGGCCCAGTGCTCTGTTGGCCATGGCTCCAGCCTACCAAACTACACTCCCAAGTCATTCTGGAAGTGATCATTTTGAAACTGCATATTACATGTCATTGCATTTGACAGGAAAAACTTGGTGCCATAAAAAAGAGTCAACTCATTATCGTAGGAAAAAAATTTCTGAGCACCAAGATGCATTTTCTTGGTTAAATTATTAAGTTATTGTTTAGCCTCCTTTTACAACTAGGCTAGACAAACTGCTAGAGAATGATGTGCTATAGGGAAGAATATTCCACTGACAGTATCAAGAGCAAACTTTCTTCAGGTGTATTTTATCTGCAGAGATTTTTCATAAGCTTGTAAAGAATCCTAATATTTGAGGTGGAAAAGGCCCAGAAGTCTGGCAGTTCTGCATAATATGCTTATTTAAAAAACAGGGGGACTTTGAGATCCTGACTGAAAGCCTTATGAATCCTAACACATTTACATTTTAATTTGGTATGTTCTTTTAGCATTTCTGTTAAACATTTTCGTTAAGTAAATTGCACACTAATTATTTTAATTGTAGCTGAAATTACTGAAAGCTGAAATTTCAACAACCCTTACAAATATTCACATTTTTAACAGAACTGGGGTTTGCTTTTCACAGGATCTCAAAATAGAGACACAAAATATTGTTGTACAGTTTAATTCACCAAGCTCCAGTGAAAAACGACACCCAATTTGTAAAAATAAATTAGTAAGTGTAGAAGTTTGACGAGCCTCTGGCAACATGAAAAAATTCTTGTTATAAAAGCAGGCTTTTCACATAGAGGTAGAATGAGAGACAAGAGGCATGTTGGACACAATACACTTTTTCCCCACAAGGGCCATCCAGCAGTGGGACAGCCTATTTTTTCCACCCACGTGAGACACTGGGTTTCAGACTTGTTCTAATGTCAGTTATCACACACAATTTCAAAAACCTTTTTGGATATGCATCTGTGCACTGATTTGCGGTCTTTACAACCTGACCTCTAAAATCCATGGGTTGTTTGGGGCCTCCCACTGCCTTCCCTGGGCCTTGGTTCATGCCCTTAAAAAGCCCTCAAGCTTTGACCTGCAAAACACTCCTGCTTATGCTTCAAATTCATGCCTGTAAGTTGTTTCAGTTAAATCAGTGAGAAAATGTGTGTATGGTTAACAAGAAATTTGCTACACAAGGGCTTTGGATTAGAATAGAGGCTGTCTTTAGTTTAGGGTTTTGTCCAGTACTTAGCATGTGTTTGGCACCAAATACAATGTAGTACTAAAATTAGCCTGTATAACTATTTCTTAAGTATGAGAGGAGCTACTAAAATAATGCATTTTCAGAAATGTCTTTGTTGGTTCAACTTAAAACAAGAGAGAAAGGCAGCCCTTTTCCCTGAGAGGTTTTGATGAAGTTTCCCATGGCCTGTATCACTGCAGAGGGCTGCATCTCAGTCGTTCCCTTTAATGATGGCTTGAGACAGCCAGCTGTGCAGACCAAAATGCACACCAGATAGTAAAACCGATGTAGAGTTTGTGGAAGCAGATACAGAGAATTCTTGAACTCCACAAAACACGAGTATTTGAGATTTTACCCAGTGAAATGTGGAACCGATCAGGCCACTAAGTGTGACAACTCCAAGCTGTTCGAGTTTTTGCAATCATACCGAAAAGCAATAATGACAATTGCATGGCACATACTTGCTTTTGCCTGAGGTCAAATGCCTTTTTCTTTTGAGACATGTTGCTTTAATCTACTGAAAGCTGCATGGGCTTTGCCAGCTTCTGCGTGGCTTTGCTGCCGACTATGGCATTCTGCGACGGGGGGTGCCGAAGCAGAAGCATTCGTCTTTTGATTTCCTTGCAGCACTATCAACACATGTTACTTAGACTGACATACTTTGCACCAACATGCAGCTGGAACAGGACCCGGACTGCGAGCCATGTTTTTCATTTTTCATGAAGTCGCAATGGGTTTTAGGTTTCAGGATTTGGACACTGAAAGTCGATCCTCAGCCATTGCTTCCGACAGGATCGTGACAAAACACACCACACCAAGACAAGACATCCTAGTCATAGATTTGTCTGCATAAGCCTTCAGAGGCTTTGGGTAAGTCAGAAGCCGCTGTCCTACTACCCAGCGTTGCAGCCAGGCTTCCCCTGCTGCTCCCCTCTGCACTCCCAAGGCCAGGCAGCAGAGGCTGAAGGTGGATGTCGCTGCATAAATCCAGCCTACAGCCTGCTGATGAGGCACAGCTGTAATCCTCTCCCTCAGGGAAAGGTTTTTGGACTCCAAATTGGTCGAGCGAAAGGTGACCAGCCCTAACACCATCACCAGAAGTGACACGGACTAGCAAGGCGTTTCTTCTATTTGTATTCTGTGTGGGTGAAAGAGCGTGACATCAAGCATCCAAATGCCAGAGAGGAGTGAGGGTTCAGACACAGTTTGTACCTATTGCTTTCTGTTAGCTACCTGTAGGCAGACCTGTGCTTATAGGAACGAACAAATTAGGTTAGACCAAAGAAGCGTCCATTAAAGACTAATAAGCAGCATCTATCAAGAACTGCATAAACAATAAGTCTGTAATATGGCTGGCGTCACCACATGGGTATTCTGGGTCACGCTGGTCCTCTGTGTCTCTGTAGTGATTTTAAAAGGGGTCTGTATTACCCTGCTAAAACCATGTGTCAGCTACAGGTGTAGAAACTGTAGGCACTCATATCTGTCTCTGCAGATCTTGGGTTTGTCCTTGAGACACATAAATCACATGACTGCGTATTTTGCTTACAAGAGTAACTCATGGCACTCCACCAGCAAACAAAATAACTAGGTTCAGAGTAGCACTAAGTCAATATATCCTTGTTCTGAACAGGAAGACTTGTGAACAAAAGCCCTTGTGTCATTGGAGGGAAATGTTCAGCCAAGGGCCCTGTGGGTTGGAGAAGCAATTTTAAAGAAATTGGTTCTACTTTCTCATCCTCTCTAAAAATACACAAAATTGTTCCTGCTGTTAAATTACCATTTGCTGGTACCTGGCAGGCTCCTAATTGAATAGAGACAACTAATTCAGTGCAATGAATTATTTGCAAGTGAAGTATCTGAAATATCTACTTTATTAATATTTTTGATTTAAAATTATTATTTTATTCAGATATCTCAGACAAGAGCTTGTTATAGTTCAGAAAAGTAACTTAAAGGAAAGCTGAATAAAGCAGCTCAGAGAGTACTCATGCCAGGGATGAAGTCGTCCCGGGGTAACTCTGCTTATTTTATTGGCACTGAACCAGGTTAAACTTATCCAGGCAGTTCAGAGTTATTCCCAGCTGGGGAAAAGAGAGTCATCAGGATTTGGAAGCAGATTCTTCTTCCTGCTAAACTGTCTTGGCCTTTCCTAGGAAAGTTCAGAATTTGCCAGTTAGCAAAATTTCAATCAGACTTCCACCTCCAACCTCTGCATGAATTCAGGTTTAGCTTCCTTCTCTCCTAAGCCCCGACCTTCTCTGCTGGCAGAGGCCAAATCACACCCTGCTTCACACCTTTCACCTTTTTGCCTAGCTGAGGACACCTTTTAGAGGAGAAGTGGAAAATACTTTTTTTGTGGGAATCCCTTTTGTTTAAATTCCGAAGTTTCTTCTATTTGCAGTCCATATGGATGGTCACATGTAAGACTGTCTGATTTGTAAGACAGCATAATGAAACATAGCTCAGTGCTTCTGGCTTTTTTGTAAGAGATCACTTCAAAACACAGCAGTTTCACTAAATTCTGAGTCTACTTATGCTTCTCCATCAACACTTCCCTCTAACCAGGCACTATCACCTTTAGTCAGGGTGGTATAAAGGGTTTCCAGCGCAACCCTGGGATGCAAGATGCTTCAAAGGATACCTGCACCCTTCCAAATATCAGAGATCACACACAAGACATTCAATCTAGCAAAATACAAGGCTAGGCTTTTGAATATAAAACAGCAAAGAACTACAGAGACACGAGGAAAAAACAAACAAACAAACAAACACAAAAAACCCCAAAACCAAACCAAACCACAAACAAACAAACAAACAAAAAAACAGACCAAATTATTGAAAATCTACCACAAACTTAGTCCTGCTCGCTGACTGACACTACCCAGTTCTGCTGCAGGACGGGTCCCTGCACACACTGGGCTTTGCGGTATAGGACTGTCCCTTCACGTCACTCACCACACACAGTTTATATCCTGCTTTGGTCAAGATGCAAACATCCTGAAACCTGCTATACTTTTTTTTCCCCTCCTCTTTGATTAAGAGATGTCACTGAATAGAGATCCACAGCTGCAAACATGGAAATGAGATGCATTTCACTCCCCTTTTCTTTCCTAATCAGGAATTCTGGTTTCACTTAAAATTTTCTGAGTTATCTGTAGTATGAACATTCCCCACTCCTTCCCTCACCCATTTTTGTCTTTTGCCACTTACCTCGACTTTAGTTTTTGTCATGTTTTTTCACCAACCATTTCAGTCTAGCCTTTTCCTACTTGTTGCAATATGCTATAAATAACATGTCTTGAGAAACAAGAACTCACACCTCACTAATGCAGCAGACCCTGGCTTGTCCCCAGTATTTCAGAGCTCAAGTACAGTACAGTGATAAGAGAAATGATAAAACCAGGGATGGGGTGACTGGACTGAGTCATACTACCCCCACACTATGTGGTTTGTAAGGTTCATATACTTTATATCATTTCTTTTTTGTAGCCTTTAGTAGTGACTCATGAAGCATGAGAGCCCTAAGCTGCCCGAAGCCCTTACTACCACACTCTGAGCACCATCCTGTCTAACCTGAGGCATGTGTGACATCCAGCCTTGCACAGGAAGGTTGAAAATAGCAACCTTCAGCTCCAGACAGCAGTGGGATTTTGTAGCTTGAGCTGCTCCGTGTAGGAGTGAGACAGGCAATGCACATGCTACAGTTTTGGCATGGCTTCTTTCCTGTCTTTTTATGAGCATCTTAACAACACTCTACCTCGGCAGGACTAATCCCTCCCTGACAGATAATCTTCTTCTCAATTTCTGTCCACTGGATGATGCCTCATTAGACATACTGCAACACAAAACAAAAAAAAAACCCAAACAAACCAAACACCAAAAATACCCACAACATCCTATTTTTTCCAGCTCTCAGATCTGCAAGATTTTGGTTCACCCAAGGTCAGTTCCCTCAGACCGAATATGTATATATATACATTTTGGGTTTGCATATCTAAGAGCCCCAAAGATAAATCTCTTGATATCAGTTACTGCAACATCCTTTTCTTTGGCCATAGCAAATACGATCTTGCCAATACAGATCTGCCTCGGAAGATGAAACAGAGTTAGTCTTCCTGACAGTTTCTGTGACTACGTGACACCTTTCCAACCTTGCACTGGCCTCTGCTGCCTCAGACACGGACACTTTTGTAGTTACTCCAGAAGGCCCTTCCCTCCTGTCACAACACATCCTATCGCTTTGGGCAGTAGGAGGGGCTGACCCCCCTTGAATCAACTGATGATGCCAGCCTGGTTTTCCGAAGTGGATTTTCAAACAAGACCTTTTGTGCTTTCTCTTCATTTTGATCCACTTCCTTATTGCTTCTGTGTTACCCTCCTCTTAGTACAGCTGACCACTCTCCTTTGCTATGGTGCCAACAGAAACACTTGGCTGGCAATGACTGGCGTGTCATGTCAAGTACATGCCGTTACCCTTCCAGTTCACCTGCTGTGACCAACACCAATATACACTGGTAACCGTCTCAGTGGAGTTTGGATACATTGACCAATGTTTCCTGGTTTCCTTGATACACCCCACAAATATGTTGTCTCTTGTGGTTTTGGGTTGAGGTTTTTTGTTGGTGGTGGTGGGGGGTTTTTTAAGCTAAGCCTCTGGTTTTGTTTCCTGATTAAGAAATCTCCTCTAGAAGGACAAGACAGATTTTAAAATAAGTGTCTAATGAAAGCAGTTGGCAGTTCAGCTGCTAGAAATATGGCAGCACTGAGAAGTTTCAGTCAGTGTGAGATACAGCCTCAGCTTGGTCCTCTACCACTCTTTTTGGTCAGCAGCCCCCCCCCAAAACAGACATAGAACACCACTATTCAGATCCACCAGTATTTAGCACTTTCGTCACATAGGTGTGAGTTACAGCACACAAAGCTGTGCAATGGTCATGCCCGATGATACTGTGTCGTGTTTCTCCAAGGACATAGTTTCACGGGACACTGGTTTCGGTAACAAAATCAGTGTGAATAGCTCCCACTGGGTTTTCCCATGGGACTCTGCATTCAAGCTGCAGTGTCCCTCCTTGTTTGTGATTAACACAACCAGAAAAATCATACCATCAGCCAGATCATTTTAACCACTTTTCCTGGCCGAGCCAACACGCTGAAAATCCGTGGCTTAAACGCAATTTCTCCACGTTGCTTTCACCTCGATCAGATGCATCAGAATAGTCTGTACTTGAAAAAAATACCAACATGCGCTCAATCACATTAAGATAGCAAAATGCATTTTAGTGGGAAACACCTGAACTGGAAGTGATGTTAGCCCTCCGTGGTGATTTTCACTAACCAGTATAGTTATCCTGGCAGCCTACAAACTATTGCATGGGCAGGATGTTATCTTTCTAAGAATGGCTAAAGCCTAGTGATGGGGTGCAAGGAGAGAGCACACAGAGGAAAATACTCTTTCTATATTCTGGAGGAAATCTAAGATGAGAAACTAGTTTCAATGGAAAGTATTCAGTCATCCCTAATATCTGATTTCTTTTACGTAAGAGAAAACAGGGCTTATGGCTTTAGGGGTTTTTAAGAGATAATGGTTTTCTTTGTGACGACTTTTAATTTAGAGAAATACCCCAAGCAAAACTATGTTTTCAGAAAGCCTAAATACTCAGCACCAAAACAGTATTTCCAATGCTTACAGGGGCTCCAGTTCACCTTATCTCTCTGTGAATATAACATGAACATGAACCAGGCATTCCCATTATGCCTTTATCCAATAAACACTAAGATTTCTTCAATTTTCCTCCCCAAAATATTAATATATGTGATTTTTTTTTCCAGAAATAAACTTTTCCACTGACAAGAAGTAATAGGACAATTTTAAGCAATCTTTAGCTCACAGTCTATGTTTGTCATAGGTACATAGACAGCATAAAAACCACCAGTTATACAGACACCATGTCTTGTACTGTCACAGTTTAGTGAACAGAGAAACCAGCTGCAGAACACCAATCACTCAGCTGCAGTGCAGCTCTGTAGGGATGGGTATAGGCACCCCAATGGCATCCTGGCCTGTATCAGAAATAGTGTGGCCAGCAGGAGCAGGGAGGGGATTGTTCCCCTGTACTGGGCA
>JAVJGG010000054.1:36770883-36802486 GCA_035590195.1 Aviceda cuculoides | reverse complement strand
GAGGCTGAGGGGAGACCTTATCGCTCTCTACAGCTACCTGAAGGGGGGTTGTAGTGAGGTGGGTGCTGGTCTCTTCTGTCAAGTAACTAGTGATAGGACGAGAGGAAATGGCCTCAAGTTGTGCCAGGGGAGGTTTAGACTGGATATTAGGAAAAATTTCTTCACCAAAAGGGTTACTAAGCACTGGAACAGGCTGCCCAGGGAAGTGTCTGGGCAGTACCATCCCTGGAGGTATTTAAAAGATGTGTAGAGGTGGCACTTAGGGACGTGGTTTAGTGGTGGATTTGTCAGTGTTAGGTTAACAGTTGGACTTGATGATTTGAAGGGTCTTCACCAACCTAAACAATTCTATGATTCTAAGATCTAGCTGCACAGGGGGCTGTTAAATGGAAGGTAGTAATGAAGGCTTTATATTCAAAATGGAATAGGAAACAAGAAAATAAATTAAACGTTTGCCTTTGATCCCCTTAGTAATATCTCAATATGACAAGTTGGAAAGAGAAAAAAGCATACCTTAGAACATGGAGCAGAAGCCATAAAAGTTTTAAAACCCATCAGTAATCAGATACGTTTCACAGGCATGACATTTCAAAAAGAAGAGAAATATGCCCATAGTCCAGGGCTGTCTCTGGTCTTTGTCCATCCATAGATCCAGATCCCAACAGACCATGTCATTTATAAGACTAGGAAATTCTTTTCGCCAATAAAATGCTGAGGTGGCACTAAGTCTGATTCAGGAAACCTGTGATGAATTTGAAGTCCTTCTCAGGCATAAGGCAATTACCCTGTATTACCTGTGGGTTAAAGATTTTCTTGAGTACTTGAGGAAATTCTCCCTCTCATTTCAATTATTTATATCATCCCATTTTAATTATTTGCATCAAGAACAGTTCCATTCACAGCCATGGCCCTCCCACCTGGTCCTCAGTGTACACAGATAGTCACTGCTCCAAAGAGCTGCAGAGCACATGGGCAACAGGATGGAGAGTAAAATTAACATCATTCTCAGCTTACAGGTGAAAACCTGAGACAGGGAAAAGGATGATATACCTGCATCCATTGCAGCAGACTTCTACTATAAATGTTTCTTCAGTTTTCCACTACAACTGCACAGCTAAACTGTGTAGTTTAATTCCACTTCAGGTTACACAATTCCTGTATAGGAAGGACAAGGCTCAAATACTACCTAAATAATGGAATATGCAATGCTCTTCCAATCACCATGCCATGCAGACTACAGTCAAATTCAACAGGAGCCCCAGGAGTTTTAAGGCTCCATTACCCATTTCACCTCTCTGACAGCCTGATTTAAGCAGCTGTCTACTGCTGATTTCCCACATACCTTCCCACCAGCTGACCACAAGTACCTGCAAGTAATACACTGCACATTAAACACCTGCAGTCAGCAGCTGTTCATCCAGAATGCAAATGGAAGTGGTTTTCCAAGCAGACAGCAATCTCCTATGACATAGAAGAGTTTCATTTGGCTTTAGTAAGCCAGAGCCATTTTTTAAAAGCTGGGGAAGGATAGGGGCAGAGAGCTGAGGAAAGAGAGAGACTCTGAAAGAAAATGCCGTTCTGGAAAGCAATTAATAGAGTAGATCGAGTTTTTCATCAGACTTTGAACCTGGCAATATTCTGGGAGACTTAAAGAATATTTCCCTTCATTCAACCAAAACCTGTTCTTGCAATCAGCAGAGAAATCTATATTCCTGCAAACTGGCACCAACTAAAAAGCAGAGATGATGAAACACAGAGTTATTTTCACCCGTGTTGGACTGCTGAACTTCCCAGCTTTCCCAAAACTCCCCCTGGTACATCATGGATGCCAGAGACTGATTTGTGCTGACTCCTGACAACTGGGTGGGTGGAAGAGGTTACTCCCCGTCTTTTTTAAATGACTATTTCAGACATACCTCAGAAATGAATGTAAAGAGGGAGGAAGTAAAGCGTTTTGAACCAAGGGAAAACCAAGAATTGCTTTTAAGGAAAAGTCGCTGGCCATCTGTCTGGGACAAAATGCTCCTTGAAGCGAAGTGTCAAACCATAGGAAGGCAGAGATTTATTTTTGCCACAGAGGACTGGACAGGTATATTGATAAAAATGCTTCACAGAATTATCCTAAGTGAATGGGGAGACTTAAATGCCATATGCAAGTCTGTAAACCAAACTCTATTAGGTACAAGGAACTGACATGGCATGTTTTTACCTGATGATGTCTACTGATGGCTGATTTTTACACCTTCCACTGAAATAGCTGATACTGGCCTCCATCTGACTGTTAGATTAGATGTCCCTTGGGTTCAATCTGCTGTGCAATTCCTGTGCAAAGCAGAATGCTATTTGACAAAGCTAAGATAGAATAAAAGTCAGGGAATAATTACTAAAACCCAGGAAATATTGATATATATTGAAGAATTATACTAGCAAAAAACTCTAAAATTTAACTTTGGCTGATACCGTGACCCATCTTTTCATATAAAGATTTATCTTATTACTTGGTAGACATCCACAGTTAAGAGTGGAAGTAAAAAATGTAAACCACACCTCTCGGGATATTAAAATAGTTAACTCATCGCTGTGGGATTACATTAGACAGAGCTGTGGAGTCCATGGGAGGAGGTAGAGCGGATAGATACACATTAGGATGGCCCTAATTCTTGTCTGCCACTTTCTCTAACTGCTTACTCTGAAGGGTGTAAAGTAGGGTAATGCTTTTTGATTAGTTAGTTTTGAAATCTATTAGTGACTGACTGAAGTGGATATGTGTGGGACAATTCTATTGGGCCTGTGATAACATAACACTGAAGACTAAGATTTTATGGAAATTATTCTTGGCTGGACAGCCAGCGGCAAACAGGTAACTGGATGCACAGAAGAATGGTACAGAAAATTTTAACCTCGTTGTTTATAAAAGGAGCACCTCCAGCTGCAACAGGAAGATGGCTAAGGCTGGGCAGTTTTTCAAAGGCTCTTATAAAGTTGAGAAGATCATTGAGGAACACGTCTGCAAAAGCTCAATTAGAAAAGGGCTACAGATGACATCACTAAACAGACAAGTTGATACATCAGCCCTCAATATCTGTCACTGGTGCAAACGTCCTCTCAGCATCTTCACAAGCATCAGAGCACTGTGTTCCGTGGAAAGCCAGAAACTGCGGGGAGCAGGGTCAAATTCCTTGCCATTTGCTCTGTTGCATCCCACACCACCTAGGCACTGTTTATGAGTGCAGTGCTACAAATCTGGATGCGGCACATAACAACATTGCTGTCTTCTCCACTTGTACTTCTGAAGATGCAGTGGCTAAGCAAGCTCCCAGGAAGGTGTTAGGACAACAAATGCAGATGGAAGAACTTGTATCTTTTTACAGAACAACTGCTTTCAAGTGCAAAAAGATATTCCATAGCCCTTGGGAGAGCTTAAGCAAGCTTATTTTGAGGGGAATGGATGGTAGTAATTTGTTCTTTTGTACTCCCACAATCTTCAGACAGACAAAACCACCACAGAGTTCGAAACAAAGCTTTAACACCCAGACAAGTCACCCTCATGGATTGAGAGCTAAAAAGAAAACAACAACAACAACAACAAAATCCACTAAATAAGTTGTCTGTATTTCAGAAGCCAGGATTTCGGGAGAAGCTGCTGAGTGCTTTTCAAAGTGTTAAGTACATCTGTTTCTTAAAACTAGTTATTGCTGCAGACTGTCATCATTAACCAAGAAAACTCTACACTCACACCTCACCCAAGTGCTGCAGCCTTGAGCACTTAAAGCAGCAAGTCCTATCCTTAATTAAAATGCAGAAGAAAGCCAGGTTACTCTATGCTGCATCCATGTTTTTGTTGATTGCAGAAAATGCTGCTGAGAGCACAGCACTCTTATGAAGTCAGGACATTCATTTTTGGTTCATAAATATTAATTCAAGGCACTCAACCTCAAACATTTGAAAGTCTTGGCTCTTTTTTATTATTATTCATTGCACAATGATATTTTAATTGGAAACAGATAATTACCAGAATATTAATTCTATTCTACTGTCTTGGAATCAATATGAGTTTATCTGCACACAAAGAAGCAGTGCAAGTGCTTGGCTGTATCTTAAAAGTGGCAAACATCTCGCTAGACTGTATGTAAACATTATGCAAAAGACATATTTTTACATCTAGATGTCTACTATATTATATAGAGATGTTTCCATAGGGCTAGGGCTGTAAGATTACCTGAATTTTCCCCAGCCACAGCCTTTTATAAAAATCAAAGTAAGGCAGAGGCTCTAATTAGTTTCAAATGAGAATGAAAAGCCTGTCAGGCTTGACAAGAGCATTTTGCAGAAACCTGATGAAAACTGAAGGTGACTGATAATATGCTAACAACATACTGTTTCAGTGGGATCACTTGATTTTTGAAGGATCAAATTATCCCTGTAAGAAAGCCCAGTTTTGACAAAACCAAAGCAGAAAAATCAACAGGAAGTTGAGCAGCTTCTAGCAGGGACTCCCTACTGAAACATTCTTCCAAGACCTGCAGTGCTGGAGGAATTAGCAATGCCTGGGGTGTTTCTCAGGGTACCCAAACGTTTGCCAAAGCAATGGGTCTAAGGTAGCTGTCCTGCAACACTGATCCAAAACATCTCATTGGCACAGTTTCAGGCTTTGGTTTTGGGTGGAAGGAAACCACCTTTTGTTTTGTTTTGTTTTGTTTTTTCCTGAATGGGATTACCTTTCTGAATTTCCCCCTACCCTAAAACGTTCAGAAATTTTTTTCTCCTTTTATTTTAAATGCATGTGACTTGTAACATGTAAGCACAGACAGCAACAGCTTCAAGAAGAGGGGTGAGTTATTCCACCCTCCCAGTGCTGAACTTTTTATCCTCTAAGAAATGCCTTTTTCCTTTTGAAACTGAGTATAAAACATTTCAATATTCAGTGGGCCAAGGAGTAGAGCAGCTATGGCTGATGCATTCTCCTGATGTTCTCTAGCAAGTTCCTGGTGTTACTACGCTGCATGGTGGATTACCCATACCGAAGGAGCAGCCTATGGAGGGACAGTCGGGAGAAAGACACTGAACTCCCCTGTCCCAGATGATTAAGATGGTCTCCTGAGAGACAGAGAAGAATCACTTCAAGTCTTCGCAGCAGGACTAATGAAGACTGATTTCTTGCAGCCACAGTACAATTCCCCAGCTCTGCCCCAACCCTCCCTCCTCCCCTGCAGTAACCTCAGCTCCCCTCCACGTCCTCAGCTGCCTCTGCGGGGAAGGAGAAGGCCCACGCCGCGTGCCGCTGGAGCTGGAGGTGTGCTGGTCGGCCAGCTGGCCGCTGCCGACATCGCCGGTGAGCGTGAAGCCGACGGCCTCAGGTCTGCACGGGGAGGGGTTATCAGGGAGACCTGGAATGCAGAAGTCTCTGACATTCCAACCTTCCTATCAGATGGGATTGGAGGTAATCAATGAGTTAGGAGGGTTATTGCTGAGAGAGAGAGAATTCTGGGACAGTGCATCAGTAACTTTTCTTTCCTTATAAAAATCAAGGGGAGGGAAACCAACATGTTATGCACAGCCTTAATAAAAAGCCAGGCTTTTGGAAGCTAGAAGGACCGGGATGTCTGTATAGCATTTCTGAGCAAAAGTTCAGGCATTGATCTGCTAGCACTGCTGCTCTGTTCCTCGACCTTATTCTCCCTCTGCAATAGTCATTTCTAGTAAAGGGCTTACAGGGCTTAGTGCTGCTGAGTTCTGCACAAGCTACGCTTCAAACGTTGGACTCTTGCTTAGATTCGAAAAACATACGTTTCAGCAGGTCATTCGCATATGGCAGAGAGGCATAAAAAATATATGCAGGCAGTAAATTAATCATACACTGAACTATTTCTTGAGGAGAGGCAGCTATTGCTTTCGTAACAAGTCAGACTTGACGCGAGTAAAGACGTGGACAAAATAAATCTCCAGGCTCACTTCTCTTTCCAAGTCCTCCTGTGTTTTTACAATGAAAAAAGTAAAAAACCCTACCAAGCCTGGACACAGAGCTGTACCGTAACTTCACACATGGAAAGAAAAAGCAGTTGGCTGTATTCAAAAGTTCTTTCACGGCTGACATATGGACTATAACTTTTAAAGTCAAATAGTGATGCTAAAAAGTATACTTTGGGCAAAACGTTAAGGCTTTGGTAGTGAAGGTATAAAAGGACTCTGTTCCAGAACAGCACTCTGAGAAAGCACGACTTGAGGCATCTATTTTGTTCCACCTTTGATGCCCCTCAGATGCACTGTAAGAGGGGAATTTGAGAAGTGCCAGGACCCCAGTTTATAAGTAGGGAGCTGCCAAAATGCCGGGTGCAGTTATAGTGCCAGGAGGGGATCCTGCAGGGACACAGGCAGGGGTGAGGCCAGCAGGACCCTGCGGCCAGAGGCAGAACCAGGCTGGCAGAACCTTGGGTTTCAAGGCTTTCCTGGCGCCCGCGCCGCTGCGTTACCCAACGGTCTTCCCGGTCACGGGCAAACCCCGTGTTATAATGAATGTTCTTTAATGCAACCTCGTGCCACCTGGATAACAGATCACACAGGTTTCCAGCTATAGAGTTTAACTCTCAGTTACAGGTCACGTTTTTAGTCCTGAAAGCTCCTGATCTAGTAAGTCAAACTTACTTGGCCAATGGCTCCTCACAGATCCACTAACCAAACTGTAAAAAAGCCCACTGGACTAAATTACATGTAAATACAGAAGTGGCCCAGGAGCTCTGGAGTCAGCCCTGGGAGTGACCATGAAAAAGAGATTTCAAATCCTACCCCAAGCAGGAGCGAGGTACAATGCAGGGGGGGTGGAAGAGAGCTGCCTTTACAGGTGTTAAGGAAACACAGAAACAGGTATGAAATAACTTGCAGGTTGAGTTTTAAGATTTAAAAAAAGAAAATCTACCCAAATAAATTAAGGAGATCTACTTATTGCTATTTTATGGCTCATAAACCCAGTCCCAAGACTTAAAATTGATTCTTAACTCATAAAAGTAGTCTGGAAACACACATACAAAAAAAAGTGTATTGAAGTCCTGACAAATTCTGAGGAATTTAAGAGTTTGGAAAGCTGGCCTTGCTTCTGTAGTAGGAGTTCTTTATCATTTGTCTAGACTAGTTAATAAGATTCCTTTAAAATACCTAAAACTAATTTTTAAATTAATGAGTGCAAATAACTTCACAAAGCATTATAAATTCATTAAAGTATTAAATACAACTTCTCTACAGATTACCGAGCTATTTAAGTTCCCATTTGTGAATATTATTAAAAAATGTATACAAAATCTCATTTTCTATTTGGTTTTAGAAGAAGAGATTTAAGCTTTCCAATTAAATAATTCTCATGTGAATTCTTGTGAGGAAAAAGAGAAGAGTCTCATAATACCTATTTTCAGATGAGGGAAAAGATAAGCTATTTTATATGCAAATATAACTGATTTCATTTAATTGTTCCTGAGGGAAGCAGATTTGTATGCAAACCTCTTGCCAACTGGTAGTGACTTCAACCTCCTAACTTTTTTTTCCTCTCAAAACATTAGTTAATAACTGCACCTTCCCAATGGAATTGAGTGCAGTCCTGCAGGGCACTGTGTTCAACCCCTCCATTCCCCAGGGAAGTCAGCAGAAGCCACGGGTGGTGGGACTCAGCCATGGAAGTTGCTCACTGCTCCACTGCAGGCAAGTGCTCGACACTTCAGAAATCCAGCAAAACAAAAGCAAATTTCCCCCAGAATAGTTCTGTAAGAAGTATTTCTTAGCCTACCACTAGAGAATTCATTTTAAACAGGCATACAGTGACCAAAACGGTCATGCCAATGTATCTGTATGAAGCATCCTTTGCTGATATTTAAGGTCCGTGCTGTTCCCATGGTAGAAGTGGTAGAAACACAACTCACTGGCACAGCCAGGCACTCAGGTGAGACAAATAATCCATCATCAGGCAGCTTAAATTTCATCTCTACCTTTTATCTTGTGGGAAAAATCTACACGGTGCCTTGTAGGGGAAGGTGTTTTGAAATTACATTGTCACAAACACAGAACCCATACCATCTATTTGCAAAGAGACTGGTCTCAAGCTAGCACAGCTGCGGTGTAGGCTGCATCACAAAGACCTTTTTCTGTGCCCTCTCATCCTGTTGAACATTTCTGATTTTTTTCCTCAGCAATGCATTCTTGTCTCTGCTGAGTTAATTTATCCACTTTACAATATATACAAATCCACATCTCCTCTAATTTAGCTAATCACTTCATGCAGTCTAAACACTTCACAAACACCTCAAAAAGGCAGATTTACAGAATACTGTTACATAAACCATAACCATTAATTTAGAAAAGTGAGACATCTAAGTAGTCAAGCATAGTCAAAGCTAGGGACACCCACTCAGCATTTTGACCCATTTGCCACAGAGCTTTGTGGTTGCTTTCTGTGTCACATGCCTTCATGTCAGCAGATGTGCAGAGAGACAGCAAATGGTTGAGGTTGGGGTTTTTTTGGTTTTTTTTCTTTTTCTCCTGAATGTGTACTATGGCTTCTAGATCTCAGCAGAGAGAATTTAAGGAGCATGTTGTGCTCACCAGTCCTGTGGCTTTAATGACCTGTTCCTCTTCAGGTGCAAATTATGCTCTTCTGAAGAGGCGATTTCATTTGCATTCAGCTGTTCCCATGCCCACCCCAGGCACATCCAGGCTCTCACCTGTTCCCACGCACCCTTCAACCACCACTCACACTACGTTGTCTTGCAAGGCAATGGGGTTCAAGTATGACTCACAGCCTAATGGAGTAATTCTAGCTTCAAGAAAACCCTGATGTGTGTTTGGGGGTGTAGTGAACTTAAGACTAGAGAAATCAAAGTAGCACTCCAGCTGCCAAGTCCATCCCTCCAACTGCTGACAATCGTGCAAACATATACTTTTTGATGCCTTCTGGACTGAAGTCCTAGTACATGCACCAGGGTGTACAAACTGTCTTTCAATAACTTGTGGTAAACTTGAGATCTGTTTTAAAATAGGCTTTTCCCTAAAGAGGCTACAAGAGAACAGCTAATTAGGAGACTTAATTTTGCTTTTATATTATTACTCATAGTAGCCTGAAAGAAGAGTGCTTTATAGACATGTAAGAGTTATAGTGCAACTAATTATTTTCCAAACAATAGATAACATCAAGCACCTCCCTTAGATTTAAAAAATAAAATAAAATAAAATTTTTTTAAAAAATCTAAGAAATTAATTGACAGGGGAAAGAGAGGGAACAAAACTTAAGAAGTCAACACACCTGACTCAAATCTTTTACATCAGCCAAGAGGAAAATGAAAGTTGACAAGAGAGGCAAAATGTGCATCCTTGGAAAGCTCTAAAAGGCATTTTCTGAGCTCCTTCTACTCTCTGCAGACAAATCCTTGCTGAAAAAAACTGTTCACTTCCCAGCCCTCATTAGCATCACATCTTTGTTTTAAGCTCTTTTCCCCTGCTAGCCCTCACTCCATTAGTGACCAGAACAGTGCTCTAGATACAGGCTGTATAATTACTATTTTGGCATTACCCTTGAAACCAGACTAACGCAAGTATAACAAGTATAGTACTATGAAGAAGCTAAAGGTGGTCTATGCAAGTTCTGCCTAATTCCTTACCACAAACCATTTCTGAAGAAAAAGTGGAATTGTGCTGTCCCAGTGAGATCTTCGTGTTATTCCACAGCAGATTCCGTTTCATAGTGAATGACCTTGTGCTGCATTTGCCTATAGGAAAGGTTAAAGAAATGCAAATAGCATATTTCTGCATGAGAAATTTTCTTGAGCCTGGTCTAGCAAGAATGCTTGAGATGGAAAGGCATTCAGCAGAGACACTGTCGAGCCCCCCACTGCCGCCAGCATCCCTTCCACTGCTGCACAGGGATGTGCAGGCAGCTCCAGTGCTGACAACAGAAACACAACTGAAAACTAAAGCAGTTCATTCAAAAGCACTGTTTGAACTTGGCCATAGGGATTTTAGACTTTATTTCCCCAGATTACTTACGACTTTCATTCCATGATTGCACTTTTTTCCACTTCAGAAATAGAGCAGTGTTCTAAATTATTTAGATGAATAGAGCCAGTATTTTTTTTATTTTTTTTAGTAGATAAAGTTAAACTGTTGAAAAACAGGATCTGCTGCAGATGCTACACATTCAATATTTATCTCCAAGTATAGCTGGAATGTCAGCTGCACCTATAGTCAGATCCAACAACTGTGTTATATCATTTATTGTTCAAAATGATATAAAGATGCAATTCATGATTCAAAATTTTGTAGCCATTACAAAGTCTGCTACATTAGATCCACAACAATTATCTCAAGATCTTTCTTTATGGCTTGAAGAGCATCACATTGCTGTTCTCAGCCAAACCCAAAAAAGTGTAATAATCTATGGATTAAAGCCTTTGTCAACAAAAGCCATTATCATGTCATTAAATATGTTGCTGAATAAGAGATGGAAGCTGCTATTCAGCTGGAAGTGGGAGAAACAAAACACCTGCATGTCCATCTCAGGCTTTATCACTGATTTCAGGAGTGGTTTTTGCATGGTTTGTCAGCTTTCTTATCTATATTCAGAGGGTTTGGAAACTGGCTGAAGCCCTTAAATAAAGTTCAAGGTTGCCATGGATTGAACCGAGCATACAAGAATTACTGATATAACAAAGCAGTGGAAGTTACGTTAGTTAGATTTCAGCAAAACAAATTAAGGAACAAAATTGCAGCAATTAAGTAGTTAAAATTGAAAGAAAGAATTGAATCCTATAGCTAAGAAAAAAACTTATGTGTAACATCAGCCTTCTCCTTGAAGCCTCTTTCCTGACTCCTTAGCTTTCTTCTAAAATAGTAGCTGTCAGGACATCATCACTTGAAGAAGGTATTTGCTAATCAGACAGTAATTACAGCCCACTTGCATTCTAGAGCTGTCCAGTTTAATGCATCAGGTTACATTTCATTTTAATTCCTATATGCTAACTCAGAACAACAAGTTCCTCGAAATGGTTTCGTATGTTTTTAGTTTTCCACAGTGTTGCCAGTCTTTTTGCTCAGGCTAGTTAAAAACAAGCTAAACCCCCCCACAACCCAATGTATTGGGTCTGGCTGATATGGAGTAATTCTCCCCGTAGCAGCCCTCGTAGTGCTGTGCTCCGCATTAGAAAGGTGCTGATACCGCACCAGTGTTTTGGCCACTGCTGAGCAGGGCTGGCACAGCATCAAGGCTGCCTCTCCAACATTTTTGTGTGTGTGTGTCCCCAAAAGCAGGCTGGGGCTGGGCAAGATCTTGGGAGGGGACATAGCCGGGACAGCTGACCTAAACTAACCAAACCAATATTCCATACCATATGACATCAGCTCAGCTATAAAAGCTAAGTAAAGGGAGGTGGAAGGGGGCATTTTTGTCTTCTGGAGCAACCACTACACATACTGAAGCCCTGCTTCCCAGGACGTGGCCAGACATCGCCTGCTGATGGGAAGTAGAGAATAACATCAGTTGTTTTCCTTTCCTTTCACTTTATTAAACTGTCCTTATCTTGACCCATGAGCCTTTTGTTATATTTTCCCTCCCCTGTCCAGCTGAGGAGGGGAGTGATGGAGCGGCTTTGGTGGGCACCTGGCCTCCAGCCAGGGTCAACCCACCACGCCCAGTTACTGACCCAAAGCAGAAAAATCTTGAAGTTGACAAGTCAACCTGGTCTCAAAACTGACAATCATACAGACCAACTCATGTACTTTTGTGGCAATTATAGGAATGAGTTGTCACTAGGGCTAAATATATATTGCTTGTAAAGTGTTTTAGAAGCCAATAAAACATCCATCAACTCAATAGATACAGGTTTTCTAAATGTTCTTTCAGAACTATCTTATAATAAAACACTACAAGTCTTGCATCTAAGTCTAGGCACTTTGATATTGCTAGATCAATATCAAATAGGTCCCTGTTAGTCTGAGCCCAGTATATTAAAGAAGGTACTTTGTTCTAGCAATACCAAAGTAGTCAGTGAGATTTATTACAGATTTTACCATAAGCAATTGAAATGTAATTTGATACTTACATGTGGATTCAGTTTTTAGCAACAGCAAGCTCATTTTTGCCATTTGGTGGTACCCATTAACTGTACTCGCTCAGTTATTTGACTTCCTACAGTTTCTGGGTCATCACTGCTGAGACATGAGTGCAACCAGCAAGGATTTTGTACAGAGTGTTAGAGTCTTCACAGGATATTCAAGAGCAGCAGTAGATGGGGCTGAAGACAAGGCTACAACACAGGTCTAAGGGCCATCTAGGAGATAGGGCTAAACCCAGGATTAAAGATAGATACACCTACAGCATAACTCAGGTCAGGGGTAGGTCTGAGCTTAAATGAAGTTTCTGAGGCCATGGTCAGGGGCTGAGGAGAGGGCCCAGGTGAGGCTGGTCAGGGCCGTTAAGGCCTTTCATTTCTCAGGGCATTAGCAGTGAGAAACCAAAGGATGAGGAGACAGATTGGGTGCAGAGTTCAGGAGTTTAAGGAGCATTTGATGTGGCCAGACAGTAAACCTAGGACAAAAGGTAAGTTGTACCAGATGGAGATCCAAAATGAGTAAACCAGGACTGGAACCCATATAGCAGAGATGCTAAAATCCATGAAAGAAAGAAGAGATAGTGTTTTGTAAATCAAAAGAGGGGTTAAAATAACCCCAACTGTACAGCTAAAAAATTGAACGGAGTTCCATATGCAAACTCCCCCCAAGGGGAGAAGTAGGAATGATGGTGCAATGCAGAGGTAAAGCTGAAATACTCAATAAAAGCTCAGACAGGAGTAAGTCTGGACTGTGGAACCATGCTCTCCCCTGAAGTCTGCAGGTTTCTTATCTCTTTTCTTTTTGTTATTGGGAGCCTAGTAGTGTGTTGTATTCTCTCTCCAGAAATGGTCCCCCAATAAACTACCAAATAGCCACTTTCAGGTGACAGAGAGCAGAGTAATAATTGCATAGACTGCACTTTCTGATGACTGAGGTGAAGGTCAACACCCTCTATCAAAAATGGAACAATGTAAAGTATTCAATGGTTATGAAATTCCAAAACTTAAGTTGTTTGCCACTTATTCTGGTTATCTTCATCCCATGAGTACATGCTTTATGATACAGGGATAATTAACATGATGACACAAAACATCTTTTTACCCTTATCATCCTCCATCAAGCACACAGATGGGCCTTTTCTGCTGATTCCTCTGCTCATTTGTTAATGATAGAAGGCAAAAAACACGAGATGAAAGTTATTCTTTTGACCAAAATGCAACTAAGGGAAGGCCAGGAAAGAAAACTTGTCCACTGCAGTAGTTTTCATATATGTGCTGAGCAAGTCAATCACATATGTTTGCTTAAGTTTGCCTTTACATTTTGTGCCTAAGCTCCCTCTCTGTAAAACAGGAAATAAGGGGATGATATTATTGCAGATGTAGAAGTAAATAATGTTTTTCCAAAATGGTTCTTTTACTCCCCAATTCAGATTCAGTCATTAATAATGAAGAAAAATTGAACCTTACTGACTGAGCACTACCTGCCTTCTGACTGGATTCAAGCAGGAACCTGGGGGAAAAGCATCTTTGAGTATTATATGTGGCTAAAGGACATAAAAGAAAGCCTGTTCACCAAGACCTGAACTGAGATTGCACAGGCAATTTTGTTCTCAGCATTTTCTACTGCTATTTGACTCTACTATCTGCATAATGTTCCTTTGACCATTTCTTTGAGTGTATGATGTGCCTAAAGTTAATATGCTCTTCAAGATACTTACAGCAGGATTAATGTAACTCCAACTGAGGCTGGTGAGCCCTTCCAATATGCTTATTAAAGTTAACAAGATGGCTTATTTGAATAAAAGTTTTATGAACAAGGGAATGCTATTTAGACCTCATTATGTAACAGTTATCCTCTTAAATACTTTCAGAAATGTATCTAACTGTGGAACATTTTTAGAGTATCTTCCTGCTTCTAAGAACATTAAGAATTTTTCAAAATATGTAAATGGAGTTTGAATTCAAGAAACCTGCTCATTTTTAAAGGTCCATTAAGAAATATATGTCTACAGGATGGAGAGCTAAATTTTACTTTTTGCCTTGCAGACTGGCCATCGACTTCTGAAGAATCTGAGCAGCCTGTCAAATGTATATACACTTCTGTTGTGAACAAGTGGTTTGAGCCACTTAAAGAACCACTGTCAAGGGTATTAGCAAAAGTGATTTGATACGAGTTTATAAAAGCACAACTTCACAAAGTTTGATGGCAAGGTTCACTTTATTACTTAATAAATGGATGGAGCATACAAAGGAAAATCAAGTTAGAATCAAACTAGAATGATTTATACAGAGACTGAAGATGCAAAACGGTAAGGGACACCCTCCAGTTGAATCGTGAATTTTGGAGAAGACCCCCTTGCTTTCTAAACTCCTAATGGCATTTAGGTGCAGCTGGATCCACTCCTAGTCCCAGACTTAGTAAACAGTTTATGTCTTAAGGGACATGTGTGTAGCAGTGGCCTAAGGTTCATTCACAGTTTAAGGTGGATCACAAGATTTAGCAGCACTTGATCGTTTACTAATTCAACATTTACAGAGTGATTCAATAGAATTTACTAAAATCACAACACTGAGTTATTTATAGATTTGAAATGGCAATATTTACACTGTACTTGCTATCTGATACATAGGTCAATTCACACATGCATGCACACAGACACAAAGATATATATATATATAAGCAATGGTATTCCAGTTAAAAATTCCCCTTGAGTTCAGTGAAATATTCACTTCAAATGTCTCGGCATTTCTCAACGGGCAAGGGTTGAGCCTCAAGGAGTGATGTCCTGTCGTCAGCCTTCGGCGACAGTCCTCCGAATTTTGCAAACTGGAGAGCTTGTGAGCCCTGAGAGGCATCCCACTCAGAAGGAGATGCTGGTCACAGCCCGCTGCGCTCCAGGAGAGCTCGAAGGGCCCCGCTTAGGACCCCTGTTTATAGGTTCGCAAGGTGACCGACTTTGGTCAGTGTAATTCCATCCTGGCCATAACTCTTGTCAGGTGCCCTCAAAGGCGAGCCATCATCCGCGCAGGTTAGGGGGTGCTTAATTGTCCTAACCCGCTGCACCGTAGCCAGGCTAAGGAAGGACCAGCTCGTCCCAACTCACGGCACAAGAACACGATGTTGGCTGGTCCTGACATTGCAGCGTGGCCTGGTGGGGGAGAGGGTCTGCACCACCGCAACTTCCTAAGTAGGTTTCATTAATCTACATGGAATATGTCATCCATCAATACTGAAAGTATCTTAACAAGGAGAGAGGGCAGACACTGAGAGGGGTTGTGTCTCACCAGTTGCTGTGCACAGGTCAATATCACTAAATGATTACGGCATGGGACAGACCATTTGTACAGTGAGGCTGTTCCTAAACCCATCAATTTAGGAGCTAAGAATGAAATGCAATTTTTGTATTACTTATCCTTATCTCTACTTAGTTTAATTTTACTTTTCTCCCTCCATCTATTTTCCTCTGCTCTCTACAGCAGTTGTCATTTCTGACTGGAAAATCATATCTGCAAGTGATTCAGCTTTTGTCATTCTCCTCTCTTTCTTTCCTCCCTTTCCCCTTTACTTCACAATACTTTTTAGCTTTCCTTTTTCATGCTTTTCATCTTTCCTTTTTGTTTGGTTTTTTTCCCCTCCTTTCTACCTTTCTTCTTCCAATATGTATTTTCCCCTCTCAGACTCAATTTCTGCTAAAATAATCACTTTACTCTCATAAAATACAGATGTTTTAATTATTTTTTTAAACACTTGATTACTTTTAATTTCTGGTCTAGTTTTTAGGTTGTGGTAAACCTGCAAAATTTTTTTATCATGTTGGTATTCTCTAAGTTTACTTTTTTTGCTGGATTTATCCAGATCTGTCCAGATTTGTCCAGAAAAAAATGAACTAGATTTTAGTATGAATTTAACATTCTTTGGCCAATGTTGCTCTTGGCTGAACATTTGCAGAAGGAAAAATATTTTCTCTTTACATAGTGAGTAACTGTACAGATGACATTGTCCCAGCCCCAGGTATCCTGGAATGCAAATGTGACATGGTAAACCTTGCATCAAAACCAGTTTGTCTGTAGAAGGAGTTGTTGTGAATCCACAAAGACTTAGAAAGAGGAGAGGAAAGTGGCAGCATGTTACAGAGACCTGCATGTTAATTCAACAGTCTTAATTAAGAGCAACTTCTTTAGTCCTGAGAGCTGTCATCAGAAAGGAGAGAAGAACAGGACCCCATGGGTATTTATGCTTTTTCTTCTTAGTAATTTCCCTGAAACTTTCACAGGGCAAAACTGGGCCTCTTGAAACCAAATGATAAAGGTACCCGCCCAGTTACTGAACATGGCAGGGGAAGAGTATGATTACTGCATTGCTGGATAGAAAATACTTGAGATAACAAAAAAGGAGAGGAGGAGGGAAGGAAAGTAAGGTTTCTGAGGACAGGGTACTACTAATCATTCCATTTTTTATTATTTTCATAATGAGGTTGTCTTCCTCCTATCCAAATGGGAAGATAAGGGCTGGTTCTCCTAGTAAACCAGCAACCAAGTAGTCCAACAAATAATATATTTGAAAACCAAGCATTTTTCACTGTGTTTATTTCACTTCATTTCTGCCACAAAAGAGAACTGATTGGGTGGGTTTGAGTTCACAGAGTATATACATGTAGTTACAGTGTACCTATAACTGAAAAAATATGTTCAACTCTCATCAAGATACAGTAGTAAACTATAGTACTACTGTGTGTATGTATGTGAGAGGGAGGGTATTGTTGTGGTGGTGGATTATTAGAAGATATGGGATGTGTTCTTCAACTTAGACAATATGAAATTTTTCCACAGCTACATATCATTACTTAAATGAAAACAGTATATTTTCATTTTTAGTTGATGTTATAAAAAATAGACTCTACAGATGCTATTTCATGAGATCCATTTTGAATAAAGCTTTTTGTATATCCCATTTCTATGCAAAATGAATTGTACCGAGCTAGGTGACAACTTGGTCTACCTGCTTTCTACACGCACTGTCACAAGAGATGGATGCGTGATAGCATCTCTCCAGAGCAGATCGTGTCCTCCCTTATGGTGTAGTTGTTGTAGCCACTCTGATCTGGGTGGGCAGCCAATGTTTGGGACCTTCCTGGGGTGTTGCAATCACAAAACGGTACTGACTACACATGGCTCATCTCTTCGATGTAATCTTGTTTGTTTACAAAGCATGTGTGTACGTATGCTTCTGGTTCCCAGAACACAAGAGAAAACCACAAGGTTTCCTCCCCCACGGTTTTCTTGTGAGCTTTCCGAGTGCAAGGAGATGCAGGAAGGAAGCAGGGGAGAAGGAGAGGAGGGAAAGTCTTTAGGTCTTGGTTTGGGCAAGCTTCCTCAGTAAGATAGCTACCTATGGCCACTCATAACCTGCTGCAACGCTGTCAGCCCCCCAGCGTAGTTTGGACTTCTGCTCTGACAGTAGCAAATGGCCAGACTGCACAGACTAACTCATTGCTCCATATAAGCTCCAACTTGTGCCTCCTTAACCTTTTGCAAATAACAGGTACAACATGCTAGCTTAAACCCCAAGGCAGATGGTGCATTTCCCTACTGTGCATCATTTCGTATGTGTGATGAAATGTGGCCGGCTAAGTGTGTCCAGATAGGCATCGCTCCTTTGATGAAGAAATCATTAAAATGTGGCAATCTGTGGGAGTCTAGGCTGGAATAAGCTCTCACGTGGAGCATTAGTGCAAGGCACAAAGTTGAAAAAATTGTTCTCCACACTTGTAGCTAAAGTGGGGGAAAAAGCCCTTGAAAAGATTGTGTAATCATTTAAGTTGCTACTTCATGGATCTTGAATATAAGGCACTTAAAACTCTATGAAAACAAGGAGTGTTGTGATCTTTCAGCCAATGCTCCAGTGCTAATATGTGAAAGGCTTCCAAGACACCCGAGTTCTCCTTTCAGCTGACTTTTCAGGGAATATTTTTGAACAAGTATTCTATCTGACGTTACAAGCTTATAATTTTCAGGCTAGACTACAGAGGGATTGTACGCTCGTTACTTTGGTTTCCCTTCACAGAGTTCTGCAGTGTTTCATAAATCCAGATTACCGGTACAGGTTTAAGGGAAGATGTAATTTGCCACAGGGCATACATGCTGGTCACTACCTCTGTTCTTAGAGGAGATGGCAGACTTCTGAGATGCAGCTAACAAAGATGTTATCTGACAGGCTGTTTTGAGCTGTGTGGGATGTTCTGTCTTCTCCTCAGGTTCTTGTAAATTGCTGTAGGTCAAGATCAGGGTAAAATCTTCAAATCTGTGTAAAGCAGCTTTAAAGCCACTGACTTTCTACCTTTTAAAAAGTGGCTTAGATAGAAGCTTAAGCTGTTGAATCCTGTGATCACCTTTGAAATGTTTTTCTAGTCTGTCTTCCTCAAATGAACAGAAAACTCTTTACCAAAAGTTAAAAAGTGCCTAACGTTGGCCACAAACCATTGCTGAAATGTTGTCTGTGAGCAGTAAGACTTGGAAGTGACTTGCTGAACTGAGAAGATTGGCAGGGACAGTAACGGGTAAATGCTCTGACCTTTATAATGCAAGCGATTATGTTTGAAAGTAAGCATGGAGGGAAAATGTTCTCGTCTCAGGAAAGAAACAGTGAACACTTGAACTAATTTTCCTTCTTCCAGAACCCATGCCAGAAACAGGAATTTCCTCAAGGAGTTCCATCACATCAGATTAGGTTTTTATATTAATTGCTCTTGCCCGGGATGCAAACCAAACCTCATTCCTCTTGCCCTTATTTAATATGGTGCCCCTCAAAGATTAATTTAAAAAAGAAAATATTTAATCAACTTCTCGCCCTCCTTTTGCGATACAAGGCTGTATGTGGGTGGAAGGACAATGACATGACACACGAAAACATGACTTTGGTTTTCAAGTTTATGTCATATATCAGCTCCAATATTCAGGCATCACACTTTTCATTGGTGTCACAGAAATGCCATGAAGACCCTACATGGATGGTGATTTCTGCGTGACAGAGAAGGTAAAAAACTTGACCTAGTCAAGTTTGTGATACATATAGACACCCACTGCAGTAACTTGCACTAGCACAGGCCCTGAGGACAGGTAAACCAGGTGGCTATGACTTGGCAGCTGGTCCCCACTTCATACTGCGGTCAAGCTGCATTGGCTTCTGGGAGGTTACTGCATCCGCATCAGGCATTTCCATCGGCGTAATGGCGGTGTTTCAGTCTTTCCCTGAACGCTGTGGAAACACACCAGCTGATCCCAGGAAAAGTCTCGTATGCGTGAAGTTTTGAAAAAAAGATGGTTAGATATCTGAAAAAAATGAAAAGAGAAGTAACACTGAGGAATGTGGGAGATGTCTTTCTAACTGGGCTTTATTAATAACAGTTTCCTGCTGTGGTTATTTGCATACATTTACTGAGCACAGCAGAGCTATTTTCCTTGCTCTGGTGTTGTCTTATAAAACTCCAAAGTATAGAACTGTCACTCGTGCCTGCCAGAGATGAAATGTTGGTGTGATGTAATTTAACTATAGGCAAGGTGGCTTAATTAATGCTTACGGTTTATCTTTAATAGGCAGGTTTAGGATAAGCAATTTGGTTTTGTAGTAACTTCCAATTTTTCATTTACACCTTTCCATCTCCATTGTAGCAGTAATTGCTCATGTGCTCTTTACCTGTCATATGACCACGCAGCTCTACAGAGAGACAGGGAAGGCACTGTTCAAAAAAAATTCAATGTATTTGGGGGACTCAGCAAATTGACTGGGAGCCTGTTTATCTAAGGCTAGTTTATGCCAACAGGGAGATCCTCATACAGCGTGAAACAGCACTGTGCTGATCTCAGCACAGCTACTTTGTTTGGTGGGGGCTAAAAATCTGGTCCCAAGTGTGTGTAATTCTCTCCTTGTGCTGATGGAATTACCACCACCATGCCAGGGGAAGATTTTGCTTCTGCCTCCTTCTCTCCCCTCTTACAGCCTAGCGACCCTACAATGCACTGTTTATCTTTTTGCTTTTCTTGAAGTTTATCCATGCTGCTGTGGCAAGCTGGATTTGTGGCCAGGTGTTGCTACCTGTGTGAGCTTTGATACCAGGGGATTTGTGGTGGTGAAAACACGGTGGCACTGGCACTGCCGCAGCCTTGCTGCCTGCGCCAGAGCCCCAGGGCTCACCAGCTTTGTCCAGCTCGGCCCACGCTGCCATCTCACGTACTGCTGGCACCGAGGCTGAAAGCACCTCCAAGCCTGGGTTTGCCTCTGAGCGTGCTTTCCTCCCTGCAGCACGGCACATTGAGGTGCTAGGGGTCGCTCTGAGTTGTGTTTCCCTGCCAGCAGTGGCTTATCATGCTATACTGATCTGGCTTGCTTCTTCTTGCTGCTCCTGCTCAGTTTATCACTTTAAAATGGTCCATTCGACTAGCACTCCTTCTGTGTTTGTAGGTTAGACGCAGCTCCCTCTGGGTCAGCATTACTTCTTCGGCTGTAAACGTAGGTCAGCTGGCTGCCATGCGGTGTGCTCCTTACCCTTCAAAGCACAGGTCCTCACATGCGACTTCACAGTACATGGCATCTGCCCATCTTTTCAAAAAGCTCGTTTTGCTAGAGTAGCAAGTGGTTCAGCTGCTCGTAACATTAGCAGTCCTGCCAGCAAGGCAGCAAAAAATTTTTCAGTCTAGGTATTGCACCCTCGTAACGAGGCCATTTTCTACTGTTTCACTTGAGGGTTTTCCTGCCAGTTTTTTGGTAAGGAGACACTGATTTCAGCCCTATCAATTAAATTAATTATCAGGTGTGATGGTTGATGTCTGTAAATCAAAGCAAGTCCTTCAGCTTGTCTGCTGTGCTCAGACTCTGTCTCTTCTGATGTTAAACCTAAGATTTGTTCATTCCTGCATCCTCAAGAGCCCATGAGAGGTCTGAAGTCTACATGTGAAAGGGATTCTCACAAGCTCGCAAGGAGCCAGTTGGGATCAGTTATGCTGCTGAAGGACCTGCTGTTTCCTTTATCATACACGTTTGCTACGTGGCTCAAATAAGGCAGAAAGTGGTTTACATATACATGCCTGCAGGCTTTCACCTTAGATATAATGCTTAATATGCAATGAATTTTTTTTGGCCCCAATTCCTATCAAACTGAGGCTTATGCAATCCTGATGTAAAAGGAAAAGTCCCAAAAGGTTTTCCAAAAAAAAAAGACAACAAAAACCAGCCAATGGGTTTACAAATCAGAAAAACTATTTCAAGATAAGTTTTGCACAGAGAAGGTGAGGGGACTGCAGAGCTTGCTTTAGCCAAGCCTATGTGAGTTTCCATAGTCTTTAGGTAAGTGTAAAAGTAGAAAGTCGTGACACGCTCCAGCTTAGTGGCAGAT
Organism: Aviceda cuculoides; assembly: GCA_035590195.1. Lineage (NCBI taxonomy): Eukaryota > Metazoa > Chordata > Aves > Accipitriformes > Accipitridae > Aviceda > Aviceda cuculoides. The sequence continues at coordinate 36,781,017 of JAVJGG010000054.1, read as the reverse complement.
GAGGAAGGGAACGGGATGGTACCAGGAACTCCTGGGGTACAACCTGAATTCAAAGAGAAATAGTGTTGGGTTTGATCTCTGGCCACTGAAAATATGCACGTTAACACCAGTCATTAAGGTTTGGGGTTAAATTCTAGTAAGAAAAAATATGTCAATTAGCAACAGAAGTCAGTTAGCAACAAAGCCATGTATAAAACAGCAGTTTGTCTCTAAGGATCAAAAAAATATGGATGACAAAAATGCTTAGAGTATATATATTTAGTAGGGAAGCAAATACAGAGCTATGGAAAAGACTGCAAATAGTAAACCGTACTCATAGCCAAGGCCAGCATTTCACCCATTGGAACCGAAAAGAAACAGGCTCTGGAGACAAAGAATTGCCAGAACTGGCTATTGCAAAAAATAGTTCTCTGAAAAACCTCAGTCAGGATGTAGAAAATGAAAATCATTAGACTAGCTGGAGTACTGATCAGAACCATTGCGTTAGTATTTACTCATCATAAGAAATAAGTGATACCTTTTTAATGACTATTTCTTTTTCTCTCTTTTCTCCCTACAGACTTTAATCTGTTAGGAACTATTTGACCTGGAGAAGACAGCAATCTGATGACTTATACTGAGTGATACCTTTGTGAAATCCATAGTTTATGCAGAAGATGAAGAACATCTTTTAGAAAGGGAGAATTATTTAGTTATAGGGAGAGACAAATCCTTAGGTGAGTTTCTTCAAAGCTTAACCACTATCCTGATTAAAAATGCATACATTATTTCTAGTCTGAATGTATTTAGTTTCAGCTAGATCTGGCTGTCAGATACTGTTATGCCTTTTCTTCTATAATAGAAAGCCTTATTGTATCAGAAATCTTTTTTTCTCTCTGGATAATTCTAGGCTGTGATCATATTAACCTTCCCTTTGCTAAACTGTCGCCTTAGCTCTTGCAGCCTCTCATCGCAAGGTAGATGAGACTAACTCCTCAAAAACTCGTACAGAGCTACCCTGGAATACTTACAAACAGTTTTACAAATGGCAAAGTATTTATAAAGAGTGGTTTGGATTTTTTTTTTTTCCTTTTAAGAAGAAAACCTCTTCTTTTCCTCCTGCCACTATTCACACGTCCAATTCCTGTATCCTGGTTGCCCAGGCAACCTCTGCTAGCTGAGCCCTGGGTGCAGTGCTGGGGTTTCACTTCTCCACCATAGAAGGAGGATGATATGAAAGATGGAGGAACAGGTAATGAGCTTAAGCGGGTTAGGAAAGCCCAATTAGGTGACTGATGGCAGTAATGGGAGTTTTATTTAAAGGTTAACAGTGCTAATAAATGCATTTATGCAGATAATTAGAAAAAAATCGTATGACTTGCAGGAAATAGTAGGGGGAGATTTTACATCAGTGCATTTCTAATATCAGCTAAAAGTAATACAAAGACATGAGTGACATTTGCTAAGCATGTTACTTAAACTGAAACTGATACAGCTAGTGCTTCTTTATGTATGCATGTCCTTGCATTTGGAAAGTATGAGCAGAAACTACCACCCAGGCAAAATAAGAACATTTAAGATGTTGTGCAAGTACATTATATTGAGGCTTGATTTTTAAACGAAAAATCATTAACCACCTCTACCAAAACCACTTCAGGTAAACAATAAAGATTCATTTGCTATACAGAACTTATGTTTTTCGTTAATGATCAGTAGATGTGTTGTTTTACAGCCACAGACACGTTTGCTTGCTCTTAAAAAGGTAACCAGTCAGGACAGGCAACTCACTCCAACAGAGGGAAAGTTTTAACATTTCAAAAGCCCTAAAGGGATGTTCTCACACTAAAACCTTTTAATGAGGATTTTGGTGTTTCTTAAGCAGGCAGCTTTCTTTGGGCCCAAAGAGTTGAATTACATGCAAACAGCTCATTTCCAAGTAGTTAGACTTGACCCAGGATCCAAATGGGGATTCAGTCAGGTTTTACCAGTGTGTCACTGTCCTGAGGGTGGTGGCTCTTGGTAGGTAGAGTGTAGCCTTTGAATTATAGGTTTCAAAAGCTTTTAGGTTTTTGAAAGCTTTTGACATTTTGCACCTCCCACTGACTGATGTGGTCATGGTACTTCAAAGATCTCTTGGCTTATTGATCATCTTCATTTGCTAGTACAACAGGTGACATTCTAACATGGTAACCTAAAAAAAAGAAATCTCAAAGAAGTCAAAATTATTTAAAAATCATTAAAAAAATGTGATAGAAAACAATCACATTCTTGAAAGAAAGCTATACTGGAGTTCATTATTTATATAATGTTAAAAAAATACTAACATCACTCAAACCAGAGGAAAAGGGAATCTGCACATAGGATCTTACTAGCACTTGAATCAACACATTACTCTTACAAAATAGTTTTCTCAGTACAAAAGAATCCAGGCTACTTCCAATTGTCTTGAAGGAGCTCACAGACCCAGGAGGTTTTGAGGGATAAAGCATTAGGAAGATTCCAGGAAGACAAGAGTCTTCAGATATCTGGGTTTTTATTTAGAGCTGAATCTCTAAAATGCCTAGCCACCAAAATGATGCTTTGCAGTTATTCCCTGTTTTCTGGAAACGTTACTGTACTGCTACAGCTACCACTGCCAAATCATACAGTGGTAAGGATTTCTGCTATAATGAATGACACAGACTATACCTAGAGTTATAAGCAGGAATTATCAGAGGAAATGTTCAAGAGGGCAGGAAGGAGATGGAGAATGATACAGGGCAAGTGAAAAATGCAGAAGCTGTTAGAGCAAACCAGGGAAGATAATTACAAACATTATCAGCTTTAAGGGTATGTGAACTGGGAGAGACTGAGGTCAAGAATAGTCTCCCTCCTCACCCAAATACTGAGTAGATGCTAGGGGGGGCAATAAAGACAAAGCAGCTGTGGGAAATAAAATGCAGCAAAAGAGAGTTTTCAATGAATACTCGTATTTCAGCCATCCCAGGCTTAAAGCACAGACAGCTTCAGGTTTTCTTCAAAGAGAGAGAGGGGAAGGCGCTGTCGAGCCCCAGGCTGGTTTCGGGTCCCCTCCTGGGAGACCCTATCCCGCTTCCAGCTCCCCCAGGCGATCTCCCACTCATCCTCCCCAGCCTCGGTGCTGAGCAGACCTCCCAGAGTCGCTCTGTCTCCAAAGGACAGACCCGAGGGCCGCTGAAGACACTCTCGAAGGCTAAGCCCTGCCTGCAAAGGCTGTCCAGGCTCCTGTTGCAGCTGCTGAAGAGCCTCAGCACCTTTTCCCCAAGGACCCTAACTGAAAGTGCTCTGAATTGCTCCCACTGCGTAGGGAATTGCTCTCTCCTCCCAGGACCGCAGGGACAGCCACTTCTGTCCGAAGGCACCAAGTCCTGGCTCTGTTCCTGCACGCCCACGCTCTTGCCTTGCACCCTGCGCTCACGGCGACGCAGCTGGTCCGGGCCAGTCTACCTATATCTCCCCTATTTCCACTGCATTTTTATTTGGTGCTACATCTGGAAGTCATCTGGGACATCTTTTGTCAACCTTTTCCCAGGGACAATTCTCCCATAGGAAGGCTGTTTAGGGGAACAAAGAGGACTTCTTCAAGATTGATCGCTCACTGCTAGTTTGTTTCGGTTGAAATTTCTTTGTGATAAAACTGATTTTTATCGGAGCTCCCAGAGGACAGCACAATTTCATACTGTCCTGACTTCCATGAGGAAATGAAAGACTGAGCTTCTGAAAGTTTCAATTCAAAGTAATTTAAAAAAAAAAAAAGAAGCTAAAATTAAATTAGAAATGGTCATTAATGTCTGACTTGTGAAATTAATCTATTACATGGATTCCTGTTTTGCTCAAACATGCTGAACAAAATAAAGGTTAACTGAATTGTTTACACCTTCTTGCTATAACTGCTTATACTAGTAACACTAGGAAAGTCACAAGTCTAAATGAAGTTAATGAATTAATTAAAAAAAGATCTTTTTGTAGTTTTCATCAATAAACTTTCATTCTCAAATTTGGAGGCTGCAAGGAGGAAAGATTTTTCTTTCCACTCATCTGTTTCTCTTTCAACTACCTTCATTGTAGTAGGGAAATTTTAAAGGTTAATCAGAGAGAGGACAGGGAAAAACAAAATGTAAAATGAAAACCTGGAGACTTAAATCTTCTGTAGTTTGGTTTTAATTTTAATATTCAGTGAAAATTCATTTTAAGTGGAAAGAGTTGCATACATTTCTAAAGTATTTTAAAAGTTTTGAACAGAATTTTAATCCATTTTTTTTCCTCTGATTAGCAAGCATTAACAGCGTAGTTTGGATTTTACGTTTACTTAATCCTTAATTGCTAATTGTCCCTTTCTAAATTTTTGTCCCTTGTTTGCTGATGACAGTTTTCTAAGACTTCAGAATGTTGATTACTTTATTGATTGATTGTTTGATTAAATGTGTATTCTATAATATTTCCTTTAAAAATTCTTTAATTAGACTGTGAAATTACTCAGACCATAAGCAAGGCACGCATTTCCCCAAACCTGTCCTTTATTAGAGTCATTTCCAAACTTTGCTGATCTGCAGTTCCTCTCGACTTTGCAGTATAGATTAAAGGGATCCCTCTGTGTTTGATTTATTTGGTAGTTAAGCATTTTCCAACAAGTTTTGAACTATTATTCCTTTCAATGCATACATTCATTTCAGAATTCAAGGAGGCAAATAATCAAGACTACCATTCAACACTATTTACAAATATGACTGTTGTTTCTCTGTTAACTTGGACTTGCGTGAGAACAGGTTACTAGAAAGTTCAGGGGTAAAGAGAGTCAGTCACCTGAAAAGAGACCAGCAGAGACAGGTTTGTTCAGTCTCAACACATAAAAGGTGAAAAGGGGATGTGATCATCCTCTGTAATTATAGGGGGAGAAGAGCTGTTTCTATTAAAAGATAATACTGGCAGAGGGGAAAAAAAAAAACCAAACAGATAAATAGATACTATAAATAGATTATGAATGCATTTAGGCTGGAAATAAGATGAAATTTCCTAAGTGCTAGAGCATAGAGAGTCTGGTATGATTGGTGCAAAAGGAACAAGATCCAAACTAATTTTAGGACCAAATGGGTGCAGAATAATCCCTAATATGTTGGAAATATGCATTCATAGCACAGTATAGACACAAATGCCTAAGGGGGATTGTATGGTATGGCTGTGGGAATGCAGTCGGTGGTCGGATTCCCTTTTCCTGGTTCTGTTGCAATTTCAGTCCAAAAAAAGTCAGCTTCAGAAGCACCTTAATGCATTTAGCTTACTTAAGGTCTGCGTAGAAGAACTGTCCAGACCCAGAAAAAAAACTGTTTCTTTTAAAAACAGTGGGAATCCACAATGCCTTCCTCATCGTAAGCAAGTATTTCTCCTGTTACTCCCTAGTTGTTGAACATTACTTTTGGTAGTTACAAAAATGCCCTCTACAAAGCAACCCATCTCTGGGTTTCCCATGTAGGTCCTCCTCTCTGCTCCCACGCTTTGTCTAGTAAGAGAAGGAGAAGTTCCCTGGCCTCCCAGGCAGGTCCAGCGGGAGAAGTCCCTCTGCCGCTGCAGGAGAGTGCATGTCTGGAGATCCTCAAGGAACGGCCTCGGTCCTGGGATTCCTGTATTCACTGCACGTTGCATGCCCAGAAATATTTGCGAAAACCCTGTCAGAAATGTGAGCCTTAAACCTCTGGAATTGCTCCGACAGGAGGAGAGAGAACAACTAGTGTAGTGAGCGGCAAAGGGACTGGGGAAAAAAAAGAATACAAACAAGATTTCTATTGATGTTTCTGGTTTGGGTCTGCTGGAAAGTTTTTGAGGCATTTTAAAATACTAGAAGCAGCTGTAGTTGGTGGGCAGAGCACAGGTGATGGGGTCACGCTTCAAGACAGAGTTATCACACGGCTATCAGGAGCACATGGCAAGTATTTATGTACGTGCCAGTCTAGAAACAGTGGCATTTCCAGGTAAAAAAATGCAATGAGCATATTCTTATCAAACAGCTCCAGTAATAATGTTTCCTAGCCACCACAGTGCTCATGATTTTTTTTTTTTTTCTTTCATGAATTTTTATATGACTTTCAGTGTTTTGACCTGTGGGTTGTACAGGAAAATTGGCGGCTATAAAATTATAAACTGGGGAAAGCAGCTCTGAATTTCCATCTTAAAAGAGATAAAGGATATCTAGAAACACCTCAATACATGTTCCTGTGGGGACGTTATTTAAAGACCCAATATTTTTATCCTCTCATCTCAAGATAGAACATCTTATACAGAGTTAAAACATACCAGATACTTCTATGATAACTCTTGATCGGGATTAACAAAAATATTGAAATACTATGTTCATCTAGATTATTTCCTCTCTCCTTTATAATAATATATTTTGTCTTTTATTTTCATTAAATATTCCTTTTTTCCCCTTCTGGCAGACAAAACAGTAACACATTCTCCAGACAAAGCATGTAGGTGTGTTGCCAAGGACAACAGTTTCAGACATAAATTACTTTTGAACCACAACCCTTTTATTGCTCTTTATTGAAGGCCATCTGTGTGTTGTTATGTTAATTTAAGGCTTTCAACTAACCCTTCTGAACATAGCAATTTGGTGTGTTAGCAAACATCCATATTACAGCCTTTTTTCACGAGGCAGTGACACTAAGTTACAGACTGCAAACAGGTATGCCCCAGGACAAGTTAAGGTTTAAAACCAATTTTATAAAGTAAAGGAAAACATTCTTGAAGGAATAATTCCTAAAACGTAACTAAAAGGGAATTAAAGCAAGCCGATAAAAAATTCACAACTAATCATTTCACCTTATCGATTAGATGTATGCAAGAGAAATAAAGCACAGTGCATTACCCAAGATCCCCCGCTTTCCAAATTATGATTTCATAGTGGTCGCCTAGACTCGATCCTTCACTGCTATCAATTTGAGCATTGCTTTTTCCTGCTGAAGTTAGCAGAGCTTTAATGAGCTTCATGTTTGCTGAAATGTGAATTCATATTTTACCAAAAAAATTTGTCCAATAGTACAGAAACTGCAGTCAATTAGAAAGAAAAGTTTTCAAGCCAGAAAGTTCTTTTAGCTTTGGTGTCAGCTTCACTCCTTGACATTGACTGAGGGTAAAAATGAGTCAGGTTCTCAGGGAAAGAGTGTAATTGATGGTTTTATGAAATTGCACTGACTTATGCCAGCCAAAGACCTGACTGTTGCTCTTTGTTTTGTTTTGTTTTTTTAGTAGTCCATAGATGTACACTGTGTCTGGCTGTATCTGATTATAAAATTTCAGGTACATAAACCACTTAGCTTTTGCTCCCTGTATGTTGCCAAAGACATTGTTGATGCTGAATTTATTGTAAATATTATAACATTAGTGGGTTAGTTGCAGAATGCTACAGAGTTTTGAACATGACCTTCTTAAATAGGTCATTAAGTTGTTTCAGTCCATAAGGACCTTCCGAGATGCTATTTTTTGAGAAAAAAAGGCTACACATCTGAGAGCAACCCTATACATATAGGAATATTTATATCCATAGAAGAATAGCCCTCCAAAAGAAAACCTTGAAAGATGGCAACAGAGAGGAGATGAAAAAGAACACCATTTTTGCATCTGACACTAAGTTTTATGTTTTATAAGAACTCCACGTAGTCGATTTGGAGCTTGGATGTCCCTGTTCTCTTAAACACCTGTGAAAATTCAGACCAGAGATCAAAGTTAGCCTATCATCGGGTAATAACCCATACCAATGGGCAAATGCAGTCCTCACTTGCTATCTGGATCAGAGCGCCAGCCTGGATATATATATGCCATACATACATGCCATATATTGCTGATGGCAGCCTATTTCACAAAGAGTCCAGTTCCCTGGAAGTGAGAACAATGACAAAAAATAGCCCAGAGAAGCAGTCCCTCTCTGAAAGTGACCCCATCTATTTTTCCTTTGTATTTTCCATTATTCTGAGAATCTATAAGGTTGGTCTCCAGGTATCTCCCTTCAAGGTGAGACTTGAGCAGAAGCTGTGCTAAAGCAATTCACTGGATTTCTGATGTAGCACTTAGAGACAGGTTATTCTCAACAAAGATTTTATAATTTTCTTCTTTTGTTGTTGTCAAAACTGAGCAGTGGAGCCACGTAAAATATATCCTAAAAAACCTTAAAATATTTCTAGAAGAACCATTGCACCTCTGAGAGCAATAAAAAAACAGGAAAAAGACTCCTTGCTTACCTTGCAGGACTTTTCCAGACCAGAGGCTGGAGAGTGTCTATATGCCCCTGCGGATCTCTCTTTTTCCTCCAGGACCCCAAAAGTGTTACAGGCAGCTCTCAGAGTGCCCTACGCTTTCCATCACTCTTCAGGAAGTTACTTGTTACTACAGGGCAAAGCGCTCTGCAACGTGAGGTACTGCGACTCCCAAAGCCTTCATTTTTCAGCGTGGGAACTAAGTCCCCGGTGGGTTAAGAGTCTGGACAGACACAAAGCCACCTTTAACAAGAACTTGAACCCATCTGTCTCAAGATCTTATTTAGGGCTCTTGTTACTGGCTTCTGTATTGGTTCCTCTGTCTCTCCACTTTCTTAGAGCAAAACTCGGGGAATCCCAATGCTCAACTATCTATTCCCCACCCTCCCACCAGGATACAGAGTACAACAGGTAATAAAAGTTAATAAAAGATAAGCCAAAGGAAAAAACCTCATACTTAGTAGGTAAGGGAAAATGACTGCAACAGAAAGGGTGGAAAATAAGCAAAGGAGAAAATCACAACGTAACACTAAGATTTTTACTATCAGCAATAAGAAAAGGTGGTGGACAGGCAGGTTGTCAGCAGTCTGTGTGCATCCAAATGTCTGTGGAAGTCAGTTTATGTGTCAAAAGGTGATTGAGAACACAAGGGAGAGAAAAGACAGTACCTGAAAGGGTTAGAAAGACAAAATACATGCATTGACATATGGTTGAAAATTGTAGAACATACCTCTGTTGGATAACATGATTGGAGGGGAAAGACTTGTAGAAAGATCATTTGGAAAGCATTTAGAAGGATAAAAAAATATGGCAAAAGATATGCAAAGTTACTTTGTGTTTCTGGAGTATCTTGGATAGACTCTTAGATGAAATACAATTACAGGAAAAGAGCCTCGTGTAACTTTTCATGTGGGTATTGTCTGGACAGATTATATTTTTCATATGCACATAGAGAAATCCTACATTTCAAATTATTTTTTAAAGGAGCTGCTTGAAAAGGAATTTTAAAATATTATGAAAGAAAAATGTTAGAATTTAGCTTGGCAGAGATGAAATCTGAGGGATTTGAAGGATTTCTCTAATTCACACCATTGAAAAGCATCACCTGCTGAGCTATGCTTAACTCCAATTGATAAAGCAGAACTCCCTAAATAAATGGCTCTGCAAATTTAGCTGGGTAGACTTACGCTATTTGAATGAAGGAGACGAATCATTGATGGTACAATGATAAGTAACACAAGAAAGGAAATGTAGAGATGACTTTTAAGAAAAAAGTCACAGGGACACTGGGCTTGGTCGGTCTGTCAGTCTCCCAAAGGAAGCAAAAGAATATTCAGTAAAAATTAGACTGTACAACACAATAAATGGTCTGAAAGAGAAATAGAGCATTTCTTCATAGGCAAGGAGTACAGCAGAGAAGCAATCTCTTTTCCAGCTCTGATACTGTAGTTCTAATGCTTCACTTGCCAGTTTGCTTTAGCAAACCAATCACATTCAACAACTAACAGACATCTTGCATCTCCACACCAGTTGTACTAGAACCATGGCTTTTTAAAAAAAAAAAACACCTGTGAAAACCTGTATTATTTCTCATCTTTCCAAGTCTTTTATCTCCATAGTGCTCATCACAGTAAAATTTAATACTTCCAAGTAAAAAAAAAAAAAAAAATCACTGTGATATTTTCATAACTATCTGACTCCCTTTTTTGGCCATCCCCAGTTTTTGAAGAAAAATGAGAAGTTTAGTGTGGTGGGTTGACCCTGGCTGAACGCCAGGTGCCCACCAAAGCCGTTCTATCACTCTTCCATCCTCAGCTGGACAGGGGAGAGAAAATATAACAAAGGGCTCATGGGTCGAGATAAGGACAGGAGAGATCACTTACCAATTACC
>JAVJGG010000054.1:36757654-36770783 GCA_035590195.1 Aviceda cuculoides | reverse complement strand
CTGTGTTTTGGGTTAACCTTAGCTGGCTGCTAGATGCCCACCAAGCTGCTGTCTCAGTTCTCCTTCTCAGCAGGACAGGGTGAGAAAATGCCACGAAAAAGCTTGTGGGTCAAGATAAGGACAGGGAGATCACTTACCGATTATTGTCATGGGCACAACAGACTCGACTTGGGGAAATTGATTTAACTTATTCTCAATAACAGAGTAGAATAGTGACAAATAAAGCCAAAACTAAACCCACCTTCTTTGCAACCCTCCTCTTCTCAGGCTCAACTTCACTTATGACTTTCCTGATTCCTCCTCCCTGAGCAGCACAGGGGGACAGGGAATGGAGGTTGTGATCAGTTCATAATACCTCATATCTGCTCCTCCTTCCTCCTCACACTGTTCGCTCGCTCCAGCATCAAGTCCCTGCCGTGGGATACAGTCCTTAGTGAACTTGTGTAGCATAGGTCCTTTCCACAGGCTGCAGATCTTCAGGAACTGCTCCGATATGGGTTCTTTCCACAGGGTGCAGTCCTTAAGGAATGGACTGCTCCAGCATGGGTCCCCCGCAAGCCAAAGGTCCTTCCAGAAAACCTGCTCCTGTGTAGGCTCCTCTCCATGGGCTGCAGTTCCTGCCAGGAGCCTGCTCCAGCATGTCCTGTCCACAGGCAACAGCTTCCTTCAGGGCATGTCTACCTGCTGTGCTGTGGGGTCCTCCATGGGTTGCAATGTGGATTCCTGCACTGACATTGGTCCTCCTGGTCTTTTCTCACAGAGGTCACCCCTGCAGACTCCCAGTTACTGAGAACATGCCCCTTAAATCCAATACAAATTCACTATATGATTTTTATAGGAACAAGCCCTGCTCTGTCTTTTTGAGTGAATCTGGGAATTGCCTTTTGGTTTGGTTTGGTTTGGGTTTTTTTTCCTAATGACTGATCATATCACAATAGCATGAATTACTCAGCTGAAGTTTTCAGAAGCAAGCAGCATCTTTTTACCCTTTCTTAAATATTTTATCACAGAGGTGCCACCAGCATCACTGATGGCCTCAGCTTTGGCCAGCAGTGGGTCCATTTTGGAGCCAGCTGAAACTGGCTCTGTTTGACTTGGGGGCAGCTCCTGATCTCTTCTCACAGAAGCCACCCTTGCAGCCCCCACCACTACCAAAAGATTGCAATGTAAACACTGTAGCATGCTTCTTTACCAATAAACAAAGTTCTGATCATCATAATTGCAAAGTAAAACATAATAGATACAGAGCTTGAATTTCCCACAAAGTATCAGTTCAGTCTTACTTTGGTTGACTTAGGTGATTCCTTTGCATGATTGATTTATTGATATCTGAGGAAGAAAGAGGTTATTAAAGAAGGGTAAAACAGGAGGGAGTGTTTAATCTTGTGACATTATGGTGTTAAAATTAAAAGCTAGAACTGTGTATTATAAAATTTCATATCCAGTTAGATTTGTAAAAAATATAAATTCTTACTTATCTCAAATTACTAAGACACTTCTCAAAACCTAAAGAAATAAAATATTTCTGACTGGAGAGTGGAACAAATATTGGATTATCTTCCAATTGTTTCATTTTTCAGAATTAAATGTTTGTTTCATGTCTTTCACTTTCCACAGTTCAGATTCATAACTGTCTCTACATTACAGCCAAACACACTTATTTAACGGATTCAGATTGTGGCTAATAGCAGTGTTCTCTTCTCCAGGCTGAACAACCCCAACTCTCTCAGCCTTTTCTCATAGAAGAGGTGTACCAGTTCTCTTACCATTTTTGTGGCCCTCCCCTGGACACGCTTTAATGTGTAGGGGACCCTAATGCTGGATGCAGTACTCCAGGTGGGGCCTCACCAGAGCAGAGGGGAAGAATAACCTCCCTCGACCTGCTGGCCACATTTCTTTTGATATAGACCAGGATATGACTAGCTTTCAGGGCTGCAAGTGCACATTGCTGGCTCATATCCAATTTTATGTCCAATGTCCATTCTTCAGTGATGAAGGGTGTTGATAGCATAATGCTTGTGCTAGCGTCTTTCTCTGTCATAAAGTTTACTTGTTTTGACAAAAAAAAATTTTATTTCTTATATTGTAAAATTGGCATTTTCCTGATCTACTACGATAATATATCATCAATTCACTGGTCTACTGGTAATGTATGAAAGCTAATGTGTAATCAACACACCATGATTTTGATGATAACTTGCTGTAATGAATTACCAGGGCAATGCCAGCAGGTGCATACTAATGACTGATCATATCACTATAGCATGAATTTAGTCGCTGTTTTTACAAGCAAGGAACTTGCTGAGGATGGTCTGACTGTTTACTTCTAGTAGAAGGGGAACTCCTGAGAGGTAGAAATGTCATTCTAAAACCCTACTGTCGCTGCACTTGTACTTTTAAAATCTTTTTTTTGACATAGCTGCAAGCAACTCCACCTTACAATTACAAAAAAAAATTGTGTGCAACAAAAAAGGCTAATTCTTCTTTTGTGTTTGCCCATTCAAGTGTTATGTGTGTATTTGTGGTGGGTTGACCCTGGCTGGATGCCAGGTGCCCACCAAAGCCGTTCTATCACTTCCTCCCTCAGCTGGATGGAGGAAAGAAAATATAACAAAGGGCTCGGGAGTCGAGATAAGGACAGGAGAGGTCACTCAACCAACTACCATCATGGGCAAAACAGACTCGACTTGGGGAAAATTAACTTAATTTATTGCCAATCAACCAGAGCAGAGTAATGAGAAATAAAACCAAATCTTGGAACACCTTCCCCCCACCCCTCCCTTCTTCCCAGGCACAACTCCACTCCCAAATTCTCTGCCTCCTCCCAACCAGTGGCGCAGGGCGATGGGGAATGGGGTTTATGGTCAGTTCATCACACGTTGTCTCTGCCACTCCTTCCTCCTCAGGGGAAGGACTCCTTACACTCTTCCTCTGCTCCAGCAAGGGCCCCTTCCATGGGCTGCAGTCCTTCAGGAGCACGCTGCTCCAGTATGGGTCCCCCATGGGGTCACAAGTCCTGCCAGAAAACCCGCTCCTGTGTGGGCTCCTCTCTCCAGAGGGCCACAGGTCTTGCCAGGAGCCTGCTCCACCATGGGCTTCCCACGAGGTCACAGCCTCCTTTGGGCATCCACTTGCTCCAGCATGGGGTCCTCCCCAGGCTGCAAGTGGAGATGTGCTCCACCGTGGACCTCCATGGGCCGCAGGGGGACAGCCTGCCTCGCCATGGTCTTCACCATGGGCTGCAGGGGAATCTCCGCTCCAGCACCTGGAGCATCTCCTCCCCCTCCTTCTTCACTGACCTGGGGGTCTGCAGGGGTGTTTCTCTTACATGTTCTCACACTCTCTCCGGCTGCTGTTTCTGTCTCAGGAACTTCTTCTTCCTTCTTAAAATTGTTATCACAGAGGCGTTACCACTATCACTGATTGGCTCGGCCTTGGCCGGCGGCGGGTCCAACTTAGAGCCGGCTGGTATTGGCTCTGTCAAACACAGGGGAAGCTTCCAGCAGCTTCTTACAGAAGCCACCCCTGTAACCCTCCCCCGCTACCAAAACCTTGCCACACAAAGCCAATACATTTAGGAATAATTGATTTTTTGGATCACTAACTAAACAAAAAAAGTTAAAATAAGAGAATTTTTTTTCAGCAAAGCAGCTATAAATTCTTTGCCAGTCAACTAAAACACCTAATGGAGACTAAACCAAAATGTTTTCATCTCATTTACTTGTGACTTATTCTTCTTCTAATTTACTTTAGGGAAATGTAAAAACAAATGTCATTTGGAAATATATGGACTTACTCAAAGTGTTCAGTTTAATTTTTTCCTGCGACCTACCTCTGCCTGGTCAAAGCAACGTTCCAACAGGAACAAAGTTCCTTTCCTGAGCTCTCTGCCGGGGGAGTTGTAATTGATATTCCCTGGAGCTGCTATCTAGCATTTGGGGGACTTCTAACTAGAGCTGAACCTAAACCTTTTACACGGCACAAACTTTGTACATCTAAAAGAAGGGTTAGCAGCTGCTCCTCATTTTGGCCTGTTCAGGGACCTGCTCGGAAAGAGTGCCATGGGGTACAGACCTGGAGGGAAGATGGGTCCAAGAGATTTGGGTTGTGCTACCATTCAAAGAGACCTCAACAGGCTGGAGAAACAGGCCAATGGGAATTCCATGAAATTGAATAAAGAGAAGTGTAAAATCCTCTACCTGGGGAGAAACAACCCCAAGCACCAGTACGGGCTGGAGCCCAGCCAGCTGGAAAGCAGTTCTGCAGAAAAGGACCTGAGTGGGTACTGGTGAGCACCAAGTTGACCATGAGCCAGCAATGCATCCTCACCCTTCCAACCTCAGCCATTCTGTAATTTTTTTGTCCTTGACGTGTTTTCATGTCTTCATGAAATATTTCATGTCACATTTTCCTCAATCTTAGCAAAACTTTATCAAGTGCCACTCGCCACTTCTGTCGGCTGGGTGAGGCAAGAACAGCCTAGCCATCAGAAGGGACTTTCACCCACCCTCTTTCGCCTGTTTTTAACTCAGCCGGTCTCATGCAAATCTGTGATGCTTTCACACCGGTTACTCTGTAATGCAGATCCTAAGCACCACGAGCATACGAATCAGAACATTTGTAAGTACAATAAGCCTGGCAGAGAAGTTATAATGCTGTGGATTGATCAAAAGATGTCTTTCATTGAGCAGCTGAGAATAATGCAATTCAGGAGAAATTAAAGTCTTCAAAGTTGTGACTGTGCAGCTTAACAGATGGGCTTCTTCAAAGATTCATTATTAGTCTAATAGAAACCATAAATACCAGAGTGTGAATTGAACAACCGAAACACACACCTGCCGGTTTAAATCCATCAGAAATACGGTCAGCTCTCTGCAGCAAGGGCAATGGAAAAAAACCTCCCTGTTGGCTAAAGAAAGCAATATTAAGCACCTTGTCTTGATACGTGAGACACAATGGTTGTTTTCACAATATAAATGATTAGAGCAAAGGGATGTAATTCAATTTCATTACATTTTTAGAAAAAAACACCAATGCAAACACATTTTTATACAGACATTGTCATTCTGGGGAACAAGGTATCTTTAAGACCTGGGATTATCCTACAGGAGAAAATTTCAGACTCTTCAGTATTGCTCCTCATCCTCCCTTCCCTGCACAACTCATGTCTCTGCTTCTGGTGTGCAGAGTACTTTCAGGCTGAGACTCACTAGACAGTGGCTGGCTATTTTAGGACTGAAAATGCAAAGCAGCAAAGGAAAACATACAGAAACAGTATGTAACAGATATACCAAGGGTAGACAGGGGCCAACTGAAAGGAAACCTGAACACTATACGCTTCTTCGAAATCATCACCTATGTCAGGTTTAGAAGAGCCCATGCTGACAGCCATGCTGCTGCGGTTGCACAGCTGTCAATCAATACCCTCAGCACCTAAATTATCACTAGCTGCAGCATTTGCATGTGTCAAAATCTCACCATCAGTTGTGGTAGCAATACAACCCCACCAAAAAACCCCTATACTTAGGAGAACAAAGAGTAAAAGCAGGGGAACAGCCATGCAGAATATTTATACTGGACCTTCCTGTGTGTGGGCAGGGAGGTTTTTGACAAAGAAAAGGCCCAGTGCTGATGGATGGGACTGCTCCCAGGGCAAGGGACATTGACGTTAACTCCCTGCTGGGCTCTTTGCCACTTCCCTGGACAATAAAGTGAAGGTCTGTTCTTCATGCAGGAGGAGACTGTCCCTTCTTTGGCAGAGACCACTGCTGAACAAGAAAGACGGTTTTAAAAATTACTCCACTTGGTGTCCCTTGCGGTCTTGGGTTACCTCCACAGAAGACGTGGCCCTTGTTGCTTGGAGACACAGACAGTGGGTTATGAAGATGCAGTCACAGCTACTCCATATGATTCAGGTTACTTCCATGACTGGGGCCTGGAGGAGCCCGGGATTACACAGATTTTCAGATTTTGGGCACAGGGAAGTTTACCCATGGCAACAGAGGTGTCCGGCACACAAACACAAGCTCATGCTCTAACTCAGCTGAAGATATCAGCTTGGTACTGTGCTGAAGAGGTTCCCCCTTGCTGGGAGGCTAAATCTTCTTGGATGACTACAGCATTTCTAATCTGAGCTGCCTTGCATCCAGATGTCCCAGCAAGCTTGCTCCTCAATGGCTGTGGAAGAACACACAGGCATTCTCCATCACCTAGGACAAGCAGCCCTTTGGCTTTGACTGTCCAACTGTATAATACAAATAAATTGCCCTCTTATGTTTTGGAGGTCTTGTAAGGATTGCCACACTGAAGATTTTTATACACTCAATTACTATGGTAATATAAATACAATTGATAAAAATAATGTTTATTAATATTGGTAAAATTGCAGTTAGATGTCAGGCCTCACTGAGCTGCAGACATTGAAAATTTGCAGCTTTATATTTGGGTTTGTAGTTGGCCAAGAATCAGTTGTCCCCAATTCAGTGTGGAACTCCAGCCATGATAGGAGTGCTGTGACTTCACCCTCCCATCTCTGCTGTGACTGTTTACGTTCATGTTCATATACGGTACAACTCAGGTTATGCTGCTGTGTGGGCTTTTGCATGAATCCTGGAGGAAAGCAGAGGCTGCCATTTGACAGGGAAGAGAAGGATGGTAGATTATTGGGTAAAATAGATTTCCAGCAAGACATCTCACATCCCAGTCCCCATCCCCATAATGCATTTTCTCTGGCCAATGCCATCATTCTGCTCCTTTGTGGGGAAGAAATTTGCAATAAAAAGAATTAGTCAGACTTTTTTAGCTGGGGTTTTAATTAATTTTTGTTTCGAGCAGCTTTGTCACAGTTGCCTATGCTCATGCAGGGATTCCTTATTGAGGTTATCACAATTGCGGGGGGGGAAAGAAAAGAAGCTTTGTCCAAACAGTGTAGGCAGGGAGAGCAAATGAAATTGGCTATTTGAACTCAAAGCTGCTCATTCCCTTCAGAGAAGAAAAACAAAGGCACGTGAAGAAAAAGCCCAGAAATTCCTGAAGAACACCACATATGTACCTCTCCACAGTCTCCTACAGTACGTGGTCATATTTGGAAGGTGAGCACACGCTGCTTTTACTGGAGAGGAAAGACAACGTGGCACATGAATAAATTAGCAACCAGCTGAAGCTAAAAATCATTTTTACAGATAAAGTTAGATGTATTCCTTTGCTCCATATAAAGACAGACCTATGAACCTGAAGAGATCTAGTCTTCCATCTAAACTGCTTGAGCTCTGGTAAGTCAAAAGCCATCACAGTGACCCACTTCAAGCAGTGTTATTCCAGCAGTGCACTATTGTAAGATACATTCTTTGCATTTTTTTTTGGCTACAGGATTTTCCACACAATGTATACAGTTTCTGCCAAATAATGCAGACATAATTTTAAGTTAAGCTGAAATAAATGCTGTTTTCTTCCTATTGTCTTTTACATATTCTATTTAATAAAATAGTTGTGATTTTTTAAGGCACTACATATATTCTGATGATAGCATTCACAGAATGAGAAGTGGGGTGGGGGGGAATTGCTTTCTTCAGGAAGATGTATATATCGGTAGGGTTCCCTGTTAAATTTTCATTGAGAAATGGAGAGTGAAGGTTTGTTGACAAGAAAAGGAGCCCTCAGTGGCTGTTGTAAATGTGAAAGTACATCCCAAGCATAACCAGTAATCTTTGGAGGTCACACACAGTCAGCAATACTTGTCTGAACCCAGTGCACAGTTTGCTGAACAGGGTAGATGGGCCACTTTAATTTCCATATCCCTGAAGAACCTATAAAATCTCATCTAAAGTTCATCATTCCTCAGGCTCCATGTGCTTCACGATATTCAACAATTGCGAATCCTATAAATCAGTAAGTCTTGATGTGATTTGAAAAGCCCTGGCTGGAGTTTTTAAGAGAGCCGGCTGTGTTTTTTTGGCTCTCATTTCTGTTTCCAGATGGTAACATGCATTTAAAGACATTGCATACATTTCCACCCAAAACATAAACAAATAACAAATCCTGTGCTAAAAACGTTCAAACATTTACAAAATCAAGGACCAGAAGTTAAGAAATGTGAGAAGGCAGGGTCACCGTGCATGCAATTCACAGAATATCCATAAATCAGAAAGCTGAAATTAGTTTTAAACACTCTTTGCCCCACTTCTTGGAATTTCTTATGCATGAGTGATTAAATTTGTATGCAGGTTTCACAAGGACCTGCAATAACTCTGGTCTCTATCCCTAATTGACATATTTTTTTTGCTGGGCCAGCCCTAGCCTTTTCACAGCAACAGCACAACAGCAGCTCTCAATCAATCAATCAATCTCAGCCAAAAATGCATGTGCCGTCTCCATCTTGTTTCCAGTGGATGATTACTGCAGAAGTCTCGTCGCCGGCCCCACGACATCACGTCCCCCCTGAAGGAGCGCAAGCCCCTTCCCACCCCGCCGCCTGAGCAGCCAGCCCATCCTTTGGCGGACACCCAAGCCCACCTCTCTGCTCGTCCTGCCCACAGTTTTACTTCACCTGCACAAAGCCAGCCCAGGTCAGCTCTGAGCATCGGATGCTCCAGGGACTTCTTTCCCACTAAGCTGATACTACCTGTCACCATCTCTCCCTGGGGCAGTTCTTCACCAGACTGATACTACTCATATGTTAAAAGCTTGTCGCTATTCTGTCCTCTTGCGGCCATACTCGGAGCAGCCTCAGGGCAGGTCTGAACAGATTGAGCACACATATTTGTAGAACCAGTTTCTTTCATAATACCTCGCTTTTGGAAATTTGGGCTAATCTGCAGCATACACATACAAACTTTTGCTTGCTGGAATCCTTATACAGAAATAGCCTCCCATGTTACACGGTTTAGCTTTTGTTTATGATGCTGGACACAAATTTCCATAATGGCATTGATATATCACTGTCTACAAGTCATTACCATGACTGAGTTATTTATGTCCCTAAATATTTACGTATTCCATTTCAACCAGGAACTATTTATCAGGCAAAGGCAATCACTGTGAAACAAAGTCAGCCTTTTGCTTGTGAAGAATGATCCAAATATAAGCACTCTCTTCCTTCTGACTACACATTAATCTTCTATGAAATAAAAAGTCTGTCCCTTCTTCCAAGGCAGGAGCCGCAAAATTATTTCAGACTGCATTTTTGAGGTACTCTGTAGAAAATTGTTCTTTTGAGAAATCCTGGTGAACATATTCAGCGCCATATGCATATTTCCTGGCACGATAGATCAGTATTAAATGTACATAACAGCAGCATGAGAAATATGGTATCAAAACGGCAGGAGTCATTTATTTGATAACAATTTTGCCTTCAAATGGCAGTATTAGTTATTGCTTTACATGCAAAACTCATCCTATTTCATTGGCCAAGTTTGTTTGGTTTTTTTTACAAAGGCATGAAAAGTTCATCAAGAGCTTTGCAAAGGACCTGAGAATAAGACTGAATTCACTGGAGCAGGGCCCAGCTTTTGTTCTGTCTTAATAGTCTGCAGTCATTCTGCAGATCCTAAGCCCAACTGGACCCTCGAGGCTGATTTTACTACTAATAATTTCAACATGGTTTGCTTGGAACATCACATTCAGGCTTTCTGTAATTTGACCTGTTGTACACGAACCTTCTCTTTGCAGAGAGACTCCCAGAAAATAAAGACCTCTCAAGTCTATCCCTCTGTGCTAAGGCAAGGTCATCCATACCTAAATCATTCTCCACAGGCTTTTATCTAGCCAATTCTTAAAAATCTCAGTAATAAAAGTCCCATCAACCACAGCACCAGTAATAACACACTTCTCTCATTATTAACAGCAGTGTTAAACATTGCATTTATCATGGTGCTGTAGTCATGTTGATAGAAGCTAAGTATTTAATACTTTAAAAATCACTTAAAACTTAAATGAGGTACATTATTTTAGACTTACTTTAAAAAGCAATCTTGGCATATGAATGTTCACTTAGCAATTGCTGGTATTTCAGCATATTGTTCTGGCAACTAAGCTTGATTCTCCAGCTACATCTATCTGCATCAGACCCTGCTCCTAAAACTAACACTTATCCCTTCATGAAAAGAATGCAGGGTACCTGTGCCTCTAGTAAAAATCACAGTAATTGAGAATATTAAACATGCAAACAGTCCTGCACTACACAGTTCATGGTCAGATCAGTCCCTGAGCTGTTTTTTTGTCCACGTAAAACACTCTTCTACTGATTTGCATATGAGCGACACATACATTTCTGGATCTTATTGTCATCATCTGTTTACTGGCAACTAGGAAACATGAAAGAGCTAAATTCAATGAATAAATTATTTGCTGTCAACAGTCCACCAAGCACTCATTTTCTGTTAAAACGAGAATACCATCGGTTAGCTTCAAAGGAATTCTTTTTGTCTATTTTTATTTCTTTTAATGGATCAAATTTCTACAATAAATCAGCCAAAGGAAACAAAACAAGGCCATAGAAATAATTGTTTTGCAGTGTCTTGGGTGAAACAATATGTGTCAGCCTAAAAGTAGCCATGGCTGGGGATGCTCCTTTGCCAGGTCCTGCGGTGGTCCAGCCGCTCCGGCTTGCGGCAGGCTCCTCGCTGCAGACCCCTGCTAAATCACACAGCAGCACTGGCGAAGCACAGGTTCTCCCATACTGACATTTCTTGCAACAGAAAATTGAAAACGAGGCGGCCTTTGCTGTGAACAACTGACATCAGTCCCTGGAGAGCTTCAGAAGTACAAAGCAGCAGATAAAACAAAACCAAGAAGTCAATGGGCTTTGAAATCCCGGGAGCTGCTGCTGCCGCTGCCTCGTAAACGCAGGATGAGGTGTGTTTGTGGTGGGAAGTCACAGGTTGTGATACAGAGCTGGAAGAAACACAACCTCTAATGACACACAAGCATCAGTGTATCATTAGAGGTAGCGTTTCTTCCAGCTCTGTATAAGCCTGTCATGCTCTATAGACACAACTCCTAAGAAACAGATTGTACTTTCCACTGCCCCAAGAAGATGGTGCAACAAGTTGGGATTTTTGTCCAAGATGGCCTTAGAAAGGCAAGAACCCAGCAGGCAGCGGTGGATGAGGTATGTGACACAACTCGACGAGAAATAACTGCTTTTCCAATGTCCAGCAGCAGCACCGATGCCTCTGCCAGATTCAGAAAGCCACGTCACCACCAAAACATCTTAGAGCTCAGCTACTTAAGCTAAGTCGCACTAGTTAGCTTTTAAGACACAGCCTCATAGTCATAGTCAAGTAAGTTTTTAATTACAAGCCAAATCTATTAATGGATCATTTAATTGCTTTTCGTCTCCTGCAGTGCACAGGCAGTTATGCTAATCTGAACCAATTCAGGGCTATTTTAGCTGGGCTGCCTTTGCACAGAAGTAGGTGAGGAAAAAATACGTGACCCATCCACGTGGCTCAGCCTTGAGATAGTTACCTCCAGAATGTTTTCCTAAGAGAATGGGCAGTTTTCCTTAAACTGTTCACACTAGTTCCGTAAGAGGACCTGGATTAGCAGATGGATTGGAAACATCTGAACATCTGAAAATTTAGATTATGTCAATGCTGCTTGTTAACTATTTTTTCCTAAATTTGGCTGGAAAAGGAAGATTTGGGAAGCTAACCGGGCAAGAGACTGGGACAGGCAATCTGGAGCTGTGCCACGCAGTGCAGACACGTGTTATGCCGTCCTGATTAGCAACACACCAAACCAAAAGGTCTTGGTCAGACTCCTTGGCTCTGAGTGATTAATTAACAGTTACTGCTAACAAAGAGCTGAGGTTTACAGTAATGTAGTGCAGGTCCCATTTCTCTCATAGTAGTGTGTGCTTTAATGCAGTGGTTCCTACTTTGTTCTAAACCTACTTTTCAGGAACTCAAAAACCTACATTCTTTCTCAAGCTCACAAAGTAATTTTGTTTGTTCTGGTAAAACAGCAAAGGATGATGCAGGCTTATCTGTAAACAATTTCTTTTTCATTTATCAGTTCCACATTTTTCACAGATTGCTTGTCACAGTATCAGAAAGGCACCACTGAAAAATAAAGAAGAAAGGAGCCTGACTCATGGACTGCTGAGATAACACTGCAGAATTGCGTTCAGGGGGAAAAAAAACCAAGATAACTTATCAGAAGTTCAGCTTGCTGGGGGTGCAGCTTGTATTATTTTGTGATCCTAAGTACCTTACACTTTAGGTACCTTATAATTAAAAAACATCTGCCACAAAGCCAACGAGACTGTACTATTGGCAAAAAAGAGCATGCTAGCGGTGCATCCCAGAAGCTGTGAATATGGACTCTCTGATTATCTCTTGCCCCGTAATTCATCAACTGTTAAACCCCAAACTGTCACTGTAGCTCTCTAAAGCACGCATGGGAGTATATACGCGTAAATGAAATGCTTTTAACAATCCATCAGCAATCTCAGAGCAGAAACGCTAACCTAGCCCCGGCTCGGCTCTTTTGCGACGCTCAGGCACGCGGCGAGCGCTGCGGGCTGACGAGGTGCCAGGCCAACCCTGCAGACGACAGGCAGCGGCTCGGGTGGCAGAAGTAGGGCAGGTATGCCCTAAATGCAATTAATTAGCCCTCCTGGTAAAGCTAGCACGCGTCGCTTGCAGTGCCAGAGATGGTTTTCATGACTTCTCGTATAGCCATCAAACGTGCCCTTCCTTAAGATTTGAAAAATATGGTTTAGTTGTACATTATACTGGCAGTCATAGCCTGTTGCCTCTGTCGTAAAGATAACATGAGATTCCTCTATAGTAAAGGTTGTTTGTGAAGCAGAGAAAGTTTTCTGGTTTTATTATTAGAAGTGGTAACT
The DNA here is from genome assembly GCA_035590195.1 of Aviceda cuculoides. Classification (NCBI taxonomy): domain Eukaryota; kingdom Metazoa; phylum Chordata; class Aves; order Accipitriformes; family Accipitridae; genus Aviceda; species Aviceda cuculoides. The sequence continues at coordinate 36,757,933 of JAVJGG010000054.1, read as the reverse complement.
TACAGATGACCAAAATGATGGCTCTACTAATTTTTAGTGGAAATGCATTTAAATGTGTTTTTTACACTTTCAATACAACTATGAAAGTTGTTCGAGAGTACCATGAAACATTTTACAAACATTAATGGGACAGCATCTTCCTTTTATAGTGCTATTTTTGTCATGTGGCTTTTCCAGGTAACATCAAGAATGCTTGCAACCAAAAGAGGAAATAAGAATTTTTTTTTTTTTTTAATAATAAATACATCTGAAATTTAATTCTTAACTTTAACTGCGTTT
>JAVJGG010000054.1:36712683-36757644 GCA_035590195.1 Aviceda cuculoides | reverse complement strand
TCATGTTGACACTTTAATGGAATTACAATGAAAGGGGAAATAAAAATTTACCTCTTCAAGGCTAATATTAATAATTGGAAGCAATTACCTCAGTTTACACATTTATGGAATTAATTTTCTTATACAAAATTAAAAAAAAATAATTTAAAAGCATTAAATTAAAAAATAGAATATGTTTAAACTGTTATATAGTTACATTGTAAATAGATATAATACTATATTACATAGCATATTTATATTATAAAATACTGAGGTACTGACATTTAAAAACTTGAAAACGGAAGCAAGTACGTTCCCATCCTCATAAACTCATACTGAATTTAGGTTTCCTCATGGTTCAGTAGGTTCAAAAGCAATAAATCGGCCCTAGGAAAAACGGGAGACTGTCTTAAAAGAAGAGAAGAGACTATATGCAGGCACTAGTGCTCTTCAGCTTGCTTTCTGACTTAGGTTTTTATGATGCATCTTGCTCTCAGTCCACCTGGGAGGATTGCAGAGGCTCCAGCACAGCCCTCGACGTGCTATAACCTCTCCAGGACGAAGGGGCGAAACAACCAGCCACAAGGAGAAAACCCACCCGGCCACGGAAGCCTCCGGCGGTGGCAGTGCCGAGCGGGGCAGCAGCGTTCGTGAGCTAAATGAAGCAAAAGGCAGAGAGAAGAGGATTCTGGCTCAAAGTCTGCCCCGCGCTTGTTTTGAGATGCTGAACAAAAAGAGAGGAATTTTCCAACCATTCCCAGAGACTTACTGGTACAAAAATATTTGTCCTATTAAATTGCCATTAATATTCAAATTTTGTCATGCTGAAATTAGAGCATTTTGTACTAAATCTGTGTTTTCTCTCCCTCTCTTCTTCCCAGCTTCTAATCTATGGTTTTTTATTTCAGCTGAAGGTTCCGGTTACACCCCGCGCTGGCTGGAGCTCGGCTGGGTGAAAAGGTTACGTCCCCAAGCTCAGCAGTAGCTTCTCACCACCACCTCCCTGGGAAAAACTGGCACCCTTTCAAATCGCCTGCTGTAAACTGCTCAGCTGACTGCTCCCTAACCTGATTCAGTCAAACCCGTCAGGTTCAGTTAAAACATGTTAATATTGGCTTAAGCAAAGCGCCCACCCAGCGCCGATCCCGGCCAGGGAGTCGTCAACCCCAGCCCCTTCCACTGCTCTCACCCTAACCTCCCACCAGAGACCAGCACCTCCTCAGATCTGCCTGCCACTTTAACTGCTGGGTTGTTTTTTTTTTTTTAAATACCATTCATTTCAGTTTTGGGTATGCAGTACAGCTAAAGAAAGAAACTGGCCCAAAACAGAAATAAGGGGAGGAGGATGACTTCTGGCCAAAGGGTGGAACAAGCATCCTCGTAGGCGAGGGTGGGTGGCAGCTGGAGCCACTTCGCCTGAACCTGCCCCCGCTTCCGCGGAGCCGCAGTACCTCTTCTAACCCCGACTGCCCTGAGGGAGCTTCGCTGTGGGCCAGTGTTAGGGTTACAGGCTTTTCGGTATCCTGAATTACTGTACACAGCCCCCTCAAGAGGAAATCTGAAAGGTTTTACAGTTGCCTCCGCAGAAGCGACATCATCCCTCTCTTGCATTCCTCCAACACAATTGTAACTGGATTTTAATGATCACAGAACTCAGCCTTCAGAGCAAGCAGCTGCTTTTAAGATGAATTTGCGTATGTATATTTTTAACAGAACAGTCACCTTCTTTCCTAAATTATTTAAGCGCTCTTGGACGAACCTCTCAATATGACATTTTGCTGGGAAAAAGAAAGAGAAAACGCGAAGGGCTAATAATACTGACTGAAAGACCTGATGTAACCTTATTGCCCAGCAAATATCCTATTGCCATTGCTAGTAACAGGCCACAGGCATCACAGTAACTTGGCAAGGTCGCAGGAGTGAGGCTTGTTCAGGCTTTGCCCAAGCTTGGCTTGGCCTGCCCGGAGCTTTGTTTTAGCTTGTTTAACTGTAACAGGATTTTTTTCTAGTGACCATGTGACTAACTGTTAACAGGGACCACAATAATCTCCTTGTATATTCATTGACTATAACTGTCATTTTTATACACCTAGGAGTAATAAGCAGCTACCCTGTGTAGAGTGAAATATTCATGACCCAAGCATGAAATTGCAGCCAGCAAAGACAGAAAAAGGGGTTAAGCATGGTAGAAGATGTATAAAGATGCTCTTAAAGGTGGTCCCGCGTGGGCTCTGGAGTGAGGCAGAGCAAATCATCAACATCACGCTCCTATTGGCAAAGCGGAGGAAGAAATCCCCGCCACCAGTGTCACCCTGTCCCCAGAAGGGACCTGGGATGTGATAACTCAGCACAACGCAACCATCCTCCGGGGCTGAAGCCACCGACCTCAGACCCGGAGGGAGCGCGGGGGCAAGCCTAGCAGCGGAAAAGGGGTAGAGAATAGGAACTGTGAGTATAACAATTTCACCTGTATTATTAATTAGACTTTTTCTGCAATACCATTCACCTCTTTATTTTCTCTCTCGACCTACAGCAATTAGATCTGGGCTAGTAACAACTCTTTCATCAGACTGCAGATTTCAACAGCAATACATTCTTTCCATATAGGGTTTTTTTCTCTTCACTCATAAAAAGGGATTTTATGTCTAACACTGAAGATGCAGTGGCTATTTATAAGACAGCTAGGTCAGAACTCCAACAGTTATTTCTATCTATAAGGTAGCTGGTACGTTGAGGCAGTAAAGAAGGAAAGGACTAGAGTTATTATGCAGTCCCAGAGAAAAGGGATTTGGGGAAAGGAATGAATTCTCTCCCTGGAGTTCAAGGACAAAATAAGATATCCCTAAATCTTTAGAAGTGAAAACTATTGAGGAAGTTATGACCCTGTACTTTTCCCTGGTTTTGTGGTCCCTGACAATAGTTACATTTTATTTAGTGAGACGTATATTTAATTTGTATTTTGCCTGTTTGCAGACTGATTTGATATCACATTCCCCCCCCCCTAAAAAAAAACCCCACAGCCAAAGGCAGTGTCCAACAGCTGCCCTCCCACTACTACCCAACAAATCCTGTTCAGTCTGGGTTACTCTGTCTGTATCTTACAGATCCACTTTTAGCACTTCCTCTTCTGACAGTAACTCCTCAATATTGTCAGGCTAGGCTGTACTTATTTAGCTCCTTGCCCCAGAAAAGAGGAATCAGACTTAAATCTTTACTCTAGGTTTCCTTGTGATTTAAACCAAAATACCAAAGGGGTATGCTTTGCTAATTAAGGCATGAATTTTAATAAGCAAATGTGATTCTCTGTGCTACACTGAAAAACAGCTATGAAAAATAACAAATGCTTAACTATGTGATCCATGTTCTGTGCTTGACAGCCAAAAGGGAATTGCTCTCATACTTGCCATACCATTCCTGAGCTACTTGTTATTGCTAACTTTTCTAGTGTTTTTTTCTTCTGCTAAAACCACAGTATGGCAGACAAAAAACAAGCTAGGCTTCTAGCACTGAGCCGGCAGACCACATATTACTGAAAAAAAAAAAAAAAAAATCCTGAAAAATACAGTTAAAACAAGAAATATTTCCAAAGCTTGATCCACACAGAACAAATACATGGAGGTATTTATTTCACTAGAAGATCTGATTCTCTGAACAGTTATCCTGGAACAACCCCTGGTGCAGACATCATGGCTTCATCTACACCATGTAGGAAAAGCAGGTTTGCAGGCAGATTTTCAAGCTGTCACAAGCACACAAACCCCAGTCTGCTCTCAATTTCTAAAATATGTCTTGACGTACGTGGCAGTTTCCAGCTAGTTTAAAACTCCATCCTCCCCCATCCTTAACTCCAGTGTTAATGTTTGCCAACAAACTAATTCACCCACTCTCCCACATGCCTCTCCCAGCTGTATTAAGGCCCCAACTCTACTCCATGAAGTTTTCCAGACTCTGACTATTTCTTTTCAGTTTCTTTGTTATACCTCAGGCGACAATGGTTTTATTCTCACCTATTATTCCAGACAGAACTTGAAAAGCAAAGACTTTCCACGTCAAAGTCTGTCCTGGAAGATCAGCCCTTAGACCCACTTATCCACCCACCGAGGGCTACCAGGAACAGCCTGCCCACCCAGCAAACCGCCCGGCTCTCTCCTTTATGCACCTTTCCATTCATCTTAAAGAGCACATGGTGAAAACTATGTAATATATATAGGGAAGTGAAAGAAGAGAGTATGCATGTTCAGAAAGATGTCAGCATTCATTGCTAGAAAATTTTAAGAAAGCTAAAAGAGTGGAAGAGCTATGCAGGGTTTTTCCTGCTTCTCAGCAGAGACACTTGTTGGCTGGAGTTGTACAGCAACATTAACTAGGTACAAAATCACTACGAGCTCTGGGGGAAAAAGAAATCACTTGTAGTGTGGACAGACATAGCACGTGTTAGATGAACAACCGAAGATAGATTTAGCATGCGTGGAAGCTGAAAATAAGCAGAAGAGCTGTATGCCCGGGTGTGTAGACGTGGTTTACCTCGTGGGAGAGACCACAAGCATCTCCTCGTAGTGCAGCCCGAGGTCCCTCCCGGCTGGAGAGTGCCACGTCCCGCCATGAAAGCAGGCAGGCTCCAGAGCAACCAGGTTCAGGCTTACGAGGGCAACGTGGCTACATGGGACTGCACCGCAGGCTGCCCCAGCTGCAAGTCACTGCTAGAGCAGCCGTCTCGGTACAGCAGAGGTGGTACGAAACATCCTTTTGTTTTTTTAATTTATCCAAATGAGAAGGACCACACTACTGCTATTGCATATTAAGAAATTGCAAACATATACAAAACAGAGCCTGCAGAAACTATGATCTCATAATGTAAAGGAACATCACTAGGGAGTCCAAAATCAGAGTGACTCATGGAAATTTATAAAGACTGCAGAGACTAGTTCTTACATACTTTAATAACACTTTCTAGAGGACAGAGTAAAAACGTGGGGTAAAGTGAGATGGCCATCAAGGGCTCCAGTAAAGGAGCAGCAGCTCAGAGCATGGTTTCTTTTGTTTAATTTGGTCACTCCAAATAGTTCTTGTCAATGCGTTGGAGTACGTCTGTTTTCTTCTGAGCCAATGTATCCATTAGAAGCCAACAAGGGCAGACTGTAGTTTTGCTGAAGGTATTTTCTGAGGCCTGAAGATATGTAAGCTTGGAAGAGGCAGGCAGGTTTCTGAAGGCCATGTGGATAGTTACCACCAAGAAGTCCTTTCAGTGTTGGGTTTCAAGAAGCTGAAATAAATATTTCCTTCACGGAAAAAAAAAAAAAAAAAAAGAGAAATAAAATTTTCTTCAGAAAGTAGAAAATTTTAGCAGCGGGAAAAAAGAGGAAACGAAACATTTACAACAAACCTTACATGTGGCTCTGTTACGCATACTGCTCAGCCCTGACTCTCACAGTAGCATCAAAACCTTCACTTGCATTTAGAGATCCCACAAATGCAGCCCTTCTTATTGACTGTTTGGTTTTGCTTCCAGGCAGTGAAAGGCATTCCAGAGATTTCCTTCCCCTGAATCAGTAAAGACCATCACTAAAAAGAGCAGCTAGAAAACTGCTACAAGGGCTGAAAGTGTAATAAATCACACAGCTAAGCCAAGGGAAAAACGTTTCCCTCCTCTTGCAAGCAGCGACAAACAAGAAAACACGATACTACTCTCAGAAAAGTAGGCTTTGTCCATCCCTGCTTTAGCTCTGGTCTCCCTTCTCTGCTGCTGAAAAGATGTGTCTCTGGTGTGTAAACGGGACATTTTTGAACTTCTAAAACAAATTGGTCCTGCAGCCCTCGCTGCTGTTGTAATAAAAAAACCCCAAGCAATTCCTCAGAAACGTATCAGCTAAATCTTTAAAAGTCGAAGGAAATGTCCCCTTTATTGTAGTAAAATGTCAGCCTGATGTGTGACCGAAAAAGTCAAGACTAATGACACTTATTGCCAAGCCACAAAAATGACTGATACTGTGTTTTGTAGCTAGTATCTCCACAGATGTTTACTCCAGCTTTATAATAAATGAAAAATTAGGGCAAAAGCTACAGTTCTCCAATGCTAAATAAAATATTTTATTGGTATGTCTAACACCTTAAGGTTCTGTTTAATGTAAATAAATGTATCAAAATTTTTCTGTTGCTAATAGCAGCAACAACATGTGAACGGAAAGCTCGTATTCCCTGTCACTTACCAAGTCACTTTGCTGCTACACTAGAATTACTTCTAATTAACACAGGTGTGACAGAGAAGAAAATTAGGCCTCATCTCTAGTGTGGATCTAAACATATTGCTGGTGCTTAACATATAAGTGTAGTTAAGAGAAATGGATTTTCTTCCTCTATACAACCACTCTTACTAAATACGTCCTTCTAAATGCCAGGCTGCCTGATGAAGTATACACAGTGTGAGTCATAATCTTCTTTAAGTGCAATGCCACTATACTGAAAAAAATGGAAATGACTTTTAATTTTCTCTTTAATGATACTGAAGTGTGCATATCTGTAAGATGACCGAGTCTGACACCTGAGGCAGAAGCACAGATGCAGTTTCTTATTGTCTGTAAATCATTGCCCATTCAGTATTTCTTATTCTAGTACCTTGCCTTAGTTTTTTTTCTTCTCAGAATTCAATAAATCATATCATGAGATTTAATCATAGCCTTCTATATGAGTTATGAAATAATCATTGTCTGCTACATTATTTCTCCTTGATAACTTTGTTGCATAGTGAAACTCCATACAATGTCCTTTGCTTCAAATAGCTAATTCTTTATCAACAGAGAAACAACAGCAGCAGCCCATAATAATCCTTTTCATTATGCTCCAACATCCCAAAAAGTCCTTGGTGTTTCTTGTATTGTGAGACTCAGATACACAAGACAGAGACCTCTCATGAGACTGCCAAGAAAAAAAGAAAGGGAAAAGAAGAAAAGGGACAGGGACAGAAAAGGAAACATTTATTACTGGAGATTAAATGTGGAATTTAGTATCATGGAGTAAAAAAATTATTCCCTTCCCGGGACCGATTTCTAGAGCTGATCCAACGCACAGTGGCCTCTGTATCTGAGCAGGAAAACCAGATTACCCCAGTGCTGCTTGGTGCTATCTCCTTCCAGGATGAAGAGCAATCTCGGAGCGTGCTCCTTGCCCTGGCTGGGCTCTCACCACTGCCGAAACAGCCCGATCTCCTCCAAACCACACAGGTGAAGACGTTTGAGTTCAGCCACACTACAAGCAGGTCTACTGAAGAGAACAGAACACAGGGGAAGGTAGCTCCTGCGCTTATGGGGGCATTGCATGTGCGGTCCCAGTAATGGGTAGTGGAAGGACCTGAAGAGCTGCAAAACTTTGGACTTAAATTTTGCATGGGATGCCTATGTATCATGCTAGATAAGTAGACTAACTGGTATGGACAAGACATTATTCAGTGCATTTAGTGGAAGGGTTACTAAAGAAAGAAGGGAAAGACAAGAACAGACCACTAAATCTTATTTACAAACACTGTCCTAAAATTCATCCCAATTTTCAAGCCATTTACAACTTTGCTAATGTCCTATCTGTCTCTGCAGTTCTGTTTCTGGGATGTTTTGGCCTCGCTTCTTTTTCATTGTGTTCCTCTTGCTCCATTAACTGCTTGATTTATGCTGGCTTATTCTACTTTTATCATTGCTGTTGCCATTTTTTCATCAGCTTCCCAATATTCTGTGTATTTTTGATGAGTTGCCAGTGGATAACTATGCTCTGTGCAAGTCAGGTGCTTTATAACATAAGAATCTTCTGAAAAATACTCATTTTTGTTTCCCCAGATATACCTAGGAAGCTCAAACTATACACAGTCCTTTTGTTCTAGAGTAAAAGATGGGAAGATTGAAACATCAAAAGACTGTTTAAAAACACCAAAATTAACTGGTTCATGGAAATAGTCTTCAGTTATGGGTGGACAGGACAACTGGATGGATTATGTTCCTCCTCCATTGCGTCTCTCAAATGAAGCATGAAATCTACTTTTTGGCCTTGACTTCCCCCCACCACCACCACCTTAAAACGATTTGCTGCTACTGGAACTGCATTACCTTTAACGAAGGTAGCACTGGTTTATCCTGAGTGGGAGAGAAGGAACCATGGAGGGGACGAAATGGTCTGTAGTTTTAGCAGAAGACATTGCCATTGACCTCACTTTGTGGTGACATCGTAAGCCAGCTGCCGCTACCCCTTGCATACCATCATGGAGTTAAAATACTTCGATGTTTGGTAATAAAAGACATAACTTACACAGATACCCTTTCAAAACTCTGTTCACTAAACAGGCTTGAAAAGTTTTCCTGTATCAACTGAAAAACCTTGAAAGAATCAGATAACTCCTCATTTCACAGCTACCATGAGACATATGGGGAATCAAATAAAAAGTGACCATGACACACAGCAACTTTAAGCTCCCATACTAAAATAAGGACTTGCAGAGCACATATATTTCAAAATACAATTTTTGTAACTTCTGCTAAAGAAAAGCATATTTGCAAACTGAATTTTTATGGCTGCACCACCTTCACATCCAATTTGCTACAGCAGCATTTTATGTGTGTATATACTTTAATTTTGGAAGCAGATGGGGCTTCTGCTATGCTAAAAAAGGAGCCAGTAGTTTAAGTGTTGTCAGTAGAGCTAGGTGCCAGCTCCCCTGCTCTGTTTTGGGGACTGCTTCTCTCCAAATTCAGCTCCCAAGCAATTCCAGGCCCCCTCAGTGACAGCACAGACAGAAGTCTGAAGGCAGAAATTGAAGGGGAGCTGCGTTTTCCTGGGACACCCTGTCCCTTTCAACTAGTATCGGATTGACAGTTGCTTGTTAGGGGAAATAACCAACACCAGGTATTGGAAATAACATTTTCCTACGAAGAAAACAAACAAATGAACAGACAATGAAAGTGATAAGATTGAAAGCTCATCTGTTTGGGAGCAGTGAAGAAAGTCAGTCTCAATTAGCAAAGGCTATCAACACACAGGCGAGGTACAAGGGGGGAGATGCTGTGAATTCAGAGCTTAACTTTAACAACCTTTGCAGCTGTGTTCATGCATCCTCTTGCCACGCAGAAAATGGAAGATAATTTACCTCTGTGATCCCCTGTTTAATTCTTAGGGTGTGCACACAGGCATTTACCTCTGGTTAGTTAGTACTGCTTTGCAAATTCAGTCTTACCTAGCAGCAATTAGTGCATCTGTCCATATGCTGGCTACAGTGCCTATCTGCGGCAGGAAAGCTATCACACATTAAATTCCTGTGGCAGAAACTCTGTATTTTAATTGGGATTAAAATGTTAGTTCAATTTAGCATAATTAATATTCATGGTAAGCTGACCAAAGGCCACTTTAATTCTGAATTTAAGTGTTCACAGAAGGACTAAATGTCCTTAATGAAACCAGCATTAAGTGCCAGTCGAGGCTGGGGTCTGCTGCAGACAAACCCTCAGAAATCAGGTGCTCAGAAGTCATCACATGCAAGTACTTAGAAGAACAAGCAAGTTGCGTGTGGTAGCTTAGCTCCCTCATGTTATCCACTAAATTATGGTGTCCTATTAAAACATTTTATCTTGTTTGACAGTTAACAAAGTTATGTAAGAACTAGGTTTGAGAGACACCCTCATACTGACTTCTGCTTAAGTATTTAATTAAGTGTAAACTAGCTATGAAGCTCTGGACTTCAGGATAAATAAAGGTTAAAGAAAGAAAAGTAAATAGCAAATGAAAATTAAATGCAATAAAGGTTATTTTTATTCATTGTGGTATTTTCCCAGGTTAAGCTTTTATGAATTTTGTAAATGGCATCATCTGTTAACTACTTCAGCCAGATAGCCACCTCTACAAAATATCCCAATTTTACCAGAACTGTGAAAAATGAAGCAATACCGAAGTGAAATGAAATTGTTCTCCCATGCTTAGGTGTCAGCATCCCGTACTTATCTGCACTTAGTCAGAGAACTGGACTTAGGTGTGGCTCTCCAGTGCAGCTGGCATTTTTGGAAGCACTTAGGTAATTTAGAAGGAATAGTTTAATTGAAAACACTTTCCCTGGTGGCTTCTCAAACCATATAAATACTATTGAAGAGTCCGCCCTCCAGAAAGACAGACTCAGTTCTTCAATTCAAGGACATCTGGAAAGCCATCTGCTCAGCACAGACTTGCGCTACGTATAATCAGGCACCAAGATGCAGAAGCCTTTATGAAATCACAGTTTCCCCACAGGGTGACTTGTTAAGCCCGTGCCAGGGCACACACGCCTTGGTGACACCACCAGCTGTTCCTCAGAAGATTGCTATGCCACCATACAGAAGATACCCATAGCAAGCCATTCGATATATGCTGTCATTACTATCACTGCCTGGGGATTTTCTAACAAAACAGTTTGGGCTTGAAAGAAGCCTGCTTGTCAAAAGCCAAGCTCCCTACTGAAAAATAAATGCCAATTTAAACAAGAATGGCGTTACCAAGAGACATTTCCTTTGCTCTAGCATGGCTCATGAACAGTCCTGTGACATAAACATCCATCTCAGGTCTGAACAGACAAACTTTTTCCCTGCTCTTCTGAGATTCTGCCTTGATTTGCAGCACAGCCCTCGCGGACAGGTGGTAGAAACGAGTTTTCTCCTACCTCCAGCGTTGCTGGATGGAGGTTGGTGCCTCGGAGTGCTCGGTGCTGCCCTGCCACTCGAGGAAGCTGCCTGCTCACCTCTGCCAGCCAAGCCGATTGTGGAACGGGGTCTCTCAAAACTAACTGCCATTCAAACGATGTTCTTTTTCATTAAGGTTAAAAGGCAGAAAATATCCACAAATATCTTGGGCAAGAGACCTCGGGCACCAGCAGCATGCAGCTGAAGGTTACTGGCAACAGCCAAGACCTCCAACCCAGCGTGAAGCAGAGCTGCCACCTCCTGTGCTCACGGATGCAACGCCAGCCACCCGGCCGCTCTGCACGGGTTTCTTCCCAAGCTTTCTAACAGGACTTGTTTTACTTTATAGGCACAGTCAGTCAGCCTTTGTTCCCTCTCCTTCACAGCAACTGCAAGTTTTTTTTCTATATGACAAAATACTTTTTTCTGGCTAAATGAATATTTAGTTATATACTATTAAGCAAAGCAGCTCAAAAAGTGGAAGCGAAGGACCAGCACACCTAGAATTTAGTAATTATTATCACCATTTCAAGTTTTTCTAGGCCTTAGAAAGCAATTTTTTTACTCTTCTCAGGTTAAGGCATGATCTGCAGCCTCAGTCAATTACCTTGAGTTTCTGTAACCCAAGCAGGTACTAGTTATGTAGGCAAATACACCACTTTATGGCTCCCATCCATTAATCCATTTGATTGCTCCATCACTATTCCTCCTTGATGCTCATCTCCCCCTTTCCTTCCCCAAAGTCATATTCAACAGAGCTGATCTATAAAAGCCTTTCAGTTCTTATCTGTAGCAGACAAAATCCTTTAAAAAGCTAATCTCAGGTTTTGTTTCATTTGACACTAACACATTAAGCCTCTGAGAACTCTCTGTATTGTGCTGTCAGCTTACATTTCTCAGTGCTATAAGACTGAAAAGATGAAAATTAAATGGCAAGCCAGGGCTCCCTCCATCAGCACAGTAGATAACTGGTTCAATCTCACCTCTTCAGTGCATTTTTGAAGGCAGCTGAACAGGTTTTCTCCCTGTATGTGCAAAATTTTCATTTTCTCTATAGCTGTAATACATCCCGGCTCTGAGATCCTGCCAGCACTGCATGTAACTTGCAGGAACTCCTCAGGTTCTTCAATTCAGGCTGCGGGTACCAGTTCACATCAATAGCAGCCACATCCTTCCCATGCTGAGGGAAACAGCAATTCTTAATGCTTCTCTCGGGCGGTGCTGGTGTTCGCTACCAGCCCGACAAGGCAGCTCGGCATATTTGCTTTTGTCACTCATGACAACAGCCTGCAGCTGACAAAAGATGGTATTTTCAACTGGTTTTCTTCTGTTCAGACTGCTTTAACAGCATGGACACGGTGTTCCTAGTTGCTGTCTGTATAGAGTGCTCCCTACTATGGGAGGCAGTAGGCGGTTCACGCTGCCCGAATACATTTTTGACCCCAATGATTCATGGCCCGACATCACACACCAGTGAAACAGAGCAAACACGTGCCAAACCCTTCCGCTGCAGAAAAAAGACTTTTACAGCAACTTTGTGCTTGTGTCAACTGACTGTAAGAGGTGCAGAGCACAACATGTCTGAACCTTTTGTGTTTCATGTTGTTTTCTTGCCAGGGTGGGTGGGAGGGAAGAGAGGACTACTCTTTTATTTCAATACCCGTACCGGTTACTCCATGCCTTAGCAAAACCCCGAGAGGGTGAGGGGCTCCCTGTTCTGTGTGAGCAGCCTGCTCGCAAACCTCACAGCGCCTGCAGCAGAACAGCCCCGCTGCCGAAACGCAACAGCTTTCCGAATAGCTTTACTGCTGGTGCAGCAGGTAATGGGCTTCTGTTAATAACCTGACTTTGCTCCGAGACAGCTATTATAGTCTAACACTGGTCAATCTTTAGTCTGCTTAAAAAGACACCTGACCAGGCAACGCAGCAAATACCTTGGCCTCTGCTCAGCGCACGTAAAAAGCTGAGATCGGGTTCGTTTCATCCATTTCATTTGGCTGCTCAAGATTTCCCCTTGAAAAGCTGCTTATAGAAACCTGGACCAGTATGCAAAAAAATATCGCAAGCAGAGAAAATAGATAAATGTATTTAAATAGTGCACATTTGTTTAACTTGTATCTCTGTACACATAATATGCATACATCTGTATATATAATGCATACAGCAAATGTATTTAAATGGCATAGATCCTATAATCGGAATATAAATCAAGAATTTTTATGATGGATTGTGGTGTGATTGCTTGAAAGTCAGCCAGGTAGATGCAGGGATGTTAAGAATAACTCGATTACGGTGCATTTCTAAGTAAACTACCTATACCTACAGATATATATATTCACACACATAGATATAAAATGCCAAGAAAACTATGCATTAGAAACAGTCTGTGTAACAAACTAACTTTTTTTCAGATTTTAATAGAAAAAAATCACATGGTGATAATCAGTAAGGGTATAATGCCCGTATTATATTCCTTTGAGACTTTTCTTTGTAGGATTTTCAGACTTTAAACACTGACTTCTTGATCAGGGAACAGGGAACAAAACCTTCTGCTAGTGAAAAGAAAAAACGAAGCTCTTCTCTCAAGCTTGACAGTTCCTTAATGTATTGTGTGTTGCTTTAAGGAAAAAGGACATTAAAAAAGCCATGTTTCCTGCTGCATGGAAAAATACAGATACCTCCTGAAAATGGATCCCAGTATTATCTCCTAGTCCAGAATGAATTCTGGTCTAGCCACAGATCCCATTACTGGGTAGCTTTCTTTAACTTGCAAAAACTAGCAATCCTTTTTCTACACTGTCTCACAATGAAACGCTTACTCTGTGTAAGAATAAATGATGCTGGTTTGAAGCTGTATTTTAATGAAAACAGTGTCTGGATTCTAAAGCTGCTGTAACTTTTATAGCATCCACACCAAGAAACAAAGCAGTGCTGTGACTAATTTTTTTTTGTTAGACTCAGTCTTCTTGTTTACAGAACTTAACCTGAATTGATGTACTGTAGATATTAGTGAGTTCGCAGAGGACATTCTACAGCAAGGCTTTACAAGCATTTTCATTGCACGAGAACTTCACTCACTTTGGTCGTAAGTGATTTTTAGCTTCCTTTCCTATTCCTGAAGAGTACCTACAGGGAAGAAATACATATTAGTTGTTGCTCCAAAGAGACTGTAGAGACAGTATCCCCTGGGATATGGACAGCTACACCTGAGCCACGCACTGTATGCTGCATTTAGAGTCAAGGGAGAAAAACAGACACTTCTGGCATGCATTTCCCTTCATCCCATAGCAGACAGATAAATCAAATTGCAGAAACCCCACGGTAAAGTGTTTACTGCTCCCCGTTCATTACAGAAGGAATTTAGGGGAGCGAGCTCTTATGTTAATCATTATAAACAGCAATTAAACTTGGTGAATCCCCAGCACCGCCGTCCAGTTTAATGAACCCGGTTACCCATTTTGATTAGGTTCTTGTGAAGCAACAGAAAACTACTCGTAGCAACATACTCTAAGCTGCTGTTCAGCATCTCAGCAGTGAGCAGGAGCGAGAAGGAGCCAGCACCACGCGGGCAGCCAGCTCGCCCCTCAGCTCCGCCGCGTGCTCCGCAGGACGCGCTCGGAGAGCCGCTGTTACACAACACGGCACTAACAATATTTTCACTGCATTAGCGTCTGGGGAGGAATCCAGCAGAAAAGATGCACAAAAAGCCTTTTGCAAGCACAGAGACGAAGGCTACTCTGGCAGAACTCGTGAAAACGAGGACATGTTTGGATGAGTGTCTGAGGGGGGAGGAAAAAGCAAAGCAGCACGGAAAGCCACACTGATCTCCAACAGCGAACAGACCTAAGGCTAGCCCCGGTTCATAACCGACCAACAAATTATTTGCGTAAGGGCATGTTTACTTCTAGTATACATTCAGTCAGTAAAAGCTCCTGATCTTGTGCTAAATATTTTGGCTCTGGTACAGCCAGGCCTCAAACTGCACAGAGGCCATTTATTGGTGTTCTTTAATGTTCCTTAATAAACGCCACATGCTTAATAGTGCCAGCGATTTCAAATATTATGACTATCTGTGACATTTTCAAAGTGCTCCCCTGCTAGGAAAGACTGTCTGGGAGTAGTTAGAGAGCCATCACCAGGTCACATCCAGTCAAGCCAGCATGAGTCCAGGAGAAGGGGAATCAACTTGAACCTTTGTGTTAGGATTGTAACAATATTTGGAAAGTAGGTTTGTCCTGACACGAACTTCCTTCAAAACGTAGAGCTCCTGATCCCATGTGAATTGGCTTTGACATTTAAGCAAATTCAATTTTCAAAAGAGTTTATATGCAACTTGAGTAGACAAATAAAAATATTTTTCTCTCCATAGATCCTTATTCATGCTCGCCAAAAAATCTATTTTATTTGGCTATGGAGCTGTATTTAACTTCACTGAAGTGTATCACGCAAAGAATTAGGACAGGAAGAGCACCTTCCCTTATTTTAGATGTATGGCATCAGCTTGGACTGCAGGACTGCAGTTTTGTCTCTGAAGGCAGAGATTTACGTGGCTGCATGAACTCAAGCATGTTCACTTTGCTGACTCTCTGTGGTACATGATAGGTTCCAGAGTGGATAGGCACAAGCTGTACCCTATAGTTTAAGACTCCAAGTGCTGTACCATAGATAATTCAATTTTTGTGGCCTCGGAATTGCCAATTTACACAACCTGCAATACAAATTCCTTCTCAAGTTTTCTTTCCATCACACCTCAGCACTTAGGATACAAGGGTGCTCTGCTGTGCATGAGGTCACGCTGGAGCACCTCAAAGCACGTGGCCATGGATAAGCCCATGACAGAGCAGGTACACCCCTGGAGAGACTGCAGCCATGGGTAAGGACATGTTGGAGCAGGTTTACTTCTGAAGGGACCGCGGTTGTGGGTAAGGCCACACTGGAGCAGGTGTATCTCTGAAGGCATTGTGGCCCATGGACAAGGCCACGCTGGAACAGGTACCTCAAAGCGACTGTGGCTGTGGATAAGTCTATGCCACAGCAAGTATACCCCTGGAGAGACTGTGGCTCATGGGTAAGGTTCCATCTGGAGCAGGTACAACCCCCAAGGGACTGCAGTCTGTGGATAAGTCCAAGCTGGAGCAGGGGCAAGGGGAGGAGTTCACTGGAATGTTAAATCCTATGGTCTGGTCCAAAGGGACCAGGGGTGGAGATTGTAATGGAAATACCTTTAAATTGTTGTAACCCAGGATTTGAGTTGCACGTTACAGGAATTTCTACAACAGGAACCACTTGAACCAATGGAGGACAAGCCTTACCAGAAGCAGTGCAAGTGCAGCAGTGACTCAACCTGAGCTGGTTTTGGTGCCCAATAATCCCCCACAACACACCACCTCTCCTGTCCTGAGTGACCACCATAACAGATGGAGCCCAAAGTCATGGAGTAAATGAACTCAAGGGACATTTTGTGGACATCTGTGGACAATCATGGACACTTTACAGACTTTTTACAGGGGTGGTCCATAGACTAAGGGAATGATATCTGTGTATTATATCAAAAGATGGGAAGGGTACTGGTGGCTAATGAGAGTGTATTCAGTAGTGTGAGACCTTAGCATGATGTAAATGGTATGGAATAAGGGATGAAGAATATGCTGGTTTTGGCTGGGATAGAGTTAGTTTTCTTCATAGTAGCTAGTATGGGGCTATGTTTTGGATTTGTGCTGAAAACAGTGTTGACTGATAATACAGGGATGTTTTCATTATCACTGAGCAGTGCTTATACAGAGTCAAGGACTTTTCTGCTCCTCACACCTCCCCACCAGCGAGCAGGCTGGGGGTGCACAAGAAGTTGGAAGGGGACACAGCTGGGACAGCTGACCCCAACTGACCAAAGGGATATTCCATAATATTCCATACCATATGATGTCATGCTCGGTATATAAAGCTGGGGGAAGAAGGAGGAAGGGGGCAACATTCAGGATGATGGCGTTTGTCTTCCCAAGTCACCATTACATGTGACGGAGCTCTGCTGTCCTGGAGGTGGCTGAACACCTGCCTGCCATGGGAAGCGGGGAATGAATTCCTGGCTTTGCTTTACCTATTAAACTGTCTTTATCTCAGCCCACGAGTTCTTCTCACTTTTACTCTTCCACTTCTTTCTCCCATCCCACCAGGGAGGAGTGAGCGAGCAGCTGCGTGGGACTTAGTTGCCGGCTGGGGTTAAATCACAACACACAGTCCCCGAATAATCACTGCCATAGTCCCACCATCTCATCACCACCGCAGACAGAAGTACATATTGTGATAAGGCTTCGTGCATCTGTCTTACGGGCAATATCCGAATTCACCCTGATATGGGACGTGATTCAGCGAACCTCTTCCTAGCGGAAGGAAGCAGGAACACCTAAGCCAAAGCGATTCCCTTCACTTCACCTGCATATCTAGTGAGGAAGGCGGCAGGTGCTGGAGTGAAGCAAGAAAAGAAAATACAGTATCTTTCCTTGAAGGAAAAGAAATGGAAACGAAAACTGTGATGTTTTTTGCTTTAAATCCACATAAAGGGGTCTGTAATCTCCATAAGCTCTGTATCCACTGCAGTAAGTGAATAAATCTATTAACTATTAGAAATCCATGGCTTTAGGACAGATTAGGATGTGTGCAAGATGCAAGATAGAACAGGGAAATACCTGCTTTGTTTATTGCTCTCCTTCCCCAAGCATCCATTAGGACCACAGTCTGAGCTAGATTTATTAGTTCTTTAGTCTGATACTCCGTTTGTCCCTCTTAAATTCAAATCAAAAGATCTACTTATTAACACTGTTATGTTCTCAGATTTACATCTCAGAAAGATCCTGAAAATCACCAATGAGCAAAGCTGAGCATTTTTTTCCCAAGTAAATCCCATCCTAACTGCTGCTGTGAGTGAAATGTTTTAAATATTGAAATACTTAGAGTCTAGACTTTATGGCCAAATTTTCCAGGTATAGGCCCCTTTAAGTCTCATTTTAATTAACAAGAGGTACTTGAATACACTGGTAAAAATAATTACTGCTGATTCTTTATTCCACTGAAGCAAATAGATTTTCTGTAGGCTTAGAACCTAGCCCCATGATTCTTTCAGAGCTGAACAGAAGAATCTTCAACAGACATAGTTCATGCTGACTACAGCCCTGAGAACAACACTATTTCTTATTGATTTCTTTTATCCTCTAAAAAAAAATAAATTAAGTCCTAGTCCACTAGCCAAATGTTTGATCTGGCCAGAATAATACTACGGTAGTTGAATAAATGACCCATAAATTTTCAGTAATTTACACTCATTTTATGTTTAAAAGCCTTCATATAAAAATTCATTACCCCATAACTTTTCTGCAGTATGTGCGTTAATGTAAGGAGAGGTCTAGCCAAGTAAAATACAGTTATGTGGTTTTTGTTATTCCCCTTCCAATAACCAGGCACAACTTTCAGCCCTGATGTAAGAGGGCATATCTTAATCACAGTCATTAGGGTCTGTCTTTAGCTCTTGATGTTGAAAGCTAGAAAGATGAAAACTGTTAGATGAAAGAGAATGTCAGTGTTTGATGTATAACCCTCCTTCTCACTCCCATTCCTTGACCATAAAACTTATATCCATGGAAAATCGGAACATTTTTCTAGCACTATTATCAAGTTTTTATTCCCCAAGCTTTCACTTAAGAAATTATGAGGTTAATTTGTATTTACTCTTAATCAATATGTTAATTGCTCTACAGTCTTCATGTGTCTAACAGAATTAATGAGGAAAAAAAGAAAATATATCTCTCAACCTCTTTATTTTCTGTACACTGAACATCTACAAAAGCTGTTTAAATGAAATCGAAGACAGAATCTTCTTAGAAGTGTTGGTTAATGTGCAGAGGCCTGAAGTGAGGTCAGAAAATCTATTCTGTGATTATTTATATAGAACATACTTATATATTTCTCTGGATGAGAATTTAGACAAACGTGCACAATGACCCAGCAAAATAAAGTCTAAATCACAAGTCATCAGTATAAATGAGGACACAGCTTCAGTAATGGTTCCATTTACCACATCCATTTCTATTGAAGAAGAGAAAAACATTCATGTTGACAATCAGTTACACAATCACCTAATTGTAAGCTGTCAAATTCACATCTTCTAGGGACATACTTCAGCAGAAGGAGGAGCATAAATCAGCTTTATAATTGATCTGCTATGTATTGCAAATGACAACAAACATACACAGGATTAGTCATCGTGCCTCAGCTGCAGATCCAACTAAGTAGGCTGATCACTCTGTTTCCAAATACATGAACATATCCAACTGTTTTCTTATTCTCTCACCTTCTCTGGCTCAGTGGGTAATTGTTTAATAGAAAGTAGAATAGCTCTAAAACATGACCTTCAGACAAAGAACTCTTCATCTCCTTCCTCCAAAGTGGAAGCAGATGTGGGTTCAAATACTTCTTTCAAATCAGTCAGTCCACGAAGAAGCTGGACCCAGGCTTACTATACTTCTGGGAAGTTCTCCAAGTGGAGGGTTAATAGCTATTCTAAGAGGCCTTTACTTTTCTCGTTACAGAAGGAAAAACAAGACTTAATCAGGAGAACTTAAGCAGAACTTTGGCCAAGCTAAAATGTGAATGAATCTATTGGGTTTTGCCCGGTTGTCTTAAGTGCTTTTAAACAGCACTCCATCTGCTCTAAGTTAATTCAGTTGGTTTTGAGGGTACACCTATAATAATAAAATATAATTTAAAGACAGACCAAGGTTGCCATGATTGCCCATATTGCTAAATTGTTGGCTCCTCTAGTACAACATTGTCTTATGCTAACTACTAATATCCCAGACAATGTCCAGGCTGGGAAATAGATGAGGCCACTGTGGGGAGGGAAAAAAGCCAGATGCAAACTGCCCCGTCATTTGCCATTAAAGCCACAACCCAGGCCCTGGCACATTTGTTTCCTAGAATAGGCATAGCCAGCCTGTCTTTTCTTGGGAATTTTACACTGTGCCAGACCCTCTTTACCAGGCAACAGGCGATGTAGAAGTTCAGTGCTGCAAAAGATAAGTATCTGTGGCAAAACAATCTTTACTTTCTCTGTGTCTTCCTTCACTCTATGTACAATGGGTTAAACTTCAATTCTTTTTCCCTTTATTCATATAAACAGGCAGACCATACACTGTGGCGTGTACCCAACACCTGGCAATAGCCCAGTTACGCACAAAAACAGGTGAAAAATTCATCTCGGGAATCTTGGAACACATATTACCTTGAAGCCTTAAAAAGACAAGAGATGTGAACTACACTTACTGACTATGCACAAGAACAAAGTGGTCAAATAACATGATGCTTTTATGTTGGCCTTTTGAAGGACTGCACATAAAAATATTTTTGATAGATAAAACAAGTACTATTGATCACGACAGAAAAAGAAATGAGCCCTTTGCATCCAGGGACATTTGCTAGCGGTGTTACCTTGGTTTAGAAAAAAGAATATTCACATATGGGGAAGCCAGGTTCACTGAGAACATGCCAACAAGATGAAATTAAAGCAGCAAAAGAGTAGGAAGCTTTCAACAAATCACAAAGTGAGAAAAGGCAGCACCTCCTCATCTGTGAGGTTGCCATCTGGGGAAATTTTTTATCCTGTTCCTTTGCAATTCTTTAAAGCAACAGAAGATTTTGAAATACTGACTGAAAAAAAGTAAACAGACAATAATCACCCTCCTTGCAAAACGCAAGCAGTGTTGCAGAAGCATTGCCCAGGACTCTCCCTCCTGAGGGAGGTTTCCGAAGGTGAGGGACCACTTTCTGAGGCAGGGAGATAGGCTACGGGGCAGCTCTTGGCTATTTCTAGGATAGTGCAATTCGTGCTCCCGAGCAGCGCTTGAGGGCACAAAGCTGCCCTTGTTCCACGAGTTGTTCTGCATATCACTGTGAGGCATTCCTTCTGACAGTCTAGTCCTAAACCATGAGCTGAAGTTCAGCTCAACGCCCTTGTTCATCTCATCTAATGTAAATACTGCAGGGAAAAGGGAGGGAGGAAGGGAGGGCATGGCATGTCAGGTGTAGTACTGGTTCCTGTCCTCTGCAGTGACAAAACGGTCCCAGCAAGAAGATGAAAGCTGGAATGAAAATTTTTGAGCAGTGAGGCTTTTTTTAATTATTATTATTTTTTTAAGTTTTAAACACTCTTTTGTGAGCCTTCTTACAAGTAGATCTAAAATAGAGCAAATCAAATTTAGTTTTTGTGGGGGAAAAAAGAACAGCAGATGATTTCCTTTCTAACTCCTCAGAGGTAAGACACAATGAAAATTAACTGTACATTTTTAATACAAAGTAGAAAAACTCCAAGAAGAAAGACTGAGAGAAAGAATAGCTGTAGAGAGATGACTCAGTCACCCCACTTCCTGAACAAAGCAGATTTTGGTTCAAGTTTCTGCTCCAAACTGGCCATACCAGGTCAGGTCACCCATGTACCCAAAAAGTGCTCTAGCCAGAAAGCCGGTGCCTCCTCCTTGGGTAAATGCCTTCTCCCACTAACTACGCAGTGAAATCTTGGCTACCTCGAAGTCCATGGCAATCCTTTTAGTGAAACCGAATAACGATAGTGATGCTATTAGACGCATATAAACTACCATTATATTAGACTTATGGACAGATATTGGGTGTTTAGCAATTTTGAAAACTGTACCTTTAATTTAGGTGCTAAGTATCACAAAAATCTTCTTAGCACAATTATTTTTCATCTCTTCTGCTAATTCCTGAGTTTTTCCTTCAGTTACTGAAAAACAGTCTGCCTATTTTTGGTATTGTGATGTCCAGAATTGAAAACAGAATTTTTCTGCTCCCAAAAAGTCTTCTTACTGCAAGGTTAAATATCCTCACGTCTTACTACTGGAGACATATAAAAAGATCTTTTCTCCTATAATTCACTGTCCACTCCATTTTTTTAGAGAGGCTGAACAGTTTTATGGTTAACATTCATATCAGGACTAAAGTAACATGAATTCTTCTCCTGATGTGCCAGAGAGGACCTTTATGTGCTTCAGTCTGGAAGAAGTACCATGGCTTCACTTGATGAAGGCCTCTTGGAACAGCTTGTCTGGTTTAAGCCAGAAAATTGCTTTTCCTGAGAATGTTCTGCTCTCTGAAGAATACATCTACATGTATGCCAGCTTCTCAGTTATAAAATCCGTGAAATAATGCAATGGTGTTATAACATAGTGTATTATGAGGATAAGTTCTCTACTGTTTTGGAGCTGCATGAGTACCGATACGAAAATCACTATAGAAATCTAATTGCAAAATAACTAAACTTGTTACTTTGCCAATCAGTGTTTAGTGTAAAATTTCTCCCTACCACTGAGTTTTGCATTGTTTGGACTATTTATTTTTCCTCTTGCATTCAGCCATATGGAATCAACTCTTGGCTATCTTCTGCAAGTATTCTGAATTGCTCTCATTTTCCTGTTTGACTTATTTCTCCATCTCTTGTAAAACTCTTTCAAACTTCATGATATCTGCAAATATCATTAATGTGGCAGATTTCCTTTTTATTTGTAAAAAATGCAGAAGTACATGTCTTTGAAGAGGAACACATAAAGTAACAGCTTTCAGTGAAAACAATGAATCTATTTGCAATATATCACCGACCAAATTTGTGGCACTGCATAGGAATACTGGACATATATTGTTGATAAGAACACCACAATCAGGTAGATTACACAGGCCCATTTCTTAACCTGGCAAGATCTGATTCAGTGGGTTTAAGTGAAGGATAAACCTTATCTAGCACATCTTTGCTGACATACACTGAAATTCTGGGGTCATACATTAACCATCTGTTGAAATGATTTCATGACATAAGAATATCCAAAGCTTCTAATGAGTAATACATTAGTTTTATCAGCACATATGTTCAAAGAATTTAAGGCCAGAAACTTTGTAAATATTGAAAGCACATATGAATCTCAGATGCCAAACTAAGCAGCGCAAATCTTATTTATTTTGAAGTGGACTTTGAAGGGCCTCTGTCTTGTATTATAAAATGGTAAGGCAAAACTAAGAGCACAAAATAAAACTAGTTTCAAAAGCCTGTATGAAACTTTACATGTGACCCCAAAATAGTATTTTAGATTTCTGATTCATGAAGTTTATTATTCATGTATAATTTGTGTTGTCATCTGACTTCATAATGCAAGTTGAAGACATAAGGAAACAAAATCAATTTTGTTTCAAAGCCAAGTAGAGACAAGATTATTTTACTTCTTTTCCATAGGCCTACACTAGTTGCAGAAGTATATTTGCATAGTGCTGATTTTTCTCTCCTGTTGTTAACTGGGTAAACATAATATAGTAACTGGGCTCATTTTGTGATAAAATAGCCCACAAATGTAAACTAGAATGTGTTCACAAAGCTGTGCTGATCTTCGTGGATCATGGATGTATTTGACCTTTTTAGATATTTGTGACATCCTATCATCTCCCTCTACACAATTAGCACTGAACAATTCTAGATACAATATCATATGATGGCAATTAAATAAGATCAAAGATTCAAAAAGTAACAGTGCACACGGGTACCATGATAGCCCTTACCACATATTCAGTGCTATAGAGCAAGATTCTGAGAAAAAATAGCTTGTTTTGACTCTGATACTGCTGCTCATGTCCTCTGCTTGACGTCTTTTCTCTTTTTAAGTACTGGATTATCAATGCTTCAGGTTAAAAAAATGTTACTTTTAATTATTTTCACAGCTATTTCAATTATGATCAAACAGGATAGAAGTGAGTTTAATTGCTTTAATGCTTCAAGTTTTAGAAGATTAGCTCTGGAAGCATCTAAATGCACATCCTTCCCTGCTTTCTCCTTGCTCCCTGTGAAGAAGGAGTTATCTGCCAGCCTAGCCCAGCAATAAATTAAGGTCCCCCCCTACTGTCACAACAGTTCTCGAGATTGCTTCCTTGCCATGCTGCTCCAGAAAGAGAGTAAGCAGGTGCATATATAACCCTCCATTAAGTCTATTACAGAGCACCACCTGTGTGTACCTTAGGGATGATGTTCAGCAATCAGATAGCATGATTCCTCAGCTCAGACAGGACTGCCTGTAGTCTTAGAGGGGCAAGGTTGTCCAAGAAGTGAGTTTACCCACCCTCAGGATTTTTTTCTTCTTTTCTGCATTGGGCAGAAAGTGGAGAATTTACACATTTTCTCCTACTAATCACCTGACACCTCTTTTGAGACATTCAGAATATTTCATATTTCGTCTATCCAAAATATTATCATAAATATGTCCGGCGTGAAATGAATCATGCTTTTGCAAAAAAGTAAAATAAATCAAGGAGCTGATTTGGGAAATCAAGGAAATGAAACAGGATATTTTGATAAATCATGAAAAGGTGTATATCTTTTTCAAGTGGGAAAAGGTTGTTCTTGAAGCATTTCCCACAGTTTTGATGAACCGAGACTTTACAATGGGAGAATAAGAAGTTCAAAGATTTTCTAGCATCCCTGGTAGTAGGATCTTATCCTACATTTCCCTGCACAAGCATACAATTTAGGTAACTCTTTACTTTTGATTCTTGTGCTCTATTTAAAACCAAACTTGGGTTGCCAAAACTTCTCCTATCACTTCTAAAGCAAAAAAGTTACATTAATTCTTAAATTCAGCACTGATGGAAAAATCTCTTTATCTAAAGTATAACTGGTAGCACAGTGTGGCAAGGGTCTCCATTTCATTTTGATTATGCGCCCCCAACTTCACACTGTTTCTAAATAAAATGGCAATTCTCCAGCGAAGTGTCATAGCTTAATTGTCACTTTTCTCCTGAACTGTGATAAATATAAAGTAATGTAATTAACACAGCAGCAAGAAAAGTGCTTCCCTCCAGGAGAAGAATTTGTAAGTACCCTTGTGTTGTCCTAGCAACTTTGCAGAGTTGACATAGATTCTTCTCTTTGAAGGTGGAGTAGGTACATGTCAGTTCTGAAACAGTGGTGTTATCTGTCATCAAATTACCTTGAGCACAGAACAGAATAAAATACTGTTTTTGCAATTTGACTTAAAAAGTCTTTCATGCTAAAATAGATAATCGGTCAGATGAACTTGGGCCCAGTTCAAAGTTCGCTGAAGTAAACAGAAGCAGGCTTGTCCCTGTCAACAAATTTTAGCTGAAAGAACAGATTTTTAAAGATATCTAGATAGCCAAATCCCTTCATAAGCCCCTCAATTTACAAGATAATTAAGTGTCAACACACTTCAAAAACTTGGGTCCTGCATCACTAATGAGAGAACAAACATAATAATTATTGGCACACAGAAATATGTCTGCCTGTTTCTGGAGATCATATAGCAACACAGAAGATAAAGTAAAAAATACAGTGGTATTGCATAGCACTGTCTTTGACCATTCCTCTTTCTCTACCATGGGTTTTTCTTAGGGTGAGGCTGCTAAGAGTTGTCTGTCTTGGACAACACCATTTCCTGATGCCAGCATGGCAGCTTCATACATGTGCCCATACCCTGGCATTCAAAGTACACAGCCCGCCACCATCAGAGCTTTCTTCTTGTTCTGGTGGACACGGGTGACCTGCTCGCAGTTGGTCCTCTTCCTGCTGGGAAGCCTCCACCAAGAGTTTTAGCCAGATTAATTTTGTGTTAATGTCAAATGAAGCCTGTGGCTTCATATTCTATCCATAGTTTCATTTTCCCTTCCCAGATTTGCAAGAGCTCTGGGTTCATCTTGCCAATGCATGCTTCTGCCATGCTCTTCCTTTGCTTTTTCTAGTATTTCATTCATTTTAAGGATTTCCCTTTGGTCCTCTTTTATCCTTGATAAGGCACCAAATCTCTTGGCTTAGGTAACTCCTCCTTCACCTGCGAGACAGCTGCAGCTCAAATCTGGTCATCTCTGGTGACTGTCCATTCCCCCTCAGTTCCAGGCTGCCTCTCACCTGCCTCCGACGATGCCTCAGAAGGGCTCTGATTTGAATTTCTCCCTGCTGTCTCTTTAGTTTTGAGTTGTAAGCTGTTGATTTTCACTGTCCCTTTCTGGTTAAAGGAGATACAGTTTTATTTTCTGCCAATACAAAGACTGAGGTTGCCACTCTTACCAGATGCTCAGTCTATCCTTGAATCAAGGACAAATGCTCTAAATTTCAATTATATGCAGGTTGATTTGACTTTGAAGGGGCACGAAAATACGGACAAAACCAATAATTATATCATCCTCCTGCTCCATGTTTTGTCATCTTGCTTCTACCAGTGATTTGCTGTAAACTATATGTAATGCTATTTATTTACACAAGACAAAGGATTTCATTTAGAGGAGGAGATGCTTTTGTTAAGCTGGTGTTAAGCAACATGTTAACTATTAACTAGTAGTAGTTTGGTTCTTTTTTTTTTTATTCCATTGAAAACTATTAAAATAAAAAAAGGTCTCATATGACAAAAATAATTTTTCCAGATTAGCCTTTTTCAATGATAAAATATTTTGATGACATGTTCAAACTTTTTCTTACACATCAATGACATGCTACACCTATCTGAGAAGATATCTGCCTCTGCTGCTGTATATTTTTAACAAATTCAGAAGATCGCTAATTGGTCCACATACCTTCAAGAAAGGCAAGTAGGACAGTCAGCATGACTACAAGCCAATTAATCTAAACATGGACAAATTCTCAATTAAATCCTGTATCAGTTTATCAATTAAAAAATAAGTGCTGGAATATAATTATAGCCAATGACGATGATTTAACAGAAAGCAGATCTTACTGACCAAATCTTATTTAATTATTTGATGAGGCCACAATTTTCTGTTAAAAAAAGGTAACTGTGAGGATATATTTAGACTTTTATAAGGCATTTGACTTATGCATGAGCATATGATAATCTGGTCTAAAAATTAACACTATACATTATTAATAAAGCACACATTAAGTGAAATAAAAAATGGCCCATGAATCTCTAGAAATAGTCACAAAAGGGAAAATACCATGGAACCCAAGTAATTCTAATACGATTCCTCAGGGTTGGCACTGGACTTCGGAATATATAACATTTTCATAAATGATTTTGAAATAAGGCTAATGCAATCTTAAAAACAATTACAGCTGACAAAAACAGGAGGAATGATAAAGAGAAAAGATGGAACAGTTTTATAGAATGTTCTAAAGTAATTCAGCATCTGAAACAATTAAGCCCACAAAATAGTTCAATAAAATCACATTCACATTATACATCTAGACAGAAATGTGCAAATCATACCTATAGAATGGAGGGTGTATTGGCAAAGCAGTAACTTAAAATTAATCTAGAGTTAAAATGGACAAACAAATGATAAATGGAATTATTTCATCATTCTCAGCGCTACGAAGACACAAGATATGCTAATATTTTCCTTCTGTATATGAACCTGGAAAAGTAAGATTTGACTTCAGTGCATTTATGTACAGCACTGAAATGGAAATGCTGCTTCCAGTTCTGGTGTCTGCATTTGGCAAACAACAGCACAAAACTGAAGAGACACAAACATGAAAGAATTAAAAGCTTGTATTGCCTACCTTCTCGAGAGGAGACCTACAAGGATGCTGAGTCAGAGCAGGATTTGTAATCAAGCAGAGGCAAACCAAGAAGCAGTAGCAGACAGGTCAAGTTGAACAAATTCAAACTGGTAACAAGACTAAGTTTCAACTGCAAGAGTGATTAAGCACCGAGACTTTCAAATCAAGACAGAATACATCTTTGGAAGAAAGTCACAGACCTTTTACAGCCCTTAGTTCTATCAATTTGTTATAGCTTAATGAGCAAGCAATCAAAAGTAATAGGGATCCAGCTTGAAGCTCATTGCCATCTGAAGACTTTTCCCATTGAGCTAAGAGCCATGAAAAGAAAAGCTGTGACATTTACAAAGTTTTTAAACCTTTAAAGTAACACTTGAAATTGAAACAGAAGGTCCACTTTCTTCAGCTCAGCCCATTCTTTTGTCCGATTTGGGGCATTTATTTGCAAAGAGCGTTAAGCAAAGACAACAGCCAGACCACAGCATAAATAACACACAGCCTCTACTCTGTGTACACCAGAAGTAGACATATCAGGCCAGGTCCTTTTGGCTCAGTCTCACAGGAAAAGATGCAATTCCCAAAATCAGGGTTTTGTCAGACATGATTTTCACACAACCTAGAAGCATGAACGTATTCCTCAAATTGTTGCAAGAATTTGCAAAAAGGTTTTGTGATGCTGTTCAAGTGGCTTGGAAAAGGCTTTCCAGGTAAGTGTGATAGAAGCTATAAGAAGTTTTAAAATGTGCATAGGGTCTATTAATTCAACCAAATAATCCAACTCAGTTAACTGCTTCTTGCTTCCATAAGGCCCAGATTACATCAGAAACACCCCACATCTGATGTTTAACCTGCATGTTAAAAAGTGCAGGAGTAAAATCTCTTCTCAGCATCCCATTTTGGGCTATTCAATTGCTACAGTAATCTGTTAATTCCATGGAAGGATCTAAGGAGGACAACCGTAAGGAGCCAGTAAGGGTGAAAATCCAGTCTCTCCCTTCAAAAGATAACATCTCCTAGACCTACCCAGTGTTAGGAGAAATCAACCAAAGCTCACATATCTTGTCACTAGAATATAGCTCCAACAGCATTAGGCTATTAGAAATGAGTCACTGACAAATCCAACGAGCAACAGATAGGCTTGGGGGAAGAAAAGAGCCACAAAAAATTAATCATGGTATTAAATCAGCTCAGTTGAGGAACCACACAAGCAGACTAGTGCAAAACCTTGCTGAGAAAGCCATCCGTCATGAATGCAGGGTGGCGGTACCCAGTCTTGCTTCCCTGACTGTGACGAGTTTTGATAAATGAGACAGCAGCCTCATACTCACCGCACCAGCACCCCCAGGTGAATCCCGACCATCCCCACAGATTTTAAGAAAAGCAGCCTTTCCGAGCAGTCTCTAACCTGTTGCTCCCCCCTGTTGGTTGCCACCTCCTTCCCAAACTGCAGCAGTACATGCAGAAGTCTGGGCGCAAGCTTGCCTATGAACAGCGAGGAAAAAAAGGTCTTGAGAATTTCAGTTTTCTCCCCATTGTCTATCACTAGGCTCTCGTTCACCAACACATGTTTTCCTAAACTTCCTTTGGTAGCTAGCAATTTTTTTGAATCCATTCTTATAATCTTCAATGTTCCCTGCTAATTTTAGCTGCAGCTGGGCTTTGTAATTTATAATTTTGCCCTTAAGTACCCAAGCAATGCTTTTACATTCTTCCTTCATTGCTTTTCTTTATTGTTGTCACCGTTTCTGATATCAACCCTTGGAGAAACCCGTCTTCATCCCACTGATCTAGCCTCCGATAAAAATTAAACACACACGTACATAAGGGATGTTGAAACAACATGGTGGTGAGGATGAATATGATAGGAATATGCAGACAGACACGAATATACAGACTAAAAAAGAATATTGCCTTTGCTGTTTTTCTAAATAGCCCTTTCAAGTCACCTTTACACATCACTAAGAGGTTAGCTGCAGGAGCACAGATTTTGCACATAATTCAAATTGGGAAAAAGTATGATTGCCAGGCTCATTGAGAAGCTGTGTCCATCTGCTTCAGTATCCTCCATCTGACAATGGGTAACAGGAGATGCTTCAAAGACAAGCACATTAAGGGCTACTATAGGACAACGTGCTCTTTGAGAAACCAGCTTCCTCCATTTAGATATATAAAGGCTGTCTTATGTCCTGAAGCATGTAGCTTTTTGTCTTTTTATTTTTCCCTAACGACTTTTTTATTTTAATCTCCTCTAATATATCAGAAGATTTTCTCATTATCTATTACCCTTTTCTGATCCTGTTAAGCTTCTGGCAGCAATGGTATCAAGAGGCAGTAGAGTTCAGAGGTTAATTGTGCCTTGTATTTAAAAGGTACTTCCTTTTTTTCCATTTTAACTGTGTTCATTTTTAAATAATGCTAAAATAGAAACTGAAAAAAAATCTATAGCTCAGTTTAAAATAAAAATGAGAGAAAAGAGAGAGAGTTAAATTATGACACTCAAATAATTCTTTCCTGTAAGCCTTGGGGAAAACTTGATGGCACTGAGAAGTTAATGTAAATTGCCACTGTTAAGGTTAGATTAGAAAGAAAATTTAAAAAATAACTCCTTTAATCAGCTCCTCAGCTGGTGTGAATCAGCTTAGCTCTCTGAGAGTTATTGAGCCTGAACTGATTTATATCACCTGAAGATCATGCCCTTTGATCTTTAAATATCTAGTAATTTTTATGGATCTCCTGCAGCCGCCTTTTATTGTATGCACATCTTTCTTAAGTCATGGTGTACAGAACCAGACCTACTTCACTTGTGGTCTCACCTCCTGCTTCCTATGCATCATCTTCCCATCCATAAATCCCAGAATCAGATTTATCCCTCTTTTGCAGAAAACACCATTGATCCCTATTCAGTTTGTGATCCATTACAATATCATCACCCAGCCAGTAACTCCTCATGTTGTATTAATAATGCCCCCTCCCTGCCTACAAACACACATTTCCCCACATGTATTTAGCACTTGAACTTACTGGATTTCATCTCACTGCTTTCAAATCACTTACGCAATTAAATCAAGATAATTTTGAATTATAATTGTGTCTCTCATTCTTCCTCCAGGAACTGCCTCCTGCCAGCCAGGGACTGTCCTTTCTAGCTACAAACTCAGTTCTGCATCAGAATAATTTCATTCAAGGAGCATAACAAGTAGCACAACACTGGCATATTGCTGGCTATACAGCCACCTTGGGACTCACTACACCAAAGCTCACAACCAAAGATTTTAAGATTTAGTTTTCTGTTTCATAATATATATACCACTGCATTGTGTATTATAAACCTACCTACATAATACGTTTTAGTACTAAAAATGTATTAATACTGCTTCTGACCTGAAGAATTTACACACACGGTAATTCTAACCATCTCATGAAAAAGTGCACATTTAACTGGTCATTCACCCATTTTTGCTCATCCCTACCTTTAATTATTCACTCTTGTTATTAATATAGTTGTCAAAATTCACATTCTCCATTTTAAGCACTCATTCACCACCATCCAGTCCAAAATGCTCACAGTATCTTCCATGTGGCATAGTCTGAAAGTGTAATAAGCATAACCTTTATTCTATGAAAAATTACAGATAAGGATTCTAAAACTAGCACCTTGAGCATAAGGACTTTCAATGGATCCTTCAACCTTAATGTGTCTCTAGAGGCTGTATTTCAACCAGCTAGGAACAAACTTCTTGCTGTTTTCATCTACACAGTCTTAATTCATTAATCTAAGCATAAGTATCTTCTGCCATTTGAGACATCCTAGGACAGGTGATGCATTCACACAAGATATGATAAAGGACATAACGCAGGCCCTATATTCCCCTGAGCCAGAAGCTGGAGACCTGGTGAGATACCAGGAGATGAGATGAGACCAACATATCTCAAATGGAACTTCAAGTTTAGGCAATGATTTTTCTGTATATATTTCCCTGTCTTATTACAAACATGTAAGGTGTCAGTGCTTGCTTATATATAAGCCTGGATTCATGTGAAGGATGCTTCCATATGGAAGAAGACTATATTGCAGCTATACTCTTCTTTTCTGAAAGAAACAGTTTTATGCCTCCCATCTACATTTGCTTTTGATAGTTAATGAGTCAAAGGAGAATTTTTCAAAGCTGCTTGACTTATGCTAAGAAAAGTCTTAAAAAGAACTGAGCACACACAGATCTCATCTCTGCCTGCAAACCTTCCACTTGTTAGGGGAAAATGCTGAAATGGTTGACATATTCAGTAACAAAAAGTGCAGCCCATTTTCAGTGTCAGCCAGCCAGCAACCAGAACTACTCCTGTGGACCTACACTGTGCAATGCAGGCAGTAACTATTTCTTTCAGGAAGATCCAAGGAATACAAGTGCAAGCCTGCTTTTCATGCTCTCTAAAAGCCTTTGGTTGTGCTCACCTACATACAAGGGATCTATTTTATCTCCCTTTCTCTTCAACAACCACTTGGAGGGGGAAACACAACCTATAGGTTTCTCAACCAAGAACGTACAGCTGATTCCCCGTTTTACTCTCCACAGATGTAGACGTTGCTATCTGTAAAATGTCACAATGTTTGGCAGAAATTAGTTCCTGTGCAAAGAGCAGCAAACTTACCCTCACCCTACAGAAGGTCTAACAATGATCCACAGAGGAAAGTACTTCAAAGAACTAGCTGAGGCATGACCTGTTCATCAGAAACACTGATGAAGCTGCCAGACTCTGCTCCATCACTGATTAAACATTGACAATCATAATTTCTGGAGGAAACGCACATAAAAAGACATTTACCATTAAGTGCACACATTTAAGAATAGTATTTCCAGCCAAAGCTGATTGCCTGTTGACAAAATTGTAAAATATCTCTGGATTTTACAAAATGAAGCCCATAATCTACTGAAGGGCAGAGGTGGAGTGCTGTGATAGATAAGTAATGGCAGCAAAGGTGTTCAAAGGAACCTGAACCTGCATCAAGGCTTGATCCTGTATTTCAAAGAAGTTAACAGAAAATAGCTCATTGCCTTTGTAGGGCCTTAATAAAGGGTCCTCTTCTAGATCCAGAGGAGAAAAGAGGTGATTTTCCCTTTTTCCATAACACTAGAACCTGTCTGTAAACAAATGAGACATGGGAGCAGTGGGGCTTCCTGTCCAGCTGCAGAGGTACCTCTGTGCTGTGGTCAAAGTGATGACCAAGGGGCAGATTCTAACCGTGATGCACTGAAGTATGGCTGCATGGACCTGTCTCCAGGTTGACAGTGATGTCATAGATCAGCACTGGCACTTTCTTTCATGACCATCAAGTGCCATTTATACTGGCTTAGTGCATTTCTTTTTATGTCTCTCAAGCCTTGACAGGTGGGAGGTGAGAGGTGGGCCTGCACAAACCTCATGAAGTTCACCAAGGCCAAATGCAAGGTCCTACACGAGTCAGGGCAATCCTAAGCACAAATACAGGTTGGGCAATGAGTGGATTGAGAGCAGCCCTGTAGAGGACTTGGGGGTGCTGGTTGATGAGAAGCTCAAAATGACCCACCAATGTGCGCTTGCAGCCCACAAAGCCAACTGTATCCTGAGCTGCATCAAAAGAAGGGTGACCAGCAGGTTGAGGGAGGTGATTCTCCCCCTCTACTCTCATGAGACCCCACCTGGAATTCTGCATTCAGCTCTGGGGCCCCCAGCATAAGAAGGACATGGACCTGTTAGAGTGAGTCCAGAGGAGGGCCACGAAGATGAGCAGAGGGCTGGAGCATCTCTCCTATGAAGATAGGCTGAGAGAGTTGGGGTTGTTCAGCCTGGAGAAAATGCTCCAGGGAGAGCTTCTAGCAGCCTTCCAGTACCTAAAGGGGGCCTACAAGAAGCCAGACAGGAACTTTTTTCAAGGGCATGTAGTGATAGGACAAGGGGTAATGGCTTTAAACTGAAAGAGGGTAAATTTAAATATAAGGAAGAAGTTCTTCACTGTGAGGGTGGTGAGGCACTAGAACTGGTTGCCCAGAGAGACTGTGGATGCCCCCTCCCTGGAAGTGTTCAAGGACAGGTTGGATGGGGCTTTGAGCAACCTGGTCTACTGGAAGGTGTCCCTGGCCATGGCAGAGGGGGTGGAACTAGGTGATCTTTAAGGTCCCTTCCAACCCAAACCATTCTATGGTTCTATGATTATTATTAAAGTTAGAATCTCTCTACCCAGAAGTCACTCTTTTGCTGAATTGCTGTTCATGGAAGATCCTTCTCCAGTTGCCCAGGAGAGTGACTGCTACTGGTTGGTTGGCTGTTCTTATGGTAGCCAACATCAACATCACCCATTTTCTTTCACTCTCATCATCACATTAATGCTTCCTAATCTCTTTATGACCCTTTCCAAAGCCTTCGCAGCAATACAATATGACACAGTATCATCAAAGAGAGAAACAAACCATGGTAGTACAAACTGAAGGAACTGCCTATATAAATCCAAAGAATAACTATTTTCTGAGGAGAGCATCAATGTTTAAACAGAGGGAGTGTCTCAGTGACTGAGACACCACACGAATCAGCTCTGCAAGCTCTGTGTCAGATGCAAATTGATGTTAAATATCTGGTGGCAAAGAGCAAGAAAGATGACAAGCTCTCTTATGCAGTAAGTTGAGCTACCAGTAATTACATGCCTGAGACACTTTAACAAGGTAACTTTGGCTGTGCTCAGCCAGCGTCTTGTTCACCAGCCTTTCTTGCTGAACATCTGTAAGCAAACTGGCATGTCTATTATTTTTACTGAGACACTTTGAGTTTAGTAGTTAGCTACTTATTTAGTTTTATATTACTCTTTTGAGGGCATAAAAGACATTTAAACACCTTTTCCTATTGCAGTGGTCATTTTGCCTCCAAAAGCTGACTGAGTGAAAAAAAAAAAATTGAAGAGTTCACAAAGGCACTTAACTGTACCATAAAGACACTTCTTCACATAAGGACTCCTAGGAGATACTAATTTGTACCATTGTGCAGCATTTTCCTGGTTTGTTGTTTTGGCCACTACAGGCACAGAGATTACAAGAAGCCTTTGAAAAGGAAAGATTGTGACATCTCTCTCTATTTATCAGGAAGTATCAGGACAATTCAGGATCTCCTAACCTATCAGAAGATGAGAGTTGGTTAAAAACTGTCCTTTTCCCATCCACTACAAGACCTGGACCACCACAGGCATTTTTAGAAAAGAAAGCAACATTTCAGAAGAAAAAAACAAAAGGTGCAACATTACTTAAATAACCAGCTTCTTAATAATAATTTGCATTTCATCTTGCCAAGAAATGACTTGGAATAATCTAGTCTCTTTCATCTAATCAGGGCAATTACCAAAATAACACCACTTACTTGTAATATACTTCAGTTACTTCACTTAGTTATATTTATACAGAAGGAAGATCCTAGAGAGACGTAAATACAGGTTATCTTTTCAAGGGAAAAATACAGGAATACCCTGGAAGAACGATGCAAGAACCAATTGCCTACAATGCCTAATGAAATGCAAGGCGTATGGAGAAGCAGCCCCAGGACTCGCTGAACTCGGGGATACGCAGCTGCTGCTGGAGTTGCCTCTGCAGCTTTTTCACTTTCCCCACCTGCTGGCCACGCTGAAAAGCACCAGCATAGTCTGTAATATGAAAACCTCCGACTCAAGCGATTCTGCCTTCACACAGAGGTATTGCTGTAGGCCATTAATGAAGTTTCTCCGCATTTTTTTACTGTTAAAAGTGAGATCAGCATCTGTGATGAGACATCCCAGTAAAACACAATGAAAGAAAGGGCAAAAATACCTATCATTACAGCTTTTCAAAAAATAGACAACTTCTCTCACTTGAAAGCATTCCCTATCTGTTTAGATTCCAAACACAAGAAAGAATATGACTGCTGGGCTAAACTCAATATTTATGTTCACAGCACAGTGCTATCAGATCGTTGCCAACAACTGACATGTTCACTGTAGGATTTAGTCTCTGAAACAATCTGACAAAACAAACATTAAATAAAACAGAAGACAAAAAAAAAAAAGACCAAATTATTATGGCTATACTGTTCCAAAATATACAAGAGATAAGGATAGCAATGCCTGTACTGGATGGATTTCCTCACAATGCACCAAAGGCCAGTGAAGATGCCACAGTGCTGCAGAGTAAAAGCATTCCCCTGGGAAGGCTGCACATTCAAAGAGAACAAAAAAAGCATGATATACTTGCAAAAGACAGGCAACTTCAAAACTCTCTGTTCTCTCAATATTTTGTACCTGAGAAAAGGGCAAACAATTTTCCCTTCCTCTCTGTTCCACGTTTATTACTGGATTAAAAACTCCTAACACGAAGCCTACAATCCAAAGCAAGAACACTCATTTCACAGCTGTTGTATCTCTGTGTACACCCCACTCATAGTATCAATTAGCAGGGAGGACAATTTCCTTATTGCTACTAGAGCAGATCAATTACCAAAGTATTCAAAATTCAGGGCAGGATTTCCAGAAGATTTGGTACACAGTGTCTGGCTAGCTGTCAGGCAAGACTGACTGGCAGCTTGAAGGAGGGTGTTTTCACAGCGCAGCGCTTGGCTTGAGCAGCCAAGGCCTGCCCACGGAGCACGCACAGCACCACGTACCTGGGAAGGGCTGGATACGCAGCTTTGCGCGAAGCCACGGGGTGGCTCACCAAGAAACTAATGCGGATGGATCCACTGATCTCTGAACAAAAATTTGCCATGATGCTCCCGCCACAAAGGAATCCGAAGCTACACTCACCCATTTGGAGCTGTTGAAAACTGTCATAATAAAATTGTAGAGGGAAAAGGAGCTGGGTTGCAATCACTAAGCACATTTCATCTGGCAGCATTGTAGCACCCGGTCAGATGTGGCTTAAAGCAGTGCTTGTAAGAAGATGGTAAACAAGCACTGAAATACTTACGTATTTCTATCTGATAAATATGAACATTAAGTTATAATACGAACAAAACGCATAAACTCAGCAGGTCCAAATAAAGGTGTTCACTAAAAACTACTCACAACACGCAAAGCCCAGTCATGAAACCATTGCCACATAAATGCAGCGCTGCTGCAGCACGCTTCCGCAAGAGGAAATGCGCCAACACCCTGGAGGAAGATCTTAAGATTCTACTCACAGGTCCAGCACGATACAATAGCAGAAAAGGTGACTGTGAAAGGTATTCCCTGCAGTAACATGTCGGCATTACACTCTGGGTGAATTCCCAATTAATTGCAATTTCTCTATGAAAATATTCTTTCAGTTATATAAACAGAAGTTACCAGCCATAACAAAACATAACATCTGACTTCAGTTGATGCCAAACATTTAGACAATTTAGTGGACACCTGTCTCAATATTTTTTTTAGCTGTCACTTGGTAGGACTGTTCCAGATTCTGCATTTCATCTCTGTTGATTCTGAAATATTTGCCATATGATGCCCTAAGCAAAACTATTGATCGCTCACTTTTGCGTACTTTATATAGTTAAAGCTAGATTCTAGCTCATAAAAACATGCTAAGATCACCGAAGATAGTTAATTATCATTTAAAACTTTGAATCTGAACAAACAAGCCCCAGAACCCAGCCTAACTGTATTACAAAGCATACCTGGAGGCCTATATTGCTGTCGGACAAGCTGTTAAGACTTCATTTAGGAACTGCTCTAAATCTGGGCTAATAATTTATAACATGAAGTAGCGGCAGTAATATCATAAACAGACAATCCAAATGATACATATATGAAAATTTTCCTGGTTTGAAATGTGCCAGAAAATAGACTGTTCTGAAGCTATATATAGATATTCTGCAAGTAAAAATATTCTATTGTCATTTTTTTTCCCAGTTTTAGGGATCTGATGAAAAGCTAAAATTCTGTCCTGTACTGATGCTAAAGCAAGAATGTAAACATAGAATTTTTTTGTCTGTTTGTTTTTATTTTAAAGTATTTCTATAGATTTAAGGAAACTGTAGCTCATCTACAGATGAAAATATAAAATCTCTAGATCCCAGCATTTCTGATTGCAACCTGACATCTAACTTCTCTTTATAGTCTCACTCTTGTGAGGTATCTACAACAGCAAGTATTTTTCCTCTATAAAACAGGCTTCAAATAAAGCCAAATTAACTAATGGGTAGCGATGCTAATAAACTAAGGAGTAAAATGACAGTTACCTGAACAATTGAGACTTTATGCTTGAAACCCTTATGGAGCAAGAGCTTTTTTATCTATAGTGAAACTGATTCTTACTCTGCGTAGTACTTCACCCACTGCCAAAGCTGAATATTGTATTAATGTCATTTTAAGACTGTGGATCACAGAGAAAGCAACAAGATATAGAATGTAGATAAAGTAGAGCTATTTTACGCCTTCAGCAGTTACCTTCACATTTAAATGCAGAATTATATAAGGCTGGCATTTGGATTCAAAAGTGTTCTCTTACCACTTCTCCAAACAACAGGGAAGTTTCTGTAATTACAGGAGATTTACTGGCTGGCTTGCCACCTGCAGTGATGTCAAACAGGAAGGGGAACAGCCATCATGCACCTGTGACAGATCTGCATGCTGGTGAGTTCAGAAACAAACTCTATACAAAGGAGGTAGCATATTACAGTAATATAGTATGCTATGCTCATTATCATAGCATTGCACAAACAATAAAAAAGGTAGTTTTAAAACTAATTCACGAGTCTTACCATGTGTATATTTGTGACTTGAATGAGTCAAGTAGGTATTTCATTCCACATTTATTAGAAAGAAGGAAAAAAAAAAAAATCAAACCAAAATACAACCAACCTCTTCCAGCTTCTTAACCCTGACTTCCTGCAAGCCTGTCTGAGGGGCTCCACAGGTGAACAATAACTCAGGAAATCACCTGGTTCAAGTCAAACCCACCCTACCCCAAGGTGAATCATTAGGGAAGACAGCAGTGACTGGAAAATAATTGAGTCTGGTTTTGCTCTTTGTACTGTTAGAAACAATCTCCCATCCGGAGAAAGCATGAACTTGATTTTACATCATCATCAAACACATCAGTATGTTCACCATAGTAAATAAGCATCTTGGGGAACTCTTCCTACTCTGAGTGTAGCCAAACAAAGGCTAACTAAAGGCAACATCATCACTTGATTACATGCAAGTTTATAAAACTCCATGGCTTTTCTCAACTCTTGTCCCCTCAATAAGCTAAGTTTTGATATTCTTACAACCATAACTACATTATCAACCGTGTTCCCTTACTGTGCTGCCCTGCTTCATAAGGAGCTGCAGTTTACCTGGCTTATACTATTCTTCCCTTAGTCTAATAACCTTAACTGAACTATATCCAACTTGCCCCTTAGAATGTGACTCACCTGAAGGTAATTTTTTTTTAAAATGTGCAAGCTCTGTAATGACTGCAACACGCCACTGATTAGTGCTAAATTCAGGACACGGTATACAACACTGCAGACCAGAGCCATGGGGGAAGGCTCAGAGCCCACCATAGGTCCTGTTAGAGGTAGGCTAGGTAACTGCACCACGTGGCATACTGGATAAGCAGAACATGGTTTAGTTGGCATGGATGATGGTTGGACTCTATGATCTTGAAGGTCTTTCCCAACCTAAATGATTCTATGATAATGTGGTACGTGATCCTTAAGTTAAGGCCTTGCTGCAATTATCAGGGTTGTTGTTATCTAGCAACAGCTGCTTTTTCCAGGATCAGAAGAGAAATGTAAAAGAAGGGGGAACATAAAACACTTCAGTCAGTACTTCGCTCCTGCCAGTAGATTTAGACCCTGTTTCTTCTGCATGCAATGGACTGCAACCTGTTGGCTTAAAGTTAGGGTGTGAGAAAAGGGGCTTCGGAACTGTTTTGAAAACTGTTTCCATTATCATCTTTCATTTTACCTCTGCTTTGTCTTCAATTATTTCCTTCCCTTGTACTTCAGGTTCCCTGAGCTCTTAACAGAGTTCTTACCCCTAGACTTCTTTGTCCTGCAATCAGTTTCTATGTCATGCTCTCACCATCACATTTCTTCTTTAGTAGCTTTTTTTTTTTTTAAAATCTTGCCCTTTCTTCAGTAGGATTTGGAATCAACGTCTTGTCTCAGTAAATCAGAGCAGGGTTTCCACACTATCAGTATACAAGCTAGGCCAGAAGCAACACGATCCCTTGTCTCAGAGCTTGTACAGCAGACATTGAACTTTACAAGTACTTAGCAGTTGACATATATGAATGATGACACTAGTTCAATGACTGTCACTGAGTAATAATAATGATTTCTGCTAAGTTCACAGAATCGTTTAGGTTGGAAAAGACCCTTAAGATCACCAAGTCCAACCATTAACCTAACACTGCCAAGTCCACCACTAAACCATGTCCCTAAGTGCCACCTCTAAACGTCTTTTAAATACCTCCAGGAATGGTGACTCGACCACTTCCCTGAGCAGCCTGTTCCAATGCCTGACAACCCTTTCAGTAAATAATTTTTTTTCGAATATCCAATCTAAACCTCCCCTGGCACAACTTGAGACCATTTCCTCTTGTCCTATCACTAGTTACTTGATAGAAGAGACCAGTACCCACCTTGCTACAACTTCCTTTTGGGTAGCTGTAGAGAGCAATAGGGTCTCCCCTCAGCCTCCTTTTCTCCAGACTAAACAACCCCAGTTGCCTCAGCTGCTCCTCCTAAGTCTTGTGCTCTAGACCCTTCACCAGCTTCATTGCCCTTCTTTGGATGCGCATTTAACTTTAAAAGTTAAACCTTTTAAAGAAAATAAGAGTCTACCAAAGAATATCATAACCTGCTCAAGGTGCTAAGACATTCCTTTGTTATCTGATAAGCAGAAACCCTACCATTCCAATATTATTAAATAAATTTTCTACTGTTACTCCTTACTTTAAAAAAAGGAGGGAAAGGACAGCATGGTCTACAGAGCCCTAACAAACCTACACGAACATGTGAAGACTTCCACAAAATTTCCCAGAAAGTTATTCTTCAAACCAAAACTCATTTTGAATCAGTACAAAAAGGAAGAAAAGGAGGACTAGGGTCTGACCAAGAAAAGAAGGGTAATATATATTATTACTCCATAGTAATGGAGAGGAAGCTGTCAGGTCAGGAAAGAGCAAAACCTCTTCAATTTCTGACTCCCAAGAGCCACAGTGAGTCATAAGAAACTATATATCCTCCTGGAAAGTTTGGAACAAACCAGCTCATTTTCAGGGTTTGAAAATGCCACATCATGTACATCATGAAGAGTGTCTTAGGAAATTAAGTTTTTAGACTTTTCTACTTATACAACTGCATGTTAGACAAGCCATGACAAAATCCAGAAGTATATACATACTTTACTATACCTTTTGCATGTTAATAACAAAATCAAAGAATTAAAAATACAGGAGAACTTGTAATACAACTGGAAAATATGGTGTATAGGAATGGGGAAAATCATTCCATATTATTGTACAGATCTTCGTGCACTAGGCAGTCCCGAAGTCAATCATAGATTCAGTTATGTACACAAGCTTAAACATAAGTGGCAGCATTTTACTACTGTAGATGTTTTTTCTTTTTAATAATCTGAGACTGCCTTAGGTCCTCAGTCCCATGAGCATATGGGCAACATTCAGAAGGCAAAGAACAACCATCAGGATGATGAATGAAAAACCAACAGAGCCGTGTTTTAAACGCTTCAGCTGAAAGGTGTCGTTTCACTTCAGGCTTAGTTTTCCTTGATGGTTTCTCTTTTCTCCAGTCACGAATATGAACTCTCCCATTTAGAACTAAGATTTAAAAACAAACAAAAATGCTGCTGTTAATAGATAGCCATGGGAATTATACTGGAAAAAATGCATAGGACATTCTGTGAATAAAATATATATTCTACAAATGGAGCACTTGGGCAAAACCACATGTGCCATTTGTACAGAAACAGAAGTGTACAACAAACCAAGATAATATAGACATGGTCTAAAGAACAATTGATTTCCCTGTGAGAAGTTTTATTGTGATGCTAAATAGTTTGAGGCACCTTTATATCATCTTTGTAGAAGTTTGTTTAAGTACAGCAGTTAGAATAATTTAGACTGAAATCCTCTGAATTTAGATTGCAAGTCCAAAGAAGTTTCAACTTCAAGAACTGTAATCTTTCCCATGCTCAAAACTTCATTACTCCACATTTTAAATGTGATTACCAGCAAAAATCTAGTAAGACTCTTCTACTACTGTTACTACACAGAAACGCTCTTGCAAAGAGAATGGCTCACTGACGCAAAAATACACTGCACTGAAGAGATGACGAGTCTAATCCTTCATATGAATTGTCATTGGTTAATAAAGATTTGTTTGGGGTTTTTTTTAATTAATTTGCTGTGTTAGGACCCTAAACTGCACACACATTTGTGAATCTCTGTCAACTCCTTAAATGTGTAAACAAAACAGAATAAAAGGGAGTTAATAGAGAGAAAGAAAAACATACATGAAAAACAACAGTGAAAATGAGGAGGGAAGAATCTGCCACTTCTAAGTTGCCATTTTCATATTCTGCTTCAATCATATCTTCTGTATGTAGCTTGGAATAGTTAACAATACCATTCTTCATTCTGATAATCACTAATCAAAAGGTAATGAGTCCAGTGAAAGCTTAACATCACACATTCAGGCCTGGATGAATTAATCCCTCCAAGTTTCCTTGTGATACACAATAGATCTGAACTCATACAAAGCCAATCCAGAAGCAGGTTCAGCAGAGCTTTAAAATATCTCTCAAAAGATGAAGAAAAATGAGCAGATACAGTGCTATTTATGATAAAACATACTTTTCTCTAGAAAATCAGTCCTGTATTGGACAAGATGTCTGATCAAAAGAAACTGCCACAGATCAGTTATGCTAAGTCCTTTGTTTTTTGTGTGTGTGCATCTGTTTTCCATGTCTTTAAAAGAGCAACACTTCAGCAAAGATGACAAGAGCTGTAGCCATGTTCTTCTCTGTCCTCTTTGGCATGAGCAATGTCCTTCCAGATCACACGCTGATGAAAGTCCCTTGTTATGGTGACATGCTACTGAAGGAACGAATCAAATGGTCTTTACTGAAGCCCCACACAGTTTCCATGTGACATAAATTACTGAGAAAGACCTGCCCTTAATCCTAGTCTTCCTTCAGAGGTAATATGCAGACAGCATCCATGCCAAATTAAAATGCTCATTCCATGTAACAGGTTGTAAATCTATTCCACCTATCCCTAATGACAGGGAATCAAATTCAGACACATAATGAATGCAGTGTGACCAACTCTTTTCAATGGATGGGAATTCAAAAGGATTTCAGTACAGCTTCATATTTTGTAACGGCCAAGTGTAGAGAAAACCTTAGTGTATGCTAAACTTGGCTAAATTAACCACTGGCAGCAATTAGGCTGCATACTTAGGATTATTTGCCATGGATTAGTTGATCAACA
Organism: Aviceda cuculoides; assembly: GCA_035590195.1. Taxonomy (NCBI): domain Eukaryota; kingdom Metazoa; phylum Chordata; class Aves; order Accipitriformes; family Accipitridae; genus Aviceda; species Aviceda cuculoides. Next base: position 36,714,946 of record JAVJGG010000054.1, on the reverse strand, counting down.
TTTTGCAGCTGATGTTGAACTGTTGGGACACAAGAAGTTAACACACTTCCAAACCTGAAGCAGCCTTAATACTGATAAAATCTTGAAGATCTTGTATTTCTGCAAAGCTAGACCTTAATTTTGCAAAACTCCACACTGGCAAAAAAAAACCAACCCAACCCAAAAACAACCACACAAAACACACCACCACCACATTACAACAGGAAAAAAACAAAACAAAAACCAGCTATCAACAAACCCAGCCAACCACAAAAACTTGCTACTGAGTTCTTTCTACCATGCTACCACAGGCTATATAAATACATCAAGCCTCACAGTTACAGGTTCTTATGGAGACTTAGTTTTGTTTTGTGTCGGCATTTACACTATGGGGCTTCGTAGGGCCAGACTAAGTCTCAGTTAAATGCTTTAGTGACCTTGCTCTGCATTTCATGGCCTCAAAATTATCAATACTTTACAGGAAAAATAAAAATTCTCTAAGTCAAACAATATCATATTATTGGCATCATATTAGCCACTTCAAATAAAGGGTTGTCTTTTCAGATACAACCAGTCTAGAACAATGCTTTGCTGATGGATGCCTTACCAATCTCATTCAAAAAGAATTTTACTAACATTATCTTGGAGCAATGGGCACATATTCAGTTTTCCAGAAAGGTATTGTGCTGGTTTTGGCTGGGATAGAGTTAATTTTCTTCACAGTAGCTAGTACAGGGCTATGTTTTGGATTTGTGATGAAAACAGTGTTCATAATACAGGGATGTTTTCGTTATTGCTGAGCAGTCCTTACAGAGTCAACGCCTTTTCTGCTCCTCACACCTCCCCACCAGCAGGTAGCCTGGGGGTGTGCAAGAAGTTGGGAGGAGACACGGCTGGGACAGCTGACCCCAACTGACCCCAGGGATATTCCAGACTATATGACATCACACTCAGCCTGTAAAGCTGTGGGAAGAAGGAGGAATGGGGGACATTCAGACTTATGGCATTTGTCTTCCCAGGTGGCTGTTGCATGTGATGGAGCCCTGCTTTCCTGGAGATGGCTGAACACCTGCCTGCCCATGGGAAGTGGTAAATGAATTCCTTGTTTTGCTTTGCCTATTGAACTGTCTTTGTCTCAGCCCATGAGTTTTCTCAGTTTTGCCCTTCTGATTCTCTCCCCCATCCCACTGTGAGGGAGGTGAGTGAGCAGCTGTGTGGTGCTTGGCTGCCGGCTGGGGTTAAACCATGACAGGTATAGAAAGTGTTTAAAAAACACCATTATAGTAATTTTTCAGTTGAGTTTAACCACATATAGAGGAGATAAAACAGATGATTAGAGAAAAACAAAACAAAACCCCAAGCCCCTACTTTACCTTCAAATACTTGATGATTGTTCTTGAGTAGTGTCTGCAGGCCTCCATATTCACTCTTTAGCCTTTTTAAAGTCTCTTTATTTAAATGTTCTGCTACTTCTTTCAAAGAAAGGCTTTCTGCAATAAATAATGGTGTAGCTATTAAAAATGTATAAATTTTCTTAAGATTTTATATATAACTTCTATATAAGTTAATGATTATGAGCAGAATCTATGAATTATCTACCAGTACTGCAGTAATTTTGTACTCCCAATATCATGCGTAATATATATTTTATATGTATATTGTCTGTAAAATAGCAGCTTTCATTCTACAGGACTAAAGTCAGAATTTCCACAGTAAGACGCATTTTTTTTTCCCTGCTTTTTTTACAGTAGCATATCACCCTCATTGCAATAAGCACTGTTTACATGCATCTAATTAGAGATGAGAGAACGACTCAAAGGATCTCCTGTAACAGTAACACATGACAAGCTACAGGGAGTAAGTAATAAAAATGGATGGAGGAAAATGGAAAGATAGTAGTAGTGAGAACTGAATGCTTATAAATTTAACATCAAATTCTATGCTTTATTCCTAAGACTAAATTAAAAATTCCTAACCATGCCATAACCAAATGGCACTTCAAAGACTTTCTTACACAATTCTTACAGAATTATAGCTAGTTATTATGCAACTATCCAAAAAGAAACTTAATATTCTCCCCAAACAGATGTAGAGTGTTCTGCTTTGGTAAATGGGGAGGAGTTCTGGGTTTGGTTTGCGTTTTTTAATAAAAATTGATTCTGTCCTAGTGTTTAAGTGTAGAGGGGAAAAAAACCCACACCAAATTCAAAATATTCTTATATGCCTTATCTGCATCCCAGTGTGCAATAAAACATGGGGGGCGGGGGGGAAGCCTGTGATTGCA
>JAVJGG010000054.1:36701350-36712644 GCA_035590195.1 Aviceda cuculoides | reverse complement strand
TACTAAATTTACAAACACATAAATTCACTGGAAAAGGCACCTTCTACCACTAAAAGCAAAAGATAATGTAAAGGAAAGACAATCTCACCTCCTTGATTCCAGGTATTTCTACTTCCACCATGCATGTTAGAACATGATTTTGGGGGGGCTGCATTTAACAGCAAGTTTGCCACATTGAGAACCACATCATCTACAAAATCTCGAGGGAGGGAAGCACAATTTCTGATTTGTTCTACTTTTTCTCTGGGTTGAAATCCAGGCATCCAAGTTGTACCAGCAGTCTCAGTCTCATTTTCAGGAAGTTCTGAGCCTGCTTCTTTGCATAAACCATCAGAGTGATCCTTATGATTAAATCCAATTTTTCTGTCACACATGACCACAGCACAGGTCTGACGATTATTAATATACTGTGTTATCTGCTTGTCAATCAGAGCACGTTCTGTAGGTGGATAGATCCTGTTTTTTCCAATAAGGCTTACCTATTGTAATAGAAACAGATAAATCACTATTTCCACAGAGTCCCATACTTACACACAGACCCCCAACCTGCACATGTCTTATGCAGGCTTCTAAATCTACCTACAGGAGACATCCATTCAAACTCAATGCTCGTTAACAGCTGAGGGGTTTTTAATTCTAGTTTTCAAATATTGGTGCCACAGAAGAAATCAAGTAAACCATAATCCATCATACCATACAAGCACACAGCAAAAAGATTGTTCCTGACCCTCGTATTATTTACAAAATTACAGCTGGACAACTCTTCCTACTCTGAAAACACTTCACTTTGAATTTCATGGGACATGAAAAATTAAGTACAAAAAGAGAGTACAAAAGAAAAAATTAAGTACAAATAAGCAATATAGGCAGCTGGAAAAAAATAAGGAAAAAATTAGTTTTGTAAGTTTTCCATCCTATAGGGTGGCATAAGAAATAACCATAAAATCTTCCATTCTTTCTTGTCTTCAGGATTGTACCTAGGACGTTAAGAGCAGAATACCCAAGAAAACAATGAGTATTTTTAGTCTCTCTTCAGAGCATTTGTCTCAAGTAATGCAGCTGACTATAGCCTGGTCTTACAACAATAATAATGAACAAACAATAATAATGAACAAAACATCCATATGCTTCAGACAGCTAGCAGCTTTAAAAAAAGAAAGACAAAAGCCCTACACAAAATTACCCTTTTTGTTGATGGAATTCTAAGGCAATCTTCTTCCACGTGAAAGCCGCATACAGATCCCACTTGGGCAACAAAATCAAGATACTCTCTGTACTGAGTTTTCTTGCTTTGTCTTCGGCTGTATTTTCCATGGAAATCAAAGAAGCAACATGGCAGCACAAAGTAGCAACATGAATAGGAAGACCTACAAGAAGGATAACAAACTGCTGAATGGAAAGTTATTTCAGAGAACACACAAAATTAACAAATAACCCATGAGATACAAGCAACAATGGAAGTTTTTATTAAGTGACAGAGCTTCATTAAGTAATATTTATATGTTCCTCTTTCAGTAGATTAGCATAATCAAAAATACTGTTTCACAAAGTATTTGCTATAGCAAATTACTGTGACAACTTGGTTTGCAGGACTAAATCTCTAGATATTAAACTATTGCAGCTGGTTGTGAAGCGCACAATGGTTCAAGGAAAAGCAGAACCAACAGCAATTTAATTTAAAAAACAACAACAACAACAACAAAAACCCAAACAACAGATTCATATCTAAAGAATAAAAATCAGTTCTGGTTTTTGAACTTCAAAAGCAAAATGCTGTACTGACTTCTATGAGAAAGTAAATACTACATCTGTGCCTCTCCACAGGAATAGAAACATTTTGTGAAAATAATCAACTGGCATCAAAAGCAGTAGGTCCTGCAAGGACAGCAGGTGTGGCTTGCAAAAGTGACAAGTTTTCACCAAGCCCACATAGGTAATTATGTTTTGAGGTGGGTTTTTTGTGTGGTTGTGGTTTTGTTTTTTTAATTCCTTCCCTCCCACTCCCCTCCCTTCACAAATACCTAGCTGCAATTACAGGTATCCATGGTGTTAATTCATCTGAATGGTTTCCTATGAGCCAGTCAGTATCTGGAAAGAGATGACTGTCACCTGGCAAGATTGTAGACTCCTAAAAAACCAAACAATACATCAACTGAATTTTATTACAGGTTTCTTTAAATGCATTTTATTTGTTAATAAAGCACTAAGCAGCAGTACAAAATTACATGAGCTGACAAATACAAGGTGAATAAGAACTACAGACACCAACAAAGTCTTCCTCAGTCTGCACTTTTACCAGGTAGTAATTTTTTACAGCTACAAAGATATAATTTAGCAACAGCTACACACAAAATATTGGTCAAAAAGTGGAATAACAATTCTGATCAAGGTATCTGGCACCCCAAGTATTTCTAAACAATAAAAAAAAAAAAACATACATCAGATTATGATTTCTTGCCATTCTCCTTCTATCACCTGTATGTCTGGACTCAATTTTTCAAAAAGTCACTTCATTTGCTATATCTTACAGTTCTAGGACTCACACAGCTTCACTACCATCTTCTGTTCTCTCATGGACTCTTCCCAAATCAAATCCTAATATAGAGAACACCAGTCTTCACACCCTATCACTCACTTATAATAAACCTAACACTTGCCCTTGTCTATGTTGCCATTCCATCCCCTTCCAAGTTGTGTCAAGACTACCTTATGACACATGCAAAATCAGGAGCAAAAATAGGAAACAATAGGTTAGAGAAAGAAGGCTTCTTTGGTGGCCTTTAGAATAGCATTTTGCTTCATGGAAATTCAATACATATGGATTGAGGAGACATCAGCACAGAATTCTTCCCACAAACAAAAACCCCAAATAAACAAACAAACAAAACCCCACAAAAACCCCAAAGCAACCACCAAACAGGATGAATTCTTCATACAGGTTGAATTTTAAAAGTTCTAGAGTGTCTTTAATGTTTCTCTCTCACACACACGTTTTTTTACCTGGAACTAAGTTCAGCAAATAAAGTACTCAAAGATGTTGATACCATGGAAGGAAGTACATACTATTCTCTAAAAACATGTATGAATCTCAAAGAATTATTGGGCAGATTTGAAAAAAAAATTTAAATTTGAATCTCCACTGACCTTTAGGAAAAGTCCTGAAAATGATGTCCACACTCTCTTTTTACATACAAAATGCATGTTTTATGAGCTCAAAATTCATGTGTATATGCAAAGTATTATCTGTACAGGAATTTAAAAAACCAAACCCACTTATTAGGGAATTTCAGAAATCTCAGACTACCTCTGTTACATCCAAATTCCCCTCTTCAGAAAGCACTGTGTTAGGTGTCCTAATTATCAGTATGGTGTATTATTGTTCACTTTAAATACTACATCTCTGACCATTTTTAGTTCTGTATATACATTTCTAGATAATATAGGAAACAAAATAATTTTTGGTAGGATAGTAGGTGTTAAACCAAGTGTTTGATAAGTGTTTTCTTATGGTAGATTAAACAAGTTACTCCTATGTTACCTTTCAGTTTTGATCATTCAATTTAGACATAGCGTGAATTACCACTCCCACAGTCCACTTTTTGACAGTCACCCATAATCAAATTTATATTCACCATGTCTGACAGCAGTTTGGCAACAGAGAGTGCTACCTGTTACATTCATTTTTATTGTTAGAATTGGCACTGAATGTCACAGATGGCAATATTCATCCTGCAACTCATGCTTTAAGTAAAGATCAAAACAAAATAAGCTTTGAGGGTAACAAAAGGCTGTGAGCAGGTGCTTTCTCCTTCTGTGGCTCCTGTGGCTAGAGCGGTAGATTGTAAAATCATTTCACTCTTCCTATTCATTATATAACTCCTTCCCACATAAATTAGTGCTTTCCTTACATACATATTTTAGATATTTTTATTGTTTCTGTCTGGCTTTTTCAAGTGTTCTCTGTGGGTTTTTTCCCCTCTCGTTTTCTAAAAGACAAAAAACCATCCTTTTCTATTTTGTTCCCTCATGCTGCAGAGAGGGACAGCTGATGCTCAGAAGTTTCCCTATGAGTCAAGAAATCTGAGAAACTGTAAACAGCCAGACCTTAATATGAAATGAATGTAGAGAATTCAAAGATTACCACAATACAGAAACATGGGCAGAAAAAGGAATTTATAACATGAAGGAAAAGAGAAGATGCTGTTTGGTATGATCAGAAGTGACTTAATATAGGAACAAAAGAGCACCACAGCTTGATGTTTTGGATTGTTTCTTGAAGCCTTTCAGTAAGATCTTGTTGCAGACTGCAGCAAAGGAATCTGGCAGTCTGTACCCAAAATGGCAGGGTAGCAAAGAGAAGGCTGCACAAGACTCTGAAAGCCCCACGTCCCATCTGTGAAAACTGCTGCTCCTTTTTTGATTTAATGTGAGTTGTTAGTATCCAAAGATATGTTGAATTAACTTTTAAACAAAACTACTAGAGGGTAACTACAGGTGGAAAATTATTTTAATATGTTGGAAGCTGACAATTTTTGAGACAAAAGAGGGAGAAATTTTAGGAGACTAGAGAACAAAAAACCAGAAACACCTCACCTCCAAATGGCAACTGTTCATCAGTACCACACTTTAATGAATATCAGACCAAGAACAGCTGGAGTTAAAGTGAACGTTCCTGTGCTCAAAATGTTCCTTTTCTCATAAAAATGCTACTCTAGAACTTGAAATATGATCCCTCTTTCAGACTCATTTCCCTGTTCATTTTTTTGAAGGCTATTATTGCAATTATTTCCCACAAGGTCAGTACAGCAGATGATTGGCTCCTTTGAGGTTCAACAACAATTTTGGCCCCAAACCAGCACATAGCACTAGAAGGTCAGAATCACTTTCAAGAATAAACTACTCACAACTTTGGATACTAATATCTTTTATGAGGTACAGTGGTGCAAACAAATCTGCTTAATATTGATCCTGCAGTAAAATCAGAGATTGTTTCATGGTGTGCATGTCTGTACATGCAGTAGGAAGTCACGCTAGTCCCCTCAGCTAAAAAAATCAGTAAGTTGCAAATATGCAAGGGCATGATACAGCATTGCTCTCATAATTCCCATTACAACTTACTTTACAGTCCCACAAGACCTATGGGTGGCATCATATCAAACCAATAGATCACTTCAGACAACTGTCTGCAACCTGGTACATTTGATTACATTTGCATCAACACAACCTGAAGCAATGAACAAATGAATAAAGTTACATATCAGTAAGATTGACATACATTTGCATAATACCTCTAAATGAGTTTCTGGTCCATACACGTCCCATATTTTTCTTCTCCTCACATCAATTCCTCTACCTGAATGCTGAAATATTTGAACAAAAAGTATCATTTTTAAGTACTACTTTTAGCAGAAACTGTCAAACAGGCTCACTAAATGTATGTATTAAGACATTATTTCATTCACACTAAAATTTAGACACATAATGAAACACAGCTTCACCATTTCAGGCAGAAGCTGAATACTTTTAATCCCTTCTTGCCCTTCTAAATGTGAATGGAATGACTAGGAAACATTAAGAATATATCTGGTTTGAAATTCTACCTGGGCACACCTATTGAGACTGCTCTTGAAAATCTGGATCTCTACAAAAGTAAAAGCAGAGGTATTGTTTCTTGTTTGTTTTTAAAATATCAAAACCTTTCATAAGGCAAGTAATACTGTAGCACCCACAGCGCTCAGAGAAAAGTGCTATTCTAAGTAGTCCTTGCTGGAGAACCACCTTTCAACTAGGTCAGTTAGCCTGCTGGAGTCCAAGCACGCTTTTCCCTGTGTGAACTGATAGGAAGAGGAAATAGGACTGGAAACTAAAGCAAGAAATAAAGAATTCATAAGTAATAATATTTGAACTTCAAGAAGCCTGTGCAGAACTAGCCAAAATCAATTACTAAAAAAGTCTCATGAAACTCTCACATATAATTTTTTGACAGTCAACAATGTTTGTCAGTGCTGACCTAATGATGTTAAGAAAATAAATGTCTACAGGGAAAACAGCATCTTGTATTAGATCAATTTTTCTGGCCACACAAGCATAGAGAGGTTGTGTTATCCATCGATCTAATAGGAGATACTAATTTCCTCTACAAATTTTACCATGTTGTTCCAAAAGTGGAAAATAGTTTTCTGAAACAGACAGACCCAACTTCACTGGGTTTTGTTCAATTTCACTGACCTTTGTTTGTTATTGTTTCAGAAACTATGCCTTAAGAAACTGAATTTTGCTGTTGCCACATTTTCACTCCCAAAAGCACAGTATGTTGTTAGGCATTTTTACCATTAACAAATCCCAGGACTGTTTTTGAAGATATTGAAAAATATTTTCAGGACATGACAAGTAGAACTTAATTTCTATAAAATTAAGCTCATGAAAAACATCTTGTGAGAGAGAATCTCTATGTTAAAATTCCCCATTCCTTTTTGGTTCGCCTATAGCATAACTAAATTACATCATTACTTTTTCTTTTCACTCCAAGTTTCTTACCTCAGAATAATAGCCTTGAATTGAAATGAATTGCGCTAATAAAAATAGATAAATAACTGAAAGGTTTCTAAAGCTCTGCTAAGATTTTCTCCTGGTAACTAGAGTGACCAAATCCTATTTTACCTATATGAATTAACTGAATCCTGGCTATCTGCATGCCCGATAAAAGAAAAGCATAACAAGAATATTGACCTTCTGGTTTTTAATTATTATTTTAAAAAAGCACTCTATTTACCCCTTCATTGTTTAGAATATGAACCAGCAGACCATTTCCACATCCAAGATCTACAAATGACTGTTTCTTGGTCAACCCTTTTTCCTTTCTCTCTTCTTCCCAAAGAATCTAAGACAAGAAAAGAAAACATTTTAGACTTCTGCTCTGAAGTTTCCTTGCAAGAAAGCAGCAAAGATTATTGGAAATTAAAGGAGAAAGATGGGAGAGAATGCGGATGTAACAGAAGACATTCACTGTACTCACAGAGAAAATAACTTCAGAGGAGAAAAAAAACCTCGAAAGCCACTAAAACTGTTTATGGAGAGGGGCAGGAATTATGTTGCAAAATATCAATCATTTTGCTAAGTGCTAAGCACATCCTCTGCTCCCTTCTGAGTCACTGGAAGTTGAAATTAATCAAGGCTGTACAACCCTGGGCTAGACTGAGCATAAATGTAAAATAAGCTGCTAAAACAAAGGGTGCAAGAGATGAACAGAGGATGCAAAGGAAGTAGCAAGTAAACTTCAACAGTGTCTCTGCAAGTAACACCACGGAAGCATTTTTATCCACTCCATTAAAGAAAGAATTGGTGGCAGAGCTGAAAATAAAAACCAAAACGTTCTTTGTAATCAGTTGGCTATATATTGGCACGCGTAGCATCACCTCCTACTGAACAAAGTGTAACTTACCTAGCAACAGTCAGCTACCCCAAATTCTACATCAGCTAAAGGGACCCCAAAGCTCTTAGCCCAATTCTAGTCCCTGCCCTGTACAAAAGTAGTTACTTTTACGTAGTTATGTAATTCATAATTAGATAATAATCAGATGTTTGTCTGCAAGGCATGGGTTAGCCTCTTATCACTGTCAAACTCTTTTTCCTTCAATGAGAAGCTACAGGGCACACATTCATCAACTCTGCACACATTTTTTACTATGACTAACAAAAATCCTCAAGAGTATTTAACCACAAAAATTAGTATTTGTAATGTTGCTACCTGTTAATTTGTCAGTTTTGCTAGAGGGAAGGAAGCTGCAGATAATCTACGAGATTATCAGGCTATGTTTACATTTTTAGATGTACCAATCATTGCACTTTTTTCACTCTAGGCTGTATCCCGGAAATCCCTAATCACCTCCTACACAGATCACACCTACCCTCCATCCCCTGCTGAGCTTCTCACGATGCAAATTGAATAGCTACTTCTTCAGGCATGTGCCTAGACAGTAGGTGACCTTAATACAACTGCGGACTAAAATGAGGTCACATGTAGATGACGTAAATGCATAAAAATTTAACACAGGACCTACCCTCTCTTAACTACCTGTTTAACGTACTTCTAAATAATGAGTTGTTATATACCATCACATAGATACCTGAAATTTTTGCAAGGAGGCTATGTTAATAATACCATACTTTAAGCTTTTATTTATATAAGCCAGTTATTGGATGACTTTAATAACTTTTTGAAAACTACTGTTACATCAGCTAAAACACATTATCACTGTAAACTAGCACTCGTGCATAAAAATTCTGTCATTACAGAATCTTCTTGTGGCTACAACTAATTTTCAACACCTAATATTATCACGGTGGTAAAAAAGGTAAAAGATAAATCTACTGTATAGCTCTTTCCACAAGCCAGTATCAGAGATTAGAATAGTTCCGTTGGAAGGGACCTACAACGCTCATCTAGTCCAATTGTCTGACCACTTCATCATGGTCATTTCTCTGATGTAAGAAGTTCTGTCACACCAACGTGACAATCAAGATTTTGAGAGGAGCACAGGTCAGTCAGGCTTCCTCAGACAATTTAAAAAATCTTCATGGGAAAAAATGGGGTTTCTAATTTTAAACAGTCAATTATCAAAATAAATTAATCCTCAACGAGTTCTGCAAATGGGCTAACTTACTTATAAATACTGATTTAGAGAAGATGCACGAGGTATCTACATTATGACTTATTATACATAATTCCCTGAAATGCTGCAGAGAGTACTACCAAAGAAGATCAGAATACAACCACATCTTGAATAGTTATAGACATGAATTCCACTTTCAGTTTGTTATGCTTGAAAACATTCTGATAAGAACTTTGTCTCTCTCTTAAATGAGAACAAAAGAAAAAAAACAAAACCCACCAAAAACAAGCAAAAAAAAAACCAAACCAAAAAAAACCACCCAACCCCAAGAAAACCCACATCCTTTGTCCTACCCCTTTCCTTTTACATTGTATGCCTTTAATAACTTCAGGTCATTCTGTTTTAAAAAATACCACAACTATAAAACGAAAATACTGATTTTCTTTAGACAGGTTCTACTATTAGGAAATAGAACCTTATAGAATATCACTAGTCAAAGCAGTTCCCTACCAGCAAGTAACTGGCAATGGCAACATCTTCATAAACAAATTTCTCAGGGTCTGTCACTTCAGGCCACACCTTCAGAAAAAAAATACGAGAAAAATTATTTTCTGCACCATCTGAAATTACTGCAGGAAGTGCTCAGTTAGAGCAATCTGGATACTCATCCAGTTCAATAGGTTTCTGCACTTCACAAATTTTGCATTTTAACCTAATTAAAAATACACACAAAGAATATAAATAAAGACTGTTTGATTTTGTGAGTCACACAAAAGAATCATGGCATAAAGCGTATCTGCTGTCATCCAATCAATAAAGTTTCCAAGAACATTATGGCTCCATACGTGCAGGTCACAACAAGGAAACTGCTGCATCTGTTCTGTAGTAGAATATGCATCCTTTTGCTTAACTCTCTCAGAAGACAAATGCTTATATTATTCCTGTCATGTGCAACACTGATAACACGAACATTTGTAAATTTATTTTCACAACATAACAGGCATAGAATTATCCTGGCTCAACAGAACACGAAGAGTCAAAATCTGAAGTAGGAAGACAGAAAGTGGAATTATTATCCGCATTGTGTAAATGAGGAATTGAAACAAAGATTAAAATGCTCAACACTACACTGTCTACTGCAGAGCTAAAGACTCAACAATTGCCTTACCCACAAGTCCAATTTTCCTCTCATCTACATCCCTCTATTAATACAGAAATATCAACCGCAGAACCTTTCAACATTTTCACAACATGTTTTATAAAAGCATTTACCAATTTTTTTTTGCTTGTAGCTAGAGTCTGGTGTATAATGATATATGCATTACTTCACACAGCACTTAAGAATATCACTGTCATTTATTGGGATCCCCAGGATAAAACAATAATACAAAATTGCTCCTCTAACTCAAACACATGTTAACATAGCATCCAAATTTTAAAAGAGTAATAAGAAATTTAACCTACTTGCTAACCAGTGCTGTTCCCAGACTTTTTCAGGTTTTGGAGAAGAAGGTGCTTTATTTATGCCTTCTAGTGTGGATGATTTACTATTTACATCCACTGACCTACTGTTTACTTCTTATCAGAAGGGATACATTCTGGAAAATACCCAACTCCTCCAGATATTTAGTGTGAATTTGGCTCCAAATCTTGCTTTTCCAGTTCAGTTCTTCCAAATACTAAATTGTTAGTACACAGACACAGAACAAAAGCCCAAAACACAAAACCATTAAAACATACATTTCAATTAAATTGCTTCTTTTATTAACAAAAAAAGAATTTAGCAAAAGAAACAGTTTCACTAAAAAAACAACAAAAAATATAGGAAAGCATATTATTACTGCATTTATTGCTAAACTTACCTTTACCATCTCTTTGTATTTTTCTTTAAGGTTTTGATAAACCTTGCTGTATTTTGCTACAGAAATGAGTGAGAGTGTACTTTTAAACTCACTAGGCTTTTGCTCTACAGACCATTTAGCCAGTTTGGACAAAAGTTCATTTCCAAGCCATGCTAGTTTGGGGTATGCAATTCCATCTGAAAACCAATCTTCTGGAAACGGAGCTACAATAGACAGAGACCTTAAAAAATAAAAATTTTGTATAAATACAGTGTCTTTCATTATTTCAGCCACCTCAAATAGAGAGAAAACAATGACTAAGTGGAGAAAATCAGCAGACCAAACAGAGGTATAAAAGTAGACTGGAGAAAAAGGGAATATCTAATACACAAAACCAAAAGGAAAAATAAAAGCAGTGAAGTTGTTGCCGAAAAACTCGGAATAAAGAACTTATCAACACCAATTTAGTGTAGATAAGCAGATACTTCTTTATTAACGGCCAGGTGCGCGGGCAAGTCCTCTCACGAACCACACACACCTGAACATCAAAATCTTACAGCTTATATTGAAATTATTCATACATATTCATTAGATTTCCATGAAATGTTATGCATATTCATTTGCTTTCTGGGAAGTTATTAGCATATGTAAATGTCCTTTACGCAGGAGCATTGAAGGTCTCTGGTGGTCCTCGGGAGTCCTCTGGTGGTCTTTCACAGTCTTCCTCACTTGTATGCTCCTTGACCACTTTTAGGTGATTCTGTGCAGTAGAGTTTCACCATCATCCATGTTAGTTTACATAAAAATGCATACTATGTCCATTCTTATTTTTAACCTTTCT
>JAVJGG010000054.1:36672784-36697831 GCA_035590195.1 Aviceda cuculoides | reverse complement strand
CCGCCCCAAGCCGCTCTCGCCTCCCCACCCGGCGGCGAGGGGGGGAGATGCTTCCCCGCCCTCCCCGAGCGGCACCGTCCCCTCCGCCTCGATGGCGGCGCCGCACAGCCGCCTGTTGGCCACCTGCGGCTTCTCCAGCCAGACGCGCACCGCCGCCCAGAAGCCGTGAGGCAGCGCGGCGCCGCCATCCCGCACAGCCGCCGCCCCCAGCAGCCCCATGGCCGCCCGGCTAGACTCGTCGCCGCCGCCGCGCAGGGGGAAGAGGCGGAGCGCGTCGCAGGCTGCTCTCGTCAGTTCCCGAGGCGGGGACGGCAGCCGCAGCAGGTAGGTACCGCGTCCCTTCGGTCCGGGCTGGGGCTCGGAAGCCCCAAGCGAGGCGGGCGCGGGCTGCCGCCTCACGGCGCAACGGCCGCGGTCAGGGCGGGCGGGAAGCGGCTCCTGTCAGCCCTCCCCGGGGAGCCGCACCTGCCGCCGTGTGGGGCGCGGCGAGAAACTGCTGCTGAAAAATGCGGGGTACCCACTGCTCCCAGGAGCAAACGTGGGCTGGAGGATTTTTACCGTATTTATAGCTTCTGTTTGAGGAAGGTCTGTATCGTTGTGACAGCGGCTGCGGTACCTCAGTGTAGAAACGCCTTCCTGAAAGCGGACTCGAAACTGGGAACGCTGACTAACCTGACAGGCACCCAGCTGCCCGACTTTTCAAGGAAACAAATCTCGGTACATTTTTTGTAGTAAAAAAACCAGTACAGTACGTAGTTTGTTTGTTGTTTGTTTTTTGTTTGGTTGTTTTTTTTTCCCCCGCCGAGCAGAAACGAGGTCCCGCCCTGAATTTAGGCAGTTCAAATAGAGGTTGTGCAATGAAACCTGGAAGGACTCCTAAAGGAGCTGTTTACTTCCCTGCCCTTGAGCTCCTCAGTGTTGTCCTTCTCTGAGCAACTGCCATCACCAGTTTTTTATTTTATTTTCTAGCGGCTCTGCATTTGTGTGTAATGGTATTTCTGACAGAATAAGGGTACAATATCGTTATTATTGATGGCTGCCGAGTGTCTGAGCTGTGTTATCGTTATGCAAGATAATTGATAATAATACACTGCAAACTGAAATATTCTCTTGTGATTTGTGTACCGTTGTTGTCCAGTCATGAATTTGAATTGCTAGCAGGAGCACCTTCCACATAAAAAGGTTTTGAACTCAGCATTTCTCAGTGAAATTGCAGCAGTTCTCAACAAGTTGAAAGTAACATGCGTTATTTTTTATTGCCACATCCACACACAGATTTCAAAATGTCAGCGCAAGGCTGAAATTAACATGGAGGTTATTCTTTAGGGCACTCCTTTGTTACTTCCCTATTGTTACTGTCTGTTTTGCTTTCCTAATTAGTTTTGAAACTGTTTGCTTGGAACCAAACTATATTAAAACATTGAGCGAAGACCAAGAGAGAATTGTAATTTTTTTGAAGTACAGGATCCTGTTTTATGAATGCTTAAGTTTTCTCATTTGAGCAATCTCATTGATTTGCAATGTAAGTAGATGTAATAACTGCAATATTTTGATGTCATTTTTTCTCTGTTCTGAGCCAGAAGCCTTGAACTTCTGCCAGATTCGCCTGTTTTCCAGTTTAAAAAGTAACATCTGTTTATTTGGCTTCAGGTTGAAATGCTCTTTTTCAATGCCTTTCCCCCCCCTCCCTTTTCTTTCCAAACCTGTTGCTCAGTACTGGAACTGCACCTTCCGGGAACCAATTTGGAAGTCACGTGCAGAAATACTATCCTGCAGTCCTCTTCTACTATGTCTGTACCATCCAGAACTAGAAAATGACCCCCATAAGAGGATTAGGTTGAAAGAAAAGAAATGTAGCAAGGACATATATCAAGATGATGAGGAAGAAAATGTGATGGAAAAAGTAGAATACCAGACTAGTAGTTTCTGTACTTTTATCATGTTCATAGTCCATACTGAGCCCTTGGCCAACCCTGGGCCTGGATGTTCTCCCACTACCTTTGAGAATTGCTTCTTCCAGCCAGTCCCCTTGTTAATGTAGCCAGCTTCTGTTCCCCTGCCCAATCATTTTTGCATCTTGCAACCATAACACAGATCTCTGCCATCTGTATGAAGTGACAAATTGCTGGGTGTGATAGGAGCAGGTAGCAGCAGAGGGGACTCTGACATCTACTTCTGGAAGCAGCAGAGGCATAAGCCTTCACTCTTTGGGCCAGGTCATAACACAAAATGACATTCCCCTTCCCTCCAAAACCAGTGCGATTGTACCTACAGATAATGAAATCCTGCTGGTTCTGTAAAGTTTTGCAGTGCGCTTGCATGACCCGTATATATATACACAACAAAATGCCAGCAGACTACATGGGGCCTTACTGCTTTTGATCACATACGCAAGAGTCTGAGGCCAACTCGGCACAGAAAAGATAAGTGTATTCAGAAAAAAATGTGTAGTGGCAAGACAGACTAAGAATGTTGTAAGCCCCAAATAACAGAAATGCAAATTTAAACTTAGGGAAGGAAGAGGGAAGAATGAAGTGTGGTTGCGAAGTTCATACTTTGTATTATTTAAAATTTATTCTTGAGTATGGCAATATGACACTTAAGTGCATACCTCTGTCCTTACAATTTTCCAAAACTGCATCTTCTGTGTAGAAGAAATGCCCTATAGTTTTATGTGTTTTGTAGAAGTCACTACTGTGATAGTTTTATTTTACTTCATTTATGCTGGTTTAATCTGTACCTTTTACAGACCCATTGCAGACAGGGCCTCCTGCTTGTCCCATTTGCCTGTTCTATTCAAGTCAATGTTAGCCATAGACAGCATGTTGATATTGCTCTAGTTCAACAATTCTAAATGTTCACCATATCAAAGCAATGGAATAGTATACAGAGCTGGAGGTGTTTATGTTTCCCCTGTGTAAAGCCACGTGTTTGTTTCTGAGTCACATTCCTAATGGCCTCGGCAGATACACCCTGGTAGCATAGTGCTCACATAGCCAAGTAGATCTGTGGGAGTTAGCCCAGTTCTGGACAAGATTAAATCACGCAAAGGAGATGCAAATATGCAGAATTTTACAGAAGTTTGTTTCTTGCAATTGGGGTACATGAAATAAAGGTTTTATTACCCACTTACTCTTTCATATATTCAACCAGTGGAAGATAAGAGCAGAGTTCCTATTGTTTCCCTGATGTCTTCTGCCTTGTGTTTATGCATGAACAGTGGCTCATCACTTCAACTATATAAAAACAGACCTTAACGCATAACCGACGTCATTTCATTAAAAGTTGTTTAAATGTTAACTAGTAACGTGGAGATAAAATGGGCATCTCCTGCATTTGGACAGGGCTTTGTATGCGTATTTGGGTACTTTCGTATTTTACTATTTTGCATTTAAGTTAGAAGCAAGTTAAGAATTGTTCACAATATGTTATTTAAGACGTTATTTTTTTTGTCTGGATCTTTTATCTCATCCCCTTTTCTTATCATGGAATATTAACCAATGGTTCCCCTGTTTCATATTTTGCTTATTTCAAAAGGTTTAGCTCATATTTTAATAACAAAGACCATGTTATTCATTTACATTTGATCAAAGGCAATTTTCTTCTTAGTTTGTACCAGGCCAATTGAATTAGAAGAATGGAAGGGCAAGGTTTTAATTGGCTCTGAACTGCTGTACTCATACATTCGAACAAGTCTATGGATTTAATTAACAACCCTTTTGATTTCTTTTTATTATTAAAAATAAGACATCTGCGGTGCTTCGGTTTGTGATATATCTTTCCTTGTTTGATGCAGTTTAGCTAACAATGGCACCTACACCGAATCCAAAAGAACCCACTGGCAACCAAAGTTCATGGGAAACTTTGCTACCAGATTTCCCTAAAGGACCACTTTGCAAATATCGTAAAAAAGCTTCCTTTAACTGGAAGGAGATGGCAGTGTTACTAGATGGTGAAGATATCATCCAGCTTAAGGTAATCTTTGCAAGAATTGTAAGCATGTGTTAATTTTGGAGATATCAGCAGAAGCAAGTGTACAATTTTCAAAGGAAGGGTGTTTAATAATACTCTGGAGATATGCAGCGTGAAGAAATTGGTTTTGCATATCCAGTTTTCAGAGCAGAACTGAACTTTTAAGCAACCTACTTTGCTGTCTCATAAGGCTCATGTTACTGAACATCAGTACAGAGGAGACCAGCAGGTACTATATTACAGCATTCATTTCAAACAGAACTATATTCTGCTGTATTTCTTTACTGATTGCATTAAATCATATATCCCATGGTTTTATAGTGCACTTAAGCTGAACTAAGTTGATGCCACTGTCAAACATAGTATATCTGTCTTCCTTTCACTGACATAATTTCCTGCAATCTTCTGTGCTTGCATTAATGCTTCTGTGGCATTGCAGTTGGACAGATTAGCATGCCTACCTTGCTGAAAGCTAACTCTACCAAAAAAAGAGGTTAATTGCAGCACAAGAGATGCTGTGGGAGTGTATGACTTGGAGATGGAGGAGGAGACAGAAGTGACCTTTTTTTGAAGGTGGTATAGATTTAGTGGATTTAAGCTAATCTTGAACATTCCCCATAATTATTAAAATTCTAGAAGGTGGATCAGAGAAATCAGAAATGCCTTGTTCTGCATCTGACTGATATGCTTAAGAGCATAGAAAAAACGCACGTGTCATGTGTCTGAGGGAGTTTCAAAGCTGTGTGAGCAAGTAGTATTGTTCATACTGAAAGAAGTGTATTGGGTCTGTCTGAGACAGAGTTAATTTTCACCATAGCAGCCCTCATAGTGTTGTGGTCTGTATTGGTAGCTAGAAAGATGTTGGTAACACACCAGTATTTTGGCTACTGCTGAGCAGTGCTTGCACAGCAACATACCCCCAGTCTTACCACTAGACTGGAGGTGGGCAAGATCTTGGAATGGGACATAGCCAGGACAGCTGACCCAAACTGACCAAAGGGATATTCCGTACCATATGACATCTGCTCAGCAGTAAAGGCTAAGTAAAAAGAGGAGGAGGGGGAGGGCATTTGTTATTTACGTTTGTCTTCCGGAGCAACTAATACGTGTACAGCTCTGCTTCCTGGAAAGTGGCTGGACATCGCCTGCTGATGGGAAGTAGGGAATAAAATCTTTTGTTTTCCTTTGCTTTTGCACAAGACCTTTGTTTTTGCTTTATTAAACTGTCCTTATCTTGACCCATGAGCCTTTCATTACATTTTCTCTCCCCTGTCCAGCTGAGGAGGGGAGTGATAGAACAGCTTTGGTGGACACCTGGCATCCAGCCAAGGTCAACTGCCACAAGAGGGAATTACCCTACCTTTCAAAGAAAAGCACAGGAATGCTGGTTTTCTTCCTAATTGTTGTGTCATTGTCTTCAGAGAGGAGGAAAGGACTTTAAAAACATTTTATAAAGATTTTGCGTAAGGCACTGCACTTTTTTTTCTAAATTACGTGAAAAACAATTAAGAAGATGTGGATATCTTGAAGACACAGAGTTCTGAAGTAAAAAAATGCCATAGTATATCATCTAACGAATTAAATAAAAAGATCCAAATTAAAACATTAAAAGATGCATATCGCCATACTGAATGGCTGCATATGATGGTTCCATTAAATGGAGTACGTTTTTGCTTTCATCTGGGAACAGAGCACTTGTGGTAGCTTGATGGCTTTACCATTATGGCATATTTCTAACAATGTAACCCCTGGAGTTTCACCTTTTTTCTTAGATTGAGGGCCATTGCTCTTTAGATCCTGCTGGCAGCTTCATATAGTGAAATTATGAAGCTGCTGTAAAAAGCAAGTAAGTTTTACCATATTGTTGTCTTACATTCCGAGTGAATCAGTTGCACACTTATTACTTCATGTCAAAGGAGCTTTCATAAAATTTAGCTCTATGAACTGTATATATAATGACAGAACATTTAAATATATTTTTTTAATTCTCTGGAGTTTTGGCTTTATAAATTTACATCTTCCTATCAAATGATGTAATTTGATGCCTAGTATTATCCTAGAAGAACATTAACTTTTTTCGTTAATGTTATTAGATCAACATTCTCATGTCAGTTTTTTCACCCTAAAGAACAGAATCTTCTCTGCTCTGGAAAGTGATCCTCTCTTTGCACATCGTCCTGGAGAAGATTTGTGCCGTGAGAAATATCAGGAGCTGACATTCCTGCGCTGTAAAAGGCTCTTTGAGTATGAATTTCTTACTCAGCAAGAGATCATAGAGAACCCATTAAAGATGGTTAATATGGTCATCTGTATAGGAATGTATGATTGGTCTCCATGTCTCCAGTATTTCTTACATTGCAGTGTAAGTACAGTTCGAAAGGTATAGTGGCGTATATTTGAATGTAAGAGTCTTGTCATAGTGTAATTCCATTGCTTTCTGCCTATTTTATTAAAGCTATATCTTTTCCCAGTCCTTTGTTTTCAAAAATGAAATTAATTTTAACTATTTAGAAGAATCAGATTGCTGTGGGATGAAGTTACTAGATCTTTGTCGTTAAGACCTGTCTCCACTGGAATCCCACCTGGAAAGTAAAGGTGGAGCAGTATAGACAGAGCTGTAGAAAGATATTTTGATGCCTCCAGTTCCACCTTCTTTTGTCCACTCCTCTGCTTCCTCTCTAGGGCAGTAGCAGCCAAAGAACTTGGTTGTTGGGTCCTATTTGGTGGCTATGTCTTTGCTGTAGATACAGGTATCAGAAACTCCCTTGCCTCACCCTCAGCGTGTTGATTCAGGGCAGAATCCAGAAGGAACAGAAACCAGTGTAAAGTTTCTCACTGGCTGGGAGAATCAGTGGCTGGGATTCTGTTCGTCAGTTGCTTACTAGATGAGTCTCTCAGAAAGAATGCTTGACATAGCTGGGCAAATAATATTGGTTGAATTAATTCATTATTACTGTTCACATGGCAGGGGAGGATCTGGAAGTTATAATTTTGTTATGTGAATATCCATCTAGAAAAACTGAAGGTAGCTTTAAAAACAGTGTTCTTGTCTGATCTTGAAGCAGCTACCTTCAGTTCCTAATCCCTTTCAATAAACCAAACTAGAATTGTCTTAAAGTTTTACTTTACTCAAGGGGATATCAGTAAGGACAAGTGGAAAGTGAGCTTATTAAGCATTTTTAAGAGTTTGCAATGAGAGCTTGAATAGGTTAGAGCTGTGAAAATTTCAGTCCTCTGTAAAGAGGCCTTGACAAGATTAAATCCTGACTTACCTCCTCCAGCTATAGTCTTAAGTAGTAGTTTACTGTGCAGCCTACTTTCCCTGGTCTCTTTAATGGAAATCACTATTACAAATTACTACGTACATGCAACTCCCATCATGGGGGCACTGATTTCATTCATAATTCTCTGTTTTTACAGGTATTTGCAGGTACAATTTTGAGTGCTTCTAAGAGGTTTGCAGACTTCATGAAACAGGTTTATAGCATGGAGGTAATATTTTTTTTCTTAAAACTTGTGAGAACTGGGCACCGTCAGAACCATTGCACCACCTGCATGCTTGTGTTATTTCTGATCTCTTTACATACCTAGGTACTTTTAAACAGTGAAAGAAAAGACCAAGGAGCAGATGCAAGCACTGAGCCCTGACTGTCTTCACTGCTAGCTATTATGCCACTTTCCGGATCTGTTTTAGACTGTCCAAGTTAAAATGCAGACAGAGTTCGTGGACTTCTCCCAAAATGCAATATAGATGACACTACATCAGTTTTGTCTCTGTCCACAGTTTTTTAAGAGTACATCCTAGCAAGTTCTGCATGGTTAGACACTCCCACACCTACATCATACACTGTGTAATACATACCCTTTCCATGATGGTATAAATATTCCATTCTGATGCTATAAAATGGAAAATAATAATGTTGTAATGCCACAGAAACACCACAGGGAACCCAGTGAACTCCAGGACCAAGTGCCCTGCAGAATAAGTGTAGCCTATCTGATATAGAAAGAGCCAATCCTAAACAGTTTCTCCTGTCTATGCCATTTGGTCATGTGGGCAACATTCACCGTCTGGCCTAACCTTCTGATTTTGCAAGATATATGTGCTGACCACACCCAAATTGAGCTTCGTGCTTCTTTTGTTACTCTTTATCACTTCTTATCTTTTTTTTTCTTGCCAATTATTCACCTTCCTTGCATATTTAATTTTCTGAAGTTCTGTGTTATCTGTCTGCTCATAGACGGCAATATACTGCTACATAGTTCTGATTTGATACCCCATGTTAAAGATCAGGATGAATTCTTTCAATGACTCTCAGTCTACACAAAAGCCTGAGGATACGTATTTGTCAGAATAATTTTGCCTGAGGCTTCAGGTTTATGTATTTTTTTTTTTTTATTCTCACTTGCTTTTCAAAGGTTTGCTACTGAAGAGTATGTACTACAGGCCAAACCCATCTAGGGTAAAGGATTCCTGTATGCACTTTTCAATGTGGCTTCAAGTAGGCAGCAGTCCCAAATGCTGCTGAGAACCAAGAGTATGCATACATTGATCTGATATAAATTCATCCCCTTCAATAATGCAGGCTATTCGCAATTTTGAAAATAAACAGCCTTATTCTGTTTTTCTCCTAACTTTGGGAGTTCCCAGAACTGCTTGTAATGCAAGCAGAGTGGACGATTTTCACAATGCAACAGTTCTTTCAACCTAGACAGCTGAAAACTTAGTCAGTGGATGTAATAATCTGTACCTGCCTGAGTGAGTCAGCCATCAGCAAAGGAAAGAAGTACCTGTTACCCTACTGCAGGCATGATGTCCCAGCCTTAAGGTTATATTTGATTAGTTTCTTCCAATTGCAAGTTACTTTCCAATAGCTGTATTTGCAGTCATTTGAAAATCTTACCATTTTAATTGCTGTAATAAAGTAGTCTTGAACTGTGCTTTGTATCTCCTTATTTAGATTTTTGGATGTTTTGCTCTGACAGAACTCAGCCATGGAACTAATACCAAAGGCATACGGACTACTGCCACATTTGATCATAACACTCAGGTTAGTCCTTAATGCACAGGAATAATGTTTGACACTGTTAGATGCTGTTATTTGCTAACAGGACAGAATGATTAAAGGATTTATTTGATTAACAAGAAAGAATCAAGTTCAACTCCAAATGTAAGAAAAAAAAAGTCAAATACATTGGAGGGAAGAGTGTTTTGGGGGAGCCCTTGTTCAAGAAAACCAAAAGAGACAAGCATATCATACTTAA
Organism: Aviceda cuculoides; assembly: GCA_035590195.1. Classification (NCBI taxonomy): domain Eukaryota; kingdom Metazoa; phylum Chordata; class Aves; order Accipitriformes; family Accipitridae; genus Aviceda; species Aviceda cuculoides. Next base: position 36,688,594 of record JAVJGG010000054.1, on the reverse strand, counting down.
TGTGCTGCGGGTGCCTCAGTTCAGAGACAAGTCTCTCTCCCCTTTATTTATTTCTAAGAGAAAAAAATGGTTTCCTGCGAAGAATACAGTTAAGGGTGGATGTGGGGATTTCAACAGATAAGCATGTTCCCACACAACTTTCCAGTGTTTTCAAAATAAAAGTCTTCTGCTTTAATATTTTTGACTACTGTAAAGCAGTGCATTTAATACTTGGAATACTTGAAAAAAAGAGGAAAGTGATTCCATTCCAGCAGAACAAAATACAAGAAAGTGAAATGGTTGTCTATCATATATCAATATTTACAATAAATCCAGAAATTTCTGTTTTCTTGACAAATAGTTAATTTAACTTCTGGTTGTGATATAAAATAAGTATAGCCTTCACCTTTGTTGTGTCTCCTAAGGAACAGTTGGACATGCAGATTAAATTGTCTTTTGTCTTTAAATATGAAGGCTTTATATACGAAAATTAGGATTATTTCCTAAGGATTAGAACAAGAAATACGAAAAAGAGATAACAAGACTATTGAAGAGACCAAAAGAACAAAACAATAAACTGCTCTTTCCATTAGGATACTGCTTACTATTCATAATTTATATTCTGAAATCAACACTGCTGCAGAAATAAATTCATTGTCCTAATATTTTTTTCAGTAAATGAATAAAACTCATTGTAGTTTTACATTAAGGGAGAAGAAAATAAAAGTTAAGAGAGGAGGCTGATAGAACTTTCTCTCTTTGTTATGTACTTGCTTGGTTTATGCCAAGTTGAATTTAAAATGTGTTATTTAATGTCCCAAGAAGGTGTGCTCGTCATCTCCCCCAAAGAATGTGGCATTTTATTACACTGTAATATAGAGAACTGGGTGCTATTACTGTCAACAATGTCACTCATATCTGTACATCATGAAGTGGCTTCAAAAGAATGAGAAATGAGAATATTAGATTTGAAACATAAGATTTTGTATTCATCAGTAGGACAACATCCCAGTCTGCATTTTTTTATATACGAGCAGTTTAGTGATCATTTATGCAACATGGACAATTGGATCCCTTTCCAGAAAAAAAAAAAAAAAAAACAACCAAAAAAACCCCACAACTTTGTGCGTTTGGCAGCATGAAAAGTTCCATTTAAATAAATTGAGTTTTATGCTGGTGATGAGTGCACTGCAGTAAAAGTGGCTGAAATGACTAAATCTTTGTTAAGATCACGGAGCTCTGAGTTCAGATTTCTTTTGCATCCAGAAAGCACACTATTTGAAATCTAAAAATCTGAATGCTGAGGCTATGTCTAAATTTCAGGCTACATGTACTCTTCAGAATTCCTACTACTCATGGTCCCCCAGTTGTCCAAACTTGGAAGTGCGCTGCCTTTCATACTGTCAGCCAGGCTTCCTTTCCACACAAAACTGTGTAAGAAGGAGGTGGTCCCTGCATAGAATCCAGCCCTTGAAGTCCCTCATGTGGACTCACAGCTCAGCTTAACCTAAGATCTAGGAAATGCTTCTGAGTCCATCACTTTGCTTTACTTTTTTTATCTGCTTAAATGAGCAATTAAAAGGCTGAATTTCAGGCTTTACAGTGAAGTAACAAACTTTTTCAGCTCTAAATTTTTCCTGGCTACATGTATTCTCTCCAAAGTTAAACACAATAAGAGAGATCTCAGCTGTTGGAGTATAGAATGAAACCCTGGCAGTTAGTGTTTTCAAAACATTACCATGGTCATGAAAAAAAAACCAAAATAGCCGTGTGTTGATTTTTATAATTTATATAATTTGCTCCTTTCTTTTCCTGAATACAGGAATTTATCATCAATACTCCTGACTTTGAAGCTGCAAAGTTCTGGGTTGGTAATATGGGAAAACATGCCACTCACGCAGTTGTGTACGCCCAGCTCTATACTCCTGACGGACAGTGCCAAGGATTACATTCCTTTATTGTACAGGTAGGGTGGAAATACCATTTATCTTTTTTTTCTTTTGGGGGAGAGTGGATTCAAATTAAAGATTTACTGTTATGCTGTTAAGTGTATCCGGCCAGTAGATTCTTTAATTAATGCTTTCCACATTTATTGCAATTGTAACAAGTGTACTGTTTTCAAATGTTCACAGATTTTGTGATGGTTGTACAGCCAGTTTTATACTGTCAGTTTTCTCTAAAAAATTCTCAAAAATACCAAAAAGCTGAAAAGCCTCCAGATTATCACGCTACCTATATAGTTAGAACTAACCTATGCCATATGAAGTCCTGAAAGTTTTGGTTGAGGTTTAAGATGATTTATGTCTGCCAGTGCTACAGGCTGATCTGCATGACAACTGCAAGCTTCTACCACAGAGATCAGTTTAAGATTAAAGGCATCAGAAAACATGGCAATGCAGTAGAGAAGTTATACATAGTAAAATGAACTAGTTGTAGACTGAACAGAATTTATTGCAAAATCAGGGAATATCTCAAAGCTGATTGTTACATAAAAGTTCCATTGATTCCTACTATGTCTGTGTACACCTGAAGAAGGTTTCAATGCTAGTCCGATGAGAGCAGTCATCATTGTTAACACATATTTAACACAGTGATGTAATTAGTGTCATATTGCCAAAGTAATTTTCATTAAGGGATCTATGTCCTGTATGAGAGGATACGAAGGTACAAGTTAGATCCAGGATTATGTTGTTGAAAAAAACAAAGATCTTTCTTTAGCATTGTCCTGGTTTCGGCTGGGATAGGGTTCATTTTCTCTCTAGTAGCCGGTATAGTGTTATGTTTTGGATTCAGTATGACAGTAATGTTGATAACACACTGATGTTTTCAGTTGTTGCTAAGTAGTGTTCAGACTAAGCTAAGGATTTTTCAGCTTCTCATGCCCAGGCAACAAGAAGGCTGGAGGGACACAAGAGGTTGGGAGGGGACACAGCCAGGACAGCTGACCCAAACTGGCCAAAGGGGTATTCCATACCATGTGACATCACACCCAGTATATAAACTGAGGGGAGTTGGCCTGGAGGAGATCACTAACTGGGCATCGGTCAGCGAGTGGGGAGCAATTGCATTGTGCATCACTTGTTTTGTATATTCCAATCCTTTCATTATTGTAATTTTATTATTGTTATTATCATTATTGGTGTCTTCCTTTCTGTTCTATTAAACTGTTCTTATCTCAGCCCCTGAGTTTTACCTTTTTCCTTCAGATTCTCTTCCCCCAGCCAACTGGGTGGGGGGAAGTGAGTGAGCAGCTGCGAGGTGCTTAGTTGCTGGCTGGGGTTAAACCACAACAAGCATTCATAACAGAATACAGAATATTTTGGGAATGTTTTCACTGTTCAATCAATAACTTTCATTGTTCCACAACTGAAATAATGTTTCGTTCCACTTCTATGCAGATTCGAGATACAAAAACTCTCCTGCCGGTGCCAGGTGTGATGGTAGGCGACATAGGAAAGAAGCTTGGGCAGAATGGGTTGGACAATGGGTAAGTCAATCCATTTAAAGGAGGAAACATTCTAGATTATATCACACTGTAGTGGTGCAAATATCCTTCTGTGTCAGTTCTGTCTTTACTTCTGAGGTATTTGCTAGTAGTTTTAAGTTGTTGGTATTTCTAAAAAAAACCCCCACAGATTGAAAAATCTTGAATTTCAGTATTTTCTATCTGAACAACTGTAGTCTTTCAGCTTCTCTCACTTTTTATAACATGAAGTGCCACTGATACTCTGTGAGTATCCCCAAGCATTCCTGCAGTCATAGGCTCTGCAACAATAATAATGAAAAAAAAACCCCAACATCCATTAAGTTCTGAGTAAAGAACTTAATCAGCCTCTCCACCCATCTGGGTGTAAGCCCTTAATTATTTTGTCTGTCAATTTCCAGCCCACAAGGTTTATTGTTAGTAAAGATGTAAGATTAATGAGACCCAGCAGAGAAACCAGATATCTATCTTATTTAAACCATGGGATTTCTGGACTAATCCTGTTCACTGCGGGAGAGAAGGAGAAGGTTAGTTATTTTTTCTGTATTCTCTGTGTACAGTTGAAATAAAAAAGTACCTGGGCTCCATTGCTGAGTTACGGACTTCAGTGGCCTTACTGTGTCTCCACTTTACTAACCAAAGGCATCTGATGGTGAGGAGACACAGTGAGGAAATTGAGGTAGATTTCTGCATTAAAACAGCCATTATGTAAAAATAATTATTTAAACCTCTGTGTTAGTTACATTAGTTACATTATTATATCTGTGTAAAGACAGAGACCTAAAACAGTAAAGGGGGAGTGTGGTGGGGTCATTTCTTTATGCTTCAAATTTACCTCTTTCTGTTGATACAGTTTGTTACAGATGCATGTGTTGTCCTTCATAACATGCCATTGCAGTAAAAAAAGTAGCATCCTAAGGTATCCTGCTTTCAAATGTAGTGGCTTTGACTGGCTTTCCAGAAGGTGATAGGTCTTCTGTAGTTTGTTTTCTGTACCAGCCTTCTCCTGATATCCCAGATAATCTGTAGTGGCAAAAACAGCACCGGCTTTTATGTTTATGTAGCTCATTCTCATTGATTCTCTGTTGCCTGAAGACACAAATGAAATAAAGAAAAAAAAACCATATAGGAAATTAAGTTTTACAGAGGAAAACTGTGAGAAAAGGCCTGGAAAAGAAGGGGGTTTGGGTTTTGGTATATTTGCCTGCATCTGCATTACAGACAAATAGCCACCAGATGGCACAGCAACATGGGCCTGAGTAATCTAAATGTAATTCAGCTTCATATTCCTGTAGAATCGTTCAAATTCTGCTGTTGATTCTTAACTTGCAGCACAGTTTCATGTGCAACACGAGGAAGGAGAAGAGTGTGCTTGTCACATAACATAAAAATGCATGTAATTTTAAAATCTATTTAAACGTTGATCTATGGGGAAAAAATAGAACATTTCTTAAAATATCAGTAATAAATGAATAATCTGAAATGATAATTCACATAATACGTTGTAAATAAGAGATACCGATGACTTCCTATCCTAATGCCAGATGGAGTCCCTCATCTTAGTTACATCACATGTCATTTAAAGCAATCATAGGGCATTCTAATCTTTCTGTTTACTTTGTGTATGCTGCTTTAAAAAAATAGTATTTTCTGCTAACAGCAGTGCCTGAGGAGTCCCAGTCGAGTATCTAGATCTCTTAAGTATGGATTAAGACAGTCCGTTTAAGACAGAAACTGCAGATTAAGATAGAGGGATGAGGGAGCCCAAGGTTACCAATAGATACCCTTCATTCAGCTGAAAACTCTAGGAGCCTGTGTTCCTGATCTACCTCAGCTATTTTCTTTGGAGAGGTCTGAGGCTAGATGCCAACATGGTTCAAAAGAACTAGAGAACTAGTTTTCATTTTGCAACCTTCCTGCTCACACTGAGCTGTCAAAAATGTCAGGACTTGTACACGTTGCTTCTCAGAGGTGCACAAAGGCCTGGATGGGGACTGGAGAGGTAGTAGCATCATAGCTCTGCATTTGTTTGCAGAGATGAAAAGCTGTGCCACTCTAGAAAATGCACTGTTGGTTGCATGATCCGCAAAATGCCAAGATTCACAGGGAGACGTTTCAGTGGACACTGCCTTTTCAAGGTGTTCTCCTAAGCGGTTTAGTAATCTTATATCCTAGCTTATCCCAGAGAAAGCACAGCCTGCAGTATAGAAGCCTGTTACATGTGGTGATGAGAAAATATTCCGTTGTGCTGTGACTACAAGTGTTGGTCTCTGCTGCATGCTTTGCCAGTTTTTGAATGTATGTGTGAAGTCTGGTTCAACTACCATACACATTTAGTAAATCAGATATATTTCCATGTAGTTACACTCAGGGTAAATGGTCAGAGTGAAGATCAGAGTCTGACATCTTTGGCAGAGATACCAGATTTTGTTCCTGTACTTCAAGAAGTTTATGTTACTAATTTGCAATATGGGTACAGAGTTAAGCTCCTGAACGCTTTTGAAGGACATGGGGAAAAAATTCCAGACCTTCCTTGGAAAATGCCATTGATTTATGCTATGTAAGAGAACAGAGTAGGTGATTGTAGTTGTCCCTTCTGGCTTTGGAAAACAATAAATCTCTTGGGTCGTTTGGCTGAAGGCTGGTTTCCTGCTAATGCAGAGTGTAGTGTTTTCAGTAACAGAAAGAATTTCAGAAGAAATGTGGGAATTTTTGCAGTGTAAATCCAATTGACTAGCCTGCTCCTTCTGTCTTTCCAAATAATTCTCATAGCTTCATAATTGGAATGTCCAAAAATTACATGGGTTTTGCAAGTCTTCGTAACTTCAGCTATCCTGACAAAAAGTGACAAAATCACTTTAAAATATTTTCAAATATTTTTCTTCCTCTGTCATTTGCAACAGTTTGTGTAATCAATAGATAAATGGTTAGAAATAGAACTCCAATTTTTGTTACGGAGAGTTTAGACTGCTTTCGTGTTTTGTTTCCAAAAAATAAATCTGACTGCCACCAGGGGATGCAAGTGCTTCAGTCCTTATTTTTGTAATATAAAAATGTCCACCTGTTGCTAGTGCTGTGGCAGTCTTTGAAATATGCTGTTCATGATGTCCCAAAATGGAAGTAGCTGAGGAAAAAAACAACGACTGAAAAAAATCTGGGTATTTGGGATCCAGGGGCTTTTCAATAAAATTCATGGCAGGCATAAGAGGAGGGACATAAAGCGAGAAGTTGGGTGCATTTATGTTTCTTCCCTTTGGTTTTTGGTTTTTTTTTTCTACCCTGGCCAATGTTACATTACCAAAATTACCCGTTACTGCAGTGCACATCAGTAAATGATTGCCGCTGAATCAGTGATGAACCAATTTAATGTCGAGTTGTAACTAGCAGCAAATTGCTGCTTTCCCCACTCAGAAATGATGCCTGAAGGAATCTGCGTGGAGAAGAGTTTGAAAATCAGTTATAATTGTGTTTCTGAAGTGGTGCTTAACACGCCTGCCTTTGTAAAACGTGTTCTGAGCTCATTCAGCTGTATCCACTGATAACGTGTATATAGTTTGTTGAGCAGACAAAACCTATGATAAGGAAAGAACTAGTGAAATGAAGCTATCAAAGATACAGCAAACCACTGCCAGACAGAAAGCTATTTATTTTAACTGAAATCTTTGCAGGGGGGGAAAGGGTCTTTCTGGGGAAGAAGACTTGTTAACTGTATCTAATTATAATGATGGACTCTGGAAAACTGAAGCTTTTTCTTAGCTGTTTAACAGCCTTTCATGTACAATTAAAATGTGATCAATCTCTCCACACATACAACATGCTAAGACATTCAGCATGTTCTCTAGCAATCACTGAGGCCAGATTCAATTTTCTGGATACTGAAAACAAAACAAAACACCCAAGAGGAGATGGGTAAAGGGGATTTATTGGGCAGAAAAGCAATAAATGGTATAAAAGAATTCCTCCTGGAAAGAGATTGCAGGTTCTGAAAGCCCTCACTACAATTCCTTGTATATTGGTGAAGATGGCATCCATCACACAACCTGCAAGCCTTTACAGATGACTTTTAAATGGTTAATTTGTATTTTTTTTCTTTGTTACTATTTGAGTATCAGTGCCAATAATACATTAAGATTCTGCTAATGCTAGTTTAAGGGCAGACAAGTGAATGTCTAGTCCTTCAAAGTGGTTTTGTCTCCTATTTATCCTCTTAACTCCTACTTAGATTTTGCGATGGTTGCAGTTATTTCACTAGGAAGATAGGAACAGTAATACATGGTTTAAACCTAAATAGTCTTTGGAACTTCATCTTAAAATCTGAAGCAGTAGTTTGGTGAAGATAATTTCCATACTCAGCTTCTTTCATTGTTTGCTTCTACTCCCACGCTGTCTTTTTCTTTGTACTGGGACAAACATTTATGGAGATGTGTAGGGGACTCAGCTAGGGAACTGGAACTGCCTGAAAAGTAATCCAACAAAAAAATTTGGCTGTCTTCAACCAGATTATTTGTCAGGTCTGGTTCACTGCAAGGCCACAGAAGAGACTGTTCCGGTACAGGGAAAGGGACAGTACAGGGATGTGAATAAGCAAACCAAGTGTAGAAATCAGTCCTGCTTCTCAACTAAACAAGCTTATGCTTGTTTAATGTGTTTATTGTCTTGCAGCTTCTGACCAGAGTCACAAACAATTGCAATAGTACTGAAGCAGCTGTAAAATAAAAATAAATGTTAAAAATGCCTGTACCTGTACTTACATTATCTGAATACAGTACCATCAATACTTCAAGCCTTGTGAACAGTGTCACTTTCACAGTTAAACCAAATATTTTGCAAGACACATCTTGCATATTTGCAATTTAAGTCAAAACAGAGATTTTTTGCAGTGGAATCAATGGTATTTCCCTGTTTTGCCCTGTCCACTTAGTTTCTGCAGTCAAGATTAGACACTACATGGGTACATACAGGGCTGTGCACCTTGCTAAGATGTCATATTGCTGAAGAGTGCTGTCTTATCCCCTCATTTTTGTCACTCACATATATGTCAAAACTGTAGCCGTAGCCAGTTCACACTGACAGGGACTTGATGGTGCTAATGGGGAAAGTTAGATTGGGATCTGGTCACGCATTTGTTTTATCACCCACAGAAATATAGCCTCGCATGCATCTGCAGTGAACTTCAAACAACCTTTATTCTTCCTTAGCAGAGTTCTGTCAGCTCTCAAGAGTTGCAGGAGTCTGCACATCCAGAACTCCTTGCAAGAGTGGCACTTAGACTATAAGAACTTTAGGGTGAGTGGGTCTTTGTGTGTCCATGAAGTCCATTAAGATAGGATTAGGAGGTCTATAAAATGCTATGTTATTTTATCATTGCTATTGAGCATTACTGTTACAGAACTGCATTCTTAGATTAGGGCCTTGATTGTAGAAACTAGAGCTAAAATATCGCCTTGCAGTTTTCCCCAGCTTCTCTGTAACTCAACTCTATCCTCAACTCTAACCTTTCTGTGAGTTTCAGTCTGGAATATGTGGCTGTTTTCTTTCCTTCTGCAAGTTTTTCACGAAACCTCTGAAGTGTTACTCTTCCCAAGGTTTACTGTATCCCATAAACAACCGTGAGATCACTTGACTCACAGCCTTCCAATACCATTCACCTGCTTTCTGTTTCTGGCTGGAAGAATTGAAGGAACTGTCACTGCACCATCTCTAACATAGTCAATAACAAAAGCTGGCAGGAAAGGCATTTTAGTGAGTCTGAAATTCACCAAAGCATATTTGAGCTATTTGTACTATAGGTAACAGCTTATTAATTTAGTACTGGCAAAAGGAGCTCATAGCTTTTCCAGCTGCTCCTTTTTTATCAGCATTACTGCACACCAGATGAATTACTATTGCATGATTTAAAGTCAGTAAGATTAACTTTGCTTGAATTGTTCCCTAAACTACTGGCCAAAGAACCCAAACAAGAATGCTACTATTGGAATAAAGCTTCAATCTGCTCAGCTAATCTAGGTAGAAGTCTATATGATACAGTTTTTTTTACCTGTGGGCTACATAATGCAAAATTGCACATTGCTATAGATACATATTTAAAGTGACAGCTATCTGTCTGTCTTGCTCAGAGGTCTTAATCTCAGTCACACTCTTTGCTATGCAGAAGAGGCCCTACTAGGGTAGCTTTCAAACCTATGGTCTTGTCATCACCATGTGAAATTTAGTCATTTTCCAAACTTGCTGGTACATGATATCCCCATGACTCTGTATACAGTTCCATTATTCTAAGATATTTTTTCAGTTCTTTTAAGATTTTTTCCCTAAATGCGTTGACAGATGTGGTCCATGTCTATTCACTATGCTTTCTAGGCTAGTAACCATTAGAAATGCGATCATTGACTTCATTAAATCTTACTATTTATTTTTAATATGTTCCAATCTCAAGTTCAAATTGTCCAGTCTAACATTTTCAAATAGCAAAGTTCTTGGAGAAGGAGCGTAACAGCAGTTGGCAATGATCTTACAAGGTCACCTAACTCCCAGGTCCCGTAAGGTTCTGCTTTTATTTTCAACACTGGTGCTTATAGGCAATATATCATATTTCTTTACACGTGGGAATTTTCTGTATGATTTTTTAATTGCTAGTTCTGTCTCTCTGTTTTACTTAAAGTTTTTGCCATCTTATAGGTGTCTATTTTGATAGCACCTTACAGAAAAAGAAGGAAATCATGTACTGTAATGGACAATATCAAGGAAAAAGTCTAAACTTTCAAAAACTGTTATTTGAACTTTTTCATTTTAAGAAAATAGGTTGTTATATAATTATTGGAAATATAGTATTCTGGTTTGCTAGCTGTGAAAAAAGTTATAAGAAGGGTATATATGTGGGTTTTAATCAAAATAATTCTAAGTAATCTCTTATGTGGTACAGAATTAGCTACATTATATTTATGTCAGACAGATTATAATAAAACTTTCTATAAGAGTTTTCACTCTTTCCAGTGAAAGACTTTATCTAGATTTAACTATTTGAGGTTGTATCACAATAGGTGAAAGTGGGTAAAACTGTTTAGATCATTCTGGGAGCTGTTTTGCTTGGTACACATCTGTCACATGTTCAATATTAGTAGGCTTGAATTTCCTAAAAGTAGGTTATTAGTATATAGATTTATATATTAGTAGATTTGAATTTGTTTTTTATGAACTCTAGACTTTCAAGCACGTATCAATATAAATAATTTTATACAACTGCACAGCTTTGCTGAATGAATTGAACTAATCACTACAGTGTAAAACACAAAAGGACAATTTGCCATCTTGTTTGTTGTCATTACTACCACGAGTCTTGCTGTTCATCACACACAAGACTAAACATGCCTCAAATATGTATTTGCAAAGAGAAGGCCCAAAAGCTGAAGCACTTTGAAATTTCTTCCTAATCTGTGCCCCAAAGATTGCGTCATCTCTCTGTTACATCAACTCTTCCTTTAGTCTGGTTTGTGATTCCAGTTTTTATCACCCATTCAATAGCTTTTAAAAATAATGTTTCATTGCTTTCTTCCGTGCATCCTTTCCTACTTGGGAGGGATCCTTTATAAATACACATGAAGCTCCCTTTACCTTCATCACTCAGATTCCTCCTTAAAATTCTCATTTGCTCTAACAGCTTCTAAAAAAATGCCAATGCTTAGCTGCCGATGTACTGTGACTGGCAGGTATCATATCAAGAAAGTATTCTTCAGTAGTTAGTGTCTGCCTCACCATTTGTTTGAACGTATTTGTAGCTTCTTGCCTTATGCTTGGATTGTGAGCTCCTAGGAGGAAGCAACTCATGGTTCTATGGATATACTGTAACTAGGAAAAGAGACTGCTGAACCAGGGACCTAAACCTTGCCACACACACTCCCTTGTAATTAAAGTAGTGAGGAATAATAATTAAACAGCTCAAGTTCTGTCTAACATGCGTGCTATTGCTTAAAAATATTGGAATTGCTACGCAGTTTTAGTTGTGATGGATTTTATTTGGGATATAGGGAGCAGAGAATGTGAATTTAACCAAAAGATCTTTTTCGAATTAAATTTTTTATTTTTGGTGATGCAAAAAAAATACTAACAAAGATGGAAATCAGATTTTTGGAAATTCTGAATTTGCTTCTGTTGCAAAGTAACATTGTCTCACTGAAACTGTCACTTAATAAAGCACTTTTTAGCATCGTTAAAGCCAGTAAGCAGCTGGTTCTTGGTCAGGATAGCATGCTGTTCTCTGTGGCTAAGTCTGAAAATACTGTGTATCTCTAAGGCTGAATAAATTCAGTATGCAGATATGTTTCCCTGGAAACAACTCATAATTTTAAAGCACATGCAGCAATGCAGCCCTTATGTAATTTATTAATGTGAAAGACCTGGCTCTCATGAGCCTTATTAAATAGATCAGCCAGTATTGGCAGGAAAAAGGAATTTGCTTTGATTACAAATACAGCTTTTCAAGTGCTATTAGATACTGAGATATTCGTGAGTGGAGCTGATATTACTGCTGTTTTGCCAAATTCTATTGCCCATTTGGGTGAAACAGTTCATACACTTTCTTCCTGAAGAATATGAATACTCAGGACATTCTGCCTATTCTAACAACTTCCTTTATTGCTGCTAGGGCACCACAATTCAGGTTGTGGTTATCTTGCTCTTCCTTTTTAAGATGCCACATTCCAGGGAACAGAAATCCTAGTCTGAGTTTAAACAAAGAAAATTTCTCCATTCAGTTCCTTCTCAGGGTACTATTTCAGCTGCGTCCTCATTTGTATTGCAATAACAGGAATGATCCTCACAGATCTATATTTTAGACTCATAAAAATATATGGTGTCTCTATTCCAAAGCAGTCTCCAGACTGGACTGAACAATGCTTCAGTAAAGCATGTGGTTCAGCAGAATTGTTTGTGGCAGGGAATTACTAGGAATCAGAATGGCCCAGTCAGGTTCTGAGCAGGAGATGGAAATTGTTCATCTTCTCAAGCTTTTCAATAGCTGAGATATCAAGCTAAGTAACTTACGTAAACTCATGCAGACTGAGAATTCAGTTCAGGTTTCTGGGTTGTTGGTGAAAGTGTCTGTCAAACTGCCTCTGTATAAGGTCTTTAACAAATAAGTTTACCTTTCCCTCCTCTCAAACAGAATGCATTGCTAATCCTTCTATTAGTTGTTTACTTCTCTACTTACGAAGCTGCTGAAATGGTCTCTTAGAGTCAATGAGGTGTTTGTTTTGGTTTTGTAAGCATCATCTTTAAAAAAAAAAAACAAAACACAAACTGAAGAGTTATAACAAATAATTTCCCATATTGAATTTCCTCTGCTGCTCTGAATCTGAAAGCCTTTGTTCTCCCAGGCATACTCTGCTAGAATTACCTACCTGGCTTGATGGGCACTGTTTTCAGTTCACTGACACACCTGGGATCATTGTGCAATCATGTCTTTGTTGTGACCTTTCTTCTGTAACATAGATACCTCAGACTGTGTCAGGGTGGATTTTACATTGCTCGTGTGTTTAAACAGATTTGCCACATTCCACAATGTCAGGATACCTAAAGAAAACATACTGAATATAGCTGGAGATGTCAGAGCTGAGGGGAAGTACTCAAGTTCAATCAAGGTATGAATCAAGGTTTTGTTTTATTAATACAGTTCATTGAATATACAAAGATATAAGCAGGTTAAGAGATAGAGCATGTGCCTTTCACGTTGGGAGGTGCTAGATACCTGGACTTAAATAAGGCTGTTGATGATTTCACATGAGATAGTCAGAATGCTGGTTTTTTAATTGCCTTTCAGAGATATCTCAACTCGCCTTACAGATTTTACGGACTTCCTGCTCTTTGTGCTACTCCACTGATCCCAAAGTAGTTTACAGAAACTACTTTGAGTCTTGCCTGAACTCCTTACCTGAATGTGTCAAGAAACAAAACTGGCCAATCCTCTGGGCTTCTGATCATGCTACCAGAGTGGTATCTTTACAGGGGATGTAAAGGAAATGTTAGCCTCACCATTCAGTCTGTGCCTTTTATTCATTCAGGATGTTAAAGAGCGTTTTAGTGCAGCTCTGGGATCCTTGTCCACTGGTAGAATTCTGATCACGGCACTTTCCACGACCAATTTAAAGCTTGCCTTATCAATAGCCATTCGCTTCTCAGCAGCTCGCCGTCAGTTTGGACCAACTGATGATGAAGAAATACCTGTTCTTGAGTACCAAACACAGGTAAATACTTTGGAATTCACGTCTACAGACTTTTATGTAATGAAACACAGACTCAGAGCTACTGCAGATCAAAATAGCAACACGGAAGTTAGAGAAATTAAAGTTGTCTATGTCATCTGAAGTGTCATTCTAGTGCAGCTGGGGGGGTTCATTCCAACTCAAGACCTTCTCCTGACATGATCAGGCTTTTGACATAAGTTCTCGGAACAGCAAAACCCAAAATACTCCTGTTTCTCTGAAGTACTTAGAAATGTTTGTCTTCTAAAATGGTAACCTTTTCAGAGAAAGACTGTCTTCTGTACACATGTGAAAGTACTGCAGATGCAGAAACTAGTATTTGTTTAAAATTGTCAGTACCTCTTCTGCTGCTATGTTAATTTTTTTTTTAGCCTTTATAATTTAAAAGTATAGAAATCAATGCCATTCATTGTGATGAAGTCTCAAGCTAGCTAAATTCAAACTAATTTCAAGAGGAATATAACCAATGTTTTTCTGCAGATTATGCAGATGAAAAACACCTTTTGCTCTGAAAAAATAGAACAAGGGTATGTCGGGTAACTGGGAAATAGAGAAAACTCAGATCTGCTGAATGAGAAGGGTTAGTGTATAAGAAGTGCTGAGTGAGAAATGTTAGTGTATAAGAAGTGCTGAAAACAAACCTGCCCAGTTTGTCCTTGCAAAGTGGCTCTTTTTTTCCAGGTTTGCACTTAGTCTTACAACTTTGGAAGATTTTATGTGTTTCTACAAACTGGCAAAAGCTGCCTTCTTTCCACCTCTTCTGAATAAGCCACGGTCTGCTTCCCACTATTCAAGTCTCACAATTTTTTCTCAGTTTTGACTTGTTCTGTGGGCTCTGCTTGCTGAACCTCTCATTCCCTTCTTGCTGTACCACAAAAGCTTCCTCAAGCACTTTCTCTTTTCCTTCATGGGCTCCAAGTTGCATGGAGCAGGATAGATGCTTTTTTCTCTGCTTCCTAGCTCTGTTTTTTTTTTCACAGAATACAACCAGCACTAAGGTACATCCAGCAATGAACAGGCAAGGGAAACAGTTACAGCCTCTGCCATGTTGGTACTGAAGAAACACATGAACCATGACTGGCCCCAGCATGGCAGACATTGTGTAAACACAGGGCAAAAATAGGTCGTTGGTCCTCAAAGCTTCAGTGAACTTTTGCACTAGTTTAACAGAATGTTTAATACAAATTCATAAAATGCGTGAACTAGAATAACGTAACTGTAACTTGTGTGTAGTTACACTTAATTATGTTTATAGATGGTTATTGTTAAGTTCTCATCTCCATAAAACAGTTTTCCAATTTGAACAAAGTAAAAACGTATGGGTTGGTTCAGTATTATAAGATAGTTGCATATATATAACTATAAAAAATATGTATCAATTTGCAGTCAAATCTATTTAATTTTTATTCTAGCAATGGCGTCTTCTTCCTTATCTGGCTGCCGCATATGCCTTAGATTATTTCTCCAAATCCCTGTTTGAGAACTTTGTAGAATTTTATGCAGGCTTATTGACAAAGCAAAGGAGCCGGAGACAGGTGAGATATTTACACATTACTTCTTCAGTGAGTTCTTACTATAATAAACTGGAAATTGTTAAATGAAGGACCTACTTAGAAGTCTTAGTATCTTACAATCAAGAATGCTAGGGCGATGTCTCAGAAATATGGGACATACAAAGTAATGATTACAGTAGCATTCAGAAAAGCATCCAAATTTGTTTTGATGGAGTGGTTAATGTTTTATTGATTTCTGTGGGATTTAAGGTTACATTCCCTTGCAGAATTGTTTATCATAAATATATGATGATAATGCAAATTCAGCTTATAACTGTTATAAATGATACTGCAGGGGGCATATATCAAAGACTTTCTGAAATGATACTATTCTTAATTCCTGCACAGACTCTGTGAGTCTGGCTTGAGTTTGCAATTCATATTCATGCATTAGGATGAATATTTTTGGAGAAAAAAGTTAAGACTTTTGAGTCTTAATGCTGAATTTCTCATCCACAGTCAGACCTTTGGAAGTCACCCCTTTACAGAGGAAATAGTCTGAGCCGTCAGTTTCTGTTCAAGGACTGATTCTCAACCAAAA
>JAVJGG010000054.1:36575166-36672547 GCA_035590195.1 Aviceda cuculoides | reverse complement strand
TTTTGTCTCTGGAGGTCTCCAGTGCAGTCGCTAATCTTAGGCAAAATGGTGGCTATCAGAAAAAAAAAATGGTGATAGAAAAAAATCCGGTAGTTGACAGTGTTAAGAATGTAGTCCTTATGAATTCCTCTTGTTCTACAGGAGATCTAAAGAAAAAAAAAACAAACAAACAAAAAAAAAACCAACCAGGGAGTTACTCTTAAACGAGCTTTGGTAGTATCAATGTACTACCTCCAGAAACTGGAATTCCAAAAACATTTTCAAAGGAGGACCAACAGAGTTAGTGTAAATGAAGGCTACTGTGGTTCTGTGGAAATTGAGGGGGTACACTTGAGTTTTCCTACTCTTTGCAAAGTTGATGCTTGAAAGATCAGTGAAAACCATGTAAGGAAGTAAATATTATAAATATCCCCTTGCTGACTGGGGAGATAGGGATTGCTTATGTCACAGAGGGGATAGAAGCTTTCTCTGGGCATGCCACCTTCAACCACCTGTGTCTCCATCTTTGGGAGGAAAAGGTTGGCAAGCAGTGGAATATCCCACGCAGTGCCATCTCAGCAGGCACATCTGAGTTAAGATGTACCCATGTGTCCATTACCTGGCACAAATTATTGATGTCCCATATAAGAAATGTAGTGGTGAAGGTTTTTCAGTTGTGGCAGGGCTTTTTGTGGTAGCAAAAAATATGCTCTGCCCTTACACAGATCTCAGAAAATTTCATGTGTGTATTGCTAGTTGCTCTTCATTATAAAGCAGTACATGTAGCTATGGCTTTATCTGGTCACAAACTTACTTTGTGTAAAAGTTATTACTCACTTGTAACTTGTTTCTCACAAAGGCTGATATGGGACGTGAGATTCATGCCTTATCTGCTGCCAGCAAACCACTGTGTTCTTGGACTGCTCAGCAGGCAGCCCAGGAGTGCCGAGAAGCTTGTGGAGGACATGGTTACCTTGCCAGTAAGTTACAGACTGCTGCATACGCTGATCAGAAAGAGAACAGTTATGTTGCTGTATTCTTTGACTGTCGTGTCATCGTGTCTGAATTTTAGCAATATATTTAGAATGGGTTTTTTCTTCATATCTGTATTTTTAAAGTTCATTTCATACCTGATACAAAAAAAAAACTTAAACCCATGCAGCATCTGCACCAGCATTTGGACAGACTGTACATGTGATTCAGTCTCAGTTCCAAAAATAAAGATGCAGACTTTATAGATTAAAATTGCCCTTGTAAGACGAATGCCACACTTCTCTAAAGTCTTTCCAGTATATTCATTTTCACAATCTAAACAGTGAACTTTCAAGCTCATCTGTTGGTGACAATGGTTATACGTACGGGAACAGACAATTCTCTTGCATTTTGTCACACAATAATTATTTAATCCCTCTTAGCTTCCATTAATACATGCAATATATTAAATTGTGCACTTGTTCTTATTAAGTGAATCGTCTGGGTGAAATCCGAAATGACAATGATCCAAACTGCACATATGAGGGAGATAACAACGTCCTGCTTCAGCAAACCAGCAGCTACCTAATGAGCTGGATGAATTGCATAAGAGGTAAGTTTTCATTGTGGAATCCTATGCTAGACCCAACAGTGTGTAGCTAATGGAATTAGGGGGTAATTTCATACTGAAAGCAATTGACAGTCATCTAATCATTTTGTAGAGCATAAATAATGAGCTACAGACGCCATCACATGATACACTCACAATACAGAGATATTTGCTGCAAGAAATATTCTTCCCCTTAAGTCTTGCAGAAGCTAGCTAGATGTTTTGCCATCCCTAATGAGGTTGCGTAGTACCTTGCTCCCCAAGAAGTGCAGTTTAGCTCAGTGGAACTACTCCTAAAGTTATTGTAAGTCTGGGTACCATCTGCTCATTGTACTTAAAACAGTTCATATCACCTAACTTGGTAGCAATATCCATCAGTACATTTCGTAGTTCTCCAGATTTTGTTTCAGTTTTCTAGCAGTGAGTTTCACCAGCATCTTACAGAGCTGGAAAACTCAGCAATAGGAGTTGAATCTTATGGGGCTTATAGGCAGTGATGTCAGGTTTTTCAGCATTTATTCACCAGTCCTCATTCAGCTGGACTAGGCCATAATAAAATAAATATTATGGCCTAATTGCATCTGGTCTATCACATGTATGCATGGCTTTGAATAGGCTTTCAGCTCCAAAGAGTCTGATTTCTTTCCTTAGAAATAACTTTTATTTTCTTTGGTATTTCAGATAAAACTCCTTTTGAATCCCCTTTTGGAACAATAAACGTTTTGCAAGACTACCATCATATCCTTGGCTGGAAATTCAGAGCCATTAGTGTTGAAGAGTGCATGGACTCCTCAGGTAGCCTTCTGCTGTTGTTAAAGTGATTCTAGAATCTTAAATCCCTTTCCAGAGGAAAGGATCCAGAGATTTGAGATTCAACCTCTGCTGCTTACTAGATATTTGTCATATTACTATTTGCTGACTTTCTTTGTATTCTATGCATTTTAATTTACTAAGAACATAGTTTGCATTTCAAAATATATCCTATTGTTGCTAGCCTCAATTCTGGAATGGAGGGTAGCATCAGATATTTTTCTTCCATTTTTGGTCCTCTAAAATAGCATTTGTAATCTAGTTATTTTGCCACTGTATTGTTGTTTTCAAGTGAAACTGTTGTAAGGGGCATTGATTGCCACTACCTTATATCACTAAAATATCTTCTTTTAGAAAACCATACAAGTGATTTAGAAATATGTTGAAAAGGCTTTAAGTGTGTCTGCTTTTGACAGTTGCTTTTTGTTACATAGAGAGAAATGAGTAATTGTGAAAGAAAATTCCCTGCAGTTTTCCTGGCTTGCTCTGCTATAATCAAATCAAGTATGACATTAGATGCCATTCCCACTTTTCTATCACTGTGAGCCCAGATTGGCCCTTGGAGGCAAGAATTAACAAAGAAGTGAGCAGATAATGAGATAGTGACAGGGTGTTGAGCAAAAGTGAATCTGTGAAACTGAGAACATACTGGGGAAGAAACTCCAGTCTTAATATGTAAGGGGCAGTCAAGTTAATTCCTAGAATTCAGTAACCACTTTGGTGCTCAAATAATTGCAAAACAGCTGAACTTCAGATAGTGATGCATAGTACCAAGTGAGATAGTATCATAATAGCTATGGGGTAAAATCTGAATAACTTCAAAATACAAAGGCTTATAAGAAAAAGACTAGTTCAAAACAACTGGTCGCTTTCTTTGTTCTATGTCAGCAACTTGTGAAATCCAGTAGAGCACAAACTGATACCGAAACACATATTCTCTCCTCTCTTGTAATACCTACTGAAGCAGACTATGGTTTTAAAAATATCTGAATCTGTTTATTGTTCCATTCTGTTAGAACCTGGACTGTTAATTTAGGTGTCTAAATTTAGGCAGCACTCACAATTTTTTTCCTTAATAATTCCAGGCTGCTCTAAAAACAATGCACTGATGTAAAAAGCAGGTCATACAAATGTAACTACATTCAGCCACCTTTGCAATGTTAAAAGTCATGTGCTTCCATGAAATGTGGACCGTCTTCTGTTCTTGTATTCTGAGAATAGACTGAGTATCTTGCAGACCTAAGTCTTAATATGGGAAGAAAATAAGCTAAAAAAAAATTGATCCAAGTCAGAAGTCTAAATTGAGCTGTGGATATACCTTTTAGCTTGGGGTCAGTTCAAACTAGTGTACGGTCAGGCATGGTGGTATGTCTTCACTGTACAGCTACAATAATCCCGCTATCTTACTCAGATGTTATTTATTGCATCTACAGTAATGGGCAAAGTGTCATGTTAATGGATTGATTAATTGACACTTTCACTTTTCATCTCGGGTGACAAAAACTGTGACCACAGAAGAATCTGCATGTGACTTCTTGCATCATAAATGTGAATGTTAAGAATTTTGGTCTTCTCTTTTTCACAGTTCCTTTAGCAGCATATAAATGGCTGGTTTGCTACCTGCTCCGAGAAAGTGACCTAAAGCTGAGCAAGGAGAAGCAGTCTGGGCGAAGTGATTTTGAAGCAAAAAACAACTGTCAGGTAATACTTATTCAGCTTTCTTCTTTTATTTACTTATTTTCATCCAAGTTTGTCAGATCCTGTTAATTTTATCTTCTTGTGTCATGAAGTACAATTTCCTTAAGCATAAAGCGGCAAGTCGAATAACTAATAAAATGTAATACCTGTCCGTGTGCATTGTATTGAACATGGTAGCAGGAGGTCAGTTACTATCAGCAGAAGTTTTCCAGGATATGTTTCCCTTCAGAAAAGTTGCAGGCACGTGCTGGATGATGTCTGTAATTTTGATAGCACAACTTACGAAGACTAGATCTACTACTATTAAATCTACTGCGGCATCTGATTATTACATCTCCATCTGTGCATGTGGCCAAATACATACTGTAGGAAAGAATCTTGCTCTGGCAGGTAGGTAAACTAGATGACCTAATAGGTCTTTTCCATCTCTAATTTCTATAGTGCAAAGTACTCATGAAAGATACCAGACTGACAGCATTGGAACCTGAAAAGGAAACATTGACAATCTACATATAGCAGAGCCACTCTCTCACCAGAGAGCTTTAACAGCTAGGGATGGCTTAACTCCAAATTTCAGTGTATATCCCCAAGCTCCCAAATTCTTCCGTTACCTCCATGAGAAAAACTGGCTCACATCCAAGGAAAGAACACTTGTCATTTGTCACTGAGGAGAGAGATCTGTTCCCTGAAGATGACCAGTGTCATTCATTTTATCTGCAAAGCTCATTAAAAAACATCCGGAAGGAATATTCAACTCTGCAACTAGAAAGAGCCAACATAGCTTCACCAGGGGATGGTCTGTGTGAAACCACCGGTAGAGTGGAGGAAATCTTTCCTGGTTTTACGCTAGAAGCAGCTTATTAGAGCTGTTCTTCAGGAACAAATTCAGAATGGGAATTGCCAGAAATTAAAGTCTGATTGCCTGTCAGTTGCCCAGCTCTTGGGAGGCTGGTGCTGTGGTCAGTGTGTTAGAACAGTTTGTTCAGAAAAGTGAAGGTTTTCTTCTCTTTTATGTTCAAATGTGCTAAAATTTAAAGATACTTTGGCACACAACTGCTTTTGAGATAGGCATTGATTTACCTTAAGTCATTAGGTTTTCTTTTCTCCCTACAATGCATCTTCAGGACAGCGGGATTTTTTATTTTAAATGGCATGCCTCAAAAACATCTGAAAATTATTTACAAGCTGTGCTTTAAAGATGTGTACATATTTGATTTAAAAGTCTGGGCATGAAGAAGCACTTTTCTGTTAGCCCAGTGGCTGACCAATATATAATACTTGTTCTTGCTATGGGAGATCTGGAAGAGATTCTTAACTTATCCCTAGGTTATTTCGGTTTGGGGATAGCTTGACAGAAGTAATATAGAAGTGCAAGCGAAGGTAAAGAAGGAAATAGAATTATAGGAGAGAAGAATAGGGAATTAATTCTTAATGCTTCATTTGCAATGTTAAGACTTATTTCATTCTGACTAGGGAATTGACATTCATATCTAAAAAAGTCCATCCAGTAAGGGGGAAGTGCTCCCTAAACCTGCAGAGAATAGATGTGTATTTTGCAGTTCTTGCTTATATCTGAGCTTGGACATAAGTATACCACTGAACAACTATCAAGAGAGAAACAGTAATCTTTGGAATATGCGTTTTTTAAATGCCACAGTGGATTTACATGTAAGGATGAAGCAAATATTTAAAGGAAAAAAGAAAAACTAATCAACTAATTCTAAATGAAAAAAAACCCAAACCGTGAACAAATGGCCTAAAAACAAACACCAGTTTACAGCATTGCAACAAATCAGCCACAACAGCAATGGTTTCATATTCCCCTTCTGTTCACCAATTAGAATGTTCTCAGTTAGTAGTCTATTTCATGGTATGACATATGCCATGATACAGCAAAGGTGAAGTATTTAAAAGTAGGCAAGTGTTCCTATGTAAATACAATCACTTAGGGTTTTATACTCCATATCAACAGTAACTGGTTACTTGCCTTTCTGATCAGATAGTTGGCAAGGATTAGTTGGATAGTTCTTTCAAAACGTATTGCAATCTATTGCAATCCATAAACAGAATCCACTCATGCTAACATGATCAGATTTTTTATTTTTTATTTGAAGAGACTGTAATAAGTTTTCAATAGGTTACTAAACCACTTTGAAGATCTTATCCTTTTTATAAAACTCTATAATATTAAATAAATGTAAACCTACCTTTATCTTCTTAGAGTTATATGGGTTTATTAATGATCCTAAAGTCAGCAAACCTGATTTTGCATGGTCTTCTCTGATGTAGCTACTTGGTCCCATAAAGTCTGGGTGCAACTGCCTAATTACACTTGTAATAAGCATACAATCTGCATTCCCTTTGGTTTGGTATAAGAAAGTATGCAAACTGGAACACAGTGGAAAACTAGGCTCTTATTTCTAAAAGGCATTTCATGACTAACCTTTGCAAAGACATTGAAGAAAGAGTTTTCTCCTAGAGTTTCTTCTCAGACTTTCTTTGATCTCAAACTACATCAGCAGATCTAAATCAACAAATCTCCAATAACTTCACCAGGCCAATACCATCTTGCACCAGCTAAGCATTGGTTCCTTGTATTTTATTACTCAATGTCCTTCTTTTCTGTTTCCTAAGGTGTACTACTGTCGATCATTAGCCATTGCTTTTATTGAACAAACAGTCTTACAAAGATATCATGCCTACACTCATGATCCCAACATACCATCTACTCTGCAGCCAGTGCTTAAGAATCTCAGTGCTCTCTATGGACTCTGGTCTTTAAGTAAACATCTAGCTGTGCTCTACCAAGGTGAGATCAGCTCCCTGACTATACTGTGCGTGTCACTTTTTTATAAAGTCCTAACTTGGCAGTGGGAGGGAATCCCAATTAGGATTTAGATTAGAGCATTTTCTTATTGCCTGTGTAATATTAAACAATGATTCTGGACAAAATTTTCCTGAGCAGGAATCTGGAGCGACAAATTAACCCAAAAGACTCTCAGCTCAGAGATAATGTAGGGCTCACAAGTTTTGCTGTGGTCCAGTGCTTAGGGGAGAGGATGGGGGATAGGCAGCAAGATGTGTAGTGTAGCTTGTTAATGCAAAAGGTTCCAAATGTCTTAGATTAACAGTTTTGCATTCAAATCATTAATGAAAGAAATTCAGTCCAATTACACAGGAGCATCTATTTAGTCCCTTGAATACTGAACCGATAAACTTCTTTGTAAAAGGATCATATCAGTATAATCTTAACTGGTATAGGCTTTTTTGTGAATGTATTTGCAGGTGGCTATGCTTCGGGTGAACAAGCTGGTAGATTTATTCAGGATGCTATTCTGGAGCTCTGCTACAGGGTAAGCCTTCAATATTGTTTGTTGTGATTAAATAATAATATAGTATACAAATAATAAAAAAGAGATATATCAGTTATTCTGTCCATCAAAGGGTAAATTAGCAAGATATTACATCAATGGTTTCTGAATAACTTTCTGTAAAGTTTGGTAACTCATTGACCTTAAATCTAGTCCTAGTTCATTTACAAAAAAATGAAAAACAATCAATCTTGCAAAATAATACTCTATCATTTGTGCCTTTGCAGTATTCATTGGAAAGCCAGTGAAATACCACAGTCTAGTTCTATTTATTTTATTATTGTGTTAGCTCATGAATTTTTTTTTCTCAACACAAAAGCTTTTCAAACTTTTTACATTCTAAGCACGTAAGCAAAATTTCAAAGAAGAGTCTGGACATTATGTTTTTAAAGTTCAAAAATACGTGGGTTTATGTGTGTATACAGTACCATCTTGGTTAAAATGTGTTTTAAAACCCATAAGCAAAGAAAGAAAACATTTAAAATACAGTCTCTTTAGGCAATTACCCTGGGAGGAAAAAAAGCAAAACAAATTGAGACTCCTTATTGTGGATTTCTCTTAAGTAACCAATAGCTGGTTCTTTATGAAAATAATTTTCATGCTGCTCTGTAGTTCACAGGTAGCCATAGACAACTACAGAAGTTGCCAAATATGTCTCTTTTTTTTACGCAGTTGAAAGATGATGCAGTTGCCCTGGTTGATGTCTTTGCTCCTCCTGACTTCATTCTCAACTCTCCCATTGGTAAAGCTAGTGGGGAGGTAAGAAAAGCCATTTTAAAATTTGTAAGTTTAATCATTAAGAAGGGTATTGCCTGTCAATAGCCATAACATAGTCAAGACACTTCACAGCTACAAGAGAAACAGAAGATGCTTTTTCAGTGGAGAGTACCAGAGTTAAACTGATGCCAGCAGAAAATGACATTTTGCATTTACGGGAGATAGGCTTCAATGGGAAACTCGTACAGTATTGCTCTCGTTTGCTCTTGTGGTCATCTGCGCTGCTGAACAAAAAAAAATAAATTATACCATCTCCTAAGATTCCTTAAGGAGTAACATGTCTTTAGTACATCCGTTAATACCTTGGAGAGGTAGTAAGGTATATTTCTTCTCTGCCTAGGACTTTTGCTGCCTTTATTGGTATTCATATTACACTCAGTTTGTGTGATATGTATATAAAAGGTGCAGAAATTATTTATTTCTTTTAATTCTTAATAAAATTATTATTTTACTAAGAGAAATGAAAATTTAAAACTTTTCCAGTTAAAAAATATATCAGAAATTGTACAATTCTTTGAGAATTCTGTTTATCCAGTGGGAATTCTAGGATATGACAGAGTATCTTGTATTAACCAGTGCAAGATACAGCATTACCCAAGGGATCTCAGTAATCTTAATACAGACTTGAAGGATGCTGTTTTGTTAGCACCATCCTTGTTAAGGCTGAGAGAGATTTTTTTGTATAGTTAAATTACACAAAGCAAGCCTTGAATCAAGAGCATAAGATTGGCCATACCGGATCCAGTCCACAGAATACTCTGTAACTGAGAGTGGCCAAGAACACTGTATGAAACACATGAAATATCCAAGTGTTCTTTCCCTGGTGTCTCAACTGTTGGCACTTCCTTGGTTTAAGAGATACCTCATGCCATAGCTTGTATTTGTATCATTCTGTTTAATAGCCACACGTGTCTATCCTCCATTCATTTTTCCCATCCACCTTCAAATTCAGCTGTATTTTGGCTTCCATAACACTGTAATTTCCATAATTTAATTATTAGTATTGTGAAAAAATACTTCTCAATCCTAGTCCATATGCATTTACTATCTGTGGGGGCTTTTGCTTTTCTCTGACGGGCCTTGTTTTCCTTCTCTGTATCTTTTCCGATTCTGCCATATCCTTTCTGAGGTGTTACAACCAGACCTACAAGCAGGATTCAGGATGTGGGGGCACCATGGATTTGGCTATACTAGGTACTAGGTCATGGTCCCTCTCTGCTTTTTTTTTTTTTTCCCTTGATACGTTTAAAGAGCTGTATGTCATTCCAAAGTCTCAGCAAACCAAAATTCTTGCTTACTGGCCAACCCTACTCAGCAGGGCCAAGCTGTGGGATAACTATGATGTAGAGACTAGTGTCACAGTACGGTAGTTTGGTTTGGTGTGGATAGACCCTGTAGAGAATCACTAGAGCCTGGGGAAACTGCCAGGAAGTTTGACAGGATTGCTGAGTCAAGCGTACTCAATGCTTTTCAATATTCTCTGTCTGTGTCTTCATGTCTAAAGTTGTCCATCGTTCCCATGGTGATCAAGCAATACAGAAGGCAGCTCAGATGTTTCTAACCAGACGCTGACCTAACAGAATGATTACTTTGGTAACACAGTCTCTACAAATAAAGGAGGAAGGGCTAGTTCTACATATCTAGCCATCTCAACAAGAGGACCATAATCATCACTGGAAACTTTGTTTCCATTTCTGTAGATTTTTGAGGATTAAATTAATGAAAGAGGTCATGGGAGGGAAGCTCCAAAGGTAACTCTAAGACAAGGAACATCATCTGTAAGAATGTTAAGACTATCTGCATTGGCCAAAAGCCCATTTTCATCCATTATTCTGTCTCTAAAAGAAGCTATGAATATAAAATATGGTGCAAGTACACAGTGATAAGTTCCTAGAATACTACCCCCTTTCTAGCAGTCAGCTGGAGATTTCTTATCAGCAGCTGTTAAAACTATCATGTAATGGATTTGGCTAGATCCTCTTTGGCTAGCTCTTAGCTCACACAAGTACAGAATCCGCAGAGGTTTTATTAATGTTAGAGATTAATATTAGGAATGTAATATGTGAGACACGCAGATAGGACTCTAAACACTGCAGACTTCCTTGTGTACTAAATATTTGGTAAGGTTTTTGTAAATTCATTGATTCATATTGAGAAAATAATTTCAAGCAGTGATATCCAACCCATGTTCTGCAGAATTCAGGAAGGTTTTTTGAACTGCCTCTAAGTCTGTGGTTTTCAACTTGTGTAAATATTTTCAACTGAAATTTGAAAAAGGCTGCCAATCCCTCATTCAAAGAAAATACTTAAAAAAGCTCCTTGTCTCCTGGCTGTCTATATGTAATTCTGCATTCATTGCTATCTTTGCAACTTCTGAAAAGCAATGCAAACATTTTAGTAAAAATTACAGCATGGTAAAGAATAGATTATCCAAGCATAACGGGAAAATGAGTTTAATTCAGGATAATCTATGTTGTACTGCAGTGGAGTGCTTTG
This sequence comes from Aviceda cuculoides, assembly GCA_035590195.1. Classification (NCBI taxonomy): domain Eukaryota; kingdom Metazoa; phylum Chordata; class Aves; order Accipitriformes; family Accipitridae; genus Aviceda; species Aviceda cuculoides. Next base: position 36,661,834 of record JAVJGG010000054.1, on the reverse strand, counting down.
TGCCACGAGCCGCAGGTCATAATTGGAGCAGAAGAAAAGTTTCCAAATTTGTTATGGGCAGCTTTAAGCACTAAGTAAGAATTCAGAATTTCTTTAGAAGAAACTTTGATGGTGTGGGCATCATTTCCCCATAGAAGCTTTGACACTGTCAATGTCAGCTTAAGTATGGAAGTTATTGACACATTTATTTCAAGATTAATTAAAAATTGTTAGACAATATTAAATCAAACTTGGAATGGAATAAATACTTAACACCAGCCCACATAATCAAGGGAAAAATATATTTAATATTAAATATATTATATTTCAATATTTATTTAAATAATGACAAATATATAGGGCCAAGCCATCTTTTCATGTAGAAGAAAAGCTTTTCGCTTTATGTCACTGACTGCTTTTATACCACATTCATATTGTATTGTACTGTACTCCAACTTACTGCTCAAAATACGGCCTTCCTTTCCTCATCTTTCTATAATGTTGTTTAAAGTTTTAAGCTTCAGTTAATTATGAACTGCCAAATATTGCTAAAATTATACTTTGGCAGAATTTACTTCCCATGTACTTTTTTAACTGTTCCACATTAAATTGCAAATTGATGAAGATGGTGAACTAACATTCTGCTTATGAGAGAGGAATTTCTTATGCTCAGATTGAAGAGTTCACATCTGGGAGAGGAGTTATGTTACTTTCCAGAAATGTGTTGAAATTAAGGTAAAACCAGACATGCACGAGTGCTTTCAGACACAGTCTTCAGGTTTGGACATAACAAATATTAGCTTAATATAACCATGTTTCCAAATTTCTACCTTTGATACTACAACTCATTTTAAGTTGAAAACAAGAAATTATAAAAGTTACTGGTTTCCTGCTCTTATGCCAAAGATGGTCTAAACGATTTACACAGATATCTGATGTTTACAGTACTTTGAAATTTTGTGCTTTATCTTTGTGTTTATTCTTGCCTGTACATAATTATTCACATTTGTTACCTAGAAATTCAATCTCATTTAAACTAATAAGTTAGATAATTTATCTTGCAGAATTTTTCATTTTCTGTATGAATTAATCCTTTTCTGTTATTATTTTGCAGTTATATAAAAATATGTGGGCAGAGATCCTTCAAGGCAACAAAGCTCTGAACAGACCTTCATGGTGGGCAGAATTTTGTATTAATAAACCTGTTATAGGCAGGCTGAGGTCAAGATTGTAAACCAAACAACTTTTAAGAGGCTGGATGGGCCTGAGATGGATACCGTATTTCAAACATCAGGAGGAAATGAGACCATATGTCAAACACTGAAAATGAAAGAGATTTTCATAGAGAAGTTCCAAGTTTTAAAATAACTTTGAAATCAAGTCCAACTTGGTCTCAGGGACTGTTAACATAATAATGACAGGAGCTAGAGCAACACATCTGCACGCTATTCATATTTACTCAAATACAAAAAAAATGAAGATTCATCATGATCACAGCTTTGCAAAGTTTCTATAAAAGAAATGTTCCAGTCTCTTGATTTTACTGTTGTATTACAGAAGTTAAATAATGAAAAAAACATTTCCCACCAGGGATTATGAATAAGATGAACAAAAGCAAAATAAAGGAGAATTTGAAGAAAAAAGACATCAAGAACACCAACAGTAATAAACCTGTATTAAGGGATGGGAATCATTTCCGGCAGCCCCTTTGAAGTCTGTGAAGCTATTCTGATTTACTTCATATGCCTCTGTGTTAAACTACTTGATTACTCTTTCAGTGCAGGAGAGGATTAGGATTTTAGATAATTTGTCTTTAAATTGTGTACAACTCTGTAGATAAAATTAATTGAAAAGAACTTGTTTATACATCTTCTTAAAATAAATGTACGGTAATGCAAACTTGTAAGTCTTATATATGTTCTTGGTTATAACGTATTCATTACTGCAAAACCAGTATACATTGACACGCATAGAAACTACATCTATGTTTTAGGTCAGAATATATTCAAATTATTATAAAAATAGTCTTATAAGAATATACAACAGTGGTAGGCGTTATTGAACATATTAGGATCTTTCTCCTTCAGCTATATTAACTGTCTATTAACTATTAGCTTTTAATATTAAAAATATTTTTATTCACAAATGGAAGAGACACTAACAGAGCTTTGAAAATTCAGAATATTTTATGTTTTAGATATGCTGTGAAAAACAAATTCATTTTTTCCTTTATTGTCTCTGTGAACTGAAGTACTGTTAAAACCTAATTCCTGTTGCCCTTACTGTTGTGAGCAATTCTATCAAGCCAAAGAGATTATTTTTGTAAGTTAAAAAATTGAGTATTATTTATGGCAGATCCGGGATGGATTATGGTTTGGGCTATTAAATAAATGCGATTTCAGTACTTGAGTGTTGAATTCTACTTGAGCAGAATCAGATCCTTGTCCTTGTGGGGTTTCATATTTTCATCTGTTGTTGCAGTGTCAATACATGAAAATTTTTAAGTCTTTACAGACTGCCACAATGTTACCAAGTAGTTCTGTAGAGGCTTCTTTGATTCCATCTAAATCTGGCAGAGCTCAGGAAACATTTCATGTCTGGAGAATATATCGAAAGGCCAGTGTGAAAAAAAAATTTCTCGGAGTACCTCAAGGTACATTTATTTACTAAACAGGTGTTTTATTAAAGTTTCTGTTTGTATTTTTAAGAGCAGTTTATCAGAAAATCTGAGGACTCCAAGTGCATCATAATGAAAGTACAATTTAGGACGGACCCGAAAGAAGGTTTATTAACTACGATTGGTAGTGAGAGAACATTTGGAGAGCATCTCCCCTTCTGCTTCCCTGTTCGCAGCCAACTGATTGCAGAGACCCAACCATATATCCGTTTCAGAAAAAAGGAAGAAAGAGGTGAGGAAAAGCAATCATTTCAGTGTTGACAAAGCCAGGTATCCATCCCTGGAGGTGTGGACTCCTTAGGTAGCTTGCTAACTGCCACAATTCTAAGGCATCAAACAGTAAATAACAATATGAAGAGGTGGCTCTTGGTGGAGCCAGTGTTAGTGGCACACCCTATGTGATCCCTGTGTGGGCAGGGATGATGGTTGGACTCGATGATCTTGTAGGTCCTTTCCAGCCTAAATGATTCTATGATTCTATCTTAGCTCAGAAGTGGGAAGTTGGAAACAATCACAGACTGGTTTTTAGTCAAAAGAAATGTTCTTTTAGGAAAGATAACTTCTTAGCCAGACTTCTTGATCTTATATGTTAATAATTTTACCACCACAAGTTCAAGGTCAATTAAAGATGATCACCCTCAACACACTTCAGTAAAAACAACAACAACAACAACAACAAAAAACAACCAAGAAAACAAACAAAAAACCCCAAATGCTGAAACTGTTTTTTTATAGTCCCATGGGGGAAGAAAAACAAAAAAACCCAATATAAATGATTTATTTTCTTTGAACTGTTTTGCCTCTTTAATAATGCCCAATAGGTGCCATCATCCCATGGAAAAAGAATAGATCAATACAGCTAAATGTCTATCATTAGATATTATGGACTCATGGGGTCTCATGATTATCTTTCATCTATTTTCTGTAGCAATCCAGCAAGTGCCGCCTGCTTGCATCTGTGCAGACCTGAAGAAGTAGGCAGAGCACATTATGCCCAATATCCAGTGTGAACACCAGGATCTCTGACACTGGAAAAGGCAAACTGGGAAGAGGTGCCCTGCTACATAAAATGCAGACAAGTAGCACTGATCTGTCAGTCCACATTTGGTACTATCAGTTGATCAGCAGCATTATTTCACTGTCTTAACACGTGTGCGATTTCACCATCACCTCTGAGCTCTTCGTAAGTGATAGGGTTTTTTCCTGCCTCCTTCCTCACAGCTGGGAAACAGAACTGTATATAAATCTTGCATATAAACTATAAGTCTATTTATGAGGTCTTTGTAGCCCAGAAGAAAAAAACAAAAGTATTTGTTTGGCATGTAGCTTAAGCCACCTTCATCCAAAAAAACCCCGTGAGCAATCAGCTGTGTCACAGTAGAACAGAACTGAAGATGCAGTGAGCCCCAAAGATACCTACCAAACACATGACAGGATAAACAGACACCTCTGTAGAAATATATCCCTAAGCGTTCCTGCTAATCTTATTTATTATGACTATTTAGTCAACATCCAAACTCCGTGACAAAAGCTGAGCCCCTCTGCACTGATAAGGATTGTACAAACTGGCAGGAAAGTGTGCTGTTTGTTCTGAAAAGCAGCTGACTTTGACTGGAGCAAGCATTGCAGAGGGTGCATCAGCAAGAACATGATTATGGGCAGGCAAAACGGGATACTCTGTAAAATGTCACGATTATGGCCACTAATATGAACTGTCCCACAGCTTGCACTAAGGTTACAGCTTCGTGGGATCCTTGGATACCCACACAGTTAACAGCAGGACTTAGGAGACCTGCACAGTAAAAGCAGAGCGGGGGCACTGTGAGGCCTTGGGGATTTACTCTTTCTAACAGCACACATCTCTGTACCCCCAGCCGTGGGGTGGTGGTGGCTGCTCACCAAGACTGTTTGCAAGCTCAGTGCAGGTGTTCAGCAGCTGTTGGGCTTCCTATGCTGCCAGCAAAGGCTGTCATCTCCGTTGAGTCTCACACCCAGTGCAAAGCCACAGCTCAGCAAAGGCAGGCTCATTCTATGGGCCAGAGCCACTCTGCACTCAATATTATCAAAACTCTAGTATTTTCTGTATGAATATCTGGATAACCATTCTTTAATCAGTTAGGACTATGAATTTCTGGCCTGTATGTTAAGCCAGACCTGTGTAATCAAATGACCAAAATACAATACCCTTTTCCTCTGAAGTCAACAACAAGCCAAAGGTTCTAGAGGTCTTCCACATCCAGCCTGCCAGAGCAGCAGAAATTGTGTGAACTTGCAGAGCTGCAGCATGGAGGGAGAAAGATGTCATGAAATTTGGCATCCAATTATCTACTAAGTCATAATTCAACAACTACCACAAGATGTCATTATTATATGCAGTTTGTTCCTCTTTATAGGACATTAAATAAAAGAGGCCTCTGGCAGAACAGAAAAGTCATTTCCCTCCTGGTTCAGATGCCAAATAAAGTTGGATGTGTCATTTTAACTTGGTTGGGGAGCTGGGTCAAAGGCTGTCAAATAGCTTCAGTCCAAAACAATTTGGCCATGGGAATCTGTCCTTTCAAGCTGCCACATGAAGGCAGATAAATCTGTCACCAGAAAGTTGAAGTCAAGTAGGCCTGAAAGAGCCCTAACCTACTGCTTCCCCCGTGCCCACGACAATTTGTCTCCTGGATAGTGGCATTTTCTTTCTTTCTGTCTTTGTCAAACCATCAACCTGCCAAGGGTATTTCAAACTCTTTTCCTCTGTGATGTGCTATTTCTGCTGATGTGGCTCAGTTAAAGCAAAAAATCTCTTTTCTATCAGAACAAAACCAAATTGTTCTTGTGCATTAGGACGCTGAATGCACACGCCTCCTTTGCTGATGTGGCAAGATAAATATATGAATATTTCACATCACCTTTTAGAGGAGCGGTGGTGTCAGGAGAAAGGCTTAGGGAGCCAGATGGAAGCCCTACCATGTTTACAGCTGCAGTTCTGTGGATACAGGTTTCCCAGCGGTGCTTGTTTTCTGCGGAGTTAAGTAGACTCATACGCTGCCATTTCTGTCTGAAAGCCTCTTTCCCACTGTAATAAATGATTTATCATGCATCCTGCAGGGTAGCAAGTTTCTTCTCTGTTTGCCTTTATTCATGTATTTTCTTTACTGACTTAATGTGTTTTCAAACCTGAGCAGTGGTTTAGTACTTGCACATGCTATCAGCATGACCGGTCTCTCTCTCAGATGCAACCATATGGACATCACAGAGGCCTGTGTTTCCTCTTGCAGCACTGTACCTCCACGGGCCGTAGCAATGTTTTGTTATTCCCAGTTCTCATTAGCCCGAGATCAGAGTAAGGTTCCAGATCATTTTAGCTCGGTTCGCTGGCCTAAGGAGCGCCATAAGCAAAGGGGGGCTCGCTGCGTGAGATATCCATGTGATAGTATCATCTGAGACAGACAGATCCAGCCAAGGGAAGGTCAGGTGTGATCACAGCAGGCTGCCCACAACACTGTCAGTGGGAACAGAAGCGTAGAGCTTCACTCTTCTCCAAGCAAGTCAAGTCTCGGCTTTATCAAATACAAGCAGAACATTTCACACCCTTTCCTTTCAGAGGCAGAAAGAGAGGTGAATGCAGCTTTTGCTGAGAGCAACAGTTCTGCTGACTACCTTGCCTTTTTCTTTCCCAAATTTTTGCAGTCTGGTTGCATTTGTTCAGTATTCCCACAGCATGACTCTCTCTTGAATAGATGCAGTTTCCATCAGGATTTTCTTTACTGTGTTTGTCAAAGAATAGACCAGCAATTGTGTGGCTAAAACAATTCCCAGTGGATTTCCTGAAGCAAATTTACATGCTTTTTTTCATTTTTATTTGGGAACTATGGTCAACTGAGATTTGCAGAAGACTCCAAAGGCCCAGTGTCAGGGGGAATAGCCCCCTTCACCTGCCCATGTTCTTCCATCCTCCTGCAGAATGCCATCCCCAACTCATTTCACCTGCTTGTCATCTTCTCTGTACTCATAGCTTTGCCAAAACCTCATTTTTGCCAAATCATAAAATATCCGTTGTTATTCCTCCTTTTATGCAAAGAATATTTTTTAATTCTTTCATAGAGAAAGTGCCTCAATTCATAATGACAGTTTTGTTTAGAAGGGCAATTGCTTGCCATGTACATGCCATGGAGGGATAGCCAGGAGTTGGAAAACAGCCCGTGGAAGGACCAACAGAGTTTGGTCAGACCTGTGACTGTGATAGAGACATCCATGGGCCAGGACACCTTCTAAAGCACCCAGAGAAAAGCAACTCTCCTGCCAGTAAGCCATACAGCATATACTGCTATATATGGCCCTACCACCTCCACGAGGTCTTTTGGGACGGCCAGTACAGAAGCAAAGGACAACTATTGCCTGAGAACAAAACCTCTTTCAACACTGTAATATGTTATTTTTGTAAAATGTGAGAATCAAAACAAGAATCTATAGACAGACATCATTCCCTATAGCAAAAATACAAGCTGTGATGATAAAATCACACAATACAGCAAAATAAATACTCAACAAGTACTTCTGCACTGTATTTACGTGCTTTCGTCACCAGGATGTGAAGAAATACTTTCCAGTCCCTCAGTAATCCAGGAGGATGTTAAGCAACACGTGCTATGGTGAACACTTTAAAATCAGCAGACATATATAACTGGCAAGAAGATTGTGAAGGCTTCTCCAGGAAGAGTTGACTGGCCTACTCATACTCCTTTCTGTTATATTTAAGAGTATCAAAGAAATTCCACCAGAATAGTTTGCTGGATATTATAGCAAAATTTTAGAAGCACAGAGAATTGGTGAACATGATTCTGTCACAAGCAAAAGAATGGAAAATCTGAAGGAGGGTTCAACTAATAAAGTCATAAGCGTATAATAATACAATAAATAGCAATCAGAAATTTTATAGAAAATAGACTTTGTTAGACAAACCTGATTTCATTCTTGGAGGAGTTCCCAGGTATTCTCAAACTCAAATATGTCACAAATATGTGTGACACCTGATGTATGCATTTACCTCTAAGGCACCATAGTGAGTGTTACATGACACTGTAAGTGAAAAATAAGCATTCTATCTATCAGTAAAACACGCTTTAATGGGATTAGGAACTTCCTGACTGACAAGATCTTGGAAAGCCATCAGTGGAGAAATCATTGTGTGTGCTTTAGGGATGTTGTTAAGGATAATCCTAGAAATGCCACTGATTATTATTTTCCTTGGCAAGCTTGAAGTTATATTAAAATGTGCAGAATCGGTGGACTGGTAAATAAAGGTGAAAACAGACCTGACATACAGCGTAGTCTGAAATGCTTAATAAGTTTAAACCAGCCTGGTTTTGCTGACCCAAGTATGCAACAGCTCCTTCAAAAATACAGGGATAAAGAGAGATTTTGTCATTATAGGTCAGACAGAGCTGAGACAAGGCGAATGCTTTCCCCTCTGCACTGGCTGATTGCTCTCATCAACAACTAACCTGCACTGATGTATTTGGGAGAGAATGGTGTGGTGTACAATTTTTTTAAAGGTTACAGGAGTGTTACAGGAGGAGTAAGAAAACGTGTGATCCTTACAACCTTGACATGATCAGAGAATGGTTTCCTTTCTGGCCCTAGTTGTTAAAAAGCCACATCCAAAGTTAGACCCATAAAAAGGCAGGCCTGCCTGGAAAATGGAAACTGTGTTGTGCAGGGTGAAAATTTCTACAAGTAATTCTGTCTCTGTGCTCGCAGAAACCAGGTGCCAGACTACAGCTTCCTCAGGGCACAGACCACCAAAGGATGCAAAAAGGAGCAACAGTATTGACTTCAAAGCTGGAAAAATGTGTGGTACAACAGGAAACTGGACAAACTCAATGTTTAGCATGTCAAAGAGGAGCTTAAAATATGATGCAATTACAGTATGATCAGCTTGTCCGAAGGTGGAAGAAGAAAGTCGAATGTCAAAACAAATCTAATTTGTGTCCAATCACTAGGGAGAGATTTAAGGAAATGGTTTACTTTGAAGGAAAGTGTGTGCATATACACACATTATTTGGGATGACCAAACAATGGTCTAGGGTTTTGTTATATGCTCTACCAAGATCCTTCAAATCTCCTTTTCGGAACAGCTGGTGCCATTTGAACTGCCCTCCAAAAAAGTACTTCTTTGAGTGTCATTAAATAATGATATTTTTTTTTAAGCCCACACAAACACTTGGATTCTTCCATCTAGTTTATCAATGATGAATGTTTGTGAAGTCCAGAATGGAGCACTGGCTGTGTTTCACTGGTGTGATGGAGGAGCCAGGAAAAACATCTCCTGGGGAGTATTCCCAGTTGTAAATTTATTTTTGACATATATAGGGTGGAATTGGGTTTCTGTGCTTGTTTTGATCTCTTTACAAATTCTTATTAAAAGAATGTCTTCCAGCTCCACAGAAACTGCATATCCTGTTCCAGTCCTGAAGCTGTGAATAAGTCCCACAGCTAGAAGCACGGGGCAGTGGGAGCACAATTTTCACGAACTGTTTCTGAAGAAAAATTACCTTTCCCACCTGAGGAAGGGTACCACCATCCACCATGGGATCTTTGACAAGATCGTAAAAAGGAAGAAACACACAAGTGCCTAAGACACTGAGCAAGTGGCAGCCCCGTTCTTCACTCAACACACGAATATTCGCACGGCTGAGCTTATGCTCCACGGCAGATGACAACCTTTTTTTTTTTTTTTTTTTTTTTTTCACAGCGGTCAGTTGCACTGAGCGTTGTTCATCCGAGGCACAGCCCATGGGCAGGGATCCAGCCAGAGCCACTCTTTGGTCTCACTGGTGGGCTCTGTTGCAGGGCGGCCCCGTGCCCGCTGCCGGGAGGTACTTCGGAGGTGGTGCAGGGCTGCCCTGCTGCACTCCCCTTGAGCGGGAGATGTCCACTCATAGCCCACGTAGTCCGTCGTGGTTATAGTGAGAGTGTGCGCTCAGGGAATTTCCCTCTGTGTTCTGGCTCGCTTTTTGGTTTGGGTTTCATTTGGGTTTTTTTGATGGGGAGGGAGAATGAAAGAAAATTTTACCTTTCTGTCTACCAGGTTGTCTGTTTTGACAAGCAAGGAAACAGGCACAGCATTACTTAGCCATGTTACGGTCTCTCCTCCTCAGTGACAGTTTTCTGGTGTCTCCTCATTATACTTCAGCTGTGAGGCCAGTTCCACAGCAAAAGTTGGAGCATTTGCAGCTTTATTTCTGTTGCCAGGCTCCCTGTTCATTGTGGGAGGATTCCATGTGCAACCAGAGGATGATTTTCCTCTGTGTTAAGAAATTGTCCTGGCACTAAACTGTTTGAGTCATCTTTCTGTTTGCTTGACTTCTCCCATAATAATAGTATCCAAAACTTGATTCACCAGCTAATCTCACAAAACAGGATTTTAGATGTTTAAAGACAAAAAAAAAATCTTTTCTTGTTTTTTTAATTTTGACCTAAGAAAGCTCAGAGTTGAAAGAGTCATGCTGTATTTTACTTCAGTTGAGGTTAGAGAGCAAAGACTTCTACAGAAAGATACATTCCTTAGATGTTCAATTTGCAACATGATCGATTATGGTTTGTCTTACTTGGGAGGTACCTAGTAGCATCATCATTAGTAGTGAGGTGTGTCTTACCACTTCTCGGAACCATCGTGTTACCTCTGAATAACCAGAATGATTCTCTCATATGTGTTAGAATTCCCATTCAGGGATACAACAGTAGTTCAAGAAAAACAATTAAAAGGTCCCATACAGACTCATTCATAGATGTTCCTGCATCATAAGAGTTGACTCAAGATGTCATCAGTTCAAATGCTGTTCTTCAAGAAATTATTAACTATATCTGTGTTAGTCCTTAAATCTGACATTTTCTTGAATATAGATTCAATGTTAAATTGTAATTAACATGCTGGAACAGGCAGGCATGGCTGTTATTCTAGAAATGTAGTATTTTTTCATCACATTTTGTAGATTCTTGGTGGAGAGAGGAGGAGGGCTTACTGTAATGCATGAGAGATGAAATCACAGACCAGGGTCCCACCACCCTAAGCGCTGTACAAAGCTCTCACAAATACATCTCCAAACCCTTGCAATTTAAATAGAAGACATGAAATGATGTGCTATGAACAAATCAATACGTCAGTACTGGATAGCACTATGTGCAGCAACCTCAATGTTCCAGTTGCCATTTTTAGTGAAATTTTTTATAAACATGGTGTCAGGGGAGCTTAAGGGTGAGATGTAAAAGAATCAAATGGAAAACTTACCTGGAAATCTGAGAGCTTCTTAATTTGGAAAGGAAGCTTATCAGAAAATAGGTAGCCAGCACTTGGCATCAAGGATGGCATCATGGAGGTTGGAATAAATATCCTATCAGTGAATGAAAGATTTCAGAATTAGGATTATGATGAGTCTTGAGAGTAAAGACCAAGAACTTACACTTAATCTATTATAGAAGACAGTGGAAAGACACAGAAAGCAAGGGACAGTGCCAAGGTCCTGTGCTAAGAGAAAGTACAAATAACCTCTTGTATTTGGCATGGAAATGATAAGGACAGAGGTGCATTTGCCAAGGACAGAGAAAAGGAAATAATGGGTACATACTTTTATGAGTAAGTTTTACTGTATGAGAGAGAGAGAAGTCAATAGTTTTTGCAGAAAACTCATAGGAGTTTTAAAATTTAGAGATAGCTTGGACATAAGGACCAGACTGACAGACAGTAAGTTTTCATCCACAGTGGAAATCTCTCCTTAAACCGCTACTTTAAGTAATTACATCTGTTGCAATTTTTGTTCAGTTATTTTTTGCTTCCATATGTATCTAGGCAACACCTGGAATAATATTATTCTCTAAAAACTTCTAAAATCCAGTGGTTCATTACAACATGTTGCAACATTTTCATTTTAAAGATACAGATTTCATACACGCACAGAGGCACAGACACATACTTATTTACAAAACTCAATCCATACACGTGTGTACAAATAAACAAAATAATGTGTGCAAAAATACAAAATTTTAAAGCAGGTTTAGTCAAATAGTTTTCCTTCTAGTTGTTACTTCTTTTCGTTAGAATTCAGCCAGAAATGAATGTGTCAAGCTAGAGACGTGTGTATACTTTTTTAACACAGAGTCTTAACACTACCGCAGTAATCAACTCCTTATGAAAGCATTATGAATGGACAAGAGATAATAAGGAACTATTTGTGATATGGCATATTAATTAGAATTATAATGAAGGTTAATAAGATCATTATCTCAAGGGTTACACTGTGAAATGTGGGAGAGGGAATTCTCTTACTACACTCAAGAACTTCAGCAGAACTGTGAGCATATTTTACGTTTTAAGTTTATGAAAAAAAATGGATAATCTCATTTGTCTAATGAAGTTGCAGTTATACTTTTGAGTAATAAAGTCACGTAGGGGAATCACCGTTACTTTACCAAATGCATCCTACAGAAGATATTATCATTTTAATTACCTCAAGATGTTTAGAGCTATATCCTTTTAATTAAAAATCAGAGGACCTAATAGCAGTGGTATGCCTAAATAGCCCAGGGAAATCATTTGTTGATTTGTGGTTGCTATGAGAATATTCAGAACTATAGATTGTATGTGGATTAACATGCAGCTATGTAAACTATAGATGCTTTGAAAAGCTTGAAGGTTTAATGCAAACTACATTTCGATGCATACACCCTCTCTAATTACTTAAGCAATGTGTTTTAAATGATTACATTGTACTATTTCCACACTTCAAAAGCAAACTCTGTCTAAAGCCCTTCCTTATGAATTTCCATACGCAGTGCACCTATACAAACTCTGCCGTGTCTCACGCAGGTTATAGTGCATGTGTGTGGCACAGCAAGCAAGTCAATGTTTAAACCACACAAAAAACCCCACTACTGAGTAGTCTACAGCAAGCAGCCGCCCCTGAGCCAAAGGTTTTCAGCTTATGGAGGGTCCAGGGACTTTCAGAAGAAACGAGCAGCCCCCCAGGGGTAGGACCCTGCCTGCCCAGCACCAGGGTGTGCACCGGACCTCCGCGGGAACCCAGGGCCAGAAGAACCAGGAGAACAGCTCCATAAAAGCAGGACTTTGTTATCCTCTAGCTGAGCCGTAGCGAACGGACAGGCCACATTCATGTGTCATCTGCTGGTCTAACAGTCCGGGAAATGTCTTGTTTCTTTGCCCTCAAACTTCATGAAGGCACGTATGTGAGTGGTGGGGTGTGGAACTGGTTAAATCTGGCAAAGATCACAGGTACGGGGTAAATCTGAGCAGCCACGGTGTGCATTTTGGAAGGGTCGCAAGGGGAATGCTAAGAAGACGAGCTGTGGTTTTCCTCCTAGCAGCAAGTGTAAAGCACAAGGCACGGCCTGAACCCAGCGCCCCTGGCCATGTGGTTTGACAGCACCCCCCAGCCCCAGCCGTCCGGCCAAGAAGAGGATCTGTGGAGGCTCGGGCTGGAACATCTGCACATCACTCCATAAACACAGCTTATCAGATGTTACCAAATTACCAAAGCAGCCTGTGATTCAAGAGGACGACTTCCGACGAAAGCAGAAGCAGAGTGTATGTGAAAAACCTTTTTATCTGTGCTACAGTGACCAGAAGCATGTCTATAATTACATTAAATTGTTCACACAGCAAAGTAACAACTGACACAGCACTCTTCTCCTCCCACTTGTCAAATTCCATTTTATTTTTGGCTATTTCAACATTTTGGTTATTTTGATAAAACACATTTTACCATATTGTTTTACTGCCTTCCCTGATTTGCCTCATGATTTAAAGACACCATGAAATGATTAAAGTCCGAAATAAGGACAAATTGGCATGAGTACCATTACATCTTCCTCAACGGTGAAAGCAACAGGGATTTATAGACAGAGTTTACCCCTTTCAATGGGCTTTGCTAAACACGGGAAAAAAGCTCTGTTTAGAGCTGCTGCTTTGCAAAACTAAGTAATCCCCTCCAAGGATATTACACCAGTGGCTCTGTATGATGAAGCGAAGTCCTGTCTTGCCTATCACCTCTCCTAAAAATATTCCTATCTCCAGGAAACAACATCTCAGAAACCACCATCCATCTGTTGCCATTTTTGTCTCAGTAGAAGAGCCAGAAGACAGCCACGAAGGCTGAAAAGCAAGATTTCTGATTTGAGTGCAATTTTGGTCTAACTTGAACAATTACTGTGGGTTTGTTTCTTTTTTAATTTCCCACAAACAACTCCTCAGAAAATCAGTTGCAGAAACACTACTACATGGTCTTCCAGAAACTACATTCCAGAATCCTCCTACTCCTTTGAAACTGGCCTACCAGTGTGTCACAAGATCTCAAAAGCTTTACCTCTGGGTAAAATGTGGACACGAGAGAACGTTGTTCAGCCCTTCTCTTGCCTCTTCCCTTCACCATTTGTATACCCCCACCTTCTGTAAGCTTACCTTCCTGTCCTACAGCAATGTAGAGGACAGAGTCACAACCATCAGTGTTGTCAGTGGACCACACCAGTGGGCCACCGGCTCATGCAGCTTGGCTCTAGCCTTTCTTTCAGCCAGGTTTCTTCTGCAGTAACCTTAGTCCACCCCGTCACAGCCCCCTCGACCCTTTAAATTCCCAGCATGAGGCATCTGTATACAAAATCACATTATGAGGTGGCCCTATGGGAACCTTATGCCTCAGATCAGGTGCCAGATACACGTCTATGAGCCTGCCTGGTCACAGGAGGCCAAGACATACTGGCTCATGCGATGGTGAAAGGAATGCATGGGGGTCATAGATTTGCAGTGCTGCACCGAGGGTGCCTGAGATGCACGTACCAGCACGGGGGCTCTCTGAGCTAGTGTGTCACCTTGGTTTCCTGTACTTGACTTGTAGTCTGTCTCAGGAGTTCCCACATCTGACCTATATGAAAGGGAAAAGCAAGAAATTCAGTCACCATAGGGTTAACCGAGCTACATAGATGCCACAAAAGCATTGGGAGGCAGGGAGCCATGGCTCTCCAGCTACCAGCAGAGTCTTGAGCATGTGACAGCAAGTACAAGCCACTCAATGTCTTGCCTTGCTTTATTTCCCATCAAAACAAGTCCTCTCATCAACTTGATGTGACCCTCTCAACCTCTCCCTCTCTGCCACCCAGCCAAGCCCAGAATGCCCACAGCTCCCCTCTCGTCCCACAGCACTCTACCCATTTCCCCTATTCGCCCTACTCCACTATGGCCTAATTCTCCTCCCCATAAACATTCATGTATGGCATTCACTCTATTCTTGTGCCACTCTATCTGAGCGCTGCTATAGTTTTCGACACAGTCAAATTAACCTACTGGAAATCCTCCTTTGACTCAAGTGCATTTAGAGCCAGAGGCTCCTTTTCTTTCTTTCCTGGCTCTGGGGTTTTGCCAGTGGGACAATTTGCACTGAGGCATTGGTAGGACTCCTGCTCATGTCCCCTAAAACCAGCAGGTATGAGACAGCCCATGCTCTTCTCAACTATTCAGCATGGTAGCATTAAGCTGTCTGTAGCTTAACTCTTTGCTGGGAACTGTGTTTGATATAGCTTCCCCAAAGAGACAGAGAGAACAGTAGCATCATTCTGTACACATAAGTAAATAATGAAAGGCAATCCTTGAAGAAGCTATTGCCATTTTTCTTTCTCCTTCCACCCACTGCAAGTAGCTAACCAAGGAAAGATCTCCTAAATGTCCCTCTGTGAGTACTGAGCAACCCTTATCATATTACAGATCTTCCTCATATTAGGAGCTCCACAGGCACATTGAGCTGAAATTAGGTACTCACGTTTGAAAAATCTAACCACTCGCAAGTCACACATCCGTACTGAATGGCAATGGGAGCATAACCATCACAAGAGGGTTTTTTCAGCATCTTAAAGGAGCTGATGACTTGGGCTAAGAGTATATAAATTGATAGTTTCTATGGCAAGATGCTTTTTTGTCCAAGATAAAGGTCAAGCACATCTGGAAGACATAATAGCTGTGTCCTATAGAGACTACATCAACTATCTTGCTGCCAAAATCTACTATAAACAGGCACAGAGGGCCAATCTGCTGATTTTCCCAGCTGTCACTGGTTTATTTAAGGGGCTAAGTCGGTTTTCAATTATTGTCTGTTAAGAAAAAATGAAATCTATTGTGTAAGCGCTGTGCCAAATTACCGTTGCCACATGCTACATTTCTTTGAATTTTGAAAAGCTTTGTTTGGACTATATGTAATTATTAAATGGTCCCTAAAATCTTTTAGCCATTTCACATAAGACAAACATATTTCCTTGAAATAG
Organism: Aviceda cuculoides; assembly: GCA_035590195.1. Lineage (NCBI taxonomy): Eukaryota > Metazoa > Chordata > Aves > Accipitriformes > Accipitridae > Aviceda > Aviceda cuculoides. Next base: position 36,645,867 of record JAVJGG010000054.1, on the reverse strand, counting down.
TTACAGCAAGAAATCCGCTTTAAGTGGAACAACCATTTGCTGTCCCGGTCTAAACTGTCCAATACACCTTTTAAAAATGCCAATATTCATTCTGACTTAATTTTTAGAGTGCTAAGCTAACTCACTGTAATCACATTACTCAAAACTGCATGGCACAGCTATGGGTGAAAAGGTATCATATGCAAGAACACAAACATAACAAGTTGTATGTACTGTGAACAGGAGAGGTGCAGGATTTGCTAATAGGAGGCACCCTGCAGACAGATGCATCCAAACCCCTGCTCCTCTGCAGCTACAGAGCCTAAACCAGGATGGCGATTGACACCCAGGACACTGCAGAGCCCACAGCCCTCCTCCATGGGCAAGGTTGAATCTTTAAAATGATGCTGCCAGCAAGGAGGTGGCACTCTCCTTTGAAGTACTGACTCAGGGAAGGGGAGGACAACGTCCAGCTCCCCCCTCAGCTTGAGGTGTCTGAAATGCACTTTCCCAGGGAAGTGTCTTTACTACTTGCTTCTGAATGGCTTTGGAGTCCCTCCTGCTGAAACTAGGCCTACATGCGTCCCAAGGTGCCAGAAGCAGAGCTACAGCTCAACAGTAGAAGTTTAGACTTGGTCCGTGGCTCCCAGCAACTCCTGTGCTCAGCAAAGCCCCCAGCACATAACCTTCCTTGATTTGCTTGGCTGAAGCTGAGCAGGAGGAGAGTGGTCAACTGTATAGTTGCATCACATCTTCAGTGAGGCTACGCTGCTGACCAGGGTCTCCACCAGTTACTGCAGTTCAAAGTGCTATCAGTTTATATTAACCAGACTAGATTCTTTTTGTGTTTAAAAGAAAAGTTAGAATAGTCTCAGTCTGATACTGGTTTGTGCATTTCATTAACCACCTGTAAAGTAATACATTGCCTGAGAGCTTAAAAATTAGCAAAGGAGTATTAAATGCAGAGAAGCATTAAAATGGATGGACTTGCAGCAGCTGGTTTGAATGGGCAGGCAGGAGGTGAAGGACAGCATCAGGCATTGATTTGTCTTTATGCCTAAAATCAGAGCAAGTGAGAAGCTGCCATTGCAGTTGCTTCTTTTGTACCAGCAATTTTATTCTTTGGAGAAGTACAGTAAGGAAATAGAGATTAAGAAGATGAGAAAACAAGAGCTGAATTAACTTTTACTTGTAATTTATTACATTAATTAAATGAAGAGATAACATCTGGTGAAAAAGCTACACACAGAGACTTTGTTAAGGATTTACAGCACTCTCCTGTGTAGTAGCTGCCTTCATACTTACTTGCTTATGGCCTCAATGAAATTTTAGACCTCTCTCTCCTTAATGTAGCCCTTAGCAAACTTTTCTTTGCCCCCAAACTTAACTGCTTCACCAGCAATGTAGATCATAGAATGCATGAACACACTGATACATAAAAGGAACAGATTTTCTGCCACCTACTGCACATCTCTAGTCTTTGGCTAGACTTTGCTAAAGCAGGGCAAACTGGCCACGTACAGCATGTTTATAAAAATCTTTTTCTACTCTTATTCTTTTTTACAGACTAGGTAGAGTGAAACATTTGTGAAAATGATGATTCAGCTCCTTTGTTTACACAGAACTTCTGTAGATCACCAGAGGTGGAGGACTATTAAATGCCTGCCTTATGAGGTGATTCAAGAAGGGTGATTTGTTTTCCTGGGAACCCTGTGTTATTAGAGATGATAGAGTCTGGACTCAGTTCCAGGAGAAAGGGGAAGACGGCACCAGCACGCAACGGGAGAGGCTCTGATGAATCAGCACATCTGAGACAAGAGCAGACCCAGACCACAACCAGTATGTTGACGGGGACCTGTTTGAGCAGCAGGTGCACATTAGTCAGCATCTACCAGGAACATTCACAAATGCAGTCCCCAGTGTGCTTCACTGGGCACAACCCCAGCTCCCGAAAAACTGCCAAAACTGCCAATTCTGTGACATGAGCAAGTAAGTCTTCTTCAAGTACAAGCCAGGCAGGGTGGGAGGAAAACTTGGGCTCAGTCCGCAAGCTGGACATTGGCCAAAGGGCCTTGAATACATTGGGGTGTGGAGGAACACGTAGCAGAAACAGAAGATTTAATCTCAGATTTTTACTCTGTGGATAGTACCTGAGTGAGGAAATCACTTACAATCTGTGATATTTCATCAAGCTACAAGCTGAGCAACCCTCCATCTAGACCTACATTTAGCACAGGGCGTTGGTGTCTGAACCAGCCTTTCCTGGCCTTAGATATCAACAGGATAGTACAGCTAAGGTGATCACCTGGAACCGCGTTATAATCACCGAATAGAAACAGGCGTTTACAGGGTACGGTTCATAACAGCTGTTTCAGGGGTCTAAGGCAGGGTGAGATGAGCAACATTCTATGTTGACACTAACAAAGGTATTAATTTCCAGACTGGAATATTTGTTAGGGGAGATACCTGTAAGTCTACATTTACATGTCTCCAGATCTGCTGTACTTGCACCCAACCAGCTCTGGTGAGATCCAGAAACAAGCCTGTGAGTATTCACCTACAGCCTCTGCCCTTTTCAGCCATCACGGGGGGAAGGAAGAGTATCCCACTGGTGGAGTGCTGGGCCCTCCGCTCCTGAAGTACTGTTACTGAGAAAAAATATGACCGTGAGCCAGAGAGAGAGAAAGAAGATGAGAGCAATAACAAAACTTCAGATTAGTCTCAAGAAATGAAACTTTAGTCAACATCTAATATTGTTTGGATGGAGGCAGTATTTATTTACTCAAGTCCTATATTGGATGTTGGACACATCAGTTAGTTAAACTGCAAGTTCTATAGGAAAAAACTTGTATATCCGGAGTCTAACACAAGAGGGATGAATCAATACCATTCTTCTTTAAGCAGTGTCATAGACAAAAGTGAAAAAGGAGCCCAATCTGTACCTGCTAGTGAAATGTACCTCTGCAGACTCCGAGGTTAAGCCTCTGCTGGTAAATTAAGCAAGTTCGCGAAGGCTGCCAGGCACTCAAGCCAGCTGGCACAGAGCAAGCCCTGTTTGCTAGCGAGCTCGCCTCTCCTCCGAGACAGGGCAGCTGCATGTGGCCACCACCCTTGGGGAACGGTCCCAGGACCTGCTGGGAGAGCTGGTTGTCCCCGGCCACCCCAGCCCAGTCACTGCTCCGGCAGCTCAACGCCACAAACAGCCACCTCGGCTCCATCGGCCGGGAGCAGTGCCTGGCATCGCCTAATTATTTGTAGGAATGTAACCTGTAGGTGAAAATAGGCATTTAGGAAGAAAGAAATAAAAATAAATATCATACTTTCACCTTTGCCTCAGACTGCAAAAAAAAAAGATTTAAGCAGGAATTTTCAAAAATGAAGCAACGCATGGCATATTGGCTTATTCTTTGAAAGCGGTGAAAAGTAAGGAAAATCTCTAATCTGTAGAAGCACTCTTAAATTCACTGGGATCATCAGAGATGGCAGAAGGTAAAGATCACTGTCTTTAATAGTGTGCAAACGTGCCTCGGTTTCAGAGCTGGAAAAATATCCAGTACTCCAGATGGAGAGAAAATTGAAAAACATTCTTTGTTTATATTTATTTATTCAATCTCATGGTGTCCTTGGTTGCCCAGAGGAGCTACTGAGAGTAGTTTCTACTGTGCTGGTGGTTAGAGTTAGGTTACACACACTTTTAGAAATTCAGCTGTCTGCCACTAATGAATTGTTCAGCGTAGCTTGAGGGTAATGACGCAATTAGCAAAAGTAGGCCAAATCCGTCCCAGGTGAAACTACTGATGTCAATGGTTTTATTCTGGATGATGCGCTTGTTCCAGTGTGCGTAGAGTCAATATGTAGAAAGAAGAGTCTTGCAACAGGATGTACATGGATTTCATTTGTCTTTTCTGATACTAATCCTGCATTACAATGAATAAAATGTAAAATTGCAACATTTGCATTGAAAGCAACAGTACATTTCTGTGAACCGACTCACAGGTTCAGCACATTAATAATTTTCTTTTTTTTAACAGTGTCCTTTACAACTCTACCCACAAGCATATAAAATTAATAGTTGTTTCGTTCCTTCACTACATGCTACTTTTTTGATTTTTGAATTTTTTGAATTTTAAATTTTTGAATATCCAAAAGTAAAAAAAATAAATTCTGAAAGTCTTTTTATCCCTGGCTGTTTTAGGAATGGATGTGCTTCAAAGAAGCCCACAGCTAGAGCACGGCAGGCAAAAAGAAGGGTGATTTTTGCCTTCACTTCCCTCCTGAATAGGGCACTGTATAAAACAAAGCAATAGGCTTTCCCTGCCCAAAAGACTTTTAAAGTCTGTTCCATCAATTATTTAAAGCTATATTGTATTGCAGTGAAGTTACCAGGGCTTCATGACTGGTACCCTGGTAGATAAGAAAGTAAGTACAGGTCAAAACTGAAAACACAAACCAGCCATTTCACCCAGGTCGTGCAAGAAGGCTGTGTCAGAGCTCCCAAACAATTCTGGTTCAGGGTTACTCAATTATTTTTTCCGGACTTAGCTGGAAAATTGTATCACTGTCCCCTTGGTAGAAAGCAAAGCCTTGATAGGGATCTCCCCGGCCAGAAAGCCTCTCCAAGCTGCATGGTGCATTTGCCTGCATTAGCATGGGAGACATCAACATCTGAGACCGTGACTAAATCCAAGCAAATCGTGTTCCTGGTCAAGATTCTGTCCAGAAACCACCAGCCCTGGTTTGATGTGTTAAATAAAGAGCCATCCTTCCTCTTATTGCTTTCTAAACAATGACAGTAATGAGGGCAAATTTATGACTAGCAGGGTAGTTGGGTTGGTACTAATCCAAAGAGTAAAACCTACGGTCCTCAGTTTTATTATCCCTGAAAAAAAACCTGCTTTTGTAATGGATCTGCTTAAGTGTGACCTCTTAAATTATCTCTGCTAGTGGGTTTTAGCAACAGCTCCCCAGCTGTGCTGTTATTCATCAGTAACCATAGAAATTAAAGTGCTGCCAAGTATGTGCTCTTTGTTTTTTTTGAAGGGCTGAAAGATGATGCAGTGATGTCTTTGCCCCTCCTGACTTAATTCTGAACTCACCCACTGGCAGACCTGATGGAGAGGTGAAGACAAAACTTGCTGTCATTGGAAAGCTCTGTCACCAGCGAGCTCAGTCAACAACGCCACTTCTGCAACTGGGCTGCTGGTGCATTTTCAAAAAAGCCTGCAGCTAGAAATAAGATGTGGTGGAAAGTCATATCCTGTTATTCAGTAATTGCAGTTTTTAATGAAAAACTTTTTTTGTTTGTTTGTGTATTTCTGTTGAGATTGAACTGAAGCAGCACGGGTATTTTTAGCGAAGTTATTTGTTTTGGAAAGGAAAAAGTTGTATAAAATCTCTCCTAAAGGGATGCCTTCAAGTTAAGTATTGGCCCGCATTGGTCTTTGAGTTTTTGTGGGTAATTTTGTTATTAGCATAGGATTCTTTGACTCTGAACTGACATCTGGGCTTTTTAGGTAGTCAGTAGATCTGACTTCCAATGGGTGGCACTAACCCTGTGTTAAGATGGGATGAATCCTCTTTCTCACCAATCATAGAGGGAGATAATTAGCTGAGACCAGACTCCTAAATTTTAGGCAGCTACAGTTAGGTGAGAGAACTACTCGTGGTGGCTTACTGCCCATTTACTGGGCAATTTAAGGACTTTTAGAAACCTTGGTATTTTGCTTTGTATTCCACCGGTTGCTTTTCTGCCACACATTGTATCGCCCAGTAATAGCCAGCTATGCATGGGCAATGCCTCACCTGACGTGCTTTTGCTTTTTGTTGGACATACAGCATCTGTTCTATAGGAAAGGAGACTGCTTTCCATTTGCCCAGGAGAACTTAGAGAACATCTACAATGTGCAGGGAAGCATGGTGCAGAGATTTCTGCGGGAGCTTTTCAAGAGGGGAATCACACAAGAGGACTTCCTAGCTTTGCTTGGCAGCAATAAATAGGGCATACCAGACTCAGGTGTCTTTGAGCACTTCTGGCTTGGGGTGAGTGTGGGAAGGAGCAACTTGTGTATCTCTACAGCCCAAGTGAAATTAACACTACCCTGGACTTGTTCATCAAAGTTAAACAAAAAAGAATAAATTTGGCAAAAATATATACTTTCCCTCTGTCACCCTTTGAGGGTTCACTAATGCCCAGTTTGGCATATTCTTCAAGGAAATTTTGTCTAGATGGAAAAAAAAACTGATTTAAAATTTTGACTTGTAATTATCAGATATTCCATGCTGGTGTGTACCGAAAATGTTGGATCACTGAAATACTTGGAGTATGGAAAAAAAAAAAAAAAGCACTTCATACTGGTTCAAATAAGGAAATCAGTACAAATACCATAAAGACAAAACTGCCAACTCCAGATTCCAAATGAATTCAAAAGTCTATATTTAGCTCCTACTGTTTCTGCTTCAATTAGAAAACATTTCTTGTTAAATACACACCATCATCTCAAATGCTCCACTCAACATAGTTGCTTGGAGCCCCATAATTCATCTCTATTTTTAGTTTGCTCACAGATAAGGGAATGGCAAAGGACAGCAAGTAAATGATTCAGGCTGGAGTTTTTACGGGACCTTCACAGATGCTGCTCTAGGAATTGCTCTGGAAGCAATCCAAACCTGGCCCAACTCCCGTCAAACAATTTCTCTTACAAAGGTAAGTGTCAGATCTTAAGCAATCCTTTCCCTGCTTTTGGGAAAGGTAGAAGAAAAGGGTGTGCAAATCCTTGGTAGAGCAGAAGCAGCAGATTTTCTCAGTAGGTATCTGACATGAAATGCTGCTTTGTGGCCATGAAGGGGAGAGTGAAGAGGGTCACACCTTGAAAGACAGAGATGTTTAATTTAAATGCCAGGACTGGACATTACAAGGGGTATTAGGCTGTTGGAATTTTTTATCCCAACTGTTTGGATTTTCATGAAAAATTTGCAATTCCCTAATTGCACATTAGAAACAAAAGTGTTTCCATCTTCTAATAAACTCTAAACTTCTTTCCAGAATACCTTCAAAACGCTCAGCATATGTTGCATGTGGCCTGCAGACTGCCACAGAGGATTTCAAATCTACCTGTAGCCTGGACTCGGGAAGTGAAACAGGGAGGGGAAACACAGAAACAAGATTCAGTCCCAGTTGTGGTAAACAGCAGTGGGCTGAAAAACTTTTATTTTATTTTGTTTTATTTTTACCTCTGTAAGTAGAAAACTAATTTTTTAGCAGCTTGTACAAAGAGAAATCAAATTGGTGGAAAATCTGGATGGACAGTGGAGATGTGGGCCCAGGCTGTCAGCTTTCACTCAGGCTTATGCCAAGGTGTGAAGGTGTTCAGGTTTCAGGAACCCCATTCAGCACTGTTAGGGGAAAATCCTCGCTTTACCACTTTATCACATGCATGGTGCTTTTCCAAGCTCAAGGGAAGTTACACTCATCAAACCTGAACTTAGCCAGCGTCAATTTGGCTGAACCAGATTTGGCTTAGGTGCCTGGTATAATTAGATGGGTTCTCACAGGATGAAGTTAGGAAAAGGGAAAATTTGAACTGTAATACAATTTCTACCACTAAACCGAAGTGCCATGTGAAGCAGTCCCATAAGGAAAGAGGCTGATTCTTCTGTCCAAAGTCTTTCAAAGCTGGACCACACAAAATCCTAAGTACTTCTCCCAGAAGCAATCATCCACTAGTGGGAAGACGGAAGGGATGAGATAATATAAGATAGATATCAAACCTCTCTTTAAGGTACAAGGAGGGAGGTATATATCCCCAGTACAGAGAAAAACGTAGGCAGAGATGTTAAAGGCTAGCTCCAAAAAAGTCAGCTATAATTGACTAATAATCTAAATTCATAAGTGTGATGTGGAAAACTCTCATTCAGCTGCTGTTAATCCTGGAAACAGCTACATTTTACTGGTAGCTCATTTTCTCTGTAAAGTCTCCCACATGCACATCCATGCTTGCCTCACCAAAACAGCCTGAGGCAAAGCCCAGCCAGGAGGTCTCTTAGGCTGTGGAAATAGTTGGAAACCCTCAAACAAATAAAAAAAAAAAAGAGAAAATCAGCCCACTTCTCTCATTTCCTATCCAATTTGTAGTCATTAGGATATGGCCTAAAAGGTTAGCATTGGCTCAACCTTCTCTACCTCCAGCTATTCTTTAAAAGTCACCTCGGAGTCGAGTCGTTGACAGAGTGAGTGCCTGTGGTCAGGACAGAAGTCCAAACAAGGCATCCTCACGGGATGACAGCACATCCCGGTGGCCCCGGTGCGGCTCCCAAGAATGGCCGTGTGCGAGGGCTCTGGTGCCCGGCCGCAGCACTGGGCACATTTCACCCACCACAAGCCCCAATTTGTGGTGCCAGCCCAACCTACACCATCTCCAGCTCTGTCCTGGACACAAATGTGTTTAACTAAAATGGCGAGGCCTACACGGGCGGGATGCCTGGAGTCGGGACCCCAGCCCCTAAGAGACCGGCAATGCCACGCTTCTCTCTTTGCTATGGCCAAAGCTTGATAAATTCATTAGGAAGTCTGTGATTTCAGCCTTAATTTAGCTGCCTTATTAAATATGGGCTTAAATCTCCTATTAGAGCTACAGACAGGAGCAGACACAGCATTGTCATATACCCAGACTCAGTCCTAAACATTAAACTACTTAACTGTACTGGAGCATGTATATACAAGCTGTGTAGGAGGTAGAAGATAAATGTTAATGTCTTCGTGTTTATACAAGAGGAACAGCAGTTTCTTCATGCATGTAAGAATAGTTTGAAACTTACAACGCAGAATAAAAATTATCACAAGTGTGATTTTTTAATTAAATATTTATATCAGAAGGTTATCCAGTTTGATTAGAAAGATTTTAGAAAGTAGAATTGACTTGAAATAGCTGCACATCAAACAGCTACTCTCTCAAACAAAATTAATGATTAAAATATAATGCCCTATAAACCACTGTGTCACATACAGACCATATTAATGAAAATGGTTCAGTGCTTCTATGCTAGATAATATTTAAATATAGAACTATTTTTAAAACAAACTGAAAATGAAGATAAGTTTGACACTGTAGGAGATCATTTTGCACAGCAATATTTTTGCAGCAGCATACCTCTTAAAAATAGCAAGAAAATGAGAAGAGTCTTCCAGGAATAATCAAAGACCTTTTTAATAAAAGCAACTAACAAGAAAAAAAAGGACGGGGGGAAACAAAACTGACATCTTCCTTGTGACCACAAGATTTGACTGAATGCTGAATTAGCACTTGCAAAGACATGTGTTTTGCAAAGTATAAAATTTACTCCAGCCTGTTCTGAACTCCCTGTGCTTAGCACATTTGTTTTATCAGTGTTCAAATAGCATCTGATGTTGCTGATCCCTTGGAAGATATTTGTTTTGTAGAGCTCGTCCAAGTCCACACACCCAGTGATGTCTAGTAGGCTCCTTCTCCTCCTAGGACAGACTGATTTTTCATTTGTTGCAGCAAATTCCTAAAAACATACAGTGAACTGGAAATGATTCTAACTCAACTGCTTCTTCTCAGAATGACACGTACTGACTGGCTACATTAAGAAGGACTGAAAATATATAACCTCATTTTATGATAGGTTGTCCCAAATGGCTTTGGAACAATTCTCTAATGATTTTTATTCTCCTCAAACTGATATCATGCATTCATTCCATCTCAGTGTGAAATCTGAGCGATATAATGAATCACGGAAGCTCAGGCAGGCATTGCACATACAGACTTACTAAGAGGCTGGAGAAAAGACCATGAAAAACAATGGAGAAGCATCCACAGACTTAAATGAACTTTGGGTCAGGCCTTGAAAAGTACTGCCTTTTTTCTTCTCCAATGACCCACAAATTAAAAAGCAATTAGTTGGGTTTACATCTAACTTATATTCACTTCTGAGCACAAAAGTAAGATAATTTGCTATATTAAAAGTAAAATTCCCACTGCTTTAGAAGATGTGTTTCTTCACCAATAAACGCATTCATAGTCAACTTCCCTTAACCATTAGTGGATCGTCTGAGTTGCAAATAATGCCATGGATGGACAGGCAACCAGCTTGATTAACACAAATTCTTCTGAGATGTCTCTGTGCCACATCTCTCCACTGTGTATCTTTACTAGTTTGGACATGAAACTGTTGCTTCTGGTCCTAAATTAACTCCATGTATTAGTACAGAAATACTACCGGGTTTATAACGTTCTCTCACAGCATGGTACACACCAGCAGTCCAAGTGTGAGCTAGCCAGTCCGCATCCAGGCTGTTTTGGGGTTTTTTTTACCTGAATGTCCTAGGCTTTCATTGCCCTGCAGCTGGATATCTGGCTGCAACTGAAATAGAATAGAAGTTTCTTGGCTGAAGTTTGATGTTGTCACCTTTCCCCTGAAGAACTAAAACATCGAGGATTCATCAAAGCATGGCAATGCTTGTGTTATCCAAAATCAGATCACAAACAACACGTTTCTAAGTGCTTGGGTCAGACTATCAACATCAAACACTTGGCATGCTTGACACAGCTAGCTTTTGAAAGACACCGCAAAAAAATTAAATGTTTCCAATGCCTCTACTGGAAGCATGACATCTCTCTAAATATGTTCACTTAAGGACTATTCCTTAAATGCAGAGGAGAGTAAAGTGATTTATAATTTGTTCACAAAAACTAGTCAAATCTTTAAACATTAGGGTTGGTGCCACTTCGGTGTATGCTGAAGAGATGAAGGACTTGGGCTTGCCTAGACGAAAGGCTATCCTGCTTCAACTGCACCTGGTAATGGTATAAATATAGTTGCACTTACATACATTGCATGCTTACACTCATATAGCTGATTTTGGCCAGGGAAGGAATTATACTGGTAAAAAACTTATTAATATACATTCATAACTGTGTCCAAACCAGCTTTATGCCAGCTTGTATACACTGGAAAAATAATAACACTCTTAAGCAATCCCAGCTACATGATTATAAGCACCGCCTGTCACCTCAAACAGCTTTTTATCCCTCTTCTGAACAGTTACTTTAAGGATGAAACATACGAAAGTGGATTGCACTCTATCTTTCCTGCAGAAAACAACATAGCATATGGCCATTTAATGTCTTGAAATAACATTAAGTGAACCAAAAAACCTATAAGTTGGATTTGGCATGTGATATATTTGTAAATCAGCTTTCCATTGCATCAAATCCTCCATTATTTTTAATAATAAAATTGATGTTGCAGCCTTTACCTAAGTAAAACATTCACTTAATATCAGTGAACATTTCATACGAGTATTCAAGGCAAGAGCTGGTCTGTTATTCTATATATGTCGTGCTTAGAAGCTGAGGAAAGTCTCAATCAAATGTTAAGTCAGTAAGAGCCTTCCCAGAGGACTTTGGATGTGTCGGCAGCTATTCTGCAGGGCAGGTGCCATCAGGTGTATGAGCCCAGGAGTATTCCCAGGGGCAGAGCAGTCGGAAAGATCCATCTCACTCTTCCTTGCTTGCTCCATCCTCAGAAGTACCTTCGTGTATGAAGATGATTCCATAATTATTTTTCACTGGTTGTAAGAACTATTTAAAATTGTAAAAAAAATCAAGTGCTCACATATAGTTTAAACCTTCAGTTACCATTGTTTGGAGTTATTTTCTAAGGGCTTTTGGCAAATTAGGAAATTCCTACCACAGCTGTGAGCACTTCTATTTGAACATCTGAAATTCCACAGCTATCAGCACATTAGCTCAAGCCTTGGTGGCTCGTAAATCTTTCTCAGCATCTTATTTCATGAGGTCTAGTTCAAGCATTAGATGGAAATTGCATTTTGCAGAGACCGTACTTGAACAGCATTACTTAAAGAGAAGCAAATGGATTTTTACTTTAACGGTAGGCCAGGTAGATATTAGCGAGTGTTCAGAAAAGCAAAGATCTGGTTTGAACTAGACAGCAGGTCTTTAATAGAAAAAAAAGACAGAGACATTTTTATCATTACTAATGACATGAAACATCAGGGATATCTGAATATCTGAGACAACAACGCATTGTCTAAAAATGCAAACTCGACGGCAGGCACAGCCCTGACATAGCACCTACCTTGCCAATAGCTGGTGACAAGCAGATCCACCCTTCCAAAGAATGCTGTTTCAATTTCCACTCCTTCAGCCTCACTTGCAACACACCCTGCAGACAGTGGAAGGGCTGCTCGTAGCATTTTGAAGCTACCAAGTGCTATCTAAGCCTGCATAAGAGCTTTCTAAACATCTGTCCTGGGCTGACCTGTGATACAGGTAATGGTATACCTACTTAAGAAACAAGAAAACTGTTTCTATGATGTTCCTGATGGTTTTCATGCAATTGCCACCCAGACGTTCATTTTCCCTGATCATTAAAAGACGTGGCCTGCTTGTGCCTGCTCAGAGACTCAATTTTTTTCTGCATCACAACCTATTGCATGGGTGCTTTAACTCTGTTTACCATAGCCCCATGACTGGTGGTTAGGGACTCCTGCTCAGTCCTGCGGATCAGAAACTTCCCAAACTTTAGAGAACCTAGATCAGATCTTCTGCTTTCTATTCCACCATTGGCCTATGAATTCCTTGACATATTCCTGAAAATGTAAGGGTTTGATCCCCTTTCTTAGGACCCAGGATAACTTTTGCCTAGAATTAGGCCCCAGCTTAGCCCACCACTTTTCTTGCAAAGCACCTTAAACAAAGATGCAGATCCCTCTCAGTGCCAAATATCCACATGACCAGGGCACTCATCTAGGTAGGGGAGCTAGGTTTGTGTTGCCTACACACTGGGCACAGCGCCTTACCAATGATAGCACAGAGACTTTCCACCGCTTTCCTCCACAACTCAGTGATTATTCAACAGGTTATGCACAGTGAAATAATCCATCAAGAAACCTCAAGAGCACCCAGGTCAGTCTGTCCACCAAGAGCACGATGGTTTGAATCCTCTCCTGACAGACTGGTGGGCACTTAGACGTGCACTTGCTCTTCTATAGGTGTTCACCAAAGACCGAGGGGAGCTACAGATGGGAAAGGCTTCGCTGACCTACGTGAGAATATACAGATCTCAGCAAAAACCTCTGGGCCAGAGTAGACACTGGAAGACTTTTCATCCATGGAGTGTCTTAATCACTGCTCTGTCTAATATTAAAGAGAGATTTCACCTCCTCCTCCAAGCTTTGCTCTGGGCAGAACTGGAACATGTCCTGAGAGCATGCCCCAGAGGACAGGGATGTCACAAGGAAGACTGACAAAACATGTGGAGCCTAGGAACCCTGCAAGGACTTAGGTACTGATCTGCTACCAGGATTTTGAAAGAAATATCTATTTCCAACACCAGAAATGTAGACACCTAGAAATCTGCACTGACAGGAATTCAGTTTCTTTGAAAGGTATGAAAAAGTTCCAAGCATCTATGTTTTGGATTTAAGTACCTTAAGCTCTTCTGCAGACTTTGGCCTTTCCTTTTTATCTCTGACACTGTTGTTATTCATGGCTTGTGTATTTTTACAGGGCAAGTGACATAATAGTCTACTACATCTAGTCAATAAAAATCCACATGGAGCTGCAAAAAGCAAAAGCCATTTTTTTAAACCCTAAACAGGATTTCTATGTTGTTTAATGGACTACCTGTAGTGCAGGGAATTGCTTTGGTGCAGGTGGAAACAGGGTCCAGAACTCCTAAATATCCTCAAAGGAAATTGTTTCCAGACAATGACAAGGTTTTCAGGATTAATAACACAGGTGACGTAGTGCAAGTAGGTAGCCTTCAGAGCTACCAATCCTCCACTGCTGCTTCTTGAAAGTCAGCTCTGGAGCTTTTATTGACTGTGTGACTACTCTTTCCAGTGAATTTCCAGGCAGATGCTGCTGTCAGCACATTATGTTTTTCACAATCAGCAATCTAAAGTCAGATGTGTGACACAGGCTGCTTAACTGCAAAATGGTGGCCCTTTGATGTCTCCGTTTACACCAGTAACTTATGTACCCAGTCAACATCAGCCACATATGATCTTGCATTGACAATGCAGAAAAGTCCAGCACATCAGTTACATGAGAAGACAATTAATATCCTTCTAACTCTCTTATATATTAAAGCTTATTACAGCATGTCTACTGAGCAATGCTCTTCATAGAAACGCCAGCAAAGGTTCTGGTTGTTCTAGTGTTGGTTTGTCAGCCTGTGAAACACCAATTTCCAACTGTTTTCTTAGCCTAAGGAATATCAAATACACGTGTCCCAGGAATGGGATCTGAACATTGAACTGTTGGAGAATGACTTCATACACCCTTCTAGACAGCCAACTTTCCCTGGAGTTATAAAAGATTCACTAGGCGAAGAGATAATCCTTCTTTTTTTGGTTTAAAGAATTCCTTTGCGAGAGTCGACTTGGGTTCCAGTCCTTGTTGTAAGACCTGTTTAAATATCTTGTCCAGTTACTATGGATACTGTAGAAATAGGATGCACAGTTCCTAAATGCAGTAAAATTGGAAAAGTGTGTTCGTATCTTTCAGGGAAAGGACCCAACCACTAGATCAGAGTGTTTTGTTTTCATTACTTCTTCTGCCTCATTCATTTTTCCTTGGGCATGCCTTAAGACTGTGATCAAAACTTACTACAGTATCATAGATAGACACTCTTTTCTTCTGTCTTTAGAGGGCCACATTCATATTTCACTTCACTTCTGATCTACCCATGCAATAATTAGCATAAAAACACAGTACACAGCATGCTCTCATTGTTTTATAAAACTAGTTAAAAATAATGAAACTGACAACAAAAAAAGCACAACTCTCACGTTATTGGGCTTCCATCTTCTTTCTTGCAAAATACTTCAGAGTCTGGAGAAATTTAGTATTAAGCAATAATTTTAATATTCAGCTTATAGTTACACTGAGTTCATCCTCCTTACTCATGCCCCTTGGGCCATCACTCCCCTTGCTGTTTTCATCTTTAAATAAATACTTTTAGCAGGTTTTCTTTTCCCTCTTAGTCATCATTTGGCCAAACTTGATTTTTTTTTTTTTTTGAACTTCCAATATATGATTTGTTGAACTAAACCTTTGACTTCTCATTCAATATTGTTATTCTTCAAATTCAACATACATTTCTTTATTATTGTTGCAATTAAACTATTTAATACCTATATAAGCTTTACATATGAAGCACTAAACACTTGACTCTGGAACTATTTAATATTAAAAGTTGATTTTTACTTCTTGATCTCTGTTAAAACTTCTTTATTGACGCTATGATTTCAAAACATCTTTCTCCAGCTGTATATCTCAGTCCAAAGCAAATCCAGTGGGGAACATAATTTAACCTTTTTCCAGATTTAATCATATTTATTCATTCTGAAAGTACTTCAGTCATCTAACTACTACACTCAACTGGGCTTTTTCCAAATCTATAGAAACGTGCTTCTAGACAGTACATCCTTCCTCTTAGCCTTGTCACTTCTTTCTGAGGTACCTTTTTCTCTTCATTTTTTTCAGGAGAATTTAGAAAAATAAAATGTTCTAAGCAAGCAGTACTCAGATAGCTGAAGCTAGGCAAGATGTCTTCTCCATCTTCCGTAGATTTTGGCAACTGCTATGACTTCAGTGTTCTTTAGTTTCCATTAACATAATAAATAATGACTTTTAGTAAAGCTGGGCCTAGCACCAATTCTTGCAATACTCCTTATGTTCATCTTCCTTTCCAAATTGGTACATTGCCATTATCATTAACCTTGATTTATGGTCCCTTGTCCGCTTGCCAGCCTACTTGAAAGTGTAGTTATCCAAGTCATTTTTAATTCATTTCTGAAATGAGACTCCATGCCATGCTATTATAAAGTCCAGATTCAGCAAATATTCTGAATTACTATTGTATATTAATCCTGCCACTCCATTTTACCAGAGATGTCATTTTGAGGAGAACACAAAGCCTAAGGAGTGTTAAGAACCAGCATTCCCAGCACAGCAAGAATGGGAGAAATAGGTCTGACAGGTTGAAGAGATGACTCTAGATTTCAGGAATACTCATATATCTTTTATGTACAGCAGTACAGACCTTCTATTTTATCATTGTGCCAAGGAGCCAGCATGAAATTGCCTTTATTCATTTTCCTCAAGAATTCATAAGCCTGGGTTCCATTCATCTGCATTATTAGAAACATAGTTCCTTTCCATCGGTATTTGTCTTCTAAATACCTTCAGGAAAGTTGGCATTCTGAGGGGCAATTAGTTTAGTACAATTATCCTTGATTTATTCAATACAGTCCCGTTGTATTCTAAGGACTAAATCCTCCTCTTTTTCAAAAGTTTCTTTTAAAATAGTGTTTGTTCTCAGAAGGTTTACTCTGTAATAATCAGTAAGAGAGGTGGTTAAGCTTCTCCACACTGAAAATTCACCTCTGCTTGATTTCTTTCCACCTTTGTCTTTCCTGATAAGAGGAGTGGAGGCAATTGAAAATTTGAGTCATAAGTGCAGGAACTCTGAATCTAGATAAGGAAAAGCCTCCTCTCTGCAGTGGGGCAAGCAACCCATCCCCCCACAGAAGAGCATCGAAAGTGCAATGCAGTGGCAGAAATTATTTCCATCAAATCAATGGGACAAGGTAGCTATAGAGAAGTGCTTTTTCCCTTAACCAGTAAGAAGGGGGAAATTTTCTTTAACTTATAGGAAGGAAAAGGAACCAGTGTCTGCTTTTGTGTTCCACTGATATGAAGAAATAGAACCAGAGTTCCGAATACATTAACATGATCTTGGTGATGTGCAGCATTACAGTAAAAGCTCAAACAGCAACCTGCTAGTCCACTAGCAACAACTGCAATTAGAAATTTCTTGCAACTTCTTAAAGATAATAAAGAATATAAATAAGGATAAGAATAAATTATCAAGCAGAGTTGTCTACTTAATGGTATTCTTCATTCCTTCTTCCCTCAGTTCCTGTGAGCATTGTTGCATAGGGTAAGCACACTGACAGTCTTTTAGATAGTGTTAAATACAGTAATCAACTTCTTCAGGGAAGAAGATTCTTCAGGGAGGAATTCTATGATTCTATGATTCTACGAAAATAGTTATCAACAAAGGTTGGGGCTGGAGAGTTCTTGCGTTTTGTAACTCTGATTCTACAGAATAAACCCAGCCCAGTGGCAAGAGGTAAAGAAGAGCCACTGTCTCAGCTGGTAACCCTTAGCTGTCATCTCACTCCAGGGCATCTTGAGCACAAAATCTCATCAGCCACACCTTGATCCAACAAACGGATACTTCTGCTGTGACCTTATAGCTGGTGCTTATAGCTGTCTCTGTGCAATAAGATAACAGAAGTAGCATAGGAGCCTTAGGCAGGCAAAATAAATTCATATAAAGCAACCAAAAATATTATGAGAAGAGATAAGGTGGAAAGAGAAAAGGTACATGAGAGAAGAAAAGACTTTAGGAATTCAAAAGAGGCTTAGGGATTAGCTAAAGTTGGTAGAAGAAACAACTTTATGTGGCTCCTTTAGGCCTGGGGCAATGAGAGGTGGAAGAGTATCTTGGTTGATCATGAAGTATCAGAGGAAGTCGTGGTAGCTATGAGAGCTGGGTTACAATATGGGCATTTCAAGACATTTAATTCTCTTTGTTCCACCTCTTCTTTTTGAGAATTCTTGATTTGAAGAAAGAGGGAGACAGAAGGAAAGGGAGGGAAGGGAGAAGGAGGGGAGGGAGAAAGAGAGAGAGAGAAGCCCATCCTTTCATCAGTTTGTCCACCAGCTCTATCTGCCAGCAAAACCCCATTTTGATCCCTGACTTTTCATTCCATTCTCCATTTGTTGGCCCACCTCTGTTTCAACATAAACTTTGGGAAACATTAGTGGACATATTTGTCTGAAACAACTGTGCTCTTTCTTCTTTATTGTCATCCCTTTAACAGCTGCTTTCCAGCAGTTGAGAAAGAATTTAGGTCTGCTAGATGTTAATTATTACACTGCTCTCTTACTCCCACCTCCATATGCACACCCTGATCCTGCTCTCCCTTATCATAAAAACATCACGGAAACTACACTACACGGATGGAGTTACAGTAAAAATGCTTCTACACACAGAGGTCCTTATTCAGTTATTGCTCAATATTCTCTTGGGGAAACTTGATTTCATTGGGAGTTGGTCCATATAATGACTGAGTAGAGATTGCAGGGCATGAACTGCAGAGCACAGGAACTCCCACGGAAATTTTATTTAGCGGATCAATGTAGTGAAGCTTTGCCAATATGCTGTTGTGGGAATACTGACACCACAACTGAAAAGTGTTGACTTCTGCCTCTGCTTAGGATATATTTAAAGATCAGAACTTACATTTATATACCAGCTCCAGGCTGTAAAGCTTTTTACAACATTTCAGGTTTGATAAAAACATGTTTGTTATTGTTTCATTATTACTTTTAGCATGATCTAATTTATAGACCTAATAGTAGATTTAAGATATGCTATAGGTGGAGTTGGTAGGACGGCTTAGTATTAAACTTTCCTAACATCTCCACTTATAAGACTCTGTATTCAACAGCTTACAGCTTTGCCAGACCTGAACTATTTGGGCTGAAATTTTAGATGTTGCTCAGAAAATTTAGCCTTAGGCTGAATTTTACTGGCAAATATCAGCCAAAATTGTTCAGCTGTTCAGCTTTCTCCAAGAAGAAAACTGGGAAAATTAAACTGTTTTTGCAATGTTAAAAGTATACAGACATCTTCTTGGAGAAGCTAGAAGCCTACACTACAACATGCATTGGAAACACAGTGAGAATAACACTTTCTTACACAGAGCATGCTTTCACTGTTTTCGACCAAATCTAGACAAAGTTTTACAAGATCAACTTCTATGAAATCACAGATTAAATGGCCTGAGCAGAAACAGCTTCTGTTTTAAAAGCTAAGCAGCACCAGTCCTGTCCTCACTGAGCGGTATTAAGCTTCTCTCATCTCCTGTAGTTCGGGGTTTCAGAATGAGAAATAGGGTATCTGTCTCTTCCAGATTCCCCTCTTTTTGGGGCACAGACATTTCAGTACAGAAGACCAGGTGATGCAAATGAAACATGAACTTGGGTGTGAGGAAGCAGAGAGGAGAAATGGTGTACTAAGAATGGGAGAGGGGGCAAAGACAGATCGGTGAAGGGAATGACGCTCTGAAAATGAGTGAACAAAGATTTGAACCTTTGCTGGAGGACGGGAACTGGGGCTGGCTGAATTATATGGATTAAGAAGCCCAGGAAAATCAGTGCAGTCACAGGAACATGTTGGAGAAGGTGAGACACAAAGTGACAAGCTGGGAGTCATAGCATACTTTTTTTAGCCTGTAACGGATACCCAGCTTCCTAAGTCTCATCATTTGCTGTTGCCAGATAGTAGCTGTGAAACCCATTGGTGATCTATGCGCATTTTTCTCCTTTACAGCTGGTGTCTATAAATTATGTCAATTTACTTCTGCTCTAAATTATTTAACTGCTTGACAGCACCCTGCTGAGTTCAGCAATGACATATGACCAAATACCTCTATTTCTTTTACAAGAAAAGAAATAGGAAATCAGGCCTAGTCAGAAATGGGTACAGTAGTTTAAGATGGCACTGCCCTCTATGCCAAAAAGTTGATTATTGTTCCTCTGGTGGATTTAACTATACCCATGGCTGCATCATCACCAGATGGAGTACATAAAAATGTCTCCTCCATATCAGTTTGAATTCTGGTGACTTTTTGTGCTGAAAGATGCTCAGACCTGACTGATGTTACACCGAAACAGATGAAGAACATTCACAGAATCCCGTCACCTAACTCATAACAACAGTAAGCTTCAGCCAGGACATGGCCTAAACCACAATGAATAATGAAAGAATTTGAATAGTACATAGTGCAAAACTCAGAAGTCAGTAGAAATATAATAAATAGGCCTTTGTTAATTCATTTGGTGCCACGATGATGTAGTGGGCCTGTGGAAAATGCTGCATGATATCAACGGAAGAAAAATGCTTGTGCTCAAAGAAGTCTTTTCTAAGATTTCAGTGGCCTGATTTTGGTCTCTAAATTTACCTGTGACATTTCAAAAGATTCTGCATGTGCTGACACATATTATTCCCTAAAATATGAATTGTTCCTTGTGCATTATTTTTTTCATCACACCAGATTTCCTTATCTCTCTTCCTAGAATAAGAAATTTTATTCTGGGTACCAGAACTTATGCTGCCCAGAGTTCATTTCAGTGTTCAGTTATTTATTTGTGAAGCCAAAGTAGAGAATTACAAACCATTCTGGATAATTTTTCTGAGATTTGTATACTAAACCAAAAACCCCAGAGATTTCTGACTTTTTGGTTGGAAAAACCTAAGGTGCTATTTCACCTACAGCTGAGCTTAAGAAGAATCAGTCACTGTTTTTTCCACTGTTTGGCTTGGCCTCTAACTTTGTACAGTTTTACTTGTGTCCACCAGTGCCAGCAAAGCTTTCCTTCTCATTCAGCATCAAACACAGAAAACTCAGCTCCATGGAGTTAAAGTCTTCCTCTTGTCTACAGCAGAAAGATTGAAGCTTATCTTGAGCTAAGGCAGCTAGGTCTGGATTCAGTCCTTGGTTTTAAACAGTGTAGATTTAAGCAAGTCACTGAGAGCTACAGCTAGTGAGGAACTTAGGGCATGAAGAGAGGATTTGGGTGGAATAAAGATGTTATTGCCCAAATGTCTTGGGCTAGATGCTGCCTGCCCCGTGCCCATCTGGGATACAGGAATAAACCATTCCTCCAGCTGTGCCCTAAGAGGTCCATGCAGCTCATTTAGAGAGATTCCCAGTCTCAAGAAAAAGACAGAATAGTATTTGTATATGTAGTACAAGTATTCTTCCTATATTTTATTCAAAGAATTTTCAGTGCAAATTTTAGCTGTGCTAGAACAGACCCAAACCCAAGACTGCCCCACTCCACACCAGCCACAAGTTGTGTACCCCTTCTGGCTATGTCCCCTGCTGGAACTTGGATTCCTTTTGGCACAGTGGAGAGGGAGAGCTCCAGTTATCCGCAGCATAGTCCAGCAGGCCAGGGCACTGGTATCCAGTAGGAACAATAGGGTCGAATGCCCTACGTGCAGTGTCTGTCTGGACTGGCTCTTTCCCTGGTAAGTGCTTAAAGCATAAGATTATTATATAAAACAAGAGTACCACTTTCACCTTCAGGAGTCCTATTTTTAAAGAAAAGCATGAGCATTATTCTTTCAAAAACCAGATGTAAATGTCTAGCCACACAAGACCCCAGGCTCTAAAATGGATGGATACACCATTCTCTAGGCTTGAATCCAGAGGCTATGCTCTGGAGGGGGATAGTATTCATAACGTATAAAAAGCCCCTTCTTAGTTTTTCCTATTGGTTAGCATTAATCTTCTCCTTGCTTAATACATGTGTTATGTATTTTCCAAGATGTCTAATTTTCCCTGTGCTATTCAAAGGGAGCCTATGTACTTCATACACACTTATTTTTTACACTCAGTGGGTCAATGAACTAAAAATGTTGGTGTCTAAAGGCATCAAAGTCCTCTTATGAAACCAAGTCAAAGACCTGTGGGATAGTTCATATCATCAAATTTCTTATCTTTATGTGAAACAAAATTTGATATCTCAGTTTACTTGGCCTATCCAAAACATCCACAGGCCACAGACATACTCTAAAAACAGAAAAACAATTTATCAGTGTGACAAGCAGAATATTTACAAAGCATATTACAGAATCTAAACGTGGATTTTTTTTGGACACAGAAATGGAGGCATAAAGGCCCTTTGTAGCAGAGTCACAACAAACCACTGGCTGGAGCGTTGCCACTTTGCTATTCCGATCAAACACTTTTCCATCCAACTACCGAAGCCATCCAGCATATTCTGCTGAAATCTGTGCAACTGATTTGCTAATACAAGCGGATGAACTAGCTCAATCTATAATGACTTCTCCTTAATGTGAATGGGACAACAGAGACAAATACTATTACACTGGATTCATCCACAATTTCCAATTACTGTTCTGAGTGTTACAAATGCCTCACCACAAAAAATTTCTATTATTTCAGATTCCCTCAACCACATCAGTTATTACAGAATCATAGACATGTCAGCTGGGAAGGACCTCTGGAGGTCATCTTGGGCAGCCTCCCCCTGAAAGCAGGATGGTCACCAGTGCTGGATCAAGCCACCTGTAAGTTTGTCCAGCCTGGTCTTGAAAACCTCCAAGAATGAAGACTCTACGACTATGCCACCATGAGTCAATCTAACCACAGAAGCCAAGCAATTTAAGGCTGAATGGAAGGCACCAGCCCAAAGGGAGAACCAGCTCTCATTGTATAATCTAGCATTTTGTCTTTGAGAAGACTCTGCAGATGCTTAGGGGGAATGCATTAAAACAGGGAGTATGTAGACTGATCCTCTTCTAGTAAACAGACAAATTAATGAAAGGGAAGTCTTTTTAGGAATATTATTGTACACAAAAGTGCAGATACAACCTGAAGCTCAAATTCCCCAAGTCATAGGGGAATATTTAGCTGGGAAAATAATACAAGGACCATGTATCACTGGTTACTTGCCCTGCTTTTACTTTCTTTCGTTATAAGATACTACTGGCTATGCAAAAATGCAGGATACTTGGCTAAAAAGACCTTTGTTCTCTCTATACCCTCTAAAGTTCATCATCTGGGTTCTTGTTCTAAAACCCAACAGATTAACAACCACCCCCATTTGGATCACAATCTTTAATCTTATACTGTCAATAAAGCTAAATGTTTTAATGTATGTGATCTTAATCATATAGTTCAAGACAGGAAAAGAGGCTTAGACATTTAAGGGGGCTTCATATTTTCTGGCTGTCATCAGCTTTAAGCTACTACATTGTTGGTTGTTCTGGGTTGTCTTTAAATCTCTGTGCCTCTGCTTCACAACTTCAGTAATAACACTGCTTAGACATGTTTCAAGAACAAATACCTAATACATAGTTAAAACACTCTTATGTCATACTAATAGATGTCATTGATAAGTATCCAGGTCAAAAATTAGAATTGCTTCATCACAGATTTGAGGGATACACAGTAAAAACAATTACCCAGATCAATTTACACAATAGAGAATTATAGAACAAAAACAAGACACCTAATTTAACAATAGCTTTAAAATGGTGAAACAATAATTATTTCACCTCCAAGACTCTGAGAGGCAAATAGCACCACTTTGATACTGAATATACTGAATGTTCATGTAAAATTATGAAGATGACAAATTCCGGCAGATTCTCCTGCATAACTTTGACCTTTCTGTGCTTGTCTTCTTTATACACCCTTTGGTTTCTCTGTCCCTGACTCAGACATGCATCATCTCTATTTTTGGGAAAATATTATTGACATTTTGTCCTTGGGTGTCTGTCACTGATGGGGGACAGGGTGAGACTATCTAATGCATGGAATGTAGGTCATAAAAAGCTGAAGGCACTCAAGATGCTTTTGAATCGGAAAACAGGCTTTACTGGAATGGGAAAATAAGAAATTAGACAGCTTCATGTGATTTAATTTTAGATGCTTCACTGAAACACCACAGCTGCTCTGCTGGTAACGTCTTTTCTGGAGACAATGAGCTGAGTGTTCTTACAATGGCTTAGAGCTGGTAGGGAAACTGGGCAAAAATAAATAGAACTTCTTTTTTTCTCTGCAGAAATACTGGGGACTCATCTTTCCTCTCCTCCACTTTGGCTGGCGCATGCGCAAAAGCTGCTAGGTACATGCTAAAGCTTAGACGCTACCTCACTACCTCCAGCCCCATCCAAGGCAATCGGTAAAGAGCACTTCGCGTTACTGACAAAGGAATTTGGGACAGTTGGAAAGTGCTGTACAAGTTTTTTCCATTCCAGTTCTTCTTTCTGGGCGGTCTTTACCAGAGCCTGCTCTGGGCTTTGGCTCTTCTCTACCCAAAGCTGGCCAGAATAAATTCAGTTATATAACATTTGCCAGACACTCCTCTATTCTTCAGACTGTTTCTTTTCACCGCATTACCCCAGATTTCCAATTTGCCTAATAGCACTTCCTCCCCTACCTACTTTATCAAATACTCTCCTTGGCTGTCATTATCTCTGTGGGAATCTCTACATAAGATTTAAAATTATTTCATATCCCTAACTCCTACTTCTGGAATCCAAAGTTAAAGCATAATGCTACTCTCTCCCTGACCACACTCGAATGGGTACCCAACAACAAGTTACAAAGGGAGATAGATATTCCTATCTCAGTCATCGGCACCTAACTTAAGAAGCTCTCATTTTCCATAGACAGTGCAGAATAACGCTTTTTCTAATTTAGTTACAGGTACTAGGCTTAGTGAATATCTTTAAACAATCCAAAATATGTGACAATGAGGCCTTAGAAGCATTCATGCAGGAAACACGATTTCCTTCTAGGAAAGCAGACACCTCTCTTTTGTGGTTCTGTATTCCAGCTAAATTTTTAAGGAGCTAAAAGGAGTGATGACTTGCAAGGTATGAATATACTGCTGTTGATCCTTGTCATTGGTCCTTTTGACGTTCTGCTTCCCTCCCTCTGCCCTTATGAAGCGATGTGTGAAGACCATCCCTTTGGCTGCCAGCTGTCACCCCAGCCCAGGTGTTAGTCATAGCCAGGCCACGATCCTGAACCCACCTCTCCCAAGTGGTCACTCATGTCCTGAAGTTAGGCTTTACGTCTAATTTCCAACGGTAGCCAGGTGGTTACTGAGGACTTTGAAGGCTACTGAACCTAGTCATTTCCAAACCAATGTTTATAAAAATGGGAGGCACAGGATGTTTAACGTCTGTCTGCTACACTTCGAGTGCAGTTACCAGAAACCATGCAATCCTCTATCATTATTTAATAGCTCATTTGAGAATAACAGGGTGATTCCCTTTTCAACAGTTGTGGCCCAGAAAACACAAGACTGCATAACTTCAATCACCTATTGACAGCTTGCAAGAGAATAAGTTAAAGAGGTCTTTGGGGGGTTGGAAGTTTCCAATTGCAGAAGCCTAAACTTAAATGAAGCAGCATAAAACATTATCAGGAAATAAGAGACATTCTTTCAGAGTTACAGACAAATGCATATTGCAGGTAATTTCTCAGTACAAATGCCTACTAGGAATCCTCAAGTTTGTCTGCAAATGTAATAATGTCCAGGAAAGGAAGCAATGTCATAGATAAATGACGCGGAAGGACCTCTGCACTGGCAATGAGAAAAAAGATACCATTTAGTCATTTGAAAACATGTGATGTTACTCCACCTGATTCTTAATAATAAGGAGAAAGAATTAAGAAGAATAAATTCTAAAGTGCCAATTCAGATTTATATATGTTGTAGTAGATCTAATTAGCCCTTAGAAGGACTCAGAGGGGACTGCTGAAAAGAGTAGATCAGATTAGAGTGTTATTAAAAAGGAGAAAATAAAGTATAAAAATCCCACCTGAAAATAGCGTATCCAAGGCCTAAACATTTCAAATTTTCCTGCAATATCCAAACTGACATTCAGCCCGAGGGAAAAATTGGAATGGATGCACTGGTTGAACATAATGTAACTCCAGATATGACTGAGGCTGTCAGGATAAGTTTTCCTGGGTAATTAATCCACAGAGAAGGAAGGTTCAGAGGTAAAGCAATTAGGAATGACTGCACCAAACCAGAGAGACAAGTTAAATCAGATGTTTCAATTACTGACATGGCTGTACTTCAAGTGTGCTTTATCACTCGGTTTACTATCAGTAAAGAATCTAGTAAAAGAAACAATTAAGACCAATACAGGAATGCAGGATAAACCTTGATTAAAAACTCCCTTTAAATCCAATTCAGCTAAGGCATAACACTTAAAACTCTCAGACTGTTAACCTCTCTCCCAGTTGTTCAGTTAGAGCCTGAACTGTAACCTTTGAAAATTAACAGACTCCCACAGGAATGCAGAATTTCAAAATATACTGCTGTTGCATGTCTTTTTCCACTCATCTACCTGATATAAAACTAGTAGATTAAAGTCAGATTGCATAGGAGTTTGAATTTTGAAAATCTGGATATGTTATTAAATGCAGACAATAAGCAGTAGCAAGCACATAGGGAAAATTCTACACTTCAAGTCATGATGATCTTTTCAATTATATTTTTGCAGCTCTGTTCTTTATGCAGACTGAGACTCCTCAAGTTCAGTCTGTCCCCGCTGTTATTCTCTGGTGATACGGTCTGCAAACATACTAAGTACCAAAGCCCTCAAATATACATACCAGTACTTCAAACCCTTTGAAAACCAAGCCTCTTTCAGCTTTTCCTTGACAAGAGCTGGTGTGACAGACCCACCAGCCGCTCAGACCTGAATAAGGGCTTTTTGAAGCAAAACCCATGAGCGCGGCAACCATTCAAAATAAGACCGCAGCAGATACATACTGCCTGAAAATCAGGGATAAGTCAGAGCTGTGACATCTATAGCGGTATTTGTATTATATAGGCAATATTACTAATTGGCAGCATGTTGGTTTAAACAACAAATCAGCCATCTCTTTGACTCAGCTCACTATCAGGTGACCTAGTTAAAGAAAACAAGTGCCTGCAAGACTGAAAAGTTCTCAAAGTGATAAGAGGTTTACAAGTAAAACGATTTCATGCCAGATTTTGCCACACTGAAATGCTCGCAGTAGATAACTTGCACATCTGCTAATGCCATATGTAATTCCATGACTGTTTCAGTTTATAGTACACTCTCCTCTGAAGAAAACAATCACAAGTTTTTAAAGCTTTATCTCTAGAAACTTTTCCTACTCCAATGGCTTAATTTCTGATGAAAACAGAAATCTGCTTTCCACTAGAGAGGAAGGCAGGTGGGATGTGAGTATAGGTCTGTGACTCTAGAAAAGACAGTTATCAATCCCTGAAAGGTCTTGCCTGCTCAGTATTGTAGTTGCTCTCCATTTTTACATGTTTCCTCCATAATAAGGCTGAAAGGCACTGCAAAGATTTCTCCCTGGCTGCTTGCTGTATCTGTGCTATGGAATGAATACAATCATTAGAGCAGAGAGATTGGCCACGGCTCTCATGCTGATACTAATGAGGTTCCTGGTATAATTTCCATACCCCCTCTAAGCTGATGCTATAAATAACAATCAATGCAGCCTTACATGGCTAAGTCTTGATAAAGTTTCTGATGGTGCCAAAATATCCTATTTCTCTGCATGCCAGATGCTTTTAATAAAGCAACTTCCATCTTATGGAACTGTGTTTGCATTACCCTTGTCCCCCTGAGCTGCTTGCAGTGATGCTTACAGTTGGGTCAACTTTTTTCCCCTGTCTTGCCCTTTTGACTTTGTATAAGAAATAGGATCATTATTCTCTGCCGCCACCCACAAAGAAGAAAGAATGTGTATGGACAATCTCTTTCTGAGAGTATTTCACATCATTGATTTAAGGCTTTGTTCCACTCAGGGCTCACTTCCACTGCTTTTAGAGAAAGCTCTCTAAAAATGGCCAATAACTAAGCACGAATAAAATAAATTTTAAAAAAATATCAGGTCAAAGGAAAAGAACTCTAAAGATAACAATAACACAGGGACTTTGTGTCCAGGTGACCTGCTGTGCAGTACCTGCTCCCAGAGCCAAGTCCAGAACTCTGTGCTAGGTCCCTAGCACCTGAGGAGCATCCAGTTAAAACTCTCTTCGGATAAAATTCATTAAGACTGAGGGACCAAGCCTAGGTCACTCTGCTAAGTAAGCTAAGGTCATGCTTGTTGCTATGCCCTTTTCAGAAATGACAATTCTTAAATCCTTTTTCTCACAGAAGCACAGTTATGCCGTTTTCCCCAACAATGACTTAGTTAAGCCAATTTAGTAGATGAGAGATGGTAGTTTGAACTCCCTTAACCAATGAATGGAATCAAAGCCTGATTCCACATTTCCTGGGCAAGTGGCAGAGTCACAAGCATACTGTATTGAAAGGGTATGTTCCCTCCTAAACATGCTTATGTTGTTTGGGTTTTTTTAAAGAAAGAGAAAACCACCTCAAGGAGACAGAGAATACCATAGCATAAGCACTCCTTCAAGAACACCTACAAAAGCAAGTTGTGGAGCAGACACTCCAACACCCTACATACAAAGATTTTGGCTTAACTTAGTCTCATCACAACTGCATTGACATAGGATGGATGCGGAGATACAGCTGTTGGTATGCACATCTTTGGAATTTAGATGTTTCTCAGCATCAGTGGCACTTGAGAAAAGACATTTCAATATTGCAATCCTGGACCTCAGTACCTAATCTCAGTTAAGACTTATCTGAGATAGCTTCTCAGTCCAATCAGGTATTTGTTTTTCCCCTTGGGGCAGGAATCACACAGCACTCACAGGACACTGAGTAAGAAATTCCAGTTTTTCCCATTCTTGTTTCCAGTGCAATTAGCTAACGTACTTATTGTAATTCATTGAAAGGAATCTGTTGAGAGCTTAAAGGTCAGCTGGTCTGAAAGGAACTAAATCCATCTCCTTTGTGGAAAGGAAGAAATAAAAGACATGGAAAAAAACAACCAACCAAAAAAAACCCCTTTCCATAATATTCGTGTTCCAGTAAGCACAAAAGTGAAGCAATTGCTGTCCCTTCTTGCTCTAAATGAGTAAGCACATTATTGACTGCAGCACATCTGCTGTATGGGGTGGACTGACAGCTACTGCGTTAGCCCACATTGGGATAAGGTCTTCAACAGAAGATCAAGGAAGCTGAGGAGGAGATAAGGGTCTATATGGAAGCCGTAGGACTGATCCCAGAAGTGCTCAGTCCGTGACTGTTTAACGTTCACTGACTTCTACCTCTGTGGCTCCACTGTTGCGCTCTGGTCTATGTTAGAAAATTTCACAGATGAAGTCTTTTACTATTGATGAGGGAGAAGTAGAAAAAAAAGCGTATTCCCACACTCTTGCTTGTGCGTTAAGCCATATGCCAGGCACACAAAAAATCTCAGACTGAATTCTTGAAGCTTTTGGGAAATCTATCAAACCACAAACCCAGGCTAAGTCAGAGTGAGTGTGTGAGTCAATGCACTTATTTAGAGTTCAGTAGTAGCTGGGCTCTGACTGTAAGCTTCAGGCTGCGCACGCACAGAGTGAAGTCAGTTGCTGCTTTGAAGAGGTTCCAGTCCGCACTAGGAAAGAAGACCCAATTCACTGCAGTACATGCAGCAGTTGTATGTCTAGCTTTCAGAAGGGGAATTTGAATTGATTTATGCCCCAGAAAGGAAAATCCTAATAATAGTCTTATCAGAACTATATCTGCTTTATTTAGAACTGGAAAGTAGGGTTGTAAAGGTTACTTTCTGAGATCTGATAACTCTTTACCAAAGGATAGTGTTTTATTACACGCTATTGAGGATCGGATTAAAGCTATTCTATGGGAGTCTTCTTAATCTTCCATTATTGGTCACGTTACCTTCTGCATCACCATAAATGGATTTAGAAATGTAACTGGAAAAAGAGCTGATCTAATTGCAGAAGTAAGTACAGCCTCAAGATTCAAGGCAATAATAAGATGCTATGGGTTGTTTTTTCAGTTTTCAGCCAAAGATGTAAGAAACCCCATTTAAAAAAGCATTCTTACAAAAGGCCACCACTAATTGGGGGATTATCCCAGAGGAACAAAACATCTGTTGTAAAGAAACAGTTGCCACAATTTGTAGAGTTAAAAAGATATATCTATTTCATATTCAAATCCTGTTTGAACAATAAGATACTGTTGCAAGAGATGTCACAAGAATAATTTCATTGTGTACTAAAAATTGTGTCTCCAGGCTAGAAGAGACTGAGGGCAATCACTGACATTGAATCTTTCTATCAGTATATTCAGCTCCACAACAAACATTGTGAAACTGGCTTTAGCATTGATTCAAATTTTATTCTGCTTCAGCATCAGTATCGAAAATACAATTTTGTTAGTTCTGTATTTATACATCTGGGGTAGACCGACAAACTCTCACAGTATTAGAGACTAGGACTATATTTGCTATTGCATCTTATTCAGATTATACATTGGACCTGGTATTTTGAAGAGAAAGGTAATGATTTTGATTATTGAGACACCCCTTCATTAGCCTAGGAAAAAAGTAAGAAGATGACATCTGGGCTATTTCTGCGGAACCGTGTGTTCTCTTTCTCTTTCATGTAATCACAGTTACTTGTGCCTTTGCATTTCTCACTTCAACAGCAGCAATGGCTATCTATTTAGTCTAAAAGCCTTCATCATGTAGAAAATGTTAGTGCAAAATATTGTAGCCCCTCTTCAATGACAACTTGGGTACAACTCTGACTCATCACATACTTTAACAAAACTCGGAGCCCCAATCTCTTTACTCCAAAAATGGTCGATATCTGAGCTAAGTATATTTAAAATTCAGGATACATCTAAGCTGTTCTGGAATTTGTCCTGATCAGGTTAAAACTCCTCTGATTTGAGGGCAACATTTTCTTAGAGGTTAAACTTACTCTGTTTTATTTAGCTAAAAAACTACAGACCATTACATAATCATATTACTTTTACCGACTTTATGCACTCCTTTAGAAGAGTATCAGAGAGTAACACCTTGGGACTGCTTAGTCACATTTTTATTTATTATCATATTAAGGGCAGGACAGAACAGGACAAGACATAAAAAAGAGTAGGATAGGATAGGATAGGATAGGATAGGATAGGATAGGACAGGACAGGACAGGACTAGACTGTCCTCCATTTGGTTTGATGTATCTGCAGTTTGATTCTTGCAATGTTTCAAAGGGATCTGAACACTTTTAGCTTTGTTTCTTAAGGAGTCAACTTAGTCATTTATACAGATCCTAAAACTGGCTGTATATTTTCCAGCTGGCCACTTGGCTCAAATCCAGGTCACTTCTTCACATAAAATTATAGCTGTTTCATGACAAATGCAAAAGGACTTTGTTGCTCTTAGTCCAGTTCTCAGCTTTGTAATTGTAGTCACAAAGACTAGTACCTTGTCTGTATTTGCAACAAAGGTAGAAGTGATTGACTGGTGTCTGGGTTTACTCTTCGCTGCCTTCATACTGCTTCTCAGTGTCACCACTGAAAACAGAGTTCATCAAAATTTATCAGATAATTGGGTTTTTTCCACAAAAATAAAAGTTTGTTTTCAGGAAATTACTATTTTCTATGCTATAATGAAGATTTCTTATTTAGCTTCATTTCATGATAAGCTAATGAATAAATCTTGCCTCACTGCATCCCCCCCTTTGATTTACATTATTGTATATAGGTAATAACAATGTAGGAACTCTTGTTAAAAAGTTAGAAATTCTCAGATTTTTCTGTTCATAAATCCTCTCTTTCTTTGCCTGATGTTTCCCCAAGCTTGTCTGCTGCAAATATTTGGTAAAGACAGTTTGGCAAAAAGCAATGGGTGGGAGTAGGAAGACAAGGATCATGAAGCTAGAGGTTATTTAATTTGACGACCTAACCTAAGTGGTGAAGCACGTAACATACAGCTCTAGTATGATCCCTAATGGGTCTTCTGAATGCTTTAGTAGCAGAAAGGCTGGATGCTTTCTTGCATCTTGAGGAATCAAAGAAAATGGAATAAATCTTGTCTTCAATTTTCCTCCTCAAAACTGGCTTGCTCAGAAGTCTTGCCAGTATCAAAATAGCTGCCTGATGAGTTTATACTGTATGATGTGCACAAATCACTTGCCTTATATTAAAGTCACCTGCTGCTATATTATCCATGCATAAAAATAGAGAATACTAGCCAGACTATGCACATTCTGCTTTCTAACAGATTTACGAGGAGGCTGACAGGTGACTCGTAGTTAGGCACTTCTAGCGCACCTTAAAACCCTCAGGTGGTTTTCATAGCGCAAACACTCCAACAGCTCCCAGATGTTTCAGAATCAAACACATTGCTAATGTGCAAAGATGTTTATGGGGATTTTTCCTGTTCCTGGTTGTTCAAATGTTGAGTTACTTTGCAGCTGTCTGATAATGAAAGCTGTTTCCAAAAAGACCGACCTTTTCAGACAAATGTCTGCTGTCGTTGTGTAGATAAGATCTGTCAACACAGGAACAATTTTTGCACGATAACGCATTACTCCACAGCTGAGTCAGGCCAGATAACTACCCACCACGGGCTGACTTCTACCTGCCTGAACACAACTGGGGAGATACATCACCTTTCAAGCACTGGGTACATTTTACAGACATGAGTAACACCATGGACTTCAAGAAACTGCCCTTACTTGCTACCATTTTCTTTTCTCTTGGATGACAACAGATCAAATTAATAAGCCTGTATGTCTGAGATTAATGCAAATATCTTTCATAAGTTACTTCAAGTTTTTTGTGTCATATAAATAAGAAAGCAGCAGCAAGACACATTTCACAAAGTGTTTCCCATTGAAAGCAAACTTCATTTGGGACTTTTTTTCCTCCTAACCCTATAAAAAATGGAGAAGATCCTTGCCCTTTGACTTCTCCCAGTTTTGACTCAAGCACTGGCCATTTCATCTCAAAAAGTTACAACAAAGTGGAAGATCTTCTGGCAAGGCTGAATTTATCTTGTTTGACATACTAGCTTTGAGTTTTTCCTATGATACAAAGTATGGCATTAGTTTACAAAGGTTAAAAAGAAATATTCTAAGGGATACTTTAATTTTATTATTACTATTCTGTCTTTAGATTATAAGAAACTTAATATCCCATGAGAATTTTCTAGTTGAGACTTGACACACAAAGAAAACTTACATAAAAGAAGAAAGAAACCAAAAAAAGAAAAAAAAAAAACACCAAAATTGATTCTTTCTGATAAAGAGGAAATATAGAGTATGAATTTGAGCCAGGAAAACAAAACATGTTGGAGAATGGATGGTGACTTATCAGGATTAAAAAAATAAATAAATAAAATCACTGAAATTTAAACTTTCAGCTGAAAGCCAGTCCAAATTAAACATTAGGATGCTTAGAGACATCTCCGTGAGTAATTGGGCACATTGCCTCTACCCTGCTGAGACACTGAATTCAGACATCTATAAAAGCACATATTCACAGTCATGAACTAAGGTTTCAGTGAAGAAACTGAACATCAGAGAGGAGGCAATGTCCGTTTAGACATCTATCTTCTTGCAGACCACGCGGGCTCATTGAGTCTCATTTTTCTTAATTACATAGGGACAGCATTTGCAATTTGATGGTATAATCATATTTGTCTGAGATTTCAGAGTGCTTCCGGTTAGGCATTGCTACCAGTTCCATCTAATGGATGCAGGAACTGAAGCAGAGGAGGAGTTGAACAACTAGTCCAGCATCAATCACAGTCTGGAATATATTTGAACTGCAAAGCCCCTACTTTTCAAATAAGTTGCAGAAAACATTTTATCTGTATTGAAGTCAGAGCTTATTTACCACAGCCACCTCCTCCCTCACCCTCTTACTGCCATGTGACTCTCATTCCTGTGGTTTGCACAAAACACAATCAAAATCATCCTTTTTTTTCCAGACATTTGTCATTCCCAATTTCAGTTCATTTTACAAGCTGCAAAGGTATTAGTCTAACTTAAAAATCCCATCAAAATCTACCCTTTGGTGCTTATTTATATGTTCATCAATTAGAAGCCCTTAAAAATGTCAGAGATCTCCCAGTCTCACTTGGAGCTATTCATGGAGCATCATCACAGTTCTAAGGTTTACAGAAAGTTAACATGAACTATTAGAGAGTTTAGGTAGTTTTTAAAACAGCTACAAGTTATCTGAACCTGATGATAAAATAAGAAAAAAAAAAACACCAACAAACTAAAACAAAAAAGCCTAAAATTTAAATTGAAAAATATTTCGTCATTATCATATGAATTGACTGCCACATTTGGCACATTTATTTCATTCGATAATACCACTGTGCTAATGACAGAAGGAATTATTTGTTAGACAATGTTTTCTGCATTATTGCCAATACTTCCACCAGTGGTTTTAACTGATTAAGGGTGAGGACAGATCTTTTAAAGTTCCCAGGGTCAGATTTTCTAGTGTCTGCTAGCCACAGTATTCATCTTTGTCTTTGCATTTTCCTGGCGAATATGAATTTTATATTCTTATTTATATTCATTTCCCCTTTTTGTATGTTACTTTTGTATAGACTGCATAGGTGCATATAAAATGAATACATGTGAACACATTGCGTATGTTATACAGTATATATAACCTGGAGTTAATTAGGTGTGTGTGTTATGTCTTCGTCACTCATAAGATCAGGGCTACTATGGACTTGCTACCAATGGCAGATGAAGTACGTGTTGGACTGGCAAGTTGTGATCACTCACTTGCAGAGATTTGGAGGGATGTTTTAATATTCGCATCATGAGAATTCCAGCACGGACCAGATTTCAGTGTTCACCAATGTATTAATCATGTGCTTAACTTCAAGCATATGTTTTCCTTCATAGATTTTAGTAGGAACAGGCCCTAGGTTTCTATGGTGTACTTGTGCTGGACTCACAGACAGTTTATTTTTTAAGCAGACCCAGCTCCAGTGACTGGAACTCTAAGGAGTAGATGAGTATTAATTTAATGAATAACTAATCTACCTGTTTTCTTTTTCAGGTTTTTGGTTGGATTACATTGTCAATCATTCTCCAGTTTCAAATGAGCCCACGTGGTGTTTACCAAGGCTCTTGAGACTTAGCATGGAAAATGAGCAGAGTTATTTTGATTCATTGTTGTAACAGATTGTAAACCTCTCCTCTGTTTTTAGAAACATTTACCATAGCAGCTGAAAAATGATTTTTCAAAATACTATTGCTACAGCCATGGGACTAGATCTTGGGTTTAACCCAAACACCCTCTATGCTGCTAAGACCCCCTTTTCTAATCCTCCTAATCTCTGTGCACACACAAAAAAAAGTGAGTTGATTAGCACAATGACTAGGTATTTCTTTTCTGTTTTTAGGGGAGAATTTCAATTTAAACCAAACCTACACTGTGTAGTACATTACAATCAATATGACTTTCTATTTGTTAATGTTGGCACAAATAGAGTTGGGGAATTATCAGTGGGAATGAGCTGAAGTATTTTTGGTACTAACAGCAGAATGACTTCTGCTACACATCGTTAAGCAGTAAGATTTAATTTCATGCAGCTCTTTCCTATTTTGTATAAACTTAAAAACTGGACATGAAGCAGATTCTCAAAATGGTGTGATTTTGGCTTAAGACACTTACTACAGAGTGAAACTGCATTTTTCTTCCTTATTATTAATATATAGCTGCCATTAAAACTTTGACAAATTGTGTACAAAATATGCTTGTGATGGTTGTGTTTTGCTTGCCAGGTGTCCGTAAAGTTTCTTTACCTACAACTCATATAGAGTGTGGATGCGGGTATATCATCTACTTAACAAATTTCTGTGCTGTATAATATGTGAAATAAAAATGTCACCTCTCACCCTACCTTCTATCCAGATTCTCTGTGTGCTCTGTGATGTAAGTTATTTTCTTTCTGGCTGAGGTGCTGCTGTGTTTTTAGGGAGATAAATGAATATCAAAATGTGTCACTGTGATTGGAAACGTCGAGATGAGCTTGCGGAAAATCTTTGCTCCGAGAAAGATGTTTACGTTCTGGCTTCTCCCCTAAATCAGGACACAAACCAGTGCTGTGGTGTCAGATATTGCCACATGCATATAAATTTTGTCTTATGGCCAGTCTCTAGGAGATAGAGCGCCCGTGAGCCACACACAGCGAACCATGTACTCTGTAAGGTATTCACAGCATACCACCTACATCTTCTGAAGAATCTGGACCTCAAATCCCATGGGAATGGGACTGTATAAAGACATAGATAGTTAAATAAACCTCTGCATCTCCAACCACTCCTAAGCCCAGGAAGAGCTAGCTGATGCTTCAAGCCATGATTGCCTTTCTCTTCTCCTACTTCTTCCACCATGCTAACAGAGAAAGCAGGATGGTGCGTAGCTCATTTTTCGCTCTTTGACCTCTTCCTTTCTTTTTTTTTCTGTAAAAATATGGACCACAGAGGCTTGATTTCACAGAGGGTGTATCTGTGACTATAAACCTATGCTGCACAGGCGAAATGAAAATGTGTCAAGAGTTCCTTTTGTTCAAAATCTAGGATTTTTTTTAAGTGCACAACTCCTTGCTACCTCACCGACCTTCTGAAGCTTAAGCACCTTTTTGTACTTACCCCCCAAACTTCATTGGGTATAACTGTAGCAAATTTTTACATGTTAGAAGAGGAATGTAGGTGGCATTAAACAGGAATCCGAGTTCTCTGGAGAAAAGGAAACTGTATTTTATGCTGATTTATCATCTGCAGAAGCCTGTTCTCAAACCTGGTCAGATGAGGTGGATAAGGAAGGTCTTTGCTATCAGCAAGCTGGGGGAGATAACTTCTTCCCAGCTGCTGTAATTAATAGCAGTTGCTGCAAACTCTCACAGCCTTCACAGTCACGTATAGAAGCAAACGTATGCCTGACCTGCAGCAGCTAGCACAATTAAAGAGATCTACTCAAAGTCCATGGAAGGGCTTTCCTAGCTGAGAAGCAAACTTCCAGGTATCTTTTATAGAACCTCTACCCCTTAGTCTTTCATTTCAGAACCCGACTCCATGCCACTAGGTTTGACAGCATTAGCAATTGACTCTGTTCAAACTTCCTCAGTACTATACAAAATAAATGTTCTGTTATGAAAATACTGCCCATTTAAAAATTATCTTAGTCAAGGTTCACATTTCTCTTAAGAAAATACTGATTTTATTTCATTGCCTACCATGTTTTGGAGTAAAACAGTTTGAAAAGTTTTTCAAATACTGTGCCAGGTT
This sequence comes from Aviceda cuculoides, assembly GCA_035590195.1. Lineage (NCBI taxonomy): Eukaryota > Metazoa > Chordata > Aves > Accipitriformes > Accipitridae > Aviceda > Aviceda cuculoides. Next base: position 36,609,013 of record JAVJGG010000054.1, on the reverse strand, counting down.
AAGACAAATCTGTAGGTTGGCATTGCCTACCAGTGCAAAACATGTAAAGATTACTGTTTTTCTTTTCAGCACAAATATTAAATTGCTTTGGTGGTATAACTAAGCTGTAGAAAAGCTTGCTTTATTCTAAAGTGTGGTGGTGATTTACAGAAGTTTGCCAGGCTGCTCTCAGAAGCTGCTCTTTTACAATTTGCCAGGATTTACTCATGTGTCTGTCTTTTTCTGCAGCTGCCGTTACAGATGTGAAGCAAAAAAACCCAAAAAACAAAAAACAAAAACAAACCCAAACCAAAGCAGCTCCCTCAGCTTTCATACCACACTCAACTTCTGTTTGTGGTTGTTTAGCCTCATACCAATAACACTGAAGATATTGATCAGCAAGAAATCAGATAACTTTTCCTTAAAAAATCTCAGAAGCACTCAGAAAATTTACTGCAACAAAAACAGCAAAAATGTAGACCATATGTACAGACCTTTCAGGGGAAAAAAGCTTGAAACAATGGTATATATTTGTCATCGCACCTCTCATCACTTCCTCAGATTCTGCCCACTGATTTCTCCTCTTCATATAACATCTGACATCGCAAACCACTGAGAAGCTGTAAAGGGCTTTTCAAAACATCAGAATTCCCTTAACCTGCCGCAAAATTTTCTCTGCTTTTCCCTAAATGGGGGATCTCATTGTAAGATTTATGGGCCAGAATGGCAATATTTTAGTACACCGGAATGGCAATATTTAATCCCAGAGGAGTAACATATTTCAGATGCCAAAGTCTTTCTGTAGAGACACAACTGGCAGCTTGATGCCCCCATGTAAGCAATAGCTAGTTTTCCAGTGGGATATGCAGCTTGCAGGAGGTGACCTGCATAACTTGCAGTGGGAAGCAGAGTACTAGTGTCTAACCACAGACTACCAACATGATGGACTTTCAAGCTCAGATATTTTTATGCACATAAAAAAGGTATTTGGGAGCATTTTTGGTGGTTTAGGTGTATTTTCCTATGTTCCTTGCATCTGGATTTATAGATGGGAAAGAAACAGCTTTAGAGGTAAAACGGCTAGAAAGGCAGGTGTAATTAATGCATTTCAGACTCTGATCAGATAACTTTTGGTAGGTTTTGGCTGTGGTAGGCACGTCATGGTGTAGTGAACCTGACACCTGAGTGAGGCAGGATCCATCATTTTGCTACCTGCAGTTGAAAAACCTACCCCATGCTCTTGTACATAAGCCTTGACAATACCATGAAATATCACATATTACTACAGAAAGAGTTCATTTCTCCCATTGCCCCAGAACTTTATGGATTACTTCTACTGGACATGAGACAAAGTTGAGATTTTTTTCACTCATTCAGAATTAGGATTGAAATTTCACTAGTAACCAAAGGCAAAACCTTCATTATTCTGAAATCAGCTTAACATTGTACGGTTGAAAGTCATCTTACCTAACTTGGGATTTGTACAGCACAGACGTGTACCTCAGTTCTGGTCATCTGAGGCTCTCTTTACAGGAAGGCAGCTTCATAGTAAATATTTTTAGGATACAACTTTTTGGACCTGTGTTGAACCTCTACTTTCTGAGAAGAGGAAAGCTACTGTTTCTTTCCCTTGATGGTAAGGGACATCTAGCCAGGTAGCCGAGATGAAAGGACCGGCAGTCTATGTGACACCAACCCTGAGGTGGACTTCCTCCCACAGAAGGACAGACCATCGGCCACTACTGCTGTAGCGCTGCACATCTTCTTGACCAACCGAGATGTTAGAAAGTCATCTTCAAAAGCATTAGCACTATACTCTCTAGCTTCACTGTCTCTCTTTGACATTTGTGATCTTACGGAGAAGACAGTTGAAGGCTTCTTGATTTGTTGTTAGTTGATAGGGTTCGGTTTTGGTATTTTTCCCAAGCCACTTCTGGGATTTCAAGCAGCAAATCATCGTGCCCAGCTATTTATAGTTACAGAGGTAGAAGATCATTTCATAGTGGAACACAACTTCAGATGGAGGCAATCGAGAAGTCATTGAACTTAGCAGCTGTGCAGCTGCGTCACCAAACCCCTTGTGATGCCCAATTATTTTCCTTGGCAACTCCTTCCTCTAAGAACTTGTTTTTTCCTGACTATGCCTCAGTTGACTGTTTGTGAAGGCCTGGCCAGTGTTTGTTGAAGAAAGAAAGAGCAAGCAGTTGCTTCTGTTATTCTCCAGAGATCTTTACAGGGGAAATGCTGTTTAATATTGACATATTCTCACAGTCTCCGGGGGAACCTTTTGACAGAAAGGGAGGGGAAGAGGAAAGGAGGCTAGGGGGAGACCTGCTCTGTCTGACCTTTCTCCCCAGAGGATAAAAATCAAAAGAGAAAAAATAAATATATTGTTCTTCTTTTTTTGTTTGTGACTGTTGCAGCCTGAAGCTCCACTCCTGTATCCATGCTCCGTGCTCCCCAAACATTAGTTCTCTGCTAGTGAATATACTCTTGTGCATTTTCTAGCAGAAAAATGCAATATAACATTGCCTCGCATGTTTGCCAGAAGACAGAGAATGGGACCAGCCAGCAAGGTCTTCTGAGCAACTCTGCCTTAACTGCTGGTGGTCCTTTCTGCCTCAGTTTACAGCCTGTGGCATAACCTGGAAAGTTCTTCTACAGCAAAGTCCCACCATGTTGTGTCTGCTGACACAAGCACTGGGAAGGTCTGGATAAAAGACCAAATCTACTATTTGCAGAACACCAAAGTTGCAAAAATAATCTGCTACTGTGGGAAGAGGGATGGGAACAAACACAGACCTCGATGCTTTCCCCACGCACGGCCAGTTAAATGAAGATTACAGAAGCCCAAGTAAGGGGAATGGAATAAAATAAAATAAACATGCTACACCCCCTTTCCCTTCCTTTTTAAGTCTTCCTCCTACTTCAAAGCAATCCTTAGACTTTAGTCCTGTATGTGGGTACAGAAAGCATACCCTTGCTATCCATACACACCCCCTCTGGGGTAAGCTCTCAACTTTGCATGTCTTTGAACACCAGCTCCTGGCTGGTGGTGCCTAAACAGAGGCAGCATCACCTTCTATATCCTGCAGTGTCTTGTGGTTAAATAAACTTTTCATCAACCCACTGCCCTAGTATTATGCTATGGACTTGAAGTGCTCAGCACAGCACCGCAGACTTCAGAGCTTGGGAAAAAAAAAAAAAAAAATTCCTCTTTCTTCCGGATTTCTGCTAAACCAACAAAGCCTCAAGCAAGGAACAAGCAGTCAAAACAAAACTAAAAGAGTGTGAGACTGCTGTCTGGGATATATGGTGGTACAGAATAGCTGGTGCAAAACCAACGGAGAAGAGCAAACAGACCAGCTTCTGCAGAGGGCAAAATGCAGAAGTGCGGAACAGCCCTTGTGGAAGAAGCCGTGCGGAAGAGCTTGGCACAGAATAGCTGGTGCAGCGTCAGTCACGAGGCACGGACAGAAAGGAGGCACTGCTGGTTGGTGTGTTGTCGTGCAGAGTAGCTCGTGCAGAACATACAGAACGGCAAGCAGAGAACAGTTTATGCAGAAGAGCTGCTGCGCACTGATTTTCTGTGTGACCCCTGAAGCTCCTCAATAACTCAGATCTCTGCTGCCTTTTCAAGCCTTCGCAGATCCCCGCAGGCCAAAATTCCCGGAGCTGCAGCAGGTACGACTGCTGGACCATGGGAGTGCTCTCTGCAGCATAGCGGCCACAGCCTGCAAATGGCCAGCTTGCTTTGCCAGCCTTTCACACGGAGGCAAGCCCCAAGACTCATGCACCCTCATATCATGTCCAGTTCCCGGGCAGAGCTATGAGATCCCCTGTAAAGGAAGGAATTATCTTTGGTTTCCTTGCTTGCAAATAGCAAGTGCCTTTCTTTCCATTGACATCATATTTTTGAACTGGTATCAGCAGTACAAGTGCGATGGAGCACTTGTGTAGAGGGGGAGCAAACAGCCACAAATAATCAGCCATAGGAGCTGCTGCTACATGGTGCTCAGGGAAGGTGATAAAGTGTGTGCCACACTGACTGCAGTCTAAAGACTCTCTCTCCATTACCTACTCTTGCAGGGAGTCGCTGGTGTTTTGGGATTTTACCCATCCCTCCTATCCCAAACTGCTCTGAGGGAACAGAGACAAATACAAGGTGCCATCCCTGCAGAAAGGGGTCTTCAAGTATCTGGTTCAGGCAGCTGCACGGCAATCATTTGGCCCATTGTCATGCCCATCTAATTATATAAAAGAAACTAACAGACATATCTTCTTTTAAAAAATTGTCTCCTAAGAATAACTTTTGCTTTTCTGTGTTGTTTCCCTTTCTTGTTTTCTGCTTCACCCATACCTTGTCCTCCTAACAGACACCATCTCTGTTTACAAATGGTACTGTATTGTGCATGGTGTTACCCCACTCATTTCCTACTGAACATTGAGCCTGAAAAGTTGTCTTTAACGTGCTGAGCCCCACAGCAGACACAGGTCAGCAGGACAGTGAGAGGGAGCTGCCCTGCAGAGGTTAGCTTGCTGGCAGAGCTGCGCAGCTCCCACTGCAGACCTTGCTGGGTTGCAGTGTAGAAGCACCCTGAAATGCTCACGTCTTTCATACTGTCATTGCTGAGCTCTCCCATTCCTTATTTTGCTGATCAAGCCTTGCAGAAATAATGAAGAAGCTTTAGAAATCGTTGTGGTAACAAGAGAGTGGTCAGACTAATGAATATCAAAAACATTCATCTTGTTGACTCAACCTTGGCTTGGAAAAGCTGCAGCTGCCAGTCCCACTTCTTTGAGAGATCAAGATCACACTTTTGTTACTTCTTTTTTTCCCCGAGAGACACGGCCAGTAACTGCTTGTAACAGAAAAGTTGCCTGAATGTTTTGTTTTAAACATTGACTGCCAGTTTTATTTTATCTTAACCAAGAAACAAAGATAGCGAGATTGTGTTATAGACTTAACATTAACTGCTGGCATCAGTAGATGCTGACTTTATCTTAAGACTGAGCAATTAACCTTTGCAGCTCTGGCTGATGTCAGGGGGATGAGTGGGAATTAATACAGTCCACTCTTTTATCTTAGCAGTTAAGGGTCATACCACAGCTGAAATGACACAAACGCTCCTGCAGCCAAAGGAAGTGACAATGCTTTCTTTCGAAAAGGACCTCATCTGACCTTCATTCCCTCAGAGTGAAATCTGCTACAATGCAACGGCACTTACAGACTCCAAGATGTGCAAGCTCCACAAGATTTTCAGAGAAAGCTTAGAGGAAAGTAACTGTTGGTAGAACACAACAGTTTTTGATGAGTAAGGAAACAGCCTTTCTCCCCTCCATACAGTGTAATGATTAAAAGGCCAAGGCACTTGGCCAGTGCCAACAACAGTGTATTGTTTTAATTTTAATGCTGCTAGGTCACTTTCAGACTCTATTCAGTATTATTGTAATAAGAATTGTTATGCAGTTTATTTCAAAATCATTACAGCGTTATCTGGAAGCCAAAAAGCTTCTCTTACAATAAGAAAGGCTAATCATTCTCTGGGTCTTCTTACCAAACAATCTGTTAGTCGAAAATCTGAAAAATTAGCAACAAACTCATGGAAATATTCTAACTTGTCTATTATTAATCAATAGACACAGAGAGTTAAATGTCCCTCACAAAATGTAAAATGGTAGTCCTAATGTGGTATACATGTATGGATAGGCTTGACTTTAGCCATGACGGCATCCTTCTGCATGCCATGGCTATCCTAAATTCAGAACATGCTTTTGCTTTCTGCAAGCTTGGATGCTAAGGTTGTATCTTAACAGAAAGGAGTTGACCCTTCTGTATATGGAATACACAACCAGTACAACAAGGTATCTTTTGTTGGAGGAGTGATAACAGCTCTTCTTTTAGCGACAGCATGGGTGTCACACCATTATTAAAGACTTGGGCGATAACGTGATGGAAAGAAACAGTATTGTATTGATTTTTAGGAGGAATATACCCCATCCACCTTTCAACTGTATAGCTGCATTCACAGCCAGCCAGCAAGTAATGAACAGATTGCTCTTTTTGGCATGCCTGGCATTGTACAAACCCAAAGGTGCAAGGCTTGTCACAAACAAGTCAGCTGGTAGAGCCAGAAAGTCTAGATGTGACGGCAACCTAAAGGGAAGGTTCTAACTGCCCCAAAAGATGCACTCTTATGCAAAAAGGAGTTGAAGACGCAAGAACCAAGTCTAGAAAGCACAGCTTGCTGTAGAAAACACTCTAGATAGAGATACTCCTGTCTCTTTGGGAATGGTAGCAATATTCACTAAGAAAGAAGATAGTTGTGTGGTTTAGGGTACCTAGGAAATACGGATTTAGCTCTTAACACTTTCTGTCCCAGCTTTATTACATAAAAGTCTCACACGCTCTACCTGTAAAACAGGGCTAATAGTGCTTCTTTTCTGTTTCTTGTCATGTACAGGCAGAATTGAGGACAACAGGATCCCAGCTAGATACTGTCCAAACGACATCAAAGCACAATTTATAAATATGAAAACAACAGTGTAAACAAATTACTTGTGTGCAAAGCATTTCTAAACATAATCTAAATAAGGACAGAATAATTATATCATAGGGCTGCAAAGGGTTTTCATAACATTAGGGCCCAATTTTCTGTAAGAAAATTTTCTCTTGGGAGAGTCTATTCCAGCCTGAGAGAAGAGGGAGGGAAGACATACTTCTTTAAAAAGAGGTTTACACCAACACATTATTTGTGTAAACTTTAATCTCCTTACAGTAGAAACATACACAGTACAAGGCAAAAGTAGTGTAACAATTTTACAGCAAAGCTTACCAGTAAAATGCAAAACTAATTCGTATCAATTTCTTAAAAAAACTGTGCACTTTCTCAAACTTAACTTTGTTCAGCACATCGTTTTGATTTATATATAATAAGGCATTAATTCTATAAGAATCATTTACTATATTCCAAAATCGCATGACCTAGGTGTAACACTCTATAGCCTGATACCATTTTTGTTCCTTTCGATATTTACAGATTTAATCTCCCTGCATTGACATGTAGCATAGAAGCAATAAGAACAAATACAAGCTTTGCCAATACTAGGTTCACATTGAAAAAGTTACATTAAAAAAAAAAGCTCAATTGTGCATTGCAATAGCTTGTTTCTGCTGCAGCCATGGCTGTAGTTTAAGAATAACTTCCCCTTTTGGCATGCTCCCTCACTTCCAGTAGTATTTTGGTCTTTCAAAACACAGACCTGAATCTGCTCTGAACCTGCAGGAACTGGAAGTGGATACCATTTCTACCAGCTACCCAAAATTTGTTTTCCTCCTCCCCAGAACACAGTTCTTAAATTTCTTTGAAAGTTAAATCTTCTACAAATGGCATAATTGAATTCATTCTAGCTACTATATACAGAAATGGCTCAGGCAATTAAGTTAGTCCACCTTGTCATTAGTCAACAGGAAGTATAATTACTGTAGCTGTAAAGGAGGTATCTAGTGTTCCAGAATAAGTGAGTTTAATTATGGTGAGAGCTTTCTCAATTCTATTTACATGACAACTTCAGGCTCAATGTTAAATAGCAAGTCATCATTTCCTCTTCGAACTTCAAGTAGTAGAGGTGATTCATTCATCACAGCCTCTTGCAGGTCACTGGAAGTCATCAAAGGACGCCCATTGACTTTAACAATAATATCTCCATCTTGGATCCCTCCTCTGCAAAGACAAAGACAAGAAGAAAAAGGAAGGAAGTATGCATTCTATGCAGAGAAAAAGTACAAAGACTATTCACCTCTTTGGCTGATGTGATAAATCTTTATTTGTTTTAGTTTCCATTGAAGGGAAATTCCACCCTTCTGACTGCAGAAGAGTAATTGGTAGTACTTGCTATATGCAAAATCAGGCTCACATTAATTCATTGAGGATTTTCTTCTAAAACAGCAAAAACAAGTAGTCTAACTTTCTCTTTGTCTTCCACAAAACTATAGCAAAGGAGAAATAGAAAAGACTTTTAGCCATGACTGACTGACTCCACTCCATCCATTTGCAAGAATGTGCTTTTATCTCTCCAGTATGTATTTCAAACATTGGAAATTAAACTACTCTCAAAATTTCAAGACAAGAGAAGTGTACCAACTGAACTACAGGCAAATTATTTCTCTCTTGCTCTTCAAGTGTAATCCAGAATAGCTGCTTTTATTGCCTTTGCATCTTCTTAATAATTCCTAAAATAATTTTTAGAAGTGTCTGATTTGTTTTGCAACTGTTCTGTAAAATAGTCTCTTCCTCTTAAGATAAAGCATTTTCTCAGATAATAGCTCTGACATTGTTTTATGTGAATGCTATCCTGTTTCCTGTTTAAACTCAATCCAAGTTTCTAGTCATTAATATTGAACATACTTTAAAAAAACCAAAATTTGGTTCATTGTATTTGGAGTGTTCTTTAAATTTGCACACTGTTGGTGTTTCATAAGGTCATGAAAGGACGTTGTAGAGAGGTGGGTGTTGGTCTCTTTTCCCAAGTAACAAGTGACAGGATGAGAGGAAACGGCCTCAAGTTGTGCCAGGGGAGGTTTAGATTGGGTATTAGGAAAATTTTCTTCACCAAAAGGGTTATTTAGCACTGGAATAGGCTGCCTAGGGAAGTAGTTGAGTCACCATCCCTGAAGGTATTTAAAACACCTGTAGAGGTGACACTTCGGGACATGGCTTGGTGGTGCATGGTTGGACTCGATGATCTTAATGGTCTTTTCCAACCTAAATGATTCTATGATTTATGAAATTCTGATATTGAAATATTTCAGTTTTGTAGATATGAGTAGAATCTCAGCACAAATATTTTAACTTTTTTTTTAACCTAAAAGCACAATTTTTAATTGTTTAAATACAAAATCGAGACTAGTATGAGAAAGCACTTGAATATAAATAGAAATATTACCTACTAGTATCTATCTGGAGATTTATTTATGGTGAAGAAAATAATGTACTCTACATACCTATGAGAAGGTGAGTTTGGAACAACTTCATGTACATAAATTCCACTTCTGACATCAGGAAAATCAGCATTATTGTGTTTCAGTTCTTCCACCAAGCTATAAGAAAAACACAGTTATATAGCATTTGATTCCACTACAAAAGCAGTAGCATTCAAAAATTCTTATTTATTCTCAAATTTTTTTGACCAAAAATGAATGACTTAACAGTTAATGTCTGCCCCTTGTTCTTGTGACGAGAATATAGGCGATTTGAATTTGGATTAAAACAAGTAACATAGATTTTAAGAGAATCAAAACTACTTACCTGTGCAAAGCAACCTATATTTAATGGTCTCGCATCTCCTGCAAGAACCTGACTTTTGCTATTTGTAGCAGTAGTTTGCCCCAGAGAATTAATGCTGGTGATGGGGTAGAAATTTGCTAACTATTTTGCCTCTTTCATTTTGCAAGTGATTCTTAATTTGCCTTTATCTAGAACAATACAGCTTTTGATCACTTCAGTCATCAGCTAGATCAGAAGTGTGAGAGTTTTCCAAGGAAATTTCAGTTTCCTCATTTTCTTGAGGAGTTGTTCGTGCATCGCTTTCTAAAGAAAGAAGACAGGAACCAGCTGCAAAATAGAGACTCTAAAAACATCCCCTCATTTCTGAGGAGATGACAACAATTCAGGTCTGTTTACAGTGTGGGTTAAAACCCCTTTCTAGAAAGAAAGGGTTTTAAACTAATGATGGATTACTCTGCCGTTCGCCATGAAAGCCTGGGGTCCTTCACATGCAAAGCAAGCAAAAATGGCTGCACACAGCTTCACGTCATTTGATTTTGTACCAAGGAAGCTAACAATTAAATCACCAAAGCAAACACACCAAGGCAAGTAGTCTTTTCCTGAAAACAGGCCTGGAGACATCTTGCACTGCTTCATTAGACACCACAAAAGCAGTAAAATCTCACATCGTGTTCACTTCACAATTATGCAGAGAAACATTCTGAGTTTCTCTCCACCGGTGGTGTCCCGGTGATGTTAATGCCATTACACTGATTCCTTCCAGCTGAGGATCTGACCCTTTGGGGAGGATTGCAAGACTGTAACTCAATAAACAAAGATGGCTTTCCTACAACCCCAGCTGGAAACTGTCTTGTTTAATTTTGTATTCTACTGCCACATTGGAAATGTGCCTACTGCTGGGAAAGAATACAAGAGTAAGAGCCCTCATTTGTTATTTCAGAATATATCTGTCTAACAGCAAGACACAAAGCAGCATAAGAGAGAGAAAAGACAGTGAAGAACTGGAAGAGGATCTCCGTATTCTGGCTTTGTTAACATGGAGGCACGAAGCTTTAGTTTTGCACTTTAGCAACTGTTTTCTCTCCAGTTAATGGTTAGGCACCAAATCTTGCATCATACGGCCTCCACTGACACCAACAGAACTACTGCCGAACTCTCAGGCAGCTAATCTGTCATCGGCACTCACAGTCACCTGAAAGCAGCAGCTTGTTTAATTGTCACCTAAAACCTAGTATAACTCCAGACATACTTGTCAAGAACCAAAATCCATGTTCAGGCTCTTCCTAATTTCCCTCAGCTATTAACAGGGCATTCACCATTATCAGTATTTAGAGAATGACTGACAGTGATTTTCCAGGTCTCAGAACATGTATTTCACCAATATCAATAAAATGTTTGCAGGATTCATAGAAGCTAAGGCATATTTGTGGCTTCTCTGGAGATTTTTAACAAAAGCTGAACAATGTTCTGAATCACTATTGACCACATCTTGTATACATGATCATACAGATTAAGATTACCTTTCTAAGATACTTACGCAGGTGTTATTGTCAGCATTCTGATGCCAATGAAACGTTTCTTCCCATCTGAAAACAACACAGAGGATATTTAAGAAATTTAGACAAACACTGACAAAAATAGCTACTTGGATGACTCAAAACACCTGTCAATTAAAACAGGATGTATCAGCTTTTAACAAAACTAAACAGAAATCATACACATCTACACTGAGGTCTTTTTTTATTTTGATTAGTCTTGGTGTACAGAATGACAATCCCTCTCCCTTCAAGTGAGGGTGAGAGAAGCTCATTTATACTTCATAAGAGTTTTCCTTCAGGAAATTCAGGAAAATTTCTGTGATCTAGCATCACGTGACTTCAGTAAATGGAAAATTTTGTGACCAACTACCATTTCATCTGAAACTAGTCAAGAGAATTTAATCATATAGTGTTCTTGTTAAAACACAGAAATAGGATTTAAAGAAATTAAAATTTCCACCTTTCAAAAGACTCACACTGATTCTAATGCAAATGGCTTGTTATTTCTACCCCAAAGAATGAAAAGCAGATTTAAAAAACCCCAGAGACTTTAGCCAAAATGACCACAAAAATGATCAGAGGGATGGAACACCTCCCCTGTGAAGACAGGCTGAGAGAGTTGGGGTTGTTCAGCCTGGAGAAGAGAAGCCTCCAGGGAGACCTTATAGCAGTCATCCAGTACTTAAAGGGGGCTCATATGAAAGATGAGTATCTACTTTTTAGTAAGGCCTATTGCAATAGGAAACGGCAATGGTTTTAAACTAAAAGAGGATACATTCCAACTAGATATAAGGAAGAAATTTTTTACAATGAGGGTGGTGAAACACTGGAACAGGTTGCCCAGAGAGGCAGCAGATGCCCCATCCCTGGAAACATTCAAGGTTAAATTGGATGGGGCTCTAAGCAACCCGATTTAGTTGAAGATGTCCCTGCTTGCTGCAGTGGGGGTTGGACTAGATGCCTTTAAAGGTCCCTTCCAACCCAAACTATTCTATGATCAGCCAGGACCCTACAGAATTTTAAATAGTGAAAATTCAGTCCTTTAGGAACAGCACCACATTTCTGTAGTCGGCTTTTAGTAGTCATGATATTGCACAGCTGTCTTATAAAAAAAATGCAGTTTGATGACTTCCTGAAGTGACTGCTTCAGTAGTTAAGTTATATCCGGTATGAAACAGTATTTCCCCTTACTTGTTCCAGCATAACTACTTCAAATTACTTTGAGCTTCTTCATGTTCTCATGTGAGGAAAAAGCTTGAAAAGGAGATGTACACAGTCTCCTCTAGCTCCTACTGTTCCCAAGAAAAATAGTCCCAAGTAAAGGAATTAGTCCTGAACCTTACACATGGCCAGTATTCCCATTAGTGTCAGTGAAAATGTTGACTACTAAACACTGGATTCGCTACACTGAACAATCTTACATCTGTAACTGTCATCCCTGCTTTCCCCCAAAATGTTGTGGCTCTCCTCTATTTTAAAGTGAAACTAATGAGGTCAAAATCAGCTATCGTAAGAGTGTCATGAAGAAGTCCCATTACTCAAAATTGAAGTCTCAAAAGCTTTGGGCATGGCTGTGAACTAGTGCCCTCATAGTGCTTCTCTAGTCTACATGGCATAAATATAAGGTTTCACTTTTAAAAAATATCCAAACATGATAATTCTCCCACCTGAAAATAATCCCCCCATCCCTGCAATGTGGGCAGTTAAATGATGAATAGATGACAGAATCTCTGGTGACAGTTTACTGTTTGCGTTAAACAGTTTGCTGCTGGTCATTGCCTGTGTGATGCAGAAAGACGCAGAAGCACAGAGCATACTCTGGAGGCTGAGTTAGGAATGTTTACATGAAAGAAAAATGAAAATGAAAGACTGGACAAAAGAAACCGATCTGGAAGAAACAAAACAACAAGGAGGAGATTGGGCAAGAATGAAAAAACACAGCAGAAATGCCACTGATATAAAAGGGAATTACTTCCCCTGTGGCTAATGATACATGTAAAAATAAGGCTTGGTTTAAAAAAATAAATCTGGTAACTACAGACTTATTCACAACTAAAAGTCTCATTCTACCTTTATCGTTAGGCAGGTTGGGGTATTATTTCACTCCTGTTTATGCATTAAAACGCAAAATGTCCTTCAGTCTTCTCTCCACAGTAAGTTTCCCACACTCCAAATAGCAGTTCATACTGTAACAGTAGAAGGCTATTGTATAAAGTAAAACTAACAGCTATGAGCTATGGATTATTTTAGCAGCTGAGTCTAGATTCCTCCCCTTCCCACCCTAGGACCATTTCATATGCCAGAATACAGGTAAAAAAACTTCAGGGCTTTTGTTTTGCGAAAGTTCATTCCATTCAATCTAACCCAAGTCAAACATCTTGCACTAACCACAAAGTTTTCAACAACAATGATTAGAGGGAATATAATTGTCCAGTTTATTAGAAGTATCATCAGAGACTGAAAAGGCACAGACAACCAGTTGTACTGTTTTATCATCCTCAAAGGACAGGCATTTTGACATCAGGGTTAAGTCACATTGGCAGAACAGTATGTGGCACCTGGAACTACCACTGTCACATTACATCTGCTCTGTGAATAAAAAGTCTCAAAACCTTTCATTCTGGCAATATGTGTAATCATGAGGCAGAAGAAAAAGTAGGTAGGAGAACTGAAATAAAGTGAGGTTGTAAATCTAAGAATAATGTCACCAGGGTGAAGTCCCAGCAGTAGTTCAAAGAAGACTAATATGTTGGAACAATCAGGTTGGACAAATGTGGAACCATTGCAGCTTAAAGCTGGAGCACAGCACAGCAGAGAGATATATTCAAATCGCATTTCATTTTTGTAAACACCAGGCCGGATTAAACCCTGATTCCAGTGGTACAAAGTCAAGCGAACCAGCCTCAACCACTAGTTTAAACTCAAATCTGTTTCGTGTTAATAGAAAGTCACAAGCAGCTGACCCCACGTATCTAGAAGCAGTTCACTATTTACGGAGATTTCTGTTCCACAGTAAGGAAAGCATTTGCTTTACTGTTAAACTTTTCTTTCTTTATTGATGCTTTTAACAGTAGAGATACAAACCAGACGGATAAACACAGGCTGAAGGCAGAAGTGTTTATGACTTACAAACTGTTGCAAAAAGAATTGATAAATCCAAATTAAGGGGTCAGGTACTCGAACTCTTACAGGCGTGAGTAACTCTGGCACACGACTATCCCCACTGCAGTTGATTTCAGTGGGGCCAGGATATCAACAAGATCTCCGAGTGAAGAAACGAAACCTGCACCTTTTTATTCAAGCGGCAGGCAAAACTCCTACTTTTCTGCTCACTCCTTTTGCACTTAGATCATCTTGCAGATTGCACGAGCAGTCCTGAAAGCATTTATGAAAGATATTCCACTGCCAAACAGAAACCATGAAAACGGCTTGAGTCTGTAATGCTGAATTATGTGCAGTGTACCTTCCATAAAAACTGTATAGTTTAATTTAACCAATAGTCTGAATCTATACTCAGCAAGCCTCCTAAGCAGCCCTCATGACTATTGGTAATAATTATCAGTAATAATCATACAAATACATAGGCAAGCATATAGTTTCAATACAACTAATAAAGTGTTCTGGGGATGTAAATGAGGACTCATATAAATAACTTGGGTGTGGCCAGTGCAGAGCTTCCCCATTTCTCCTTGCCCATCTGAAAAAAGGTTTATTTACTTTTCTGCTAACATTATATGAGAGGCCAGGCTGACCTCTTAGGCTGGATTTTCTCTTTGATATTTTGTCAGATTGCTAACTTACTGTCTTCCATTCTAGAGGATCCATGTTTGAACACCTTCTAGTTTTTACTGTTCTGCTCAAGTCTAAACTAGGAATAGATGGCAGAGCCAAGACTGAAACTGCAAAGTTCCTATGGGATACTAAAAAAAGACACTGAAGTAAAAAATTTAAAAAAAAAGTTAAAATTAAAAAAAAAAAATCAGTCAATGCTTAAGTATATAGATGACTTCCAGAGGTAAAGACAGAACACACAGATGGTTAAAACTAAGATATAGATGGAGACACTTAACTTCATGCACCAGTTTAGGAACTCCTATTTATAAAAGGAGGTTAACATTATTACTGATAAATACACAAGTAGCAAAGGCATTCAGACCATTCAACAGATAAATATCTCTATACAGACAGTGGAAAATCTTTGGTCAAAAATACATTAGGTATTACTAGGTACTACCCATGCATTAGGTAATATAGGCTGTTTAGATAATAATAATCAGTGCAAATACTTCATTCAAATGCCATCTTCTTTTTTCCCCTCTCCATTCCTGTACTTCAGCAGACCATGTACTTGCAGTTATATACAATGGATGGGACTTCAAAATGATATGCCTTCTATATAAAACTGGTAATTATCTGATCAACTGAGATTCAAAAGACTAAGGTCAAGCTTATTAAACAATATTCTGAGTATCTCCTATATGCCAGAGTAAATCTGGAAAGAGCAGTTTCCTAAGGGAATTTTATCATCTTCAGGCAATATGATATTTAGAGCAAAACAGTAATACCCTTAAACTTATTTCTATGACCTAATTGTACCATAAGGGTGGATCCCACTGAAACTACTGAAATGTAATTGGAGAAAAATAAAACACCATAGAAACATCCATGAAATTCTGCTTACACAAATCCCTTATATCAAGAAATAATGCCTATACAACAAATCTGAAAACTATTACTAAAGGCCTAAAAAATGCAAACTAAGTCTCAAATATGGTGAAAATATCTTCTAGAAATTCTCTTTTTCTATTCATCAAGGCCTGTAAATGACTGTTGTTCTGCCTGCAACAAGCTAAGGCACAAAGGCTACTTCAGACAAGCATAAGCAAAAAAAATTCTAAAAATAAAAAAAAGCAAAAATTGCCTGTGCCCAGGGTATGCCAAGCAGTGATGGTCACACTGATGCCAAAAGTGTGAATCGTTTTCCTTTGATTAGAGGATAACGCAAATGATGAAAAAAATCAGACAGTATATTAGGATCACAAGATAAACTTGAATCTTTCACTATGTTTTTTCCTAGGGTTCCATAGGCAAAGTTATCTCTAGGCCCCCTAGCTGGGCTCAGGGCATTCATCATTCTCTGGAGGCAAAGGTGCCTGAAGGAGCAAGGCGGCCGATTTCGGCAGTGGCATCTCTAGCCTTCACCAACTTTCCAGCCCCTTCACTGACCAGGAACCCACTGGCAGATGGTGGGCTTTCTGCACAAGACTTGCATTCACGCCTCTAGAGCCATGCCGGCAGGGTGAGCTATCGCTCCTCCCTGTTTTGAGATGAGCGGTTTGGGTTCTGAATGGTAACATCACTAATGATACAGACTTGCTTCTCTCAGAAGCCAACAGTTAGTAACCTGGGTGAATAAAGAGGTTTTTTTGACATGTTGGCTGCAACAAAATTATGTCAGTATGAAATGTACTTTTCAGCACACAACAATTTTTTTCATCAACTCCTCCCCAAATCAACAAGTGAAAACAATCTAATCTGGGGAATTCAGCAAAACACAGATGAGGGAACCCAACAGAATTGTGATTGTCTCAAATATACAAGCACATGCATAACTTTAAAACCTCTGACTAAGCCAAGTTTCTGAAATAACAGTATCTGAGAGAACACTGAGAGGAAAATGGTGTAGGGAAACAACCCTGGCATCAGGAACTGGATGAACTCAGGAGAAGACAAGATTAATATCAAAAAGATTCAAGACAAGCAGCAGCCAACAGTCATGATAAAAGATGAGTAGGGTGTGGACAGATAAACTGGCAAGCAAAAGAGAAAGGAAGGTTTGGCCTGGATGAAGCATTACTAGATCAGCTTTGGCTGTGCAGCATGTAGTACGACACCTAGTACAGTGTGACAGATACGAGGCTGGACTTTTTTTATGTGCCCAAGTACTGCAGTTGTCAGTTACTGGTATGTTCAGATTTACATGCTCTTTGGTGCAGAGGCTTGTCTTTTTTCTGCCTCTCCCCCGTTTCCCATGTATTTCTTCAGGAATTAGTACACAGCTCTTTTTCCACCAGGGCCTGAGAGTCTATCTCAATATCCAATTATATAGCACAGACACAGATGACCATAGCAAAATAAAGATCATCCGCTGATAGTGAGCACACTACTCTGCATCCGTGGACAAGTGTTTTAAAAAGTTTTTACCTTATTCTCTACAGTACACCTTAATCTCCTCTTTGCTTGGATAATACATGAAAAAGGAGGATAAGACTCCTTGAACAAGTCACCATCTGTTCTCGAGATCATTTGAGACTGTAATGACTCACCTGTGTCCTCAGAGGCCCTTTTTCCCAGATTTATACAGATACTGTCTACTCTTCGGGGTTTGAGTAATAAAATGTCTTTCCCACTTCTGTGAAGTTGTTTTCTATTTCCAAGTGTATGGCATTCTATACTGTAAAATAATCCTGCTGAAAGTAATAGGATCCCAGACCCACGTCTTTTGGCACTTCACCAACAGATCAGGATAATAATTAGAAGATGTCACTGTCCTGCAGACCTTACCTTTACTTTGTTTGTCATGCGACTCTGTGAGAAACTGAGTGATGCGGTCTGAAGGAATAGCAAAAGAAATTCCAGCTGTGACCTTCAAGGTGTTAATCCCAATCACTTCACCATCCTGTTAATAGACAGCACCCAATTAATTTGCTTTTAAGTGACAGGGTTCAGCTCACTGCCTAGCATTTCTTGTTAAAAGCTAGTATAAGAAATTTTAGAGTGTTGTAATTACTCAAGAAATAAACATTACTTGTAAGGGAGGATCTGGGCTCTGATTCACAAACCCTTTTGCATTTAACTGTGATGGCCAGAGAGATTACAGTACAGTTTGTTCATCCAAGGTCCATCCCACCACTCGGCAAGACAACTCCTCCACTGAGCAGGCAGTGGAGTCACTACTACCACTACAGCCACAATTCACTGACCTGCAAAACCAGTGCTGGTTCAAACCTATCCTATTTAAAATCAGTTGTGTGGATTAACCAGGTCCCATCTTTGCCATGCATCCCAGGTTTCACAGTGTGAATGAGCATAACTGCTCCTACCAGATCCCATTTTCCTCACAGCTGTGTAAATTTTCCTCTGCTCTATGGGGAAATGTTTTTCAATGGTGTATGAACTGAGATCTAATTTGCATAGTTTGTATTAGCTTCAGGGTATCTGCCTACCATTAGCCTGAATGACTGGAACCTGGTATGAACTATGAATCTTTAAAAAAAAAAAAAAAAAAATTCTCCCACTTATTTCAAACTAGCTCCTGAAAAAAAACAAAACAAAAACCAAGTCACCTGGACTTACCAGATTAACTAGAGGTCCTCCAGAGTTGCCATACTGTAAAAATGACATAAGGGAACAATAAATTGGTGCTTCACTGTAGGAAATGCAATTTTCATTTCAAACAGTATCTTGTTTGTAAGCAAATGAAACAGAGCAGGTCATTTCTTAGGCAGCACTGAAGGACACAATATTGACCACAGAATACTACAGGTAGGTCTTACCCTACCCATTCACACCTCCTATGACTAGACTTTTTTTCTTTTCAGAAACAGGCCTTAAGTTAGGAGCAGCAACTTAGCACTCCAAATAGTTAGACCCTAAGTTTAAGAAGAATCATTAAATAGTTAAAGCAAATATTTTGATTCTTCTAAAGACTGTCAGAACAAGGTTCTGAAATAATTAATTGCTATTTAAAGTTACATTTCAGTGAGGTGCATGTACAGTTCTTAAGTAGTTTTATTCAACACTTTGGTTTGTAACATTGTTAGTGTTCTTCTCCAGTGGAGAAGAACACAGTGCTTTACATGTTTAATCACAGCATATTGCTATGAGGTAGGTACTACGTAAGGATTAATTTAGTAACCACAGACATGCAACCCTCTCTGAGGAGGCATATAGCACCTCTGAGCCGTCCAAAATTGCCTAATACCTAATGGCCTTCAAAAGAAACATCCAACAGAACTCCAAGAAATGAGAGCTGGAGAAGTTTCTTGTCCATCTTCATCTTGGCTCAACAAGTTTGTTTTTGAGTGAGGCCAGGAGTTTTCAAGTAGGTCTACTGAATAGCCAAGAGCAGCAACTTACCACTCAAAAGAAACAAAAGCTAAGTGATGCATGACAGGAACATGAGCCATAAAACTGTTTACACTTAGATAGCACTGAGCAAACCTTACAGATTCTCAAAAGAATAAAACAGACATTAAAGTTTTTAAAACAGCTTCGAAGTTCGAGTTTACACAGAGATCAGTTTCTTAAACTGTACCTTTTCAGTGATGAGAGGCTACACACTTGATTTTTATGTCTGACTGACACAAAGGAACCAAGATAATGATTTTTCAGCTTTCCTCAGCATATCATCTATCATTCACTTGTCCTCTGTTTGAAGGATGTGATAAAGAACGAACTTCGGCATGTGCAGTATAGCTCCATTTAGGAACATATGGCCCTGTTTTCTCCTGCCCCATGTTCCTGCTGTCCTACTATTTCTCAGAAGGCAGCTGCATGCACATTGCTGCAGGAAAGTCTTGGCTGAGCCACAGGAATGCTCTGAATAGACCAGCTCTCAAACTCCTCCCATTCTCAAGAGAAAATTAGTGCATTAGCTAAGCACAAAGCATCCCTATGCCAGGGACTATCCTCATATTTTGTGGTTTCAGATGGCAAAGCTATTCAAATACATTGTCATTTTCCTTACCTCCTCTGCTATCACTATTCCATTTGGTCTAGCATTATCTGACACACTCTGCTAATCCTTGTCTAAACTTTCTTATTAGCTTTTGAGGGCAGTGAATGCCTAAGTATATACAAGGAAGCAGTTTGATCTTGAGGAATGTGTATAGGCGTGAAGTCAAGAATCCCACATTCTAATTCTGTCTCTGCCACCAATTCAGCATGTGCTCCCAAGTAACCCATTTTGCCCAAGTTTTCTTATTCTCCTTATACAACTGAAGAGAGTAATTCCAATTAAATGTCTTAAGAGGGTCAACTCCTGGATCACATAGAAGCTTTTTTGAAAAAGCTCACTTTTATGTCATATCTTAGTACAAAAAGTAATTATGCTCTTTTTTCCCATACAATTACTTTTGACAAGTCTGTGATGACAAACATTTGTGAAGCACTTTCCATGTGTAAAACACTAAGTGTTATGACTTGTTATGTCAAATTTGACATTGAGGTCCAGCACATAAATCCTGAAAATATTTTCAATGTGTAACAGATTTAAGCCATAAAATTTCAGGCCATTTTCTACTTCAGATATGCATGCAGTGCTCTTTTTAGAATCAGTATAAGTTATATACACACCCAAGGACTTAATCTCTTTGGATCCCTCCAAGCTCCTCTGAGACATTATTTTCATGTATTTCTATATAACAAGCAGTGCTAGGATCCTTAGCTCCAAACTGTATCTCAAACTTTATGTTATTTTACATCTAGGTTCTTACTTGGAGTATGTGATGTGCAAAGGGAAAACAAGAACAACAACAAAAAAACCCAGCCTTCTCCCTAAGTTCTTCCCTGGGTGTCCTGTCATTAAATTGAAGCAGATACTATCAGCTTGACTACTCCATCTGGTTCTAATGCATGGAGATGAAAGAAACTGGCTCTATTCTACAGTTTGCTCAGCCAGATAAGCTAACAAGCAGAGAGAGAAATGTGTTGATTTACTGCTGGTCTATACGACCACATGTTACTGCATGAAATCTACAGAATGATTACTGCTGGTCTGTCATATGTAACATCTTCATAGACAACCTCAAAAAGGGTAGTTTTATTTATTATACCTTTCACACCACTAATGCCTGAATGAAACTTACAGACACTGCATAGTCTTTTACAAAAAGGAAGGCCTATCACCAATTTTAAACAAAGCTGCTTTTATTTAGTGGTGTCATCTTTCAGAGCACACACTCCCCTGCTGAATAGGCGGGGATTTCAAGGTCCCAGGACTGTGAAGCTCTGCTCCTCACATACCTAGTACTTACATTGATAATAGCATCTGTCTGAATGTAATCCATATCTGAGTCCCGCAGGCCAAGTTCTTTGCCATCTCGCTGAGCAGTGCTGACAATACCTGTTGTCACAGTGTTCTGTAAGGCAAACGGACTTCCAATCGCTACCACAAATTCTCCTGGCCTCAGATCAGCAGAGTGCCCCAGTAACAATACTGGTAGTTTTTTCTTAAACACAGAAAGAAAGAAATAAGCATTAGTTTATACCTGAAAGTAACCTGATTGGAAAGATCAAAAACTGGGAAGAAGTTAGGAACATACAATTGCCATTACATTAATGAAAGAGCCACTCACCATCATATACCTAAAACTTACACCAGGCAAAATTAGTATACTGCAGAGTGTTACTGCTTTAAACTGTCTTCAGAAACAACCTGGTAGCAGCAATACCTTGCAAATTGCATCCAGAAAAAAAAAAGTCAGCAAGATTCTGAAACAGATTTTCCTGGTTTCCAGCAGCTTGTTCCCTCCTCCTCCTAGAAACAGCATACAAACCAGCTGTTGACCAGCCTGCTGCTCTCCCTACACTACCTACCACCTTGCAGTCCATGCACTGGCACAGAGCTAGAAGGATTAGCCAAAATAGCCTGGGTCTTCAGGTAAAGTTAGCAGAATCTGGCCGCATATTAACCAAGATTCCTTCTTCTTTTTTTTTGCTGCATTTTTAGGAGTTCCTAGCACAGATGACAAAGTAATTTAAGATATGAAGAACTTGCAGGCCTGTATTTCAGTACATTATTTTCCCTGGATACATTTCCAAGTAATCCCTAAACACATATTCCAGCCAACCACTCTGTACTAAATGAAACTGAAATAGGGTTCCCAAATTAATTCATTCATTTGTTTATGGCACTCACCTTAGGGTGAATCTTTATTGTTGCAATGTCAGATTTCTTGTCAATGTCTTTGATGGTTGCTTCATAGGTATCTCCATTCTGTAACTGCACTTTCAGCTGTTGCCTGCCTGATATAGCATTGGTGCTTGACACCACGTGGGCATTGGTCACAATTAAACCAGAATCAGACATAATAAACCCCGATCCACTGGAAAGCGGGACATTTCGACCAAAGAGAGGGTGCCTGTACGAAAGCAAGTAATTATAACTCATAAGAGATGCATAACTTAAGAGATTATATTAGCAATCATTTACCACCTTTCACCCTGAGAAATAAGAAAGCATGTGATCAATGTTACAATCCTTACAAAAATTAGATTAAAAAAAATTGACAAAGAAAGGATCCTCTGCTGAAAATTGTGACTGCTTTTAGTCAGCCAGGGAGATAGGAACTGAGGTTTTCAGACAACCCATAGGTCCTTTTCCTTTGGTTTCCAATTCTACCTTTGTAGGCTTCCTTGCAAAGAGGCTAGGTGACTAAAAGGGAAGGAGGAGCAACCCATCTGATCCCACCAGTTGCTGCTTCTCTACAGGAAGAAAATGACAACAGGAAATAGTAGGGCTGACAAACGGACTGATCGTCTAGTGGGAAAAAAGGGAAGAAGAAGGAACCTCGCAGCAGGGCAGAGGAGTAAAGGAAGACATGATATCTCAGGGAATCATGAACCCCAAGTGTACACTGGCAGGAAAAAACATGTGGAAATGTGAAAGATAAGAAAAGAAAAATACTAACAGTGGGTAAAACTTGGTGGGAAACAACATTTGCTGCAATATAGACAGTGAAAAGACTTTATAAATAGCTTAAAGTATTATGACTTTTCTCTATGAACAACTGCTGTAATGAGCTTAGATTTGTTAGAGGAACAGAAAGTGCCTGGGCAGTAGAAGATGAGAAAAGGTCCACAAATTCTTCTTTCTTCCAAGATGTGGTCCTTATTAGGAAATTGTTTGAAAGTTCTGGGCTATTCAGCAGTAAAGAATTGGAGCCAATCCCAGGCAGAAGGCAGTATCACAATTAGTGCCCAGCAGGCTCCTGGACAAACATTTACTTATAGGGAAGGAACAAACAATCTTAACTACATATGCAGAGATCTTAAACATCTTCAAATGTAACATTCTCTCAAAAGACCAATCAGCATGTGCATAAATCTATGTCTTAGAAAACCTGATTATCTTGATTTTGCATATTAAAAAAGCCTATAAAAATTCTCCAAAAAATTCTTAAACCTATGCAAAATTAGAGTACTCCAAGCAGAAGGGTATTCAAGTAATGGAGTAGATATAATATTTGCAGTAATTTGTTCTGACAGCAGGTTGGTTTGAGCACACAGTGGTAATAAACCTTCTTTCCAGGTTGTTTTGAGCACTCAGTATTAAACTTGCTGCCTCAGCTCCAGCTTCAGTACATTGGTATGTTTTGGTCAGCAAATTTAGTACATTTTTTTCCTACCAGAAATCATTTCTGTGTCTACATAGGTTACATATGGTCAACATGCTACCTCTTAACGTTCTCCCTGCCAAAATAAAATCATCTCTCATTGAAAGCAGAATAAGCAACAAGGTGCTATGTTTTCCCAGCTTACCTTCTGGACTTTTTTTTTTTTTTTTAAACTGAGGTAATAACATAATCCAATAAGCAACACAGTTTAGTGAAGGCTGAAGAGACCTCCAAAGATAAGATAGACTTATTTTATGGCAGACAATTTGTATTGTAAAGTACTGTAAAGACTGTAAGCCCAATAAAATAGATCTACTAAACAGGAACAAAAGACACAAAAGGGTGGTTCTCTGGATAAATGAGTCTGCTGTAATGTTTTAGAGTATTTTGAAGAATTCAAAATGAAATTTACTACACTGGAAAATCTTTGTAGACCATTGTTAAACAATGCAAATCAAACACAGAGAATTGAAAGTGTTACCTGAGGAAAAGTTCGATGTGCACAACTGCAGGTGCAATTTTTTCCACCACATCTGCTATGAAGTTGAATTTGTATCTTGGGCTGCTGGACTGTAGGTGACCTATACTAGCAGAAAGAATTGGATATGTTAATAAGACAATACCCTTTTTTACCAAGTAGGTGAGATAAATATGCTTTGAATTGGTCTGTTTCTCCTACTGGGATAGTTTCCAAACGGGTATTTGAAAAGGAATCAAAGTCATTAAGATTGTTCAAAATTTATCCAGCATTTTGCTTGTTCCTGAGAAAATTAAACATCAGCATCACTTGGCAGTAAGTTCTTTGACTTTCTTGGAAGTCTATAAACCTTGTTTGGAGTATTTTTGTCAGGACAACTACTAATTATTATCCAAAACACATAGGGTCGTAGGATAAATCAGGTTGGAAGGGACCTCAGGAGGTCTCTAGTTCAACCTCCTGCTCAAAGCTGGGTCATCTACAAAGGCAGACCAGGTTGCTCAAAGGCTCTGTCCACTTGGGACTTGCAAACCTACAATGAAAGAGACTCCAGAAAATCTCTGGGCAACTCGTCCCATTGCTTCACTGTCCTCCATGATGTAAAAGTTTTTCTTATATCTAGTCTGAACCTCTCTTGTCAAGGCTCATCTTTCAACTCATGCCCAATATTTCTCATCCTCCCACTATGCACCACTGTAAAGAGCCTGGCTCCATCTTCCTGATAATTTCCTCACGAGTGCAGGAAGGCTGCTGTTAGGGCCTTCTGACGCTTTCTCTTCTCCAGGCTGAACAAGCCCAGTTCCCTCAGCTTCTTCTCTCAGTAGTTATGTCCAGCCCCCACAACCATCCTCATGATCTCCTCCTGAACTCACTCCAGTTTGTCAATGCCTTTCTTGTACTGAGGGGTCCAAAACTGGATGCAGTTTTATTTATTCTAGATGTTGTCTAACAACTGCTGAGTGATATAGCTGCAGTATTTAGGATTTTTTTGAAGTAGTCACATTAGAAACCTGCTGTAAATGATAACCTTTGCACCTAAGAAGTTTTGCAAATTCACATTCGAGCTGTCATAAACAGCTGGGCATAGCAACAGATTACTAAATACTAAGCATTCTGATAAAAGCCAGTGTGGTACTATGTTACAAAGCACTATACACAGCATTTATGAATACTGAATATAATTCTGTGGAATGAAAATCTTAGAGAGGGAAAAAAAGCCCACAGCATCCTGGCTGCTAATGTCACAACATCCTGGATTCTAACATCACAACATCACAGAGTAATAATACTGCTTGTGCTAGAATGTCATACTTTCTGCAATCCCTAATACATGGGGACATATCGCCACATACGTTAAACACGTTAGGGGACATATCACCGCACTCAAATAGCAATCTTTCATGTCCACAGCCTGATGCTTTAAAATTGACTATGGGATCTAGGGAAAGGAGTAAATGAGTTGTAATCAGATACAGCAATAACATTTCTGGCTTTTTTCAAATCTGGTGCAACAGCACACTGTTTATCCCAGGAGATGTAACACTTCTTCTGCCATTTAGTCAGGAGGGAGAGGCTCTAAGTTCTCATTTCTAAACCATATCAACTCTTCAGAAGTGATGCTTGCCCCATCATGATTTGCTCTAAGTTCAACTCATGCTGAAGGATGAACTTACGCCACAGTAGCTCTTGTGTACCAAGTCAACGCTTGGTCTTAACGGTTCTAGATTCGCCTATTTCTAGATCACATAACACAGTAATGAGTCCAGATACAGATTCCATCTTTCGAAAGTATATACTTTTCTTTCATCAGCTGCCCTTTACCCAAGTCTTTAAAAGGAAACTAGGTAGGAGGCATCACACAAGAAGGAAAGACACACAGAAAATAAAGCAGAGAGACATTTAGGAGAGTTCTCATGTATTTTGGTATTCTGTGTAGTTCTTAATTCAAAGATCATTTTCACCAATCCTTATCTACAGGTGGTTTACTGACCATTAAACCTTGTAACTTGTAAATTAGATGGGATGATTACAGCACAAAGGAGTCTAACCTATTTACAAAAAAAGTCTCACTGATCTATTCTATTCTTCGAATGACTTCATAAGATAGTGGGTGACAGAGAACTAGTTATTATAGTTCCTATAGCATCTCAGAAAGTTTTCACAATAAAGTGTTAAAGGAGCTACAAAGTCAGAAAGTGAGAGGCCTTACATTACCACAGTATCCAAAAGACCCGAAGCAAAGACAG
Source organism: Aviceda cuculoides (assembly GCA_035590195.1). Lineage (NCBI taxonomy): Eukaryota > Metazoa > Chordata > Aves > Accipitriformes > Accipitridae > Aviceda > Aviceda cuculoides. The sequence continues at coordinate 36,583,087 of JAVJGG010000054.1, read as the reverse complement.
GAACTTATGGAATGGACCCAACACTGGTAAGGAAGAAAGTATTGAAGAAACCAGATCAAGACAGGCATTTCTCCATAGAAGTCCATGAGTTCTTTTTCCTGTTACTGGACATGGGATTTACTTCTGAGGGGAAAGAAACCATGCTTACATTTAGCAAGCCAAATTTATACGATATGGTATAAACAGAAGGAACAACTTGGCAGGACCAGATTCAGTCTATTATTTTTACGGACATTCTCACACACTCTGAAAAATCCTTCTAACCAATTGAATATGCTTGTTTCAGTACTTAGTTTAAAAGAGACACCACAGACAAGAATCACAGAAGACAGTCAAATATAAGCACAATATATAGTTATTTATTTTGCTTACTGGGCCACTGAAGATTTGTCTTACCTTCAGTTCACAAGCCGCTTGCCTGATTATGCAGTATATCCTTTGAAGTCTACTAACTTGACTTTGAATGCTTGCATACATAGCAGTGTTCACTGACGGGATGTAACACTATCATCACATTTATCTTAACAGAAATGACTATGCATCTATGAAAGACAGTTGGCAAGACCCTCAGCTGATGAACTAGCATAGAATTGCAGGGGAAAAGCATGATGAATACAGGCTTTCAGTTGGTGTAAATCAGCATAGCTCTAAGTGAGTCCAGGCAACTAAATCCTTTTGCATCTGCTGAGTGCTGAACTCTTCTGCCCATGCCAAACTGTCACAGCATTGCACACGGCCAAAAGCAGAGGAGGACACCTGTCAAAGAACTCAGTTTTACACCACTCCTGAGTAGCCACCAGGGAAACATCACAGGTGGCAGTCCCTTTCCAGGTAAGATTTGGGGTAGGCAGAGAGAAAAAGTCTGAAAGATAATGGATAAATGTAAACATGGAAAGAGCCAAAGAAAATAAAATGCAGCAATGGGGAGAGGAGACTGTAAAACCAAAGCAAAGCTTGTCTTCTTTCCATACCATAGTGGAAGCATTTCTCAGTCCGAGCAGAAGTCCAGAACCTCTCTGCTGCGGTCAAAAGACAAGAATACTCAAACCTGAAGGTAAATCCAAATCCGCACTATATATTAAAGGGAAAACTGAAACAAAGGAGGATGAAGAATAACAGACATGCAAACTTTGTAAGAGACGGTGTAGCTGAAGATCTACTGGCCTGACTAGAGATGACCTGTTCTTACTATTGTCTGGTGGGAACTAAATACTGGTGAAAACTGACTTACAAAGCTGAGATGCCTTCATAGAAACCGATCTCTCTTGAATCAGCTTCTGCCAGCTGGGAATTATGAGAACCTTTTAACACATTATATGACACGCCAGGAACTCAAACTGTGGACTTGGAAGATGTAACTGCAAACTAACATTTACTCCCACACATACAGCCCTATTTAAAGGAACTGAAATGTTGGTTATTATTAATAACATTTTAGTGCATAGTTACTAAACTGTTGGTTTTCATCGGAAGTTCTCAATATACTTTAAAAGGGAGGAATTGCAGCCTGAGAAACTGAAGAAGGAAGCAACATCCAACACTGTGTAACTTGTGTAAGGTCACCCTGAAAACAAGTCTTGTAACTGTAGCAGTAGAATCAGGGCTTTACATCAGACTTCCAATCTACCCTTTAATTTGCATTAGTTGGTAGGCACTAGTGGCTGCTACTATTCTTACTAAAACATAAAATTAAATATGTGTCTTTTTCTTTCTTTGTCCTCCTCCCTCCCCCCAAATACTCTCGCTGTCTTGCAGTTTCACGCAGCTCTCAGACCTCTGCTGGACTGTGAATGTAAAAGCTCTGAGTTTACAGCAGCTTTGTGTATTTTGACCTATTGACCTACTGAGATTTGCCACATAGTTTTTCAAAGGTCTCTCAATAACAACCATTATTTTCCATGTTATTACTGCATGTTCAAAATCATCTCACACTAACCAAAGCTAATTTATCTTGGCAAAAAGCCATCATATAATCCAATTAACTATCTGTTTTATAACCAAGATATCAAAGGTGCTGCAACCAGGTTGTATTTGAAGCAAAACCAAATTTATACTTTATGATTCTTTAGCTTCTACACATTTCTTAATCAAAAGAACTAGATTTTCCCAGTCTGCTCCATAGCCACAAATCAACCAGATTTTCAGCACATCTGAACTCCCACCCTGTGATTTCAATGAAGTGATTAGATCTTCAGAAGCTCTCCAGCTCCTCTCACAGAACACTCAAAATCCAGATGTAGATGTAAGTGCATAAACTGGAGTTAAAGATGTTCAGCCTATTTTGTAAAATGTGTTCTTTTATTTCCAGTTCTATGGGCTCCAACTACATTGGATTTACACGGCTAAAGCTAAGTGCTGTCAGGTAGGTGTATCCTTACTACCAGCTTAAGACTCTTCCTGGACGGTAGTGTTATCTACAGGCTATGAGTTCATTTAATAGTGTTTTATTCACTTTCTTACAGAGACAACAGACCCAATCCAATCTCATTAACACTGCTGTAAATCAGGAACAACTCCAACAAATTTGTAGAGTTAAGCTAGTACGAAGGGAACTGGAAAAAAAAATCAGCAGAAATAAATTGTCATATTCCCACTGAAGACAATAAAGCTAGACCAATTTACATTTGAAAAAGACTGAAAGTTTCTGAATATCTGGCAACTTACTCCCTGTAGAATTAAATCAAATCACATTCAATGCTTTCTTATAGACAATACATTGTATTAAAATCCACAATTTTGTATTCATTAAGAATTTGTGAGCCTGGGAAACTCATTCTTTTAAGGCTGTTCCCCCACCACCCTTTTAAAACCAGCTTCAGAAAAGATCTATGTGTTCAGCAAAATTATTATGTCTAAGGGAGGACTGCAACCTGGCAGATCGGATCACCAGGGATAAACATTGACCCTACTGTGCTTTCATGGAAAGAAGTGAAAGACAAATAAAAGATTATAATGTCTCTGCTTAAAAAACAGAAACATCTGCTGGAAACATAGGTTCATGGGCAGCTTTTCTGATGAATTCAGCATTAAGATCAAGTTGCATAGCTGTGCACTGACCATAAAGCCTTGGTGAGTTTAATGCCACATTATGGTTCAGGCAACTTGTTTATACAATGGATGTCTACCGTGCACAGATGAAAACAATTTGGTGAACCAACACCGAAGTGGCTTACTTGTGCAGTGCAGCAATGACAGCAGCCAGACGGAGACAGACTGGCACAATCCTTCCAGCACAGACACCTCACTGCCTCACTGACTTCAGATGCTTGTTATTCCTCCTTCCCAAGTGACTCTCACAAGGAGACACAGTGAGAACATCTCTTTCCTGTTAGCTATCCTACACAAAGCAGCGAAGTGCTATACTCTGAATGATATACCAAACACTGTACCATATTCATCCTCACCTGCAGGAACTCAAAACAAACTCAGACATAAGGAAAACAATCAGTAAAAGAATGTGACTAGAGTTTGCATTTCCAGCCAATACCTTGCAGTGCATTTCCCTAAATACAGCTGGAGGCAGCTGTAAAGCTTTGATGACAGTAATACCAGTAGGAGACTTCAGTATCTCTTACTAGCCCAACTTCTCAGAAATGCGAGTAATGATATGCTCAGTTGTTCCTCTGTATCTTCAAGGTTATGTACAGGCACACTCCAAACAACCCATGTAGAACTGTGTGCAAAGACTCCCCTCATGCATTAACTGTATTTCAAACATTTCTTTTAGGGAACTAACGTTGAAGCTCATATCTTGCAAAGATTTGACTGCCATGGGTGAGGCTTACATCATGACCGCCTTCTGAGACTGAATTCAGTTAAAACAATGCAGAGGACAGACATTCTCAGGCAGAACTCTGCAAAGGATCAGTGTCAAACCCAATGTACTTGTTTTCTGGAACTTCTTTCCTCAAAGGTTTTCTAATCAATCCTTTAGTTTTCCTTGTTGCACTGACAAAAAAGCAGCCTTATTTTTCAAAAAAATAATATTTTGCTTCCACATCCTAGGTAAGAAAATACAAATCTTTCAACATATGAACTGTCTTCACAGAAGCCATTAGCAAAATAATACCCCAGGGAATTATTAACTGTACTAAGAAAGTTGTACTGAGAGATCAGAAACAGCCCTTTGTGCAAGAAAGTCTGACATAAATTAGCCATAGATTGCAGGTGACCGTGTGAATCCTTTGAGTAAGGAGTTTGACAACTTAATAGATAAATATGTGTCATTGTTAAAACTTAAATTTGCTGCAGTGAGAAACAGGGCTCTCTAAGAATGGGTCTTCGATTACAGAGGTTGTCTTCCATAAATGTTTTTGCCATTGCTTACACACTACCCTGTAACAGCTTGTCTTTCTCACAGTAGGTGACAGAAGGCAGGGAAAAGCTAGTTGCTTCAGAAAACTCCCTATATTAAGGTATCTAGTGTTGAGGAGGAAAAAATAAATATTTGTAGCATATAGTTTAAATTTGTCTAGGAGTTCTGCTCAGATGCATTAGGCTAACTGTATGAGTAATAGTTTTCAGGGCATAGGCATACTGAAGAACATCAATGACAGAGTTCCTGTATCTCCATGCAATACACACCCCCTTTAGTACACTGCATCTAGAACTTGCAATTTGGCATGTCGTTCTTCAAGCTAATCCAGGACTTCAACAAGGAAAAAATATTCTCAATTCTGTCAGTTTTGGAATTAGCATGCAGTTATCCTGAGCACCTCTTTCCTCCCTTCCTTTCTGCACCCTTTACTATCCTTTACTGCTCCTTTTTCATGCATCCTCACTCATGAGACTTCTGTCACTAGGAAACCACAGCTAAGTTTTCTCAGCCTATCTTGGTTTATCACAGCCAAAATATAACTTAGCATCAACATAAGCAACTGGAAATGGACAGGAGTAAAGGTCATTGCATGTTCAGAAAATGGCCTAAGTCACACTATGTAAGGCTACTGTTATCTGAGATTGTTTTAATATATGTATGGTTAAGTAAAACTGGATTTACTTCATAACTAGCTTAGCCCTTCAAACTCTGAGTCATCTGAGGCCAGATTTCTTTCAAGAACAGGGAAAAGGGAAAAACTCGACAGTAATTTTAAACTGTCGACTTTCTTCTAAACCTCTCATTACAGCCATTGCATGTTATTGTTTAAAAAAAACCAAAACAAAACAACAAAAAAACCCAAACCACCATAATTGAGTTCTATTCCTGGCTCAACCACCAACTCAGTCTGACCTTGGGCAAGACACTTGGTTTCTTTGAGCTTCAGTTTGTGCAGCTGTAGAATTGAATAAAAAATTTAAACCTTAACAGAGAACCAGATGCTTCATCTAAGCTGGGGTTTTCTGGGACAAGAAAATAAAGCCAAAATAAAGTGAACACTAAAATAGTTTCCTGAAAAAAAAAAAAAAAGTTACCTCTACCTTATGGCTGCAAACTCCTAAGCCTATTAACAGTAGATTCAGGAGGATTCCTTAAAGAAAATGTCACATATACTAAACCCCAAGCACTCAGTAAGCCCTTAGATGCAGGCTAGCTCACTCATTTCGGTTAAACATTCTGATCATTTCACATGTATCAGTTCCAACCAAGTATTAGGAGTACTAAAGCTAATGGATGCTGATGTGAAAAGGCAGGCAAACAGCAATTTATAACTACAAAATACTGGAGAGACTTATCATTGCAGCTCCAGCCTGGCACCTGGCAGCCTGGCAATTCTCAGCTCTGACAAGATACTCCTAAAGGAACTCCAGGAATACAAACTGATGTCCTCCTCTCTGCACCACAATTCACCTTCTCTCAAGAGCGGTCTATATGAAAGGTCCCCTATTCACAGAAAGGCTACAACAGTAGCCCTTTTCCCTCTGACCTCTCCCAAAAATTTTGGCAAGTTTGCTACCTATGAATAAACAGGATGGTTAGTGGTTCACCTGACCTAATGGAAACACTAATGCATGATTTAGAACTCTATTATGCATACGACTTTTCTTTCCAGGAACACTATCAGAAGGGTAACAGAAGCAAACGCTTAAAATAACGTATCAGTAAGTATGTGAAAAGGTATTAGTAGCATTAATGGTTCCATAAAGTGACCCATTTTAATACAAAAAAAAAAAAAATTACCAATGTGATTCCTGCAAACAGAAGACCATTTGATATTCTGAGTGTCAGTATTTTAAACTGTAAAGGAGGTTCACAGGTATTTTTTCCCACTTTAGGCTCTACAAGGCTCCAAAACTTCTTGTGAAAAGAAAACAAAACAGGCAAAAGACTGTTTCAGGTGTTTTATATACTACTCGGTGCTTTTTCTCCCATTTGAGCTACATGGCTTTAAGACACATTTTCTGCCTAGCGATGCCTGTCAGGTGAATCCAATTAACCTCCCATACAGCACCAGGGAAGGCCCCACAGCACAAGCATTCCCGGGTCCCTGCTCTGCCTGCGCAGGCCATGGTGCAACTGATCTGCAGCGCAACCCGCGCAGGCAATGCTACCGAAACGCCCCAGCAGCGAGTGCTGACGTTACAAAATGAATGCGGCGCTGGCAGGACAAGAGCAAGTTGCACCGCTGCCCTGCCAGCACGCCCTGCCTTGAGAAGGGGCGAGGTCTGAGGACGTGACGGCTGAGGACGCGACGGCTGCCCTGCCCTGACAGCCCAACGCCCTCCACCGAGCTGGCTTCCACGCTGCCGAGCGCCTTCACCTCCCGCTCGCGGGCGCGCCGCATCAGCGACGCGCACAACGCTGAGGCGTCCACGACCGTGCAGAAATCATCCCAGGCCTCTAGCCCACGCTGAGGATCAAGGAGGATGGTTTTTGCCATTCGGAAAGGACCTGAGCGCCCCTTCCCCACGGCACAGCGACCGCCGGCAGCCAGGCAGGCGAGGTGCCTTGACCTAGTCGCCTCTTACGGTCCCTGGAGCCACCCAGCCATCCCAGGTCACTGAAAAATCGTGATTTTTCTTAGCCCGGAGACCAGCACGCCCCTGCGCTGTCCGCCCGCCTCCCTCTGCCCCACGGGCAGGCCCCACCATGCTCCTACCCGATTCACAGGCTCCCTTCTGGACCTGGGCGACGGCGGGCAGGCCGTGCTGCAGCGCCTTGCGGCTCACCGCCTTCAGCTGGCAGATGTTGTCGTAGGTCCGGCCGTCGCTGCCGCACACCTGGGCGCTGAGCTTGCACTGGCAGACCCCCTTGGCGAAGCGCTTGCCCATGGGGTAGCGGCAGTCGAGGCTGTCCCCGCAGGGCGGGTCCTCCTTGCGGCCGCAGGAGTCCCCCTCGCCCGCGGCGCAGATGAGGCAGCAGTTGCAGCGGTCGGGGACGTAACCGCTGGGGCAGCTGGGGCTGGGGCACTTGGAGACATCGCAGCGGGTCGGGCACTTGGCTCGGGAAGCCGAGAGCTCCGCGGCGGCCGGGCTGCAGCTGAGGGACAGCAGGAGCAACGGGCTCAGCAGCGACACCCGCATCCTCGGCGGGCTGCTGGCGGGGAGAGCGGCGAAGGGGTGCGAGCCCGCCCGGCCCGAGGGGAGGAGGTGGGGGGGAAGGTGCAATCGCGGTGCGGCGAGGCAAGGGAAAGTCAGGCTTTATGCACACACGGGCGGGAAAGTCCCTTCGCCCCCGAGCGAGGCGTCTGCAGGCGGAGCGGGGAGAAGCAGCAGATGGAAGGCAGGAGGCTGGAGTACGAAGCCGCAGGGTTAAGGCCAGCTCAGTCCGTCCGAGGCGCGGCAGCTCAGCTGCTCCCCGGGACTAGCTCGCAGGGCTGAGGCGCCAAGCCATGGCCAAGCTGCCGCGCAAGGTGAGCGCCGTCCCCAGGCGGCCGCGGGAAGCAGTGAGAACCGTGCCGAGCCGAGCGGCAGGGTTATATGTGGGACGCGCCCGCCGCCGCCTCCAGCAGCAGCCGCGGCAGTTCCGCGACGGCAGCGACGG
>JAVJGG010000054.1:36562152-36575071 GCA_035590195.1 Aviceda cuculoides | reverse complement strand
CTGGCTGAGGGGAGCCCTCAGGCGGGCCGGGCCGGGCCGGCTCCCTAGGGGCGGGCAGAGCGCGGAGGGCCCACTCCCCTCAGCAGGGGCGGTGTGGGGCTGATGGCGCCCGTCTGCTGGTCAGTCACGGCCCCGAGGCGGGGAACGGCTGGGGTGAGCCCGCCTGCGGCGACCCACTCGACGCCAGCAGCTGTAGGTGCGCGGCGTGAGCTAAAAAAATGCAAATGCATACATGTGAAAGAATATATGTGAAGAGAGCAGCTGTGACCTCTGTGAGTGCGGGGGGCAGAAAGCCGGCAGCCATTTTGTCTTCCTTCGTGGCTGTCTTTAATGTTGTCAGCACTGCTACCAAAGTGTAGTCGAGGTTGGGCCCCTATCATCATATGAAACACAACGGCACCTGGACATGAATCCCTTTTTGCAGGTGATGAAGCAGGGACGCATGGAGCTGAACGTGCCCTCTTGTAGCCACTCGTTCATACGTGGCATTATGGCAAGTTCTACGAGACTTTCCAACAGCCAAAGGGGATCCACTGGGCTCCCCACCGTCATTTACTCCAACAAAAGATTTGGTAGCATCTGTATAATAGTAATTGAAAGTATTGCTAAAGCCTTAATTCTTGAGGGTTTGGGGTTTGTTTTTACTCTATTATTAATCATGAAGTATTCAGTAACACTGTCAGGTGGAACAGAGCAGCTGTCGAGCTCTGAACTAGTCACCCACACAGTCTTAATAACATGCAGATTAAACCTTAACCGTGCATGCCATCTTTATCAACAAAACACATTTGCTCAGAGGTAGCGACTAGTCATAACTTTCAAATTAATTAATCTAGGTATGGGTTGAGCTGGCTTCCAGAAAAGTTAAGCTGACTTTAGGAGAAAGACCTCTGACATAGCTCACCCAGAGACTATACCAAACTTGGCAAGTTTTACCTGCTGCATGTGACACTTCCAGCCTTGACTTCTGCCTGCATTTCTCCCTTCCTTCTTTTTCACACAAGAGATAAAACTCGTGTAATCCTGCAAGGTACTACCTCGGGCTTTCTCCTGATGGGATCCCATGAACCAGGTTTAAGTAGGCACAATTTACTTACCAGCTGCATCTGGCTATAGGGTCATAAGAAGGGAGAGATTACAATGCTGTCTTCTAATTAAGGATCTTTTGAATGCAGTAGGCAGCATCCAGAATCCCCCACTACAGTCAGTGTTTTGTTGTTCCCTCTGTTTTAGGAGCAGAGTTGGTCCACGACTGATTTTGCCAAACAGCTGCAGTCTCACTTAGGGCAAAAAAAGGTATACGTGATAGCTAAAGACACCACATGTCTTGTGATGAGAAAACTGTAAAATTTTGCTGTAAAACACATCTTGCCACTTTTTGAAAAGGTAAGATTTACTAAATAACTTTATTTATAGAGCAATATCTAAAATATGAAAAATGTCAGTGTTTTCATACAAAATTGCCCATTAAGGAAGCAGGAGACTAATAAAGTGTTAGGTCTGAAACACGGATCAGAAAGAAACAAGAGCTCTGTGTGTAGGTAACATGAATATTTTGATTATTTATGATGACAGTTACAAGGAAGAGGTTGGGGAAAATGTTTCAAATTACAAATATTTGAGCAGTCTGTGAGTTACTGCTGTTAGACTGCAGAATCTTTCATAGTTGTGTTGGTATTCCTGTTAGTTATCTCTTTCTGTAGTCACACTTGAGGACTTCAAACAGTATACAGGAAAACAGGGTGAATATGGACAGATAGGTACAGCAACCTTGACTGGAGAGTTTGCAATCTAGGATGAGTATAAGGAGTTTCACAGAATCTTTCATAATTGGCTTATCAGTCTGCATCTCATTAATTTAGGGTTAAAAAATTTTTGAAAGTTATTTTCTGCTGACTGTTGTCTCGCAGCCAAAATAAAACAGATGACAATTTCTCTCAGATACACATACGTATAGTATTCTCACTGCTAGGACTACGTATTAATTATATTCTGAGGGGTACTGATCAGACTTCTGTTTATTGTAGGAGATAAAACAAGAACTATAAGGGATACCTCAGTCTCTGCAACCATTTTTTTTTCTTTCAAAATTCATTATTAAAAAAAAAAAGAGAGTAAAACTAAGAAAAAAATGAAAGACACGAAGTATTAGGTGTTCCTCTTGGGAACAGTGAATAAGAGGTTTCATGGCTCAGTGCTACTTGTTGAACACCTTTCACTAGAATTTTAATTCATTCAAAATTCAAATGTGGCACTAAAAGCTATTTAAATGATAACTCATTCAGTAATAGTTCTCCATCACTTAGAAAAGTGACCGTTTCATGGGTTCTGAATCACCTCCATCCGGTGGAAATGATGCTTACTGCATAGCTGGAAGGGAGGTGCCTCGAGACAAATCCAAAGCAATGCAGGAAATATTACTGGTGACTCAGTGGGTATCTGTCTTCTCTCTTGAGGGCCAAATTGCGATTTTATGCAAGTCCCAAAGGACAGTGAAGCATGTAGTCACCATGCCCTTAACAGAATATCAGGAGTTAGCTCCAAAATTCACCTACTGCATTCTAAACCTTCTTCTTCCCTTTCTCATAATAAGAAAAAAGTCCTTGTGGCTTTTTATGAAGTTAATTGTCCTGTTGTGCCTGCTTGTTTGCATCTCCTGGTGTACATGCAGGATAGGTTTACAGTCCCTGGCTGTTTCTACTTCTGCCTGGCTGCATATGTGTTGTCAGAGCCATGGATGCTGGTCTGTTCTGTGCTGTGTAGTCCACATAGCCGTGACAGACAAGTAGGGTGGCACATGACATTACACAGATTTAATAGTGAAACGATGCCTTATGCTGCACTGTGGATCTATATGCTGCTGGTAAAGGAAGTGCCATTTGGATGATACCTAAATCTAAATTTATGACCCCATAACCATTGAAATGTATACTTAATTGCTTGAGTATAAGAATATTTTCCACTCTGGTAAACTGGGTAATTATGTATCAACTGATTTAAATCTGTCTGTCTCTCAGTTTAAATCACAAAGTATTCTAATTCACATACTGTCCTAAATCATATTATTCCACTTCATCTCTGTGTATTCATAAGACTTACAAGTTTCTTTGGAGTCAATTTCTATGTAGTTCAAATTTCTTGTTATTGTTTCTTTAATATGGTTAAAGTTCAGAAACATTCACTTCTGTTATAACCTCACTATACAAATTGTGTAGGTTAAAGACTACTCTGACCTCGCCATTGAGGTCTGGAAATTAGGAGCACGTGTTTAATATTCATCCTCAGTTCCTCGTAGGAGTATTTTGAAAAGAAATCCAAAGCACACTTTAAACTGGAGTAGTAAACACTGTTTATTTATCAGATTGTCTGCATCTCATTTCCTGAACTAAACAGCTAAAGTCTGTTTGTACTTCTGACATTGCAAGTCTCACAAGCTGATCCAAGAGAACATCTGTCAGTTTGTTTTCAAGACTGGACACTGCAGAAGAAAAGAAGAGGTGGGGGGAGAAATAAGACTTTCACAAACATATCAGTTCAAACAAAGTGAGAACTTCCTCAGCTGCCTTCATAAACCAGGCAAGCTGTGCCTTAGAAATATACTTTTAAGGACATTTCTTTCTCTTTCCCCCATCCCCTAACAATAGTTGAAAAGCAGGGGTCACTTTTCTTCTCCATGTTCTGCTTAAACTGATGCCAATAAATAATGTTTGGAAGCGTTAATGAGTCCAAAAATGTATTCCAGAAATACTTCCAAAGTATACTGAAAGCAACTTTAGAAATCAAGAGCTTCTCCTCTAACATAAGACTCTGAACTCATTGCATTTGGTGCAAGAGAAAAAAGGTGAGCTTTTGGCACAGAGACAGGATGATTTGAAGGAAATGCCACAGCCTGCGCTGTTCATCACTCAGTTCCTAGCCAAAAGAACAGTTTGTGTTGGTATGTTTAAGGGGAGGAAATTCAGACCATTAATAACAGAACTGGCCTACAAATCACATGCTTCGAATTGTGTCACAGTTGTACTTCTAGCTGTAGAAGACAAAATCGTATCTCAAATTTTATCATTAAATGTAAGGTCTGCAGTGAAAAGATGAGTGTATATTTGAGCAGGTGTTTGGGGACAAAAAGAAAAGTCTATTTTTTAATTAGAAAATACAATTTAATAAAAAAGAAAGGTATCCAGAGGAACAAAGCATGACAACTTGTGTTTGGAAGAGCTGTTTCGTGTATGAGGGTGTGTATAAGGAGACAGGAGTAGATCTGGTCAAAATATGTGTTTGAAGAGGGAATAATGGAGAATAAAAGAGGGAAGGAAAAGACCCCTTTGTTTTTCCCCTCCATGAGATCCAAGAACCAAAATTTTGGGGTTTTTTTCTGATGTAGAAGACTCAGATTCAATTCTCTGATCTTTCTGGTCAAGAGCAGCTTTGATGTTTTGGTGTTGCAGGTAATTATTCTATCTACTCTGGAAGATTCAGGGTTTTTTATAGGGTGTTAGAAGCCTTAGTTTTATGCAGAAGCAAAAAGACAAGAAATATCAAACCCATTGTTCTATGCAGATTTCATGCTTTGCAGCCCACCCTCCTGTAGGGGCTTCTGGACCATTCCATTAATAGGACACAAACGTTGTGTGAAGAGCCATTTGGCAAGAGCTGCCAGGTCTGAAGCTGCAACATGCAAGCTCAGCTAGCTGCTGAGATGGGTTAGGTGGACCAGGCAGACCGAAGGCCAGGTCACTGCTCAGCAGGATACCTAAGTTTGTAGTTCTCTAAAAATACTGCTGTACTGTTCCTTATCTCTTATGAGCTCTCCAAAGAGAGATACACCAACTGCTATCAGTTCAGTATGTGTGGGGCTATCTGAAAGAAAGAGAAATTTCCTTCAATTCAAACCATGCTTTTGTGGGTTCTTCAGACAAGACGTGTTGCCAGACCCATGCTGCGTCTACTCTAGATCATACATTTGTGTGTGTGATTCGAGTTTGTGGAACCAACAGTAGCATGGAAATGATTGCAAGTCATAGAAGCTCCTTATTCTTCTAATAAATGGCTATAGTGAATTGGAGGAAAACATATAAACGCAAATGGGATTTTGCTTCTCTTTGCTCCATGCTCTGCTTTGCTGTTGAACAACTGCCTAGAATCTCAAATAACTTCATCCCAGCTGATGTGTCCCTGTGAATATACATATCCTGCAAGATCCTGCCACATGCAAAAATGATACAGTGCGTTAAAGAAAAAGGAATTAATTTGGATGGAATGAGTTAAAGGGAAAGAGTCGCTTTTAGATGTTTTCTACTCGTCTGGGCCCAGTACATTTCACTTTAGAATGCTCTTAATGAACTGTCAGAAACGTCCTAGAAGCGCAGTTCACAGTAGAGTGAAAATAAAGTCAGCTTATAAACCTCCAGAAGACCATAAAGTAATACTTAACAGACATTCAGATTAAGAATGTACCACATCTCACAAACCTAGTTTCATCTATAATAGAATAATAGGGATTGTAGACTGAGTAAAAGCTTAGCTGTCATATAACTACATATTGACATTACTAATATTTTTTATATTGTCTTTGATAATATTTTTGTAAGCAAACAGTGAAATTAAAGTCTGGGTGAAACTTCATGATGTATAACTTCTTGGAATTCTGCTGTCCAAAAAGTCATCAATCCTTCATAGTTTACCTGAAATTATGTCAGGCATTTCCATAGGAACATATCTTGAGTCCAGTACTGTTCTTATTATAACTGCAGCTGACTGCAAGACAAAAGAATAGAAAAATTGAAATTTAAAATTATTTTTTTAAAATGGAGAAATGTTTCCAATAAGATGCAGTTCAGTAAGGACAAGTGCAAAGTACTATGCTTTGGCACAAGTAAGGAGCAATCCAGTAATGAAACAGGGACTGACTGGTTCAATACAGTTCCGCATACAAGTTTTCAAGCTTATGAGAGACGATCAGCCTACATAGTGAGGCGGAAAAACCACACCAAACCACCCAAGCCTCTGCCCCTTGTTGAAATTCATACAACCTTTGTATATCTTACAAAAAGAAAAAAAAAAAACAAACCACCCCTCATATTTCCTCTTTACTCACTGCTGGTAAGGTCTCAGTTGGAATTTTGTACCTAGGTTTGCATTTGCAGCTTCAAAAAAGACGTGAATCAGTTCAAGAGAATCCACAAGACTGTAAAATCATTAGAGGCTTAGAAATATGCCTTAAAGCTAAGTTTGAAAGATCTGAAATTGTTTAGTCTAAAACAAAAGAAGACAGAAAAGGGACATGATAAGAGTATTCAAATATGTAAAAGGTTGCTGAAAGAAGAAGGTAACAAGCCATTCCCCATGTTCACTGGGGTAGCTCAAGAAGAAGACTCAAAAACCTGCTAGGGAACTTAGGACTGGTACTACAAAGATATTTTTAAATGTAAAGGGACTGATATTTTTAAATATCGATAGCAAAGCACTGGAACTGAGTTTTATGGAGAGGATGTGGAATCTCTTTGTTTTTTAAGGCCTTCTTAATAAGAAAGCTTACATAGTTATTGTTCCAAAATTACTCTAGAAAGAACTGATCCTGCCTTGGGTAGGTAGGATCTTGAACTCCTTTTCTACTTTTTTTCTGATTTTGTGACCAGAATGCAAACAATCTGCCTGATTAAAGAGTGTATAATCAGATAGCAGAAGTCCTAAAATGAATTTAGGAATCTCAGTCAGAATTTCAAGAGGAAAGAAAGCAAGCGATGGATTAGAATTAGAGATGAAGAAGGATTCAGTTAAGACTATTGCAGACTAGTAGTTTCAGTAGTGTGATAAAACCACAAGACAAAACCCAAATAGAAATACAGTGAGATTGAAAGTGAAAATGGTTGTACAGCTAGAGTTTGAGGTCTAGGGATGATCAGAAGATAAAGTACTGAGGGTGGGGAGATCAAAGAGAAATATATAACAGATGGGAGGGTGGGGGAAAGAGAAACATTTCCTCCAGATGGCATGTATTATCTCCTGGAAAGATTGGCAAGATTAGAGAATCTTGCCAAGTGGAGGATGTACTGTGAAGAGAGGTACACCAAGTCTATTATATTAAAATCTATTCTATTCAGCAAGTACGAAAAGACTTCTTGTAAATTAGTTACTCTTTTAAATGTGCAAATTCCATGTAGTAATCCAACTTGCTCCCTTTGTACTATCATTATTGGTATCACTGGGTATGCGGTATATAACTATAGATAGTCTCTGAAATGTCACAAAATCAACCTCCTTCTGTCATCCATCTCTTCCCTAATTTTTCTTGTTGATACCATCCCATTTTCTGTGACTGTTTTTTTCCTTGCTGGCAGAGTAACAAGGTTCAGGGGCCTGCAGATTTTATGAATCTTTTTATGGTGGTTTGGCGTTGTAGAAGGGTGGTGTGGATGTCGCTGGATATCAGCCAATCTTTCTGTGAGAGGGTCTGTACAGTGGGTGCCAAGAGGGATGAGGATTGGAAGGCTGAAACAGAACTGTAGAATTAATTACAGAAACAAATATAGAATTAATTCTAGAAACCAGAGTAAAAAGTTTAAATTAATGAAGAAAGCTTTATTCTACTTAATCCATGAAAGGACAAATTGTTCACTTTCACTTGGAAAAGTTTAGGGGATTTACCATAAAAATGGTGCATGCCTAGGGTACACGATGTTTTTCTCATCAAATTTATCTAATTAAACAATCAGTCGAAAGGAAGACTGCTGAAGAAAGGTGGGTTTAGGAGTCTTGCCAACCTCAAGTTTTCAAACTCCTGAGCCTTTTTCTAATTATGAATTTTAAAATTAATATTCTATATTTTGTTTCTTTTTATTGTCTTTTTTTTATAAGCTTGGTAGTTGCGTTTTTGAGCTTCCTTCCATGAAATCAGAGCTAGAAAATTGTTTTATTATGGAATGGAGACTCTGAAATTACTGCAGTAGTTCATGTTTTAAGAAAAACACTGCATCTTCAAGATGTGCCATAAAATTGTAAGAGTTGGAAACTTTGGTTTAAGTTAGAGGCCTAGAACTTGAACGTCAGTAGAACTACTACTGAGGAACTAAAGACAACAGAAGCACAATGAGGAAAATTGAAACACTGCCTGAATTTTCCCTGTGAAGGCTGAACGATGGCAGACGAGAGGAGCTAGTAGAACTCAAAAGGCAGGATAGGGAGGTCGATAGGATGAGTGAAACCATAAAGTGAAGAACAATGAATCAAGTGTGGAGAAGATAAGAACACAAGTGTGGTCTTTCCGGGCCGGTGTCCTCTTATTTATGGTGACTTAAAACAGATCCTTGCAGAAGAATAGAGCAAGTCTGAACTGACACTTCTCATGCTAGACAGTGCTGCTGATTTGGAAGCAGCAGTTTTCTCACATCCTGCCACCATTACTACATTTTGAACTGGAACTCTCTGCCTAACTCTGTGACTTGGACTAACTTTGAGCAGAAGGGCTGGACTGCAAAGATGGTCGTTAGACCTTGTCACCCAAGCTACAGGCATTTTTATCAGCTTAGCCCTGTGAAATAATTGGCCAAAGCAAGTCAAGAGGACAGGTGTTACTGTAAGACCAAGCTGTTTGCCATAGCGTTTTATTTGCTTACCCTGGCACGTTTTGTATGATGTCAGCACACAAAGAATGTTTCTGCAGATAAAGCAAATGGCAAATGATTTCATGAGCCTGTTTGTGACAGATGTGTGCAGTGTGGAGAAACATTGTAGCACAAACTACAGTACTCGTCAAGATCGTGTTATTCCAGCTCATTAATCACATTTCTCTGTTTTGTCCCCACGGATGACTATCTGTGAAAACTCACTAGCGGTCATGGCAAGGCTTTCTGCTTGCCACCCCATCTAGATAGATGCCTGTTGAAATTCTGCATATCATTACTGAACCCATACTGAAAGACAGATGGGTGTTGTACCTCTTGCACATCTGCTTCACGCTCCTCTTCCATTCAGGGCAAAGAGCTTCCTTGTATATGAAATCATCTGCATTTTTTCATGGTAAAAAATTATTTTAATCAGTATTCTCACCAAATTATTTTTATCAGTGTGTTTTAACCAAATAGGTTAAAACTGTCATGGGGGTTTTTTTGGTGATGTCTGGATAAAAGAAGAGCAAATAATTGGTGCTCTAAGTTTGAGGAATTTGCATAATGAAATTACTGAATCATATTACTACAGTGAAATCAGAGCATAAAATCTATTTGGAAACGTGCAGACCTTAAGGGTATTTTTTAATGTGAGGGAGGAAAAAGAGGAGATGCTTGCCTTCTCTCCACTCCAAAGAACCCAAGGGAATGTATATTTACTCCTATACCCAGGACTTCTGTGTGCTCCTGGCCCAGTCTTTGGAAAAATTTACTAGTCAAGGAGTCATGCATGCCTGTTTTCTCATCCTTTACTTGTTATGGAGCAGCTGCATTTCAGAGTTGTTAGGGAAGAGCAGTGACTGCTTATGGAAGAGAACAGTATTTGCAGTTGAGATCAAATCTGAAAAGAAACTTAAATAACATGGTGTTCATTGTTGCAAGAGAAAACAAGGATTCAAAAGTTCCATGTGTAGCACTGTACAGACTCATGAAGCTTGTCCACACACAAACCTTTTAATTTTGGACACTTTTGGCAGGATGAGTTGGAAGGACAGGTTCTTTTATGGATCTGCCAGTTTCCTGGTATTCAGGAGCAACCACAGTGAACCAGTCACGTCCAACATGGCATGCACTTCTCTCTGTTGAGCTGCCATTCAGTCAGCAAAAAGAGTCTCAAAGCTTTATGTTCCAGTCCCTCTCTTTCCAGCCCTTCCTACTATTCTTATAGAAGGCAGAAGGCATTGCAGTAACCTACAAATCCTCTGTTAGTAGGACTAATCCTGAGTGAGTTTCAGTTTTCAAAGGCAGTGGAGGATGTGCTTGGCATTACAGTGCCACAAAGACATAGGCAACTGAGAGGAGACTGAATTCCTCAAAACCAGGTAGCTGTAAATTTTAGAAACAGGCCGAGTGTGACATTGCTGTCTGGCAGTCACTGCAGTGAAACGAATTCAGGACTAAAATTGCTTCTGCACTTAGGCACCTGGGTGTCATCTTTGACTGCACATTTGCCTAATTCTCTAATTCTTCTCTTCAGAAGATCTGCTGGAGGATAAGGAGATTTGGTCATGTTTTATATAGCAATATATTGACTGGAGAACTCATCCTGGAAACGAGGAACAGAATTCTGGACTATTCTCACCCAGAGGGAATTTCAGCCTGGATATCCTCTTTTTTGTTTTGTTTTGTTTTGTTTTGTTTGTTTGTTTGAGGGGTTTTTGGGGGGTTGGGTTTGGGGTTTTTTTGACAAGCTATTGGCAATTGTATTTGAGAGCTCCCACCATTTTCTCTGGCCATAAAAATGCAAGGGTCCAGATGGGAGATATTTTCTGCAGTCTAGTGTTTAGGATACTCAGCTCAGTGTAATAAGTCTATCCCACGAAGTAAATACTTTACTACTTTGCTTTTGCTGCTACACAATCTTTGTGCTCAGCAGTCTAACAGTGCCAAACAACTATCTTTCCTTCAGGACAGGATTTTTTTTTTAAATGGGTATCTCCCTACCAGCCCTTTCTGTGACACTTCATCAGGTAGGTAAGTTCTGAAAGCAACATATATTATAAAATTTCACTATATTGATAATTTTTGTGTGTGTGTAAGAGGTAACAAGGCAATGTTTTTCATTGTGGTTTTGTTTGGGTTTTTTGTTTTTTTTTTTAAATAGAGTGAAGAATTAGAATTCCATGCTGCAAAAATCATAGCAAAGGGTTGAGTCCTCAGCAAGATCAATGTTTGATAGAGCCACTATGTAGACCACGTATCACAGAGTAACTTACAGCAATAATGGCTTAATTTCACTTATGTGGAAGAGCAAGGGTTAAGAAGGAGATGACAAGTATCTTTTAGACTGTCCTCACATGGGATTTCAGAGGTATTTGCTGTTGTTGCAGAACTCTTGCCATTTTTGCAGTGTGACTCCCTCATTTCCCTCCTCTAAATATTTCCAGGCAGGCCCACTGCTTGACTTCTCCCTGCCACTGGTCCCTAATTATACACTCATTCTCCTCACTTGAAATTCAGACTTCTCATTCCCATCCTAGTCTTTGGAAATAATTGTTGTTTCTTTTCACCTCATCCACACCAGCTCCTCTTGGCTCCTCATGTAATCTGTCAGTAGTGACTACCACAAGTTCTCGAGAGGTCGTCTCATCAGAACTACTTTGTTTAACCTCACCTTTGTCTTCTCATCTGACCTTCTAAAGAATCTCCCTCCTCCTCTCTCTCCATTCGCCTCTGCCTCCTTCACCCCCTACATTTAAAGAGGTGACTCTTATCCCAGATGTCTGGCTTGGATGCAATGAACTTCACTCAAATTATATGATTTGTTCAAGTTAAATCAGTCCCTTCTCAATCTATAGCTAACTTGCCTAAGGATTCTGTATAAGGATCTCATTTTATAGTGTTTCATGTCAGGGTGAAAAGTTTTTTGAATGGCAAAATATTCTATGGAATAATGAAAAAAAACTGCTCCTAAAAGTATACATCAGATAGCTTAGGGACAAGTTGTGCCTTTCAGTGCAAATTCACACTGGTATCTCAGACACTTAGTGCAAGTATCCCAAAATTTTAGTTTGCCAAACTAATCAGTCAGGTCTGTCTGTTGTACCCAATCCCTAGGGTATAACCAGCCCATTGAATTGTGATGATATTTGTCCTTACATATCATACTCAAGATATTTTGAAAAGTTTTGCTTGTTCATATATAAACCAACCTGTCCTCCCTTTTCTTCCTCCTCTTAAGTATTCCACATCTTACAATATGTTTCACAAAAACTTTTAAATGAAAGCATTTATCATGTTGAAATGTTTTTATCAACAAAAGGCAACTGATCTGGTATCAGTATTTAGTAAGTAAATATGATTTAGCAACACTAAAATGTTTTTTTTACCAATTTTTGTAATGCTCTTTTCTTGAAAGGCACTAAGTGCCAACAATCTGGTTTTTTATTGTAATTGATGTTTTCATATACAGCCTTTTTAATCGTAATGGTCTAAAAACATCTGCTCGTGGACAGAATCACTTGGGATTTAGGTTGCTTTTTGATTTCCACTTCTCTATTTGGAGTTCAAATAACTCCCACTCACCTGACAGCGTCAAAACCAAACCAGAACAAAAGCCCATCTACTTCTGGTGAATTTTCCAATGCACAGCTGACAGCAGATCTAGAAGGGAACTGATTCTAGGGCCAAATCCGATGCAGCTTTTGGTTGGCAGAACTCATTTGACTTCAGAGGGCACCAGGAGAGATCCTGGCACCCAACTCAGAGTGAGGAATGCAAAATTAGACCCAAAATGTTCTAGACTTGTTTTCACTAATACTGTATAATCTGTCCAGGACACAGAGGTTAATGTCTCTCCCCTTGTGAAATGTTCCATGAGATCTTTAATTGACCACAAGTCACCAAGAGTCAGATTTATCTTTCTCAGCAGTACAGTGCCTCTTTGAAGCACATCGGGCACTGGTTTGATGCTGGCTTGGAGGGGAGCCTGCCGTCTTCTGAACTGCTACCGCCGTTTCACTGCAGCACCTGGCAGTTCTTTGAGATCACAGCTTCCGTTCAGATTTTAGCCACTCTGAGCCTGCATTGCTTTACAAGATCTGGAGAGATCATAACCTAAGTTTGTATAGTGGCTGATTTGAAGAAAGTGCCCTACAATTTAAGAAACCTTTAAATCAACAGCTGATGACTAGGTTCTTTATTATACAGGCAGGCTGGGTCCTGCACTTGGGTCACAAGAACCCCACGCAGCGCTACAGGCTTGGGGAAGAGTGGCTGGAAAGCTGCCCGGCAGAGAAGGACCTGGGGGTGCTGGT
>JAVJGG010000054.1:36496600-36561612 GCA_035590195.1 Aviceda cuculoides | reverse complement strand
CTAGTGGGCATGGATGACGGTTGGACTCGATGATCTTGAAGGTCTTTTCCAACCTAAATGATTCTATGATTCTATGAAGGTCGACCATACAAATACAGCTTTCACAACACAACTAGCAAGATCAGAGTAACTAGTAAAATCAGAGTAACTGATCTTTCTAGTGAAAGTTAGCTAGGCAAAATATATAGTGATCTTAGATGTCTTATTAAAAAGTTTGTCTCTTCAGTCTGACAGCTCCCTCTTGGATATCTAACTCCAAACTGAAACAGATTTACTCAGTTTGGGGTAGATACAGAAAACGATATAAGCTGGACAATCATAACAGTTCTCTAAGGAGAGAAAATCCTTATGTATCAGTCTGGAGGAACTGACAGAGAAACAAAAACCTCAGTGCAGTGGCAGTGGTCAACCACAAAACAAAGGCTCTAGCTATTTTTACTGTTACAGACTTATAGAAGAGCAGAACATTTAGTTCATTTGATGTATATCAAGGAAGTTTAAGGTGCAATTCATTTGATCAAATGTGGGTGTCTACTTTCAGATTAGACAAATAATTCTATGTATTTTACTGACATATTAACTCTACTGATGTTAAGATTAGCCTGGACACCCAAGGTACATGCAGACACATACATTGCAACTACTTAGGACTCAATTTAGTTGCACACGTATGGATCTACTGCCACTTGAGCTGCTCCGGGGTATTCCATCTGGTCTGCAAAAGGGCGCTGTGCAGATCTATGCAGAAGGGCATAGATCTCTCATACGCCCTGTTGTTCCTGGCAGCCCTGTGCGGATGTCTTGAATACATTAAGGTGTTAAAAATCACAGTCTTCACTGAAACTTAGGCAGTCGAATTCAGTTCTTGAAGTTAGGTGAGGGGAATTACATGCATTGTGTCTTGTTTCATTTGAGAGCTTGAAAAGAGTTTAGTTCATCTTTCACAGAAGATACCAGCAATCTTTCCTGGGTTTTGATGGGAATCAGCTCAGCTGTGTGCAATAAAGCTGTGTGGCAGACTGAATAGCCCTCCAAACTGACGTCCAGACTGCATTATTTCCTTTGAAATAGGAGTGAAGCTAGTCAGAATCAAAACTTACTCTCATCTAATGGCTGTTTGGTATCTCAGTCCTGTAGCTAGGTATCTACATCCCCAATAAAACCAATGAAGTTGATACTAGATATGTATCCAAGACTCAGATTTTATAATACAATAAATGAAGTTTGATTCAGCTTGCTATCTCCTTGATAGTTCCAGTAGACCAAGCAAAGGCCAAACAGGCATGGCAATTATGCTAACAGCTGAAGGTTGAGGCAATGCAGTTACCCTAATAGTTACAGTTGAAGCATATTGTATAGTGGAAAGATGTTGGTATGATGAGTTTTGATGAACCTTTTCAGGAATTTCTGTCAGGGACTGAGCATCCACACTGCTTATTGGATTCAAAGACATTTGAGAGGGGCTAGAGCATTCTTAAAACATGCTGAATGATCTAACAAATCCACTCTCTTGCTGACAGCGGTGGAGGCCATCCCACTGACTCCAGTGTGAACAGGAGTGGGACTCAAAAACACACTTCTGCTGCCAGAACTCTCAGAGCAGAAGCTCTTTACAACCAGGAAAGTGCATTTATGAGCTGAAATGCAATATATGTCATTTTCCTATTAAAACTTCCTTACGCATATAAAGTTGTGCTTCTTGGCATGCATACAATTGTACTGTCCTGACCACTCTGGATATCTAGCTGCCTGTTTCCTGATAAAGCCCCTTACAATTCACACTGTTAGTGTCCTTATACCAAATTTGTTTGTTTCCCTAGGCATGTTCATGTACACACAGAGAATGATGTACAGCAGGTACCATCACATTAATTCGTTAGTCCTAAATTAATGCAAAGACTCAGAAAGAAGAATGTGCTTTTAAAAGGAGACCAATCTCTCTTTTTTCTGTTGTTGTAACTGTATTTCAAACTTGGCTTCTCTTTCACAGAAAAGAGAGTAATAGAACATATAGGGTTTATGAGTTGTCCTTAGCAAACTTGTGTTTCAACTTTTAGCTACATTTTTACATCTGAAAATAACATCTGCTTCTTCCCTTTTACTCAATAAGACTGTTTAGAAAAGATTAGATGCCACAATTTTCTAAAAGCCTAGTATAATGAAACAGCTGAAAGAGAAGCTTAAAAGAAGGCAACTGAAAAAGAAATGTATTCCTCACCATGACCATAACTCATAAATGTATTTTGTGAGAACTCTAACAAGCTAATCCATCTGGTTTTGGTTTTCAGTCACAGATGAACTAATAGCCTCTCATTTAAGTTACTGCATGGAACCACTATGAGCTTAAAGAAGCATTAGTCATTTTATTTGCATTCAAAGGGTTGTGTTTTTCTGAATGTAAGGAATATCTCTTCCCTTAAGAAAGGAACATATCCTGCATAGCAAGGATTACCAGAGAGGCAGGAAAATCTGTGTTAGCTAAAAAATTGATTACATACACTCATTTGGGTTGGGCAAAGATCCTCCTGTGTCATCAATTCCATTCCACTGCACCAGTACCAAACTGATGATACCAATTGGATTGTGGGATGGAAGAAAGTATAATTTCAGAAAGAACGAACCTAAAATTATTTCAGTGTATGTGTATGAAATTAAGGACTTCGAACTGTTCTGATCTATCTCCTGTAGAAAACATTAGCAAGATTTGCATTATTTTTTCCAACTTTCTCCTCAATATGTTAGTTTGATATTCAAATGATACGTTTTAATTCTAAATATTCATTGTGTCTCTTCTCACTGTTTCTTTAAAGAATATTACTAAAAGCCCTTCAGCAAGTATTTTTGAGTAGATTACTTGAGATGTAGTAACCATACTTTTGCCACAGAGCAAAGAAGGTAATGTAGGACCTCCAGTTTGTCTTCTTCATTAAGGCCCGCAGCAGTTAATGTACCTCACTTATGAAAAGAGTTTTAATTGTGGAAATATGCATCCATTGAAGGAAAGCCATACCCTAAGGAAGCAACTTTATTTATAACAGGCTTCCTCCTCTAAGGACTGTTTCAACTCTCACTCAAGTCTGTTGTAGTTTTTCCATTGCTTCCCTTTGGCATTGGATCAGGCCTCTTCACTGATGAGTTTGAAACCTTGATAGATAGGAGAATATTTATCCTATGCAATAATAATTCCAAAAATTACCATGTTACAGTGGAGCATAGTGAAGAATTTTGCTGTAGTAGGAATTCTGATCTTTCATTTTGGTTTTGACCTAGAAATTATCTGACATGCTATAGATAAATTGTTACCATTTTTTGATTGTATACATAGTTTTAAATAAGCTCAAGCAGCTGTTTTTCAGTATGCTCTCTGTTTTTTCATATTAGGCTCATTATCCCTTAGTCCAGTGCTATCATTATAGATTTCATAGGAAGGCAGAGATTATCTTAAAAAAAAATTAAATTACACTATCCTGAACTCACCATCAATGTGTTCTTCATTTAAAAAAAAAAGTCTTTTTCTCAGAGACTGATAAAGCAGCAGTCAGCTAGGCTCAGGAGTGTGTTACCTTTTATTCAACACATATCTAGGTCAAGACTTACCTTGTTTTCCTGTAGATAGAAAACCAATCAGATATGTATGCATGGCAATACGTCCTTTTGTTTCCCAGACTCTTACACTGTAAGACATTTCATTTCCCAAGGAACCACAGGAGATAATGGGTTTGTTCACAGTAAGCATTTTTAGGACATCATTGTGTAAGGTCTCAGGGAAAGAGACTGCGTGTGTCTGCCTTCTCAAAGAGCTTGTGAAAAAGCTGCCTTATCTATAACTTATGTCAAAGATGCCCAGACTGTTGAATGGAAGGACAGAATAAAGCTCTGAATTTCTGTAGCCGTAAAGTTCTGTGAAACACTTTCTCTAGTCCATGCTATGGTACTTATGATGGTTATTTGGGAGGGTTTTAGGTTTTTGGTTTGGGGTTGTGGTTTGGTTGTTTTTTTTTTTTTTAATGATCTGTTCCTCACCCATTCTGCTTTCACTGGTGGCTCTGTGACTTTCTTAGAAGCTTCAGTATGGCGTGACTTTTTCTGTGGCCCACATCTGTCATTAGCTGCTGTTTCTAATTCTTAGTAGTTGTGTCACCTTTGCTATTAGACTATAAGTATTTAGGGGAGGGGATTATGGTCTTCATTCTACAGAGATAATTTTGTGGGCACACATGGGAGTACATAGACATCTGTGTCAAGGAATTTCTTTTTAAAGCTCCTAGGGGCAATTTTTTGTTCTCTCTGCAGGCTTCAAGGATCTCTGTTCTGTGTGGTGTCTGCTCTGTTACAGTCTGGGTAATACCAGAAGCTGTTTATGTGAAAGGTTAGAAACTCATTTACATAAACTGTTATTCTCACAACCAGCTTCATAGTTCTCTCCTACAGAAAATGGGTTTTGTTTTGCGTTCCTTTAGGCCTCATGATGTAGGTCAAGATTTTCCATGGACAAATACAATCAACAGTGGTATAATTTTGTGACTCAAAATGGCTCATAAGTCCACAGAAACTTTCCATTGGAGAGAGATCAAATTGTCCTCAGAAATCTGTTTTTCTGAAACCCACAGACAAAATATTCTTGAAGCCATGTCCTTTTATATGCATGGTAATAGCCATTTTGCCTGAGGGTGCATTTGGAATTGTTGCATTTTCAGGTTACAACTTAATTAAAAAGAGTAAATTTTTGGTGAAAATAGAAGAGGGAAAAAGGAATTATTGATCTTCACTCCTCTGTCCTTACTAAATCACCAGTTCTATAGAAAGGCAAAAAATTCTGCACATTTCTAAAATTAAAAATTATACTATTTTCCCAATATTTTATACATTTATTTTTTTCACCAAAAGGAAAGTAATTTTTAATTAAAAATATTTCCAAATTATTTCACATCAAACATACTGCTTACAGTAATAGACTGGCTATTCTTAATAACAGAACCACGACCACATTCTCCCTTATCCCACGTAAGGGCAAACATGATGATTGCAAACCATAGCCTCAGTGTTGTCTTTTCAGTCCACTAGTTTGAGGCACAAGTACAGATATCCATTAAAATTAAAGGAGCTCAGTAAGAGTAATCAGAAGATGGTAATTAGGATCAAGCCTTCTAACAGGCATATTCTATAAATAACAGCAAACAGAAATAAAAACTGAATGCAGTAATTAAGCAAATTCTATTGCTAAATTATGTCTAGCACCTGTGGAAGAGAGCAGTCAGCCACCCAGCCTGTTAAATTTAATATTTTTTTTGTTCACATAAGCAAGTCTCGGTTCTTGCAGACTTGCTTCCGCGTTTTGCTATTACCTCACTGAGGATTTGTGCTCACGGGTGTGTTTGTGTAGCAGTGGAAATTTTTTTCAACAAGTATGAAAATAAAGCCTGCGTATTTTTCAATTTTGAAAATATTTTCCTTGGCAATGAAAGTGATAAACTCAGTGGCTAAAAATGGTGTACTTTCTAGGGTATATTTCTTGGTTTATCCCTGAAATAGGACACCAAACTGAATGACAACAGATCTCTCAGCTGGCAAAATTAGTACAGTAGCATGAACTTTGCCAGTTAAACACAAGAAAACTCTCATTAGTCTAGATTTTTGGAGGTATGTAGCAATACAGATAATTTATTGCACATAGTATTGATATGATACTATGGAATGGTTGATTATATCTTTGTAAACTTCACAGTGTTGCTGGAGTAATACTGTAGTCACTGGAAAAGCAGTTGTCTTTTAGTCTTTTGGGTGTTTGCCTGAGTTTTCGTCACCTTCAAACCACAGTGCCCAAAGCTGAAAGGCCAATGTAGGCCAATCAACAAAGCCAATTGGATGTGTAATGGAAGTTTACAACACTGGGATCATTGTACTTTTCATACAACTGAGACCCAGCAAAGGTAGGCATATGGAAATTGCCCCGCTGTTTTACTGGTGTGACTTCCTCTTCCGAAATAAAACTTTTCTTCCAATAAGAACCTGCTTTTGGAATGGGAAAGCCCACATATGATTATCTGGGACCTTAGGATAAGTACTAAGATATTCAGTGGTGGTGCCCATCAGCTTATGGTAAACTACAAAGCCAGAGAGACTCCGTGTGATTTCACAGTATTATTGGCCTATTAGGACCATATTGATAGAACTTACTCCATTTTCTATTACCTCTTCCCCCAAATTAACAGTGCCTGATGGTTAGGGAGAGCAACCTCTTTCTCTTATTCTTTTTAAAAGACTGATTTATTAAGCAAGTTTGAAACTGCTTTCTGGATTGAGGTGTCAACCAAAATAAGCAAAGGATTGTCTTGCTAGCAGACCCTGATGGGATTTAGATATGAGGTTTGAGCTACTCATGATGTGGGAACTATGGCATACCATAGAAAGAACATCTAGTCAAGAGAATCCAGTGGCCAAAAGTATAAGTGTCTATGGACTTCAGACTGCTTGAAGCAGCAGATAAGCATGAGTTTGGAGGACTAGAGCTTTGGTGTCAGGTGTCTAGTATCTGACCTATTCATTGATCTGTCTAGCCCACACAATAGTACTTTGAAGTATTTTCATTGAGGATGATGGACGGAAAAAAGATGTAAGCCAGCAGAAACACATAACAAGAAAAATTACTGGAAAAGATTGTGTCATGCTTGATCCACTATTGAATCTAATTCTTCCTGATAAATATTGTAAAATTGTGGAAGTAGCTGCATTTTTCAGTTATAATTAGGGAGTGTTACATTCAGCTGAAATAAAACTAAGCATATAAAACAATCCTGCATATAAAAAATGTTTTAGTAGTGGAAACGGATTGCTGAACAGACCAGTAACAAGCAACGGATGTTATATTTCTGTTCTAAATTATGGGTGTAAAGTCTAAGACGTTAGTGACAACTGTTCATTAGCCTACACTCCTCTCTCAATCTCATTTCCTAGTGGACAGGCACCCATATCAGAGTCGTCAGTCTTGGTAAGTAATTGTTTCTGCCTCAGCCTGAAGACTAAACTATCCTCCCATAAACTGAGAAAGCCTTTTAGCATCAGCATTGCCACGGTATTTCGTGCTGTGCCTGTGCAGATAAAGAAATTATGTCTGTCTCTTTTGCTGTCATATCTGCTTTCATTCACAAGCACTAAGCTTGTCTGAGCACAAGAATAATACAATGAAAAAGCTAAATCTTCCAAAAAGATTTTTTTATTGTTTAGCTTGGGTAGACCAAAGCCCATTCAGTCACTGTAGGATATGGGATTCCTTACTAAGCATCTATCCAGTGTTTTGGTATAACCACCATTCAAAATCTCTTCTGAACTCTTCAGCCTGATTAAATCCCATGTACGCTTACAGCTTTGGCACTGGTCACATACACATCAGCACTGACAGTGCCAAAGAAATGGCTATAACCTTACAAAATTGAAAGAAAACAGGTTTCCCCTATCTCACTTCAGTGATGTAAGCATGGTTTGTCCCTACAGAGCACAACCAAATGAAATAATGCCTTTTTAGTTAATGGTTGGACAGCTAGACATGAAAGAGTCTGAATCACCATCTCCTTTGGCTTATATCCAGTAGGTTGTGGGACTTTTGCAGATGGAGTTCTTTTGATCTCTCCATAGCTTAAGTTGTTCTATTTTGTCAAACTGAATCCCGAAAGCGTGCAAATGCAAGGGATCAGAAGGATCTCTAGGGATCTGGTGCAGCCCTGGTGCCCTGAGGCAGAAATACCTACAACCAGGATACCAAATATATAAAAAAAAATTTATCTAACTTGTTTTTAAAAAGATGCAATGAAGGAGACTCTCCTTATGTAACAGATCCTAGTACTTTAGTACTCTACTATTATGAAAATACACAATATAAATCTTATTTTCCCTTCCCCCGCAGATGAGAAGAGCTATCATCTTCTTCATAAAAGGCTTTTACACTGTGAAAACTGTTATATCTGCCCTCAGTCTGTTCTAGACTAAACAAACATTGTTCCTTCAATGCTTCCTCAAAAGTCATATTTTCTAAACTTCTTATCAGCCTTATTGTTCCTCTTTGTACTCTAATTTGTCAACATCTTTCTTGTGTTGTGTTGCGCCTAAACTCGATACAGTTCTTCATCCAAGGTCTCACTGGACAGAGAATAAATTTCTCTGTGTGTTGTCCGTGACACTTCTACTGATTTGAAGCTTGCCATTTTTGCACTACAGCCAAAATGTTTATTCATGTCTGACTTGTCACCCATTACAATCCTTCATCTTCTTGTGTCACCCAGTCAGCTATTGCCCATTCTACATTTATTTTCCATAACACAGGTCTTTAACACAAGTTTCCTTTCTCACAGAGATTTGAATTCTGATCCTACCCTCACTAGCACATTTAGCCCCTTTCAATTTGCCATCATCAGCAAATTATAGACATCCAGATTTCTCCAAAGCATATAAACAGGCCCAAAATTATCTCTCCGAAGGTTGCTGTTTGAAATCCTTTCCATTTTGATAGTATAAAGTCCCAACAACTTATTTTCAAATTTTTAGTAAATCACATTTACGTCATTTATTCTTGTACAAGAGGATGTATGATGTGACACTATTTGACATAGTTTGGCATTTATTATTTCACCTTCATCTACTGTCCCATTAAAGTACTTATCCTGGCAAACTCTGACATGTGAGCTTTAAGATAGTTTACCCTCATCCTGGTATTTCATACTGCCAGTCTCATGCCAGTGGCATATATTATGCCTTGTTTTTATTAAATCCCACTTCTGAGGTCCTCCGGGTTCCAGAACAAAGGTGGCTACCTAAACAACTGCTACAGATTTCACAAAGTATAAGGACAATGGTAACCTAGGAATTGCAATATCATTGCAAATCCAAACTGCAGAAACTTTGGGCTTTTCTAGTGGAGTCTTTATAATAAGAGTAGTTTTTTAAAATAAAAAAGTCCATCCAATAGTAGGCTCTTGGGATTGAACCAAATTTGTATGTTCTTTGGAAAAGGGTGCGTGAAATGAATCTGTAACAAGATCTTTTATTAAAATAAATTCAATTATAAGTACATAAACCTATTTCTAAGTGACTATTTAAGCCTCTGTAACAATGAAACCGTTTATTTGCATGGTGAGTTCTTCCAGAGACTTTCATTAGTTTGTTTTTATTCATGAAAGTTGAAGTTAAAGAATGAACATGATTTTAATGTACATTAGAGTATGGACCAAATGAAAAGTGATGCTTGATTTCACCCAGCAAAGAAGAACCACCTCCCCTTAATGGATTGAGCATTTGAAAGGAAAAAAAATAGCTTCAGGTTATTTTCAGATGTTTTCTAAAGTTGGATGAACTTCATCCATTTTGTTTCCCCCCATTTATTCAGAAGTATTGCCTCAGGATATGGGTGATTTTAAACATTGATATTCCACCACACCCCATAATATGAGATACAGCAACTAAGCAAGATAGTAAAAATTCAGACATTGGCCGAGATTTTGTGCATATGAGACGTTCATACTCAGCTGACTGAACCCATAGGCCTGGGGAACTCAAGGGTTGTAACTTCAGTACTTTATTCCGTGAGGTGTAAGGATTATCTTTGTTTTCACGTATCTTCTGTAGTGTCCCAATCCTCCTTCTACTGTATGAAAATAAGTTTTGCAGTCACTTTAACCAAAATAAAAATAGGGCTAAAATCTTAACATGAATCATATGTTTGTATAAATACAAACATGAAGAATTTCTGAGCTGGAGTAAAGAATAAAAGTACCTAAGATCTTGAAAATAAACATATATCAAATCTTGGTTCTGCAATATTCCGTCTTCTTGTAACTTTTTCTACTTGTACATTTTTTATTTTTGATACACGTAATTTTTACCAAGAACTTCATATGGTAATGTAGTCTTATTGGCATACATGTTCTTCAGTTACTAATTTGAGCCTCTTCACTTAAACTGTGTTAGTGGTAGTACAGAACTGGGTTTAACAGCTTTATTCTTTAGTTGCTATGGCATAAC
This sequence comes from Aviceda cuculoides, assembly GCA_035590195.1. Lineage (NCBI taxonomy): Eukaryota > Metazoa > Chordata > Aves > Accipitriformes > Accipitridae > Aviceda > Aviceda cuculoides. The sequence continues at coordinate 36,551,601 of JAVJGG010000054.1, read as the reverse complement.
TAATCCATACCATGAGAAAAAATTATACTACTTTTGAAGATGCAATAAAGATATTAAAGATTCATTGCTCTCCTGTGCTTGTCCAATGCACAGATTTAATTTTTTTATGTAGTCTGAAAGGAACTGTTTGCATAATTTATTCTAGAGATTATGATTATTTTTTTGTGGAGTAGAAATAAAGTCATTAAAAGCAGTGTAGTAACACTGTATTAGATAAAAAATGGGGGGGTGGGGAGGATCTCCAAGTGTCATGAGACTGTTTTCATTATGTTTGAATTCTCCAAACTACTTTGACCACAATGGAAAAACATTGCTGAATATCCCACACGCATTGTTACTTTATTAAAACACCAGATGCATATTCTGTTAGATACTCACAAGACTATTTTAAACTAGCTGAGTGACATTGAAAAGATATGTGCTTGCTTCATCTGAACATTTATATTAAGCTGTTTCAGCTTTAAGTTAAAATTTCTGAAATTACAAAAGAATATGTGAAAATAGGGCTTGATACCCCTTCTGAGAAAGAAAAGTTATTCACCATTTCCCTTACATCTTCCCTTAATTCAGGGAAAGTGAAGGCTCAGTTTTACAATTTCCTGTCTTCCTAATATTCTAAATGCAGGATAAAATTATCCTCTCATTGATAGTCTCTCATATAGTCTTACTGATAGACTGACTGTGCAAGTTTACTGCATAAGATGACAAAATGAGTAAGGAAGAATCCAAGCAGAAATTGTCAAAATCACACTCCAGTAAAATCAGCCAAGTATTAGCTTCATGAAAATGTAAACAAAGCAGACAGTATCTTGGCTTATGAATTGTGGAATGGAAGAAAACTCTAATTACAGAAATATGAATCAGCCAATGAAGGATTATAGATTTTTTCAGAAGACAAAAAGTTCTATAGGATCTTGAACTGTAAGGAAAGTGAGAGACTGGTTTTAGAGCATGCACTTGTGACCTTCTTCCAGAATCAGACCTCTCTAATGGGCCTTATAAACCAAATCCTGTAAAATGTGTCCTACTCTACAGCCCTTTTTCCAGGAGAGCCTCTAATATTTCGTAGAACAGTAAAGGCGAGGGGAAGGTCACTGAGAGGACAACCAAGAAGGATGTGTAGGAATGTGCCAAAACATCCTGTGGAGAAGTGCTCCTCACAGTTTAGTGCAAACACAATGCCGAGGAAGTCTCTCTGCTTTGTCCATGCCCACGTAACCCACTCCTCCAGACTCTCACACGGGAAAACAGAGCCACACACCAGAACTGCTCAGCAGCTGTCAGATGGGAGGAAGATTCAGTCTCTCAGCCCACATACACTCTCCATTTCCAGGAGTCCATTCAACTTGGGCCTTTATGCAGGACATGAGCACTTAGCTTTAATCTTCTGTGGCAAGAGAATGACATGTTAAATGTAGACCCTTAGTTAAATCTCAAATTCTTAATTGGGCCCAGATCTGGAGCTTTACTTTAATGGAGCTTAGCTGATTTATATGAACTGAGAAAGTGGCATATTGTCCAAATCAGAATTCCATGTCTCAGCAACTGAGTAAAATAAAACCTTAACTTGTGAACACAGAGGTCCAAAGGCAGCAATCTAAATTTCTAAATGCTCAATCTAAGTTTGTATTAGATTTAACTTGTTATAAACCATATCCAGCATATTTAATACAGGACTAGTTTATCGAAAGTCTTTTAAAAATAGAAGAGAGTTCAGAAAAGATCAACAAATATATTTGGTTAATCCAGGAATAGACTTTAAAGTGAAGTTCAGAAGCGCTAAACAAGCAGCTTGCAAAATTGCACATATTTGCACATTACAATAACCAACACCATGGAGAAACATACTCAAGGGCACTGTTTTAGGTTTTACTTCTTGCCAATTAAAAGGATGTGTTTCAGGTTGTTTAACAAAAAGCAACAGAGAATTCTGAAGCTTCTAATATATGATTGCTATGAGTATGGGAGATTGGATGTGATGCAGCAACATCTTCAAATGTAGCTCCATTCCCATTCATCCTCATTTTTAGCAGAGGATAAACTTTGTACTTCTCAAAGCTATTATCTTCTTTTCTGTTGGAAGTCTCACAGGTTTATTTGCTTCACCCTTGTAACAGCATAAAGCATACGCATGGCAGAGCCTGCTCACCCCCACAAGATGCAAGTAGCTCAAGCTTACTCAGTAGGTATACAATTTTGGTAGCATGTGTCAAAACATCTTTCTTATGCAAGTTGCACTTCTTTAAAAGCTTATGACAGGAATACTTTTTGATGGGAGAAAGTCCATTCCTAAAGCAACCCCACTTTGCCAGTAAATCAGTGCTCCTGGCCACTAAAGCTTTACAGAGAACAGGTAACCAGACTTCATTTGGTTTAAAATAAACATTGACCAATTAGTGCACTTTTCTCTAGACTCATTCTTAGAAATAGGATTGATTTTTTTCCAACATTAACTGGTATGTGGCAGACACCCAGGATCCAGCAAGGGTGATGAAAAGCCTGGCAGACCTAAACTGAAGTAAAAATGGTGTCTAAAAAGGGAAAGCAATAGAGCAAACATAATTGGCAAAGGTGCAATAAGGACAACTTTTCTCTGATTTAATAAGAAAGTGTCATCATCTGTTCAATGACCCAGAAAACCACAGATGCAAATTTATACACATTGATAACTGGTAGAATATAGATAGGAAAAGAAATAAATAATCTAACAAAGTGATTCTACCCCAAAATTCCACTTATCTGTGAAAGAAGATACAATATGGCAGAAACAAAGACATTAATTAAAATTTGTTAGTAAAGGACAGATTTTTAGGCTAAGATACTTGCTGACACACACCTCAATTTTCTTGAAACTACTTGTAGTTACAAGTCTTTCAAGATTTTAAGAAACCTATAATTATCAATAAGTAAAATAAAATGGGAAACTTGAAGAATGACTGCTATCTTGGATAATAAAGAAAGAATATAATAGTAATATAATTATTACTTCATGGTGAACAACATATTTACTCAGCTGTATGTTTGCATGTAAGACTATTGTTATCTCTGGTATGCAGGAAGAACAGAATAAAGAACTTTAATACAGTGTATAATTGACAGACCTACAGCAGAGCATAAAAGAAAAACACTTTTCAGATTGCTTAGCAATTTACAAGTGTTTTCTCTTGAGTTCAATTCATCAGTACAAGAATGCATGAATTTTAACTGTCTTTATACCATGTAAGTCTTGACCAATATGAGACAAAGCTTCATGATTTAAAGAAAATTGCTGTGCATTATCACTTCAATCTACCAAAGAAATAAGTACAGAATTATGCCAAGAATTAAAAATCAAAAAGTAATAGTTTCTAGGGAATAGTTTCATAGATAGAGTGGATGTATTTTTATTTTACTATCCTGTTTCTTTATACTTTGGATGCTTCTGCATAGTTAGTACTAACATCAAGTTTGAAAACATGAGACAAAACATCCTGATCACATTTTAAAATAATGCTCAGTAGTTCAACTTTCAGTCATTTCTTAGGTGCTTGCTGTTATGCCCTAATACCCATACACTGTTGCTTTCTGGTATTACAAAAAGTGCCCAGTTACACTAGTACTGTGTTAATTCCTGTTCTCGAAGGAGAGAAAGAAACACCTAACTATGGCATATATTAGAAAAGGCAGGCACACAGAGGTATCTGCACTTTAAGCAAATTATGAGCAGGTGGATAATGGCCTGTAATTCTTGATAAAGTCATTTCCCAGTTTGGGAATGGATTGACTCCTGTGAAATTTCTCTCCCCCATTTTATAACATGACTGATGAACACAAGTATCTAACACCAGTCAGTGGTATACTTCAGGAAACACTCAGAAAGAATCTGTGTTATTTTTAGAAAAGAAAAAATGCTCCATTTATCATACTCATTCCAAATTCCAAAAATTTCAATATTTTCTGTGCAATGGTGAAATTCCCTTCTGTTGACTTGGCAAAGAAACAGTACTTTGAGCAGATTTTGTACATCTGCTACATCAGGAAAAAACACCTGCTGAAATTTTTCAAGAGTTTCCCAGCACATAACTCTCTAAAGTAATTCAGCATCTAAATGGCATATAAGTTTTATGATATTGTAAGTCAGAGTAATCTTGTTTAGTTTGCCTTTTCATGCAAAGATACAATCCATTTAACATGTCAGTGCACTGCAAAGGCATCTTAACATGCCACTCAGTGATTAAAGTGCCAGGTAGAGATAAATATTCTGGGAAATCAAACACTATTTTTCCTACCTTCGTTATCTGAAGTGGCAAAATGAAGGCAGAAAAGCATAAGGAAAATAGAGGAACATCTCCTTAGCACTTCAGCAGACAATAAAGCCAGGCAGGCAGTTTATATTAAGTGGGAAAACAGCTACTAACGCTGCTAATATCTTTGGTACATTTTCAGAAAAAGTGCTTTGTTACATAGGTTAAGTATTTTGAATGTCACTGCCTAGAATACCATAGCTCCAGGCTCATACAAAGCAATTCATATGGCATTTCTCTTGACAAAACAAGTAGCTGTCAAAAAGTTGACCATTTTAAACTAACACCACCAGTTTTCAGCATATGCCTGCCTCTAACCTCATTTACTAGGTTTCTTCTCTACCACACTATTCTGTATTTGTACTCCAGTTTTCCTATTACCATATAAAGCTGTATACTTCCTCAGAGCAGCCACCTTTCTCTAGGTTGTCTGCGGACAAGTCAGTTATCAGAAATTCAAGCATTTCAAAGTAGCTTAGAATTATTACCTTCAACTCTTTTCACTCTCTGCGCGTGCTCCATTGCTTTCTTGGAGCGTACTTCCTTTGCAACAGAGCACACAGGTGCTTGTCTGGGAAAGATCTATGTTTCCCTTATTCCTGGTAAAGGGGCTTGAAGATCTAGCTAGATTCTAGGTCATAATTTTTGACAGCATCACTTTTTAAGGTTGGGGTTTTTTTAGTGGGTTTGGGGTTTTTTTAAGAGGTATTAGATTTTAGTTGGAAAGGAAGGGTAATGGAGGAACAACGTGCTACTTTTTCAGGTTTCTGAATTCCTCTCCTAACCTGGACTGGAGGCCACTGATGCAAAGCTAGAGACTGCCACCACGTGGCTAGAGGCTCTCTCGGCTGGCAAACTCTAGCTTGGTCCTGCAAAAAAAATGGTGTTGAGATTGAATGGATTAGGCCTTGAAAAAAACAACATGAAGCAGGCTTAACTTCTCTGAAGAGGGCAAAGCTGCAAAAATGGGGACTCTGTATTTTCCTTTTCAGAAATGTGGGTTTCTACAGGCTGAGGATAGCATGGGGGTTGAGGTCACTCCTTATCAGTAATTAAGTATTCTGTACAATGGTAGCATCACTACCATTCCCATCTCTGTAATCCCATTTTAAAAATGAAGGGGTGACATTGGCAACGTATGTCATTCCTGGCTGAGAAACCACCACAAGTATCTGGCTCTATATCTGACAATGTTCTAGATAGGTAGCTGCTCACAGGCACCAGCTCATGCCTTCCTGGAGGCGGGACCTTGTTATTTCAAATCAAGCAGAAATACCTACAGTGTGACAGTGCCTGCAGAGCTTTTAACAGCTCAGCAGGGCTTTTTTTTGGATCATTAAGACTTTTGGTACTGACTAGCTGTATAACTAGTTCTGGGTAGAAGCCCTCTGAATCTATATCTGCTTCCTATGCCTTTTTTTCATTTACCATTCAAACATCCCATCCCTCACTGTCTTTTCTAACAGACTCTGCAGAGCTATGCTTTTTATACCCTATCTAGAAGGCACCTAGACTCTATGCTATTCTGCCTTTTTGCTTCATTAAACTAGAAGAATGTTCTACCTGTTATTTAACCAAAATTGATCATTTACATAACAGCGATGGGAAAACAGATTTTTATAATATCTCAAATAATCAGACTTCCATTTATAAAGACTTGCACCAGGAAGCACACCAGGTAAGCTTCATCTCACCCACCTATACAATTCTACATTCTAGACAGTTAACCATTCTCTGATGCAAAAGAGAGTAGGGCCATCTAACAGGTGTCTCCTAAAGGGAAGATGAATCCTACCACTCCCGATCAGAAGGAACAGAACTTAGGAGTAAAATCCTTTAGCCCAGATTCAGTTCCTCCCAGAATTTGTAGATTCCAGCTTTGTTGTCCAAGTACATTGCATTTGTTATCACAGAAGCATAAAATGATATTGTGCTTCCTTGAGAAAAAGATGTATTTAAAGGTCTAACAGGTTTTGAAGCAGTTTTTAAAAACCAAAAATGCCAGATATATATCTAATAGGAATGCGGTTCTTTGAAATCCTATACCTATAACTCACTTTAACCACACTGAGTAGGAAACCACAGAATTCCTGTCTCATCAGAGCAAGGAGAGAATTCAGGTACTGCCTTTTCAAAAGCCAGATTTTTGTATGTTGTTCAAATGGCTTGAAAGGAGTGGCCAAGAAATTCAGTGTGCTATACACTGTCCAAGTACAATTTAACATTAAAGGGTGAATTAATAATAAAGGACTGGATTGCTTTGAAAGCAAAAATTCTGTGGACTCAAGGCAACAAGATGAAGTAGCAATGCAAGAAAGAAGATAGGTCTTATCAGCAGAATTGAATTCCGGATCAGGAAGTGCAGCTTCCCTTCCCAGAATACAAAGAGACTGCCCGTGATTGCTATAATCAGAGCCAGAGAGAGGTTATAAATTTATCTAGCCTGAAAGCCAAATGAAATGGAAAATAGACTGACAAGCACTGAAAAGCAAGTTAATGAACAAAGAGCAACATCCACAATTTTCCCAGCTCTGCAGAGATCATACAGGACTTCTGTTGAGTTTTCAGGTCAAGACGAGGAAGAGGATATGGGATAATTAATTTCCCATGCTTAGTGGGACAATATGATCAGTCAGAATCTGAGTCTTCAAGTAAGTTCCTAAGACACCCGAACAATAAAACTTTCAACTTTAATGCTTAGTTCCAGTCTGATTGTGAGTGTCCAAAAACCAAACCAAACAAACAAAAAACCACCAAGAACTTGTGTTCAGAATTGCTTTGAGCAGTACACACATTTCTACAATCAAGACATTAGAGGTCTGATTCACTAACCAACATGAAGCTTTTTTAGTTTTTAAAAGCAAAGTGCTGAGATATATTTAATAATGCTGCATATTTACAAGCAAGGCACTATCACATTCATTATTTTTAGACATCTAAAGCATGCTAATCCTCAGCATGAAACTGAAAACACAGGAGCATGCAAGTTCTCCTTACAGTGTCAAAAAAAAAAAAACACACTAAGAAAAATGCTTACTGTGCAGGAAGCTTTCTAGAAATAACAAATACAAAGCATTTAAGTTCAAAGGCATAGCACTGAAGGCCCACTTCACTTTCTGGACCTTTGAGCCAAGTGCAGGACTGCAGAGAGTTACCTTGTCTACCTCAGAAGTCAAATCTTCTCTTCAAGGTAATCGACAGGTCACAGTTACCATGATAGTGGCAACTATCTGTTATATAGACTAGTGCTTACAGCACTCACCAAGGAAGAAGATGCACTTCCCACCTCCCTGGAGAGTATCCTAAGTGTTAGTCTATCTCAATTATATATAAAATATCCTCTCTCCCTGTAGGGAGAAGTCAAAAAATTAATGAAGAATTCATAAGGTCAAAAAGATGACAAAAGTCAGATACCTGAATGTATATATGGAAAGTGTTCAGTGTGTGCTGTGAATGACAGATTTTAGGAAAAGAAAGATTCTTAGGCAAAGAACCAAAGCAATGAGATTACATAGCTACATAGACCTGAAAAAAAAAAAGGGGGGGGTTTTGCACCTTTCCCCAGGTTTGACATTATAAGCAAATAAAATATAATATGTAGCCAACAAATCCCTAGCTGGTTTCTGAGACTATGCATGCATCTTCCAAAGACACCTCCATACTTACATTCTTTGTAATGGCTCTTAAAAATGAACTAGCAGTTTCTGTATGAAGTTCTTACATTTTGAAATGATGCCTTTTCATTCTCTGTATCTGAATATTTAATTGCAAGGTTATCAGACTTTTAAGACATTGACATTCCTTCTCAAAATATACAGCATGATCTAATATGTCATTTCTACCATAGCTTTGGTATGAAAATGTTTTGAGGCACAAAGATTTAGAACTATCAAAATTAATAATCTAGGATTTTTACAACTAAAATTAAGTACAGTTTTCTGAACATAAGGTAGTTATACATAAGACTGTAGGAAATCCTGTAATAAGTCATTGCAGACAATACTGACAGTTCTGGAAAGGTCAGTTAAAAAACCCAACAGGTACTTTGTCTTTGAAAAGAGGGAAAGAGGGCCTTCACATGACCACTGAAATCCACGAAATTACAAGTTACATATTACTAGAGACTTCAGTTCTACAACATGTTATTACAACATGTGCATAAGTGTGTTCAGGCATTCGAAGATAAATCTTAACTAGTACCTGTAAGTACTGCAGTAGATGAATTTGATAGGAAATGAGTGGTGATGTCTGGGGATCTGGATCAAACTAATTCTCAAATAACCCACCTAACATGCTCGTGTGAATGTATTTACTTGGTGTCAAAAATAGTAGAGCTAGGTCATACAAGAGCTAGGTCATGGAAAGAAAGCCACAATTTGTTTGGAGTATTTTTTGTCTGTAACACTTTAATATTTTTCATTGCATTTATACATTGATCATTTTCTGGTATCCAGCTAGGCAGAAACAGCTAGCAAAGAAAAACTTAGTTAAAAAAAGACCGTTGGATTTTGGTTTTAGTGCACAGGCTGATTCTTAAACCAAAAGTTCAAGACTGTATATTTTGGAGACAATGAAGTGTAGTTCACTGTCATATAAACTGGTAATTTAGTCTGGGATGCTGAGCTCTGGCTTAACAGCACATGCATAATGAGACATTGAATGCATTCTGCATCCTCCTACAAAGCCAGTGCAATATTTCTCTAAGTACTTCTGTAGCTGTTAGACTGCATTTTCCAAAGATCTTTATGAACTCTTGTAACACTGATCAGGAGCTAGATTTATTCTCCTAACGTTCAGCTCTGTTGCAAAGGTTCTTGCCTTTTGATAGAAGAAGAGGGACATTTCCCGATCCACAAGGAAGTTATGGTAGATTATCGCAAGTCTTGTGTAAATCTTCAGTTGAGCTTTTTTATTGCCCAAGTCCATGGCAGCAGCAAGGGCCAAATGATAGTAGCCTGCTGCATCAAAGGGATCCTGAAATAAGAGACACAAAGGTAGTACCCTCTATAGCACAAGCTGTGTAAGAGGACATCCAAGCTCAGTTTATTAGGCATCAAACAAGAATAATACAGGTTCTGAACTTCAGTATGTTTCCTCACTTTATTTACATTCTAAATGCATAAAAGCAGAACGTGGTAAAACCTGATGTTATGAAACATTATTCAATGTAATGATTTTCTGCAGCAGTTTTTAGTATTTCTTACCTTAAGGTCGTAGAATATAATGTCTCCTAAGATTAAGTACACCTTGACGTAATACAGTGTTTCCTCCTCAAACTCCAGAGGAGAGGAACAGAGGGACAAGGCCTTTAAATAAAAGTGTTCAGCTAGTTCACAGTGACCCAAATGATGATGGATGGCAGCCAGACGATGGTAAGCTATTCGTTCATTTAGCCGGTTTCCTAATGAGATAATGTATGAGTCAGGATAAAACCAAAGAGACAAAGTAGTCAAATTGTCTCAAATCAGAATACATCTATGCTATTTTTTGTTTTATTTCTATATGGTATTTGCTGAATTTTTGTTGCATAAACCTAATTTTGCTTAAGTGATACATAAGCCAAAACCTGCCCTTTAAGAAGAATCCCACAGAATTCCTGAATTTCCCACTGTAGGATTTAACAGTATCTGGGATTTTCTTAAGAAATAACTACATTCATCTCTGATGTATAAATATGTACACCCTTTGCATCCTTACAAAGAATACAAATAGGTTATTATGAAAGTAATGAAAGAAAGCAAGCTAATGGAATTAGAGACTCCATTGCCCCTTCCACTACATACGTTACATCAAAAATTATGGCAAAAAGATTATTTTCAGCCTGATCAAAATGACCTGTCTGTTCTTGTATAGAGGGGTGAGAGGGTTCTTAATCTGCTGAACAGCTCTCAAACTTGAAGAATAGTCTCTTTTTTTTAAACTAGCCCTATTGGTTTTGGTTATTTTATCCTAGGTTGATTCACCAGCAAGCCTATGAGCAAATCTGAAAATATACGGCACTGAAAAGCCTCTTGGGACAATATTATTCATCAGTATTACATTTTAGCTGTGAGAAGCACACTCAGTTTGGACTTAAAATCCCAGGTTTAATTCTGTGCTCTACCAGAGGTTTTCCATAAGAACTTGAAGTTAGAAGAGGCAGCAATGAAGTTGTTCATTCTTGAACAGAGGCAAAAATAGCAATTATGGTATTGTTAAGAAATCCTGGCAAGAAATCTGACTGAATTCAAAAGAAGACGACTTTAGAGTTCTGCTGTATTTTAGAGATATCAGTAATATTCAGCTATAATTGAAATTGGTCTCACCTAAATTTACACTGAGCATGAGAGATGCTCTTGCATATTCCAGACTTTCCTCATAAATCTTCAGATTTACCAGCAATTCCACCAATTTATTGCATAATCTGAGTTCAGTGATTTTGTTGCCAGTCTGCACAGCAAGTGGAAGAGCCCTGTCCTGAAACACAAAACAACAGCAGCTTAGGTACAGCTGAACCCCAAGACATGCACTAACAGGCTTCCATTTATGTCATGTCAAGCACCTTCTGGTTTTGTTTTGCTCTTCATTTATATCTTACACTCAGAAGAGAAGTTAAAATAGGTGATATCTATTAACACTATGACAAAGTACTCAGCTGCAATAGGTTATAAACTGCTGAAAGGATCAGCTTTTGGTTCAGCATTTGTGGAACATCTGCTATGATGGGCAGGTACATAACTATTAATGCAGTAGAAAAACTGCACAAACCCTGTAGAAAGTCACTGCTTTCTCCTTTTCCCAAGTACCATTGAAAAATATGTCTCCAGCAGCTTCAAACAACTCCATTCCTAAATTTGGATCTCCTGTGTAAAGAGCAGCATCTTGAGCAACCTGAAAAGAAAACAAGGAATGGTGAAAGAAAAAAAAAAAAAAATCTTGGTTACTTCTTGGTAAAAAAGTAAATACTAGAAATTGAAAAAAAAAATATCCTGTTAAGGCCTGTCTTCTCGTTATAAGATAGGAAAGTCTATATTTGATGAGACAGTGCTCTGTCTTTTTTTGTACCCTGTTTTTGAGCAGGCCAGTGGCAGCTGCAGAAGAAGGAATGTAAGAACTGGGCACATAGTGTCATGGCTCCCTTTTCTGGCAATAGTATCCTGCTACCTTTGTCAGCACATGGCACTCTAAAAACAACAGTGTATTTGATAGCTGCCACATATTAAATCTGAATTGGATCGAACTTATCATAGAAATAAACTCTAATTGCAAGTTAGATATTTCTAACATTGCAGATTTTAAAGCCTGTGAAGTGAATTCTGTAAATAAATGCAGCTCCACTATCCTATTCTTCTGAAATAATATATGCCATGTTAGCAAAAAGGATTTCAGGAAAGGCAGCATGCATCCTCCCCAAAGCAAGAATACCAGGATACTCAGTTATTGATAGGATAAGTAGTAATGAAAAATGGATTTTTGCATGAAGCAAGATTAAGAATCTTGCTTTGGCTTCGTGATCTTCAGTTTTCCAATTGCATTCAATTAATACAAGTCTAGCTCTCTACTTAAGCACAAAGGCAGTGATCCTTTTACACCTACTTTGGCTTCAGGCACCTAAGAACTCTATTGCATCACATTGTGTTTTACATGCAAATTAAGATGTGATGACTTGCACAAATTACTGGCACAGTGGTCAACATTTTAGTGGGCAGATTCCTGCTTTAAGGCTTTCCTCATGGACAGGCTCTGACTCCCTGCTTTAAATACCAGGTGCCATACATGCACAGTACAGAATACACATGCATGTCCCTGGCCCACTCCTCCTCTTGGAGGAAATAAAGCAGATGGACAAAGTCATCCCACATGCTGATTTGGACTTTGTACCACCAGGTGACTGACTTGGGGGCTATCAGCTAAAATCATTTAGTAAAAAGAAAAAGAAATGACAGGCCTGTACAAGAAGGGACTGTGCTAAACACAGTTATTCAGTTTTCCTGGTAAATATTCAATAATGTAACTTAATTGAGAGAAAAATTAAAGTGGCCCTACATATTGTGTCTCAGTATATTTTAAGCATGAATTTGTTCCCTGGGTTTTCCTGCTTTGTAGGTTTATTTCAAATCATCTTAAGAGGCATCTGATTATTTTATTTAGAGATCATCTTTCGACATCAAGACTGAAATCTTACTATATCATGTTCTGTATACATCCTGCGCTACAAGGCAGCACTCTCCCTCACAACAGAAGTATTTTTAAATCCTTTACAAAAGCATTTTTAATTCCCCAAATACTTCAGTGAATGGCTAGGAGCCATATAGACAACTGAAAGTCAGATCTGGGCTGCAGTGCAGCTCTGAGAAAGGACTCTGGATCATCCCGTTTCAGCAGCCACAAGGGCTAGATCCCCATTTCAGGTCATCTTTCAGTCTGTGGGAGCACAGCGGCAGAAGCTGCAGCAGGTCCCAGTTGGTTGTGGGGGGGCTGAGGTTGCAAGCCACATGCCTCTGGTCTTACAGAGCAGCTCCAGCTGGCTCTGTGCCATACTATGCACAACCACAGAAGGAAAGCTTTAGATGCTTTGGAAATGCTTCCTGAAGAAGCTACTCTGTTTTCCTGGGGATCTGGCATGCTGATTATTATCTGTCATCCACCAGCATGTAAGCATGCATATGTGGTTTGATTGCTGTGGTGCTGTATGGCTGGTAGACAATGATGAACGAATACACAGAATTTACAACAGAGCAAGCACTAAAAAAGGTCACTGCCCAAAATCTTTCCAGAGTCAAGCAACAAATTAAAACAGAGGACCAATGGAAAATGCTGAGACTTTCAGCTATTAAGCATTACATAAATGGTGTTACTATATGATCAGAACAACAGTTAGCAAAATCTCTGGGATCATTATATTGAATTACTTACTCTCACCATACCACCTGCACCATGTTTGACAAGACATGCATGCCTGTGTTGACAACGTACCTGAATATAAAGATCCACAAGCTCATTCTGCCTCAGAACATAATATATCTTTCCTGCCCGTAGCCAAGCATATGCCTCTTTCTCTTTTTTCTGGAGATCTATAAATATTCCAAGGCTTCTTTTTGTATATTCCAGAGCTGACCTGTAAGCCCTAAAACAGGGAAAACTTCTAATCACTGAGGAGTTCTTCAGATTTGCAAATGGTTTTCTTCATAGTGAGAAAAGCTTTATATTAATATAAAAGACAATCTGTTTCCCCTATTCAGTGCACAATTATAACTTCTCAGCTATGTTATACTAGTAACTAGCAAGCTCAGTCTTTTTCCTCTTCCTTTTTTTTGTTCAATCTATGTTTCCTGTTAGATTGTTATCACATTATGTTATTTCAGTATAGTTTAGCTTAGATGTGTCCTTCCCCTGCCTCAGGCTAGGGACAGGTGGGGGACAAAAACAAACAAAAAAACAAAAAAAAAAAAAACACAAAACTTTCTTCATCTTTAGCTCTTCTATAATTTATGGCTTTTTCCTAGAAACCTCAGAAAGAAATTGCATCTGTAAATATTTTTTTCTAAAATCACCTAGCACAATTCAGACTAATCAGCAAGTGTAGAAAAACTTGGTGGGGGAAGAGAACAGGACACAACATGACCAGTTCTAGAAGCGTCTAAATTATCAGATCATTGAGCAGTGCAATTTTCTTTAAGTGTAAGGGCACAGTGCTCTCAGAAGAGTAGCCATACTCTTCATTGGAAAGACCTGGCAGATTGATTGATCTTACAGTGCTTTGTACTGGACATAGAAACCCCAAACTTAAGTCCTTCTGTCTTGTGTTGGACTCCTATCACCCTGACCTGACACATTTTCCTCCAAGCACGAGACACAAACATACTAAAATATAACATGAACTGCACAGCTACAGTGAGTCCTTACACAGTACATCTTTAGAACAGCCTGCTTAGACCTCCAAAGAGATCCAAAACAAACCTAGAAGTAATATGCGCCCTCGTATTTCACACTATCAAGACTTCAGTTCTGTCTCAACAAGGTATCTCATCTGAGGGAAAAAATTAGTTTTACTACTTTCTGATTCTTACAGAAATTGAAGAGAACTGTCACTCCTTTTATACTCATGAGAGGAAGTAAAGCTCCACTGAACAAGCCTTCTCTTCTTTGCTAACAAGCTGCTAACATAAGGAAAGGCAAGGCAGTTGAAGTAGTCCAACTCAGCCCAATTAGTGAATGCTACTGTCATCCTTCCTTCAGAGTTTTTGCTTTTACAGCAGACAAACTGTATACCAATCCATAACCCAGCACAGCAGCTGGAACAGGTCAGGCTGTGTCTGCTGGCATGGCCACAGTAATTTACAATGGAGGTGGTGACACCAAGGACATCACTGGTTTTGTTACTTTATCATAGACACATATCCGTGTTACTCGGGGCTGTTAACTCAAAGAATACTGTGATACTATGGTCTAATACCATATTGAGTATGAGCTATTACCCAGTAGTCTGCTAAGGTTACAGAGCCAACATCTGGGAGCCAGGCTCCTAGGATACATAAATTCCATATACTACATGCATACAAAGCAGCAGCTTCTCCAGCTAGTGAAATCCTTCTGCAAATTACAGGTAGTTTGAAATCTTAACCAAGGGCTTTGTCTTCAGCCTCTCCAAAGGATCTTCAACAACTATATCATTAAACAGCAGTGAACAAAGCAAAATATATTAGTTGATATACTAGGAAAGTTAGATGCTTGGGCTGCAGCCACTTAAAGCTAAAATAAGCATCTACTCTCTTTCTATAACGGAGAATATTTTTTCCATCCTTACTGAGGCATGCTTGAAAAATACCTGAATCTAAAGTGACTCCCTGAAGTGAGATACAGTAAGAAAAAAATGAAGGCTACCTTAAACACTTTAAAAATTGTCTAGAGAAACTTCTAAGTTTCCCCAGCACCTGTTAGTTACTATAAATTGACTTGTGCAGTCCGTTTTTTCAATAAAGCAAAGCAAAAAAAAAGATATTCTGAAAATAAGAGCAGTATAGAAATTGCTGGAGACTGACACTATGCAGTTTTGCACATAGGCTTTGTACTTATGTAAGTTTTGAAAAAAGCATTTCCTCAGAGTGAAACAATTACACAGAGACAATTTGATGTCTGACCTGTTTGGAATAGGTCACTTGGTTTCTAATGGAAAAATTATCTTGTTAAAGAAAAAAAAAAAAAATCTATCATCACAAACAAGTCACCTGCCAGCAATAATCCTAGAGCTATAGCAGTCGTCAACAGTCACATAACATAATACTTTTAAAACATATTTACATAGATTTTAAAAATAATTTGGCTCTTGAAGTGGTGCTAATCCCTGCTGTACATCTTGTCTCCCTTGAGAGATGATAGTTACTTAAAAAAACCCAAGAGAAGTGTCCACTAGCACTGGATCCTTCAATTCTGATAAAGTGTGTTGGCAAAGCAGAGAGAAAAAAAATCTGTTATAAAAAAGCTGTTGCAAAAAATTGAGTTCTTTAGCATGACAGAAGAGTTACAATCAGAATAAAAGCAGACTCATTCAGCAAGTCTTACCTTTCTGTTCCTAAAGATAAATAGAGCTGACTAATGGTTTCCAAGATTTGTCCCTCCAGAACTTTGTTGGACATCTTTCTAGCTAAAGATAGTTGATATTCATTGTAGATGACACACTGAGCCTCATTGGGAACAACTGTACTGTAGAACTGACACAGCAGTTTAATTGCTTGTAGTTGACCTAGGAGAGTAGATTGGAAATACTAACATGAATCTTTATTTTAAAATGAAAGTTAGATTAGTTTTAAAATAATTCATTCTTACTGTTTCACAAAACACAGCACAGTCAATGAATAACAATACAAAAGTCATCACAAGAAGATTCCACTGCCGGTTTCTTCACCCCTGAAGTTAACAAAGGCTAGAGGTTACTTCAGACTTGATCACCAAAATAAAATAATAGAACAGTCACCTTACCTGTAAAAACTGCCTTAATCATTGTAGAAAGAATAAATAAATAAAGCATGGGTCTTCTAAATACAACTATTTTATGCAAAAGTAATCCAGTTTACTAATTAGTTTTGTACCTTTCAACTCAAGTCTGGTGCTGTTTGTACTACCAATGATATCATAACTATTGTAAATATTATTGAACATAGAAATCTCTAGACTTTTTACTAATTAAGTTATTCAGTTTTTTCTTAACATTTATTTTTCTCTATCATTTCTGACAAACCTAAGTACCACCAGAAGAGCAAGCCAACCTGTGTTTGTTTCTCCACCATTATGGGACAGAGCAAAAATTTCAATCACTTTGATAGCTGTCACATAACTGGACATAAAATGCTGTTTAAGGAACAACTATAACATACCTATATAACAAACATTCCCAAACAGGGTACATTTCATAACTTTGAGGAAAAAAATATACTTACTTTCCAGATGATTTGTCTCCATTGCAACTAAAAAAGCCCATTCATAATAAAACCTTCCTTTTTCTCTTTGAGTTCCATCAACATAGTAACACCCCAACTGAAGGAGGACTTGGATAAAGTCTCGGCCACAGTCCGTACTTGGAAGTTTGGAGAATAGCTTAACTGCCCTGATATAATAATGTTCTGCCAGCTTGCTGGCTGCTACATGCAGGCAGAGTGCCCCAAAATTAGCCAGGGCTACAGCTTGGTTATGGGTCATATCAGTCTCTTCCGAAAGACGCAGTGCTTTGTAGTAGCTCTGAGCAGCTTCTTTTGTATTGTTTGTTCTTTTCAAAGCAATAGCAAGCATATTATAAGTGATGCCTAGTTGTTGAGGATTGCTCCATGAAGAGTCTACAACAGCATTTAAAATGGCTAAAGCCACATCATATTGCCTGTAAAGAATGTATAACCAAGCAAGTGAAACCAAATAGTTAATACTTTCCTGTGGCTTAGCAGAAACATCAGAGTCCAGTGCTTTCATCATGTAAACAATGGCTTTTCCATACTGTTTGTGGTGGCTGTACAGTTTTGCTAAGCTAAGATAGATGGTGCTGCATAGTCCTTGCTGCTCATTAGTAAACACAGAGGAAAGTGCTTGTATGAGGTAAGGTGCAGTTTGGGATGGGAGTATTTGCCTGAGTTTTCTCATGCCGTAGAGCTTGGGAGCATTTTTGATTACTAAATCAATCCTTTTCAAGGAATCTGTTAAAGTACTGGAGCTCTGGGAAGAGGCGACCTTTATGCAACTTAACACAATGTGCGGCAAGCACTTCTCATTGTAGGACTCTGCTAGTTTGAAATAACAGTTGTTCGATAAGTTGTTTTGTAAACCCAAGTCATTAAGCAATAGTTGAAACCTTTCCAAGAATGGTAGTGCCTCTTCATGCTGTTTGCGTGCACTGTAATGTTTTGCCAGTAGAAAGCATGCCCTTGCCTCTGCATGTTTGTTCTGGCTCAAAATTGTCCTCTTCAGAGCATACTTTAGAATATCTGACTCCAGGTCAGCACTGCAAATATAATTTGGAATTCCCATGAGAAGAGATGTAGCCTTATCAAAAACATGAGCACATTTTTCTTTGTTCTTCTGTGTCAAGTAGATGACTGCTAGATTTGTATAAAGAGCAATTACGAAGTACAAATCACTAAACCCTCCATCTACTGCTCCCAAGGCTTCCTCAAAATACACCCGAGCTTGGGAAAACTTCAGCTTTTTAACACTGAGCCTGCCTAAGAGAAAGCATAGCCTTGCTAGCGCCCAGGACATACCTGCTTTCTTCGCTGCTTCCCTTGCTAATCTAAAAAAGCTAACCAGTTCTTCTTCTTCTGAAAACCCATAAAACATGCTATTGATAAATGGATAAGAGAAATCATACAGGTTTTTGAAGTTTCTGTCATATTCTTTCCTATTTAAGTAGAGTATCAATGACTCAAAGATGTCAGATGCTTGAACATCATCTTGATGTATGTGGAAGCAAGGTCCTTCAGGTGGAGGAAAGATTTCTGTATTTGGAGAGCTAGCAGAATCCTTTCCTTCAGTAGATGGTTCTTCTGCCTGGGTAGCCTCCAAATTCTTGAAGTTCTTCAGGAATTTTTCTATCTTGCCATTCTTGCTAGTGGATCCTGTGCTAAAATGTGAACATGGAATTTCTGAAAAAATAAATTACAGATCACAACTTCATATATGCATGCACACAATGATCCTTGATAGACCAACAAAAACATTTATCAGTAGAAGATGCTGTTAGGAAACCATTATGTAAAGATACTGCATTTTCTTAACAGTATGTCTAGGAGACGCACCAAGGGTGGGGAAAGAGAGAGATCAAGAAGGATCAGGGAGGAATAAGCTTGGGAGACTGGAGGAGTGGGGTTAAACAGGACTCGCAACATGTAAGCAGGTTGCTGATCAGTAAGCTTGTCTAGCCAGGCCCTGTGCCTGATCCAACACTAATCCAACTGAAGTCCAACGTTAATTCAAACTGGTTTGTGTCTGAGTGTATTCTCAAAAAGTACACACTGAGTGCATATTCTCTGTTCTCTCTGTGTGCATGAGTGAGGGAGATCTACCAATGAATTACAATTCAGACTAGTTGGTAAGCAAAGGAAGACCAGAAACTGGAAAGACGCAAGGTCTGGATAAAGGACCCAAGGTCAGGGGATGGATGGACTTAAGGTCTAAGGGAACTGTGAATTTGAGCATGCAAGTTAAGTAAGGGTATGTCTATGTCCTGATAGAAAACTAAGGCAGGTTAGCCAGGGAGGGTGCATAAGTCTGAGCTATTTGAGTTGTTGAAGTCTCACACGGGTGCTGTGAGGGTGCCTGCAAAGGTCCTGTTCTCCTGTCCACATTATCTCCGTGTGGCCAGCCACGCCTGTGTAATGTGTAATAAGATTTCTCCTTTCAAATACCTACCCTGATTCTCTGCTGCCACAGATTAACTTTCTCAAAATTACCAAGTTTGTGGTGATTGATGTGGTCATTGATCTAAATTCTCCTAGTACTGACATTGCTGAACATCTTAAAAATATGAGACAGACACGCCATCATTTCTTTAGTCCTCCCACTGTTATCCAGCCAAGGTAATAGGGCAAGGACTAGGGATGTAGTTTGCAGTCATAGTCTGTGTAAAGCTTACAGCTGTGTATCAACAGGGACTTATTGAAGTTGCAGATTTAGAGCTCAGTTTCCTTAGAATCTCATTTCTGAAACTGTTCAGCAGAATCATAAATATAAAAACTGATATTTAGAAAAAATGTAGTACAAGTAATGATAGTGACAGCTTAGCAGCTAAATGCCAAAGGGAAATAATTCTGCATCCTCATCAAAATATCCCCTTTGGGAAGTATATTTATGGGATGAAGTTTTCTAGCAGATGGAAAATCTGCTGGAATTCAAAGTCAGCACTTGCCAGGTGCCCCATAAACAGTATTTTGCCCTGTTAAACAACATGAGGGGGTTGGAGGGTGGTGCATATGTGTGTGTGTGTCACAGCAGTAAAAATAAGTCATACGGTTTGCAATTGGATAGCAAAGTCCAAGAAAGACATCTGATATCAGCAAAAACCCACCATGTCTTACAGAAAAACCTAGTGAGAAGGGGTTACAGCAAAACCTAGGAAAGCAAACAATGAGAGAAGAAAGTTAGAAGAAGATATTAGAAAGAGAAAAAGCTGGCAAAGATACCAAAAATATCAGAAGTCACATTAACTTTATGTAAAAATTGTACTCATATGAAGTATTACCACATTCATGAGCTTTCTGAAATTCTGGTTCTTCTAATTGGTCTGCAAGAAAAAAAAAGAAAAAAGCCATGTTAGTTATGGTATCTTAGTTCTCTTTCAGTTTTAAATCTCCTAAAATAAAGAATTCCAAACTAAAAAATAGCTTTATGTCAGAAGAATTGGATGTGTCCTGGAAATTTAAAAGAGAAGAAATTCCTGACCCAAAGATAACAGATACTAGGGACTTACCCTCCTGCTGATACAATTCACTGCTTTCTACATGGTTATCATCATGCACCTACCACTGCTCGGGAAGGTTGGGAGACATCTGCATATTGCAGTTAGAATTAAAGCCAACCTGTTCTGCATGAGGGATGCGTCACTGCCACATTAAAATACAAGTAGGCAGTGTAGATACAATCATTCCCCACAACCTGCCCCTAAAGTGAGGTAATAAAAAGCTCTTAATATTACTGAAAGATGTTTTAGTGTCACTCCCAGGGCAGGATAGGTGTGAGGAATAATTATTTAGGGTAGTTTGTGCAGATAAGAGTGTCAGACTTTTGTGGCCATTCCAATAGCATGCAGATGAAAAATCCCTTTATCTATTCTTTTAAAAGGTGTATCAAAGTTCTGTAGACATTACTACTATAGATCTACTTTTAAATGTTTAACATAGCACATCTGTAGAATATTTAATAACTACTATTTTGTGTAGAAGATATTTCTCAAGATATTTCAGTTGGCATGCTGCATTTCAGGATTATATTCACTGTCTTTTATACACTAGGTGCAGTATTGAGTGGTACTGAGTGTATGAAGGATATACCTAAAAGCAGAGGCTCACAGAACTAGGTCTATTTTAAGCTGATGGAAAGCTATTTTACTAGCCTTTACAAATGACCTCCTACTGACTGTTTACTTCTGGTTCACCTTTCTTTAAATGCTTTCCTGACTTTGGTGGACAAATGCCACAGATGTTTACAACAGTTGTAACTTAATGGTCTGAATATCTAATTGGAGAGGTGCTCATAAGTAAATACTTATTAGATTGATGTAGATGGAAGGAATCAAAAACCCATTTACTCAGGTCACACAATAAAATACCAAGTGAATATTGAAAACCCTCGCTCTGGGTAAGTCAAGTTATGTAGATCAATTGTGCAGTTTAACAGAAAAAAAGTGGTAAAGATGGTACCATTAGCTGGGGAAGATGCAAAAAGAAGTTAGTATTTGTAAAGATTAGGGAGGAGATGAGATGTACTAAAAAATGTGCAACAGGCAAAAATAGCAGTATGTCCATAAAGCACATGAAATTAATTTAGTACCTAATAGAGTTCTAAGCTTTTGTTCCCAGGGTTTTCATCTGAGCAAGAAAGGCAAGATGTGGAGTCATTTTGTACATTGACATGAGTTGCATTTTGTGACTCGGATCTGACATGCCTTAGTTATTGTTCACACGTATGCTGATTTGCAGAATTAAACCAATGCACCCGAGTCAAACACACACACCAGCTCCTTCCAAATTGGAGCCTACAGGCCTGTCTCTTGGGATGGCACTAATGGAGATAAAACTTTATTAGATATTTGACAAACATAAAGATCACCACAGAACAGCCTGTGGTGGGCTAAGAAATCACTGCTCCTGTTTAGTTCAACAAGACAATTATATTACACTACCTTACACTGTCTGTAAAGGTGAAACCCCAGTTATCCCAATTAGTTTATGCAAAGCATGAGCACTTAGAAAAATAACAGCTGTACTGGAGATGATGTAGCTAAAAGTATTTTTTTCCTTGGTATAAATAGTTTTTGCTATTTTTCTATAGCTTTGAAAGTTAAATCAAGCATGAAGGAGGTGTATGTTTGCATTAGCTGTCACTAATTATTATGCCACCTTTCCCAAGAAGAAAGAAAAGCCAACAGTATTTGGGTGAACATGCTGCCTTTTATAATGGAGCACACTGACATTTGAAAGCTTGAAGATCTGTTGAGCTCAGTAACTGAATTTTTAAAGCCCTGCTCTTTAATTCACTAAAAAAAAAAACAAAAAAAACACAAACCAAAAGAAGATTTGTAAATGCTCTGCTGGGAGAAGTCTTGCATCAGCAGGAAAGTACCAAAGATGATAAAGGATTTTTATATGCCATATCTATGATCAAACTGAATACCAAGATATTTCAAAGTAGGGGTAAAGGCTGGAATCTCATTGGAATAAAAAATTTAAAAAACAAACAAACAAACAAACAACCCACCACAGTTATAACAGGGATATAGGAACTGCACACGTATCATGCAGTAAAAAGGAGTAAAACTCACCTATTCTGTATACAGAGCAAACATCTGTGATGGAGGTTTGTTTCAACAAATGTATCACTTCTTCCAAATTTTTTTCTTTTGAAAAAAAAGATAGCTCTTCTGCTTCAAGAAAATCCAGATCTTGTGGTCTAACAAAGAAAGGATCAACTTTGAAAGTGTTTGAAAGCAGGTTTGGCTTGAGAAGCTCGCTGCATCAGCCAAATTTGAGCATGTTAGGGAAACTAATACAATCTTTACATTACAGGTCCTCCTGTGTTCAAAATTAGTAACAGTCATATTTATAAAAATATATAGAAACTGATGATAGCTATGCTTGCAGCTAACAGTTTCTGCCATATCAAAGTAAGTTTCATGCCTGTGTCATGGTATAGCATTTTATGAGAGGATTTATTAAAAGCACAAATCTTTAAGGACATTATGGTATTGATCCTCTAATACAAGCTTAAAGGTACACATCAAATGGACCTACAAACAACGTTTAAGAATTCCTTGTTTCAGCATGTAGACAGTCTAGACATACTAGTAAGAGCAGCCTATTAACATGGTGCCAACTCATGCTGAAATGCACACTTTTTACAGGTTTCTGTCTGCATTATGAGCAATTATTTGTAATAGGAGCCCCATTTAAAGCAAGTGAAGGCCTGTAATTGAGGGTACTAGCAAAAACAGAACTTGGATGCTTTAACATAAATCTTGGGACCAGCAAAAATGGAATCTTCTGCAAGAGCAAAGCTTCTTGGATCTTGTGATCCAAAGAACAGAGACTGAACCAGATATAACAACTACGGCAACCCCTTTTCCCTGGAATAAACTCAAGTACAAGCTGATAATATTTTCCAACATTTAAGCAGACTTCATATTCCAATTTCTTTGCATTTGTTTTGACTGATACACACTATGACAATTCTCAAAAAAAAAAAAAAAGCCTACCACAAAAAATCCTGAGTTTAACATTCAGTATTTTAAAGCTCAAGAGTCTAAGTCTCTTTTTGTTTGAGTTGCATACATATCTACATATCACTTACTCATTTCTAGGTAAGTCCAGTTTAACATGACTTGTCTTTACAAAACCTATTTGGCCAGTAAACACATGTCTTCCAAGAAACCATTCCATGCATTCAATGAAGTAACCGAGGATCTCAATTTTGTCCCCTTCCTGGAAACTAATCTCTTCTGACACAACACTTTCATAATTCATCACAGCTAGACAGGATCCCATTGCTGCGTAATAAGGAGACAAACAGTATTTGCAGATAAAGTAATTTAACAATACAAATACACTTAGTAGAACAGCAAGTCTGCAGAAGAGCATATTTAGTAAAAGACATTCCTGGACCTCATGAGTTGCATATCTGATGTGGCAAGATTTAAAGCATCTAAACCTAATCCATTTGGTTTGAGCAGTTAGAATTGTAAATAACAGCATAAAACTCTTCATTTCCCAGCCATTAGAAAGCAAAATCTAAGATGTTTTCAAAATTCTAGCAAATTCCATCATGAAGTAACAAAAACAAATGTTCCGAGTCCCTACTTTTCTCTCTTAATAAAGGGCTCTGAACTTGGGCCAGAGTAAAAACACTTGAACCAACTAACAAAATCCTTATTGGATAAATATAGTTATAGACCACTCAGTACAGTATTAAAACCAAAATTAATGGTAAAAAATAAGCAATATTTACTCTCTAGCCTCAGACCATCTGTATGAGTTTTATGTCTCTGGCAGTATTAGATAAAGCAATACACATGTGAAAGATCCACAATAACTACACTGGTGCATTTTCTGATTTTTTAAAGTTTGTGATTAAAAAAAAAAATCTACAGAGGCATCCTGAAATGAATTACTCTCTGCTACTTTGTGTACCTACTTAATACAATATTTAGGAGAAAAAAGGAAGATACAAGACTTCAGATTTTACCTCAACTTAGACATGTCTAGTCATATGTTTTGTAAAACCCTTTTGTCAGAGGCAGAAATTTATGCTCTTACTAAGTTTACCGCAGTCTAAGTTTGAAAGCTGTTTTCCCATCCTAATACAATGGGGGAAAAATATTGAACCTTTCAGAGCCTGTTCTAATGAAAGCATAGGATAAGTTAATTTATTTTTTTTATCCTGACGTTCAAATGAAGTTTCTTACCAACATTCTTGATTGATTTAGATTCAGTTTTGCATGCAGTATCAACAGGATTAGAATACATTCTAAGAAACCATCTGAAAGTAGAAAAAGAAATTCAAAGTTAGTGTATGAAACACTTCACTAAATGTTGTGACAATAACAGTGATATTTTAAATCCATTTGGAAACAGGTGCATCCCTTCCACAATTATCTTTCCATTTCAGAACTGTCCATACACTTCAGACCCAGCTATGTTTTCAGTAATATTAGTAGCAGAAGCAGCATTGCTTCAAACAAACCTAACAGAGAAAGTCACTCCCTGCCCAAGGTTAACAGAAAAATTCCAGCTCTTTAACACCAAGAAGAAATGATTTTCTGGGGATTCCTGAAGTGAGTTCATTGGTAAGTCCATTGATACAGTTTTGGCTTTATAGCAATTATAAGCTTGGACATGACCTTGACACAAACGGCGTTAAGGAGGTGTATGGCTCCTGTCAATAATGTTGACTGAAAACACTGCTAGCCTGTTATCATCCATTATTTCCAAGCATCCTGCAAAAGGAAAATTCTTACTTTACGTTATTTTAGAAGTGTTAATATTTTTTATTTCAGACTCAGGGAAAAAAGCAATATCTAACACACAGGAAGGATAACCATCTTTAAATGCTGCTTTGCAGGCATCTGGATTAATTCAGTTGTGTGGTATGGAAGGAAATAGAGTATTTGTTCTCAGTGTTAATGGAAGATGGATGTTCCATAACAAGCTACCATTTAGAGACACCTATGTCTAAGCAGACGTGTGTACATATGAAACAGATGCACATGAAATAGGTAGCTAGAATCAGGTACCTACTGATGAAAAGGGATCAATGGCTCCCCAGAAGCATTAGACAGCATGGTCATGTCACCATCCACAGATCCACCTGTTACACCTTCAGTAAAAGTCCCAGTCTCAAAATAAGTGTTTACTTCATTGCCTATAGCCGTTATCTTTCTTATCAGATTGTCAGGACCTAAAACAAAAAATGCCCCTAAAAAGCAAGCAGTGGAGGAGATGTCATTTTATGTAATGTTTTAGTGTCATACAAGCTTTAAAACTGGCTTCAAGAGCATTAGTAATATTCAATTAAAAATAGAAAAACTGAGATGCCACAATAATTTTCTAATTGTCAGATATTCATATATTTCCATCTAGTTTCTCTTTTGGTAAAATGCAGAGCTGATATGTTTGAATGAAGTGTCAAACCCTCTTCTGCGGCAATATTTTGCAGCAAATTACCTAGACATATGTGTATCTATATTCCCTAAAGAACACATAAGAGATGTTCTTATTGCATTAACCGACAATCCATCTAGCCCATCATTCTGTCTCTGACAGTGGCAGCAGGTGATGCTAGTTAGCAGAGCACATGAGCCTGGCAACTATCTGTAATCTCTCTCCCGTACATCTCCAGGATCTGCAAGAATATGAAGCAAGTTGGAATGTACACCCCTGCCTAATTCTTTCGGTATCCATTTATGGACCAGATGCAAATTAATTTCTCTAATTCCCCTATGATCCTACTGAACTCAATCTCTGTGTGTTCCTTTCTCTTCTCTTTCTGGTACATTTGGAGTGAACAGATTTAAATTTCAACTTCATTAAGTATTTGAATAGGTCTTAATGTTTGCTTTTAGGATTTTAAAGAAAGATACCTCTCTAAATTTAGCCTTAGCATGTACAGTCTTCCTTACCTTCCTGTAGTAGCAGGCTTCTGTACATCAAATACAATGATTTTTTATTTATACAGACTTCAATGCCTGCTTCTTCTTCGTCTTGAGAACAGAGCCAGAAAGATTGATCTAGGAATAAATTCTCCATGCAATGATTTATAAAACCTAGGGAAAAAAAATCCAATTTGTTTTCTCCGCAGTTTTATGGTATTATACAATAAAACAACCTTTCAGAAACTCAGAGACTGGGGTAGGCATTCAGATAACCCCATTATTGCTTAACCCACAACATATAACTAATTTTACTACACAGTATTGGCAGTATTGGCAAAACTACATCCATTATGTCACATGCATTACAGCTACTTTTGATGCATAGCTCTCACAAACTACACCTAAACAGGTGCACAACTTTTCTGTGCCTAATCCTGCCAAAAAAGCCGAGCATGTCCTCCCCTTACGAGGATTCCCCATAGTTTAGCTATATTCCAAAGGTTTGGAGTCTGAAAGAGGTAATCACTAACAAGCTTTGAGCAACAGGTCCTCAGTACCACTTAAATGACAGATTACTTGAAATAATCTCAAAAAATAATATCTTCATAAATTTCTGTTGCCTAATTCAGCTGTGCTGATTAAGCAGAAACTGTGCCTGGGTATCAGATTCCTGGAATTTCTTTGGGACAGAGATGATACCATATACCAGAATTACACAAATCAGAAGAAGGTGGTGCTTGATTTGGAAACTGGGACTCCTTACATTAGGATTTAGGGCTTTCAAAGCCATTTGATAGTTACAGGGAGATCTGGATTGGTGTATCATAATCAGCATGGTATAGATAATAGATTATTACTTAAATGGTCAACATTAATACATTAGCTAATCCTTTGTGTATAGGTTATTGTGAAGAGGAAATGTGGGCAGATCAGTAATTAAGGTGCTACTCTGATTTGGAAGATGCTGAATCAATTCCCTGTTAGCCACAACCTTGCCTAAGAAGAAACTTCATCTTGTTAAGCTTTCTCTGCAAAATTGCATTGAAACAGTATTTTTTCTAGTTCTCTAAGGAGCATTTTAAAATACAAAATAGCAAGTAAGTAGCAAACATGGAATTAAAAATAAAATTCATTATTTTAAATTGTTCTGATGGAAACAGGAAAAATCAACAGTAATTCACCCAAGCTCTTCCTACACAGAAGAAAAAAATCAAGTGAACAAAATAGAAGCAAAGAACTGATTCAAATGCTATTATTCAGAAGACCTGTGAAGTTATAGGATATTAAAAATGGAACTCAGATCAATGGCATCATATTGTTACACAAGGCATGCTCAAATTTAGAAACAAAAGTGAAGCATGCAAAGCATATGAAGCAATCTTTGTTTTACTTGATATTTCCTCTGAAGTCTTACCAACTCTGTCCACTATCTGCTCACTACTATTCAGGAAAGATGTAGAACAACTAGAAGAGTCCAATGGGAAGCATGAGTAGAGGTCTAGAAAATACACTCTGTGAAGAAGAATTATAGGAATTAGGGTTGATTTTCCTAGTGAAAACAACACTAATTGGAAGTGCAGGTTAGAAGTCTCCAAATAGGTATTAGCATGGTGCAATGAAAGAGGAAAAACCTTGGCATGTCTACAGTGAGAAGAAAAAGCTGTAAAAGCGTTTAAGTTGCAGCACAGGTTAGACTTGAGGACAAAAACACCTGGATTGGAATAGACTGCTTAGAAAGAAGATACGACCTGATTCTGGAGTGTTTAACTTAAACAACACACCTTCCAGGAATGATAGCTGTTACCTGTTTTGGGACAAAGGCAGGTTCTCCTGGAGGTTGGAGGGTCTCTCCAGCCCTACCACTAGTACCCGGTTCAGGAACATTACTTACTGCTATTAGGAGTTAATACAAAGAGTCTCAAAATCCTGTTCAACAAGTTCCCAGTCAATCAGAAATTGTGTGCAGAGGAATAAAAAAAAAAAAAAAATGCATATTGAACTGTTGTATGGTGAAACAGCTTTACCCAGTGAGTGGTAGGTTAGAAACTTCCATATTTCTTCAAAAGTTTTAAATGTCACCACTATTAGATCTTGATCACTATGAATAGACAGCAGTCTGGCAGAGAGCTCCTAAAAAAAAAAGTCAAAACCAGTATTTTAATTACAATTATACTAGACTCGAGCATAATTTCTCACTAGGTAACACTTGTGCTAAAATGTTATGTATTAAGAAAGATGAAAATCCTCCAGGGTTTTACCTATGTGAGGTATCTGTTCTTTAACACATACCTACAACATACAGTGAGCCAACTTTTAATCTGATTTTTTCTTACCAATTGTAGCAACAGTTCCATCGAGGTTAATTTACAGAGGAATTAAGACCTCAGGACTGACCACACTGAGTGAGACTAAAGGCCTGTCTGGTTCAGACACATCTATGCCTAGTGGCCAATATTCTTAGAGTGTGAAAGCCAGGCAAGCATCTAGTGGTACCTTCCAAGAATACCCTGCTAGCACAGAGCAATTTACAGCTTGGGAACTGCCTTTGCCAGACCTGTGCGCATTAATGTTAAATAGTGGAATTTGTTTCTTTGTTTTTGTTGGTTTGGTTTTGGGTTTTTTTACTTAAAATTTCTCTAGGTCACTTGAATAACTGTAATTAACCTGCTGTAGGTTAGCCTCAGAGCTCTGTACACATATGAAAACATACCTCCTTTGATGCATCTTTGAACCTGCCACCTGGTAACTTCAGTCTTGTTCCAGAGGAGACATTGAATAGTCATTCCCTAGTTCACTCCTTCCATGGTTAAGACAATTAAATATACTGGAGTATTATTATTTTTAAAAGATGCAGTAAGATCCTTTTCTCCTCATTTGTACTGGTTCGTGTTGCTAGAGTAGCATTAAATTGTGTGTTTAAAGATAAGCAATGATCATTGTAAATGATAATGATGGATTTTATAAGGGATTTCGGAAATGCTAAAGGGGAGAACTACGTAAACCTTCAAATAAGTGAAAGAAGTACACATTTTGGTGGATTCTAGCCAAAGAATGGTAGTATACAGTCTGGTTGCACTTCAGTTAGTAGCTTAAAAACAGGGCGGTCCCATGGCAATTTATGAGACAAGTATCTGAACCAGTATCTCTGAGAATAAAATCAGATGCAAAGCTAACAGGTATAATGCTACTGTATCATTTCCCAGTACAGTACCCTTGCTCCCATCACATCAAAATCGAAATGCATCTTAAAACAATTTAAGGACAAAGAAATGGATTCTAACTTGGGCGGGGTGGGGGGGTGGTGTCCCCTCAAACATTATCTGTAACCTGAGCAAGATGGAGCTGATCCACTGTTTTTATGACTGTTATGTCACAATTTTAAAAGATCTCTGAATTAATTCTGTTTAACTTCCATATTTTCAATTCACACAACATGAACAGATTAAAAAAGTAATTCCTTTTTGAAAACAAAAGTCCAACTTAAGCCTCTTCAACAGGCATGCCTCAGTACTGCTTTGATCTTCTGCATGCCCCTTTCTACACTAGATTAAATATTAATGAAAGCCTGAAATCTATTAATAAGTTGCCAACACATGCTAAAATATCTCAGCCTCAAGGGCTTTATGCACTGCTAAATATCAAAACAACATTCTAAGGAAAATTATTATTACAAATCTTGCTTCCTTCAAAGTCCTTTTCCTAGTCTGTTTCTAATAAGGCCACAAATCTAGTCTATTTGTATGCTGTTTTCCCTCTCTTCCTGA
Source organism: Aviceda cuculoides (assembly GCA_035590195.1). Taxonomy (NCBI): domain Eukaryota; kingdom Metazoa; phylum Chordata; class Aves; order Accipitriformes; family Accipitridae; genus Aviceda; species Aviceda cuculoides. The sequence continues at coordinate 36,521,734 of JAVJGG010000054.1, read as the reverse complement.
TCCCTTCTCGCTTTCTCCATCTCCCCCTAAACAAACGCCAGGGCAGAGCAGCAGGAGTACAGACTATTTTCACAGCCACAAAATCAGCAGGCTGTTGATGGAGAGTTCACAACACATTAAAGGAAAATCGTGTAGAAACACATGCATCCAAGACAGTCAAAGCCATAACTAATTAAGATTTCAGTGATGTGCTTGCTAGTGAAGGAGGCTGGAACTCATGGCTCAGACAAAAAAGGGACACCAAAGGTCAAATGGTATCATCCTGTTTTTTCATCAAGAGGAGACTTTAAATTGTATTTGTAGCAAACCTCATTGGTCTAAAGGAGGGGTTTCTTATATACAACCAAAGACAGTAATGAAAATTGGCCAACCCTCTTATGCTATTTACAGCTATGGCCATCTAGCCCTAGGAAGTCCAGCATTTATGCTCTTCTCCTTCAGACTTCCTCTTTGGCTTAGCAGTGGGCTTCCAAGGTAACTTGCAAGCCAGATGACTCCAAGTGACTGGGAACTGAAATGAAGAGTCAATATGAGGGCAAATTAAAAAAAAAAAAAAATATCAGAAAACCATTATTTCCTTTGATGTAAATCAAAGCAGAACGTTTTTAAAATAAAACCCTTCAATGTCTTATTTAGCTGGGTTTATTTATTTTACATCACTTTGATGTTCCAGTCTTTTTCAGTGATTCAGTATTTCTCATGTCTCTAGATGGCTTTGGGCTATGGGAAACTCTGGTCACTCAAATGCAAGCATACAGCATGTAGATGGAAATGGGACCCAAAAATCTCAGACTATTTCAGTAGCACAGGGTGTACTCTCCAAATAAATAAAACAATTCCCAAGCAATTTACTTACACTGAAAACTGCCATCACCTCCCTGCTGTCATTTTCCAGAAGACGGAGCCTCCCTCTGAGCTGTCTTTGGAGTCTGGAATCAGGACATCCACTCTTTCGCCTTACCATCGTTAACTTCAAGGAGATATCTGGAGAAGGATATCCATTTACAGTGCTACAAGTTTTGTGAATCAGCTTTGGAGAACCAGAAAATCCCTCAAAAATCACAGAATCCACATTAAGAACTATTTTTTCAGCTTCAGAGACAAAGACACAGAAAATTGACTTACCGCATATTTCTTTTTCATTTTTTACTATCCAGTAAGGTAGGAGCCTAGCATGAAACACAAGGGGGTTTTTTCAGTTGCATAATAAAGGCTACAGTTTTACAAAGGAGAGTGATGTGACAGTCTGTAGAAATTTTGGGACAACTGACACACTTGGGGATGGAGAAGAGAGAAGAGGAAAAAAGCAAGCAAGTTGGTAATTTGTCGAATTAGACAGCTCTACAGACATTGAGAACATGCCCAGATTTCCAAATATCCCATGCTTATTTTAAAAATTGAGGCGAAAAACCACCACCAACAAAAAAACATAGATAGTTCAGCATGTTACAACAACTCTTCAAAATTCATGGTTATCTGACATGTCACCCCCACTACTTCAGAAAGCTTATATGAATTGATTATTGAAAAAGCTGTTTCTCAGCTGAGCTCATTGAGCAGTACCAACAAAGATAAATGGTCCAACTAAAAGCTGACATACATGATTTCCCCTGCACATCTGAAAGCAGCTAGATACCTGTTCTCAGATCTTGACATCTGTTTCTGAGAGGCTTTTACTACAGCTAAGGGTATAGTTTCAGCTAGCTTCTCTCAGATAAAGAGGATCTTTGATAAAGCTGCTTTCATTCTGCATGTCTGTTAATTTAACTCAATAACAGTAAATCATATTCATAAGCTTTCAGATACCCAGATGGGCACATATAAGCCAATAATACCCACTCAGGAAGAATTTCAATTGAAAGTGTGTAAATAGGTCACACTTCGAGCAATAAATGGGATTGTTGTACATCCGTAAATATTCCACCTCCTCTGAGTTTCGCCTTTTAATCAGACAAAACAAGTATTTTCCACATCGTAGTCTAATATGCTGCATCAATCTGTTTTCAGAGGGCTTCCTATGTATTTCTCCAGGAGTTTTACGATGACTTGTGCCTAAATTACTCATTAATTTAAGGTCAGGAATTGTGGCTCAGAAATATAAAGCAGTGTTACAGAATTACAAGTCCTCTCTGTTTAAGCTGTGGTCATATAGTCAATTGTTATTACAAAGAACACAAACTAGAGTCTTTGAATGTTACTCTGATCACTGTTAGGTAACAGTATTGTTGACCTTTCCATTTTACTTGAAGCCATAAAAGATACTGGCACAAGAGAAGACTATTACTTAAATATCTAAATTTTTGTTTTACATAAACAAATTGATTCCAAGTTAAATTGTGTTTCTACAGTTACATATTTAAGTCTTATATAAAGTTAATATTACTGAAGTAATAATTACATTGAATTAAAGCAACTGAAATATGACTGCATCTGCAAAATGGCTATTAATAATGCCTTATGGAAATGAAACATGGTCCAAAAGCACCTATGATAATCTTCCTGTCTGCTTCTGTGAGCTCTGATATACACCCCCAGTTAAGAACCACCTAAATTCTGTATGGAGCAAGACACGTAGGTACATAAGCACAATAATTTAACTACAAATAACCATATGCCTGGGGGAGACTACCTAACACTGATGTGATTTGTCAGGTCAAGCCAGAAAGCAGAGCACATCCCAGTATTGGTTTTTGATGGTTCTTTCTCTTCCTCCACAAGAGAAGGGGAATGTGACTAGACCCTCAATTCACAGAGCAGGACATGAGTCCTCCAGGAGAGGAGCCTGCTGTACCTACTTACTGAAGAACTGCACTCAACTGCAACTTCATTGAAAATACAGCATTAAAAAAAATAAATTGAGACTTGTAAAGGCCACAAACTTAAAAAATAAGACATTCAAAGAACTGCAACCCATACATAAAATAAGCAATGAACTTTTTATTTGACTTTTTTTTTTGTTGTTGGCCATTACAATATAGTCCATAAATTATTCCTGACTTGTATAGCAGTTCTCTCTTTTTATGAGAAATTCTCAACAAGTCCTATGTAGAAGTTGGATATTTCACAGCTGCCATGAAGCATGTTATAAAGTTTACAGGAGTGATGACTGCAAAGGTTGTTGACGTAGTTGTCTCAATTAAACAGTAAGCAATGAGAAAAAACATTATAAGATATGATGGAAGAAAATGCCTTACCAGTTGGAAAATTCTCTGCTTGACTGGGAAGGGTCCTTGAACTGACATTCATGCATTTTTCACTTTGAGAACACTCTATTATAATAAATGAAAGGAGAGGTTAAGTGTGTTTTCTAAGTCCATATAAATCACACTGAAAAAAACCAAAACAAACCACACACACACACACACACATTTTCAAAGTGTTTGATGCACTGGATAACTGCTAAAAGAAATTTTTTTTTTCCCCCTTCCTGCTATATAGTTCCCAAAACCCACAAAAAAGTATCTGCAGATTATTTCTCTCCTACTGGGGAGAAAGTTAAATCTTGATTTCATCATTTTGATGTGAAGCTTCAAGATGATGACGAATTGGTGGAAAGATAGCCTCTCAGGAAACTGAAGTCCCATTTGGGAGGGAGCAAGGGTCAGACTTCATTTTCTCTTCTCTTGCACCTATACTAAGAAGTGGGTTCCACTGAAGCTTCACTGGTATAAATCGGCAATTATATGAGTGCCTTGTACCAATTCATACATGGAGAGAAATAATCCTTCTCTTTATTTGTTACAAGCTTAATAATTGGGAGTAATGTAAAAACAAATGATTTGAAGTTTTAGAAACATGACAGAAAATAAGTATAGTTTATGTTAATAGTAATCTGTTTTTTTTCTTTTTTTTTTGGCCCATATTTCTTCCAGTCCTTTTGGAAAGGATACATTTTCATGCTGAAGAAACACTCGTTCTAACAAGTTCTATTTTCTCAAGTTTCCCTTGACAAAAATAAGTCAAGACAAGGCTTGATATTTCCAAGACTAAAAGTGGGAGAAATAAGTCTTCAATTTTTAGAAGAAAACTTCTGAGACAATTTTCATGTATCTGGAGACATTTTTTTCTGCAGCTCTGCCTTTAAGAAAAAACTTGTAATATAGTAGGACATGGTAATTTCTAAGTCTTCTGCATCTTCCCTGAAGGGCATCTATTGATGTTACATGAACAAAGTTACACAAATAAACAAGGATACATAAACACAGAAACTTCCTACTTCAGAAAAAAGGCAGTAAACAGTAAAAACATCATCTTTGAGGCCAAGTATTAGTGTATACTAGAATTAGAAATTGCAGTTCCAATGCACTTTGTTTTTTGTTGAGTGTTTGACAGGGTGTTGGGGCTTTTTTTGTTTTTTTTTAATCTGGACTCAACAATATTTGTTTTCAAATAGAAATTTGATAGTAAGCTCATTGCCATGTAGGCTGAGTGTATTTAAGGAATATTATAAATTTAAGTTCCTCACAGCTTCTGGGACCATACTTAGTTGTAGTTATGCTTTTTCTTGTTTTAGTCAGAAGTACAAACAGAGCAATCGTCAAAAGTTTGACATGTTATCAATTGCTTTGATCATCATCTAACAGCTGATGAGGATAATTAATTAGCATATGTGAACTTGCCATTACTATTATTTCAATATTACCAGATATGGACTTTCCTTGAAAAGTATTTATCAAAACATGAATATCCAGTAACTAATATTTTATTTAAAAATTAAACCTAATTTCTATGACTTTTAGGAGAAAGCAAAAACTATGAACAAGCATTTGATTACCCACGGGAGCTTAAAAATAATAGTTTGCTATTAAATTTGAGCAAAAGTGTAAGAGCTACTATGAGTACATTTTAAAAATTGAGACTGTTTAAAGTGCTATAATTAGATTTAAAGACTTAACATGAACTCCATGCCCCATTCCTAATTAATGGAATGACTTGCATACTTCTTGGCAAGCTAAAGAGAAGCTTTATACTGCCCTAGGATGCTTGTACCTGGTATTCTTTGATGTCAGCAGAGTTGCAGCTGTGAACAGAAAGACATTGTCTAAACCAAAGGACATATAATTTAAAATGAAATAGTTTTTCCATGATTGCTTGATGTATTTGCACATTCAGAAACCTCTTGGGCCTCCTATAAAGTAAGAGTCTGGCCACTGGTTTTGAGACACAGCCACCTATGCCACTCCACCCTTCCACCCAAAAAGGGTTTCCGACTTGCATGTTTTTACTGCATGAAGTATGTTTTCATTTGCAGAAAAAGAAAGATAGTATTACATCTTTTGATGAAAAACAGAAATCTAAGAATTTTATTAATAGAAACATGCAGTCTAACTCATCTTTGCCTCTGAATCTTAGAGTTTATAGCAAAAAGTGCTAGACAAAGAACTTTTTACAGTATTCTGGCTCTTGTGTTATGATAAATTTTGTCTCAGCTTATCTATTGATAATCCATTTGTCTGCCCAAAGTGAATTTCAATATGGATCATTTGATAGTCCACTCTATACAGTATTGCCATGGAGGAAATATAGCCATTTGTTTTGTTGCATTTAACAGTTGTATTTCAAAAAAAAAAAAAAAAAAAAGCTCAGCTGAAAAACACATGACAGTTTTCTGCAAGCAATGTTTAAAGAACACAGTAATTTCAACTCGAAAAGTCAAGAGCAGAGTGACCAGGATAGGATATGTTGATTGAGGTCTTACCCATTTCTTCTTGCAAGATGTCCACCCTGACTCCATCCCTGACAGTGCTGACAGCAGCATTGGCCTCTGCACATTTCCAGTCAGACCTGCACCTTCCCTGCTCCATTTCTTTCCTCTCCAAGTTCCTGTCTTGCTTTCCCTCTACACCAGGGATGACTGCGTTAGCACAGAGCACGGATGCGCTGCCTGTCACTGCTGAACTCTCCATAATTGCAATTCCTCACAGTGATGCAATTAACATTATCAACAATCTGAGGGGGGAAAAAAAAAATCAGTAATGTATTTTTAAAAAAAAGTCAGAATACATGCACATATTTAAGAGCTGTCCCTCTCCTGCAGGAGTTATTTTTAACTGTAATATATATTAAAGTATTTACTTTAGACTTCTTTCAGAGGAATTGTTGTCTAACACACAAATTTATCCCAGAAAAAGCTCCTGCAATCAGGTGGCATTACTGCTTCAGCAGCAAAGCAGTAGATTTGACTAATAGCAACAATCCAAGGCCTGAAGTGGAATGTACTTGTGCCCACTGCTAATTATTCATTCCTGGCCAGCTTTAATGCAGATTCTCCAAGGGATAGCATCATTCACATTAACAGAGGCAATGCAGGGGAAAAAATGTCATTTTCTAAAGGTGACGGGAATGGAACGAGTACTGCATGCTTAATTCAAACAAGCAGGAATGGTTTTAGGAATTCAGCTGAGGAGTGAATCCTCTGCAGGAACGCATAGTGCAGGAAGACTGGCATGCAAGGATTCAAAAGATTTTGCAGTAAAGCAGAAGAGTGATCTACTGGAGCTAGCTGCCAGACTTCGCCTCAAGACTGTTCTTGGCATGAACGTCAGGAAAAAGGAACAGAAATGGAAGTAGAGCACAAATAGTTGCAAGCTTCACTGCTCCCTCTGCAGCCACTGATGTGAGACATCCTGCAATCCCATTTCTCGGGCACAAGCTACTTCAGCTTCAGAAAAGTGCAAGCGGACCACCAGCCAATGCATCCACAAAGGACGTGACTGATGGAGCCAGCGCATACACCACTGATGTTTAGACTCTTTTCCTCAGTGGGCTCTCAAATGCCTCTTTGACTGATTTTATAAAGCCACGGGATAGGTTTTACTTTAGTCCTGTCACTTGGACTTAATCCAAATCCCTCTGTGATTACTCTAGCAATTCTCGTTAATGAGCTACATTCATTATGAGTACACAAACTTGTAATCTTTGTGAAATTTCCTCTCTCATTTGTTTTCCAGCAGAAATTGGTTAAAGCTGAAGCTGTTGATGGAAGATTACTTTCACTCTGCCAAAACCTCAGGCTAGCACCTGGTCACCTAGTATCCCCTCATGATCTGCCTTCAGACTGGTCAGGAAATTTCTCCCTTCTCTGTTCACCATGCAGCGGGGTATGCCAGAGCACATCGTTCTGGCTTGCTTCCTCACATACACGCCTTACAACACTTCTCACCCTCCAAGCTTCATGTCTTAGACCCCTAAACCTGAGCAAACTGAGCACCAACGTAAACAGCACGACAGCTCCTAGCTGTCTGCCATGGTAGGCAGGGGGACAAGGCAGTGATGTGTCTGCACAAATTTCATACTCTGTTTTGTAGCCATTGAAACCTTTAGCCCATGGAGCACCTGAATAAGCAATAAACTACATATAGACAGAAACATGTTATGTAATCATAAAAAATTAATGAGGTATACTTACAGGTGCTATGACCAACTCAGAGAATTAAACCATAACCATATCTACCACAAGCACATAAGTTAATGAAGTATGAAGAAATCTAGGCTGGATGTTGTTTTAATGTTTTTGTTGTCCCATTTTGCCATTTATTCAAAAGCACCTATCAGAGTGGTGAGGCTGATTTTCAAAAGATGCCTTGTGGTGTAGCATTGCAGTTCTCCACAAAGTTACGTGTATCAATTCATACACATCTATGAAACAGATAGTAACTCAATCGCAAGTGATTTTGATGCCTTTTCTCAAAAAAGAGTATTTCCACTAGCCTATTTAGTTAACATTGTAGTTATGACTTCAGATCTCAGTTTCTCTTGCTAACTTCCCTGAAAAACTGCCTATCAGACTTGATAACGTAGCTATAAATGATTAAAAATACAGGCCTGACAGAGACTAAACTTGCTCTGCTAGGGATATGCTTTTCCATTTGTAGCTGATCTTTTCTTTAAAGTAATGACAGTAGCTAACACCATTCTTTTCAGTACTGTACCAGGATTATATGTAATGCATTGCAATTTTCACATTTAAGAATGAAACCCTCTTCTGCATTTATCTTGTAAAAACTGATATCTCCTGTTGATGAAGATGTAAATATTGGGATATTAAGGATAATTTAATTCCAAAGGTGGTTGTTTAAATTACATTGTTCTATGAATCCAAAGCTAGTTATTACTTTTAGATCAGGATTATCCTTAATCCCAGAAATGAAATTTAGTGTTCAGAATATTAATTTTTTCCATCAGCTCCTATCTACAAGCAGAAATATCATCCTCAACAAAATTTAGGAAAACAAATATGATGTGACTTGAATTCATAGACTTCGTTTAAGTTGGAGAAGAGATATTGATTAACTTTTCATGTCTTTTGCATCAGTGCATGTTGGTAAGGGTAACTTATACATACAGGGTTGTGAATGAACCTATAAAGCTTAGTGCTGCAAGAGCAAGGAGGACATCTGAATGAATCAAAATGGATGTGATCTGTTTTAGAAGATTCAGTCATAGTATCCCAGATCCTAAAGCAAGGGAAAAAAATCAGAATGAACAAAAGCAAAGCAAAAATGGTACATTCTAATAAATGGTTTCTCTTGGCTATTCCAAGATATACAGAACGAAAATTCAAATCTCAAGAACACTTTTAACAGTCATGCTCTCCTCTACAGATTCCTTTCCCATCTTTAATGTTTGCCTTAACTATCAAATGTCAATCCATGTGGCTCTGTACAAGTACTGAAAACAAGATAGTCAATTACTTCCCTGTAGCTAGGCGCCTAGTCTACCTTTTGAATGTTTATTTAGCATCTAAATGTATCCTAAGTGATACAAATTTGGTCCCAAGTAACAAAGATTTCATAGAACTTTGCACCGTATCTCTGTCCCTTTACTAGTCACCTTTGACTATCATATAAGTACCCCAAGGAGCAAAACTGTAACCCACAAGGAATGCTATGGTATAATCACCATATTTATTATACTGATGCTCTCTCATTAATTATTAAACCATTCCAGTACAAATTAAAACAGATTCAGGGGCACCAAACCAGAGGAAAAACACTAATCCACTATAAAATAGATTTAGAGAATATTAAACTTCAATGTTTCAGGCACTCTCATCGTTAGAGATTTTTCATAAACCTATTATGCTAATTTACCATTATACTTACTAGCAACTAACTATTTGTTGATAGCAACAAATACAAGAAGAAGAAATGGATTAAAGATCTAACACTCACCTTGTACAGTAAGTTTGTCTTCTACAACTAGTTCTTACAATCTATGTGCACTGACAAAGCATTTTATTTATAATTTAGACAAAAAGATTTTATCTCATGCTCTTTGAGGCTTGACCAAGAAATTCATATTTGGTGCAGGACACTGGCCATAAAACTTAATGATCTTCCCATTTTTCCAGACCAGGAGCCAACCTCTATTAAAAGCCACACACGCAAGAGGTGGCACTCCCCACTGATCTGGGGGAGCCTCACTTTCCAAGGCAGGCGCTCACAGCGGGGATGAGCAGCGAGAGAGGAGAGGCAGATACCCGACAGCTCAACAACTCCTACAGGAGTGCTGCCAGGTTCGCTGGTGTCATCCCTCCCTGTGGCCTGAGCTCCCTGGACACGCTGCCCCACACAGAGCCATTGGTATCACCTGTCCAGGCTTGTGAGGCTCAGAAGGTCACACCACCTCCCCCTTGCCTTCTCTCAGGGCACAGCAGGCTAGAAAGGTCTGTATTCAACAGCTGTTGCAGATGAGGTGGAAATAAGACAGCTTTTTCCCACTGGAAGTTAAATAGAAGAATTCCATTATCATGCTTTTACCTCTGTTGCTGCTTCCTTTTCATTGAGTGCTTGTATCTCTGCTTTCAAAACACAGCTAACCAGGAGCAAAAACATATAGCTTGACATTTTCTATTTCCCTAACCATGCAGGTTGAGGATACCCACCACCACCACCACCACATTTTGTTGCTGTTTTAAGAGGAGTTGTGGGTGACAGGAACACTTTCTCTCCCACCAACTCCTTCCCATTTAAAGGGGGTTGAAGAAGGAAACTAATACCCACTGAATAGGTTCTGTCTCTCTCTTTAAGGATATATTTGTACGTATGAGAATAGGACCCAGTGTATAAAAATGGATTATGTTTGAACTAGTTGCCTAAAACCTTCATGCAATACAATATTTCTCTTCCATTCATCATCTTGCCTCTAGGAGGCTCAGGACAACTTACTAATAACTAACTTCAAGTTACTGGTGACAACTATAATTATTCTAGATCTACAGAGATGGAAATCAAGACAAATATTATTTGCGGTCATACAGGAGTGCTACAGAAGTGCTGGAGAAGTAGCCAGAGCCCAGAGGTGAATGTAAAGTTGAATTAATTTACCCTAAGAGGATTATTCTTACATATCGGAAACCTCCTGGATGGTACAAGGTCACTGCCATTGCTCCTCTGTGCATCAATTCCTATCTCACCCAAAGAAAATGAGCACCAGCTACTGTTTGTTTCTTATCTCATCTTAACCGAGCCCCTGGTGGATCAGGGGCAATTCTTCTAAATTTAGAGTCTCCAGACTCTTCCAGCACTGCTGCTACCCCCAAGACAACAGAACTCTGGTAGCCCACAAATTCTTACTCATCTCATGCAGCATGTTGTGTTCCTCCAGGGCTCCAAACCAGGCAAGGCAGCTAGCGAAGCCTGCGTTGCCTTCATTTAAAGGACGTTTGACTGTGTGCACACCCTTGATCTTCTGCTCTGCTTCATCTCCTGTACATCCTACAATACCTCAGTCTTGCAACTGTACTGCCATAAGTTAATCTGGGTCATTTTCCCAAACTGGCACTTGAGTAGTTATTTTATTATTCCTTCTCCCTAGTTTCAACTCACATTTGTTTCACATCTTCTGTATTAGGCTGCAAAAATCTTACAGCTTAGATCAATCATTACAAATTTGTCCTCAGAGATAGTAAACCACAGCCTTGATCTCTATGAAATTCAGTCACAGGCATGAATTTTAAAAAAAATCCATACTATGTACTTTATAGGCAACACTTACTTTTTCCTCCAGTGCTGCTATGTGTTACACAGAAAGATAAAGCAAATCTGTAATCATGGTAAACAGACTTAGGAATCTGAGTACTCTCCAAAAATGGAAGATTGACTCCTTTATCACTGAAATAACTTTAGGTTAGTTAGCAATTCTTAGTAAACTATGTTGCAAGCAGTATCATTCTTCACGGTTGGTCTACAAACAAAAAGCCCTAGCAAGCTTCAAAGATGCAATAGATTCCTTTAAAAGTTCTAACCCTGTCTTCCAATTAATTTTCTTCATACCTCAGTAGCGCTGAAATATACTTTCCACCCGCAATCCATCTCTGAAAGCACCTTAAGTCCATTTCCAAGTTTAGATACTGACAATTGTAGACTAAAACCCACAATTTCATAGCTGATTAAAAATAAGCATAAACTCTAGGGGTGCTTTGAAAAAAAAAATAATGAGATCACCATTAGAAAACTATAAAAGGCATCTGTGAATCCAATACTTCATTTTGAGTGCTCAATTTGACAGGCCAAACAGAAGTTTGGCCTGCTATTACAGTGGCAATAGTGGCAGCTATTGCAGAGGAATAAAGTCGGAAGAATGTTTTTGTTACTGAATAGCCGTTCAGCTCACACAACACTACCTAGAAGAGGGAACAGAGAGCAGCACAGGAACTCCGAGCAGGTACTCATAACCATGACAGATCACATTTACACATACTTTCCAGTCATTTCATTATGGGCACACCAAAGCATTAAACACTACTGAAATTACCCCTGTTTAACTGGCTGCGATTCTAATATGTTGACAATAAACCTACAGTCAAATACCAGACCACAAGTACCTCAAACAGAGCAAAAGACGGACATGCAGATAAAGAGCACAGGACTTCTCCTACCTTTTCCAAGTCTGATTTGCTGTAACGTGCTGGTAAAGAGCAGACAGCTCCGTGCCTTCCTCAGCTCTGCTCAGAACTGACTCCAGCACAGCTCTTCCTGTTTGACCTTCTTATCTTTCCTGTTGATTGCACAGCCCAGCTTGGACGTGGCAAGTACAGAAAGTTGTCTATTAACTGATACTGTTAATTCAAAAACTTTTTTTTTTCCTTAAAAGAAACATTCATGAGCATGGAGTTGAGCTACTAAAGTTCATTATGCAAAGCAGAGATGTATCAAGTGTGCTAGAAAGTTCATTCACACACTTCTGCTTTTCAAAGCAATAATTCACGTTGACATTTTGCATTAGTAGCTAAAAGGCTCCATGGGACACATCCAGGCCATTGTGCTAAGCGAGCATTGTTCAGACAAAGTAACAAATAGTCCTTCAGATGGAGTACCAGGCTTTGTTGCCACTTTGCTTTTGATCACAGAATTAGATTTCTTGCTATCATTCCTGCTACAAAAAGCCTGATGAAGAATTGTTTGACAGTGAATTCGCTCTGACATGCTTGGGTTTAAATTGCAGAAGTGTAGAGTTTTGCAGATCTATCATGCACTATGCAGCATTAAATATCAGTTTGGTGAGTTAAGCAAGTCTGTCATGAAGTATACACAGATTGTATTTTCTGTGTCACAAGACTTTTACCACTGATCTAGGTGTCATATCCTAAATGGTCCACAGAGGCAAGGATGAGAGAAACTGAAAATAATCCATGCTATTTCAAATCTGCTTGCTTTTTGTCCTCCACACCTGGAGAACTTTTTATATTCTCGTCCTCCCTAACATACTGAAAATTTCACATGAGGTTAGTCACAGTTATGCTACTCTTACAGGTAAGTACTGAGGACCCAGTTGCCATTGGAGTGGGCTGCATTGCAGCAGGCGCTACGTGAGAACAGAAGAGACAGTGTCTGCCCCAAGGATCATACATCTGTTATCTCAGACATCTCTAGTCGGCAACATCCCAACATCTGAGGTATCAGGACACTGACCAGTTGGGGGGGGGGGTGTTGGCAGGGGGTGTTGTCCTGAGACACATCAAACAGTCAGAGAGAGCCCGTGGGACTGGGCAGCACCTGGAGAACGTGGTCTGAGGTGATGGGTTGTCCTGCGCAGTACTGCTGCCCTCCTACAGCTCTTGCCAGGGGGAACAGAAAAAACTGACCCTTCAGATACCTTAAAGACCTTAATTATGACTCCTGCTAATCTGTCTCAAGGAACATGCACTTAAAAGTTGTTATTAGACTTTATAAACTAGGTATTAATTACAAATCATACTCTTATTTACCTTACTTCATCCCATCACATCACGTTCACATGGATTATAAACGCTACTTCACACTGATCAGCCAATCTGTTCCTGCAGTATGCTTGGGAACTATTCCATCTTTCCAGAAATTATGAAGTTGGAAGGTATTCAAGTAATTGTGTAAATCACAACTAACCAATCATCCCACAGGGCTCTCCTCCCACTGGAATTAATTTGATATTGCACTATAATGCAGTATGCAAAGCATGCCATTTCAGGTTTAATTAATTTATGTAGTAGCTATGCCAACAGCATGAAATACCACATTTCTGTCACGATTTTACTATCTAATTTTCTATGAATTTCATAAATGTTTAAATCTTTTAATCACATTTATTTTATTTGTATATTTATGGATAATCTTTGGTTACATTTTATAACCTCAGTTCTTCACTGGTATTCCCATCACCTCTTCTTTTATGTGTACTCAAGGTAGTTTTGTAAAAAAAAAAACCAAAAAAGTAATCTAACCCTATATTTTTCCCAATGAATACCAATCATCCATCCTCTATTTCTATGGCTGAATCATTGTAGAATCCACCACTGATTAATGTGTCCCTAAAATCTAAAAAAAATACATCCAGTTTTTATTTTAGAGAAGTGAAATTAGGAGAGATGCAACTCACTTAAGGAAACAAGTAACAAAATGAACTCTAGGCTCCTTAATTCCCTTTTCAATACCTGCATAGAATCATAGAATAGTTTGGGTTGGAAGGGACGTTTAAAGGTCATCTAGTCCACCCCTCTGCAATGAGCAGGGACATCTTCAACTAGATTATGAATCTTCAGCTTCCTCTATGATTTTACTCCAAAGCGTATTTCATCATGCCATGCACAGTACTTCAATTCTTGGGGGTGTATATTGACATGTAGTTTAAGTGGAAACAAGAAAAAACAAAGTTTTCATCTTTAGGGTAACGACATCAAAAGTTGGCCCTAGACTTTCTGTTGTCTTACTAAACAGTACCAATCTCCATTATGGAAATATAAGTGAATAACCTTACTGAAAGTTTGAACAGCTGCTCTCATGAAATAACTCCAGAGACCAATATATTGTAGCAAACAGGAAAAACACAAAGGTAACACAGAGTGCTTTCCATCTTAGTTATTGCATCCCTTATACTACACTTCAATCACTAGAAATGGTACTACCTGTTCATGTTTCCTTATGCTAAAAAACAGGCTTGAGAATACTTCTTTAACTATTAAAATTGCATGAAGACTTGATCACCCTGTTTATGTAGGGTTGTCCCTGATCTTTTCAGGATTATTAAAAGAAGCTGCCAGGAGGCCGAGGAGGACGTTGCGTGTTGAAACAAGACACTTCCTCTGATTGTCTCTCTCTGGCATTGCTTTTCGTCATCCTGTTTGTCTGCCCTTCTGCAGCTGCATGTTTGTCTGACCGTTTTTCTGCTACAGCAGATTCTTTTAGGAAAAAGAACACATTTTAATATTAAGCCCGAGCCATACCTTCCAGTACAACTATTATTCCATCACAGTTGGGGACCTACCTATGAAAGAACAGACCACTGCCAAAGGGACTAACTTTAACACGCAAGCACACTGAAATGTAACTCGTTTGACTATGCACTGATAACTAATAGCAAACACCAGATTTAGGCAAGAAGGGCTCTTCCCATCCACCTTACTAAATTCCTGTCTGATCTCTCATCTCAAGTCCACTAAGCGTTACAAAGCTTATTTCCCCTTGCTGAACCATATCATTAAAAGATCCTCTGTTTCATGTTTTGCTGAAATTAGCATTCTTCACTATTTACACCTGGCATGACAAATTTGAAATCACACAAGATGCTGCTCTCTTGGCTACATTAGTCTCTATTGATTCCTATTTCATGCAGTGATGGAGGTATATTCACTTAAAAAGAAATGTAATGTAATACAATCTGTATTGCAAAGTTCACAAAGAAATATCAATTGAGCCCCTAGATCCAGCTTGAACTGTGAACTCATAGTGGCAACTTTTTAACTAGCAAACTTACTCAAATCATTATATTAATTTTAGCAGTATTAGCAGCATGCATGGATATTAGTTGTGTTGTCATGTTCACACTATGGTTACACAAAACTTCCACATAAACAGGTTTAGCCATATGTTTCCTTTTGATTAGCATGTTATCTCTCCACAGTAACTGCATATAGAGCTAGCTAAAGAGTTAAAGTGTTTTCTCATGGAGTTCTGTCATCTTTTCCTCTGCCTGGTTGGAACCCAGATAGCTTTACTTCCCCCAGGTATTGAAAAAAACACCACCCCAGCTCCATAGTCTGATTCAGAAAGGAAAAACAGAAAACACGAAAAGAAAAATATACTGCCATCCATCTGTACGGAAATGCTGTCGCCCTGTTGTCTGCAGGAAAATGCTGAGTCAAAACATCCAGCTGTTACACCGCTTAAACAGTTCCTAAGCTATTTACCCAGCTCACTAAATAATAGCTACATTTACTTACAATTATCAAATGTTAATAATAGATGTTACTGAGCTTGTTATTCCCCGGCACAAGCAATAACATGGTACACACCTGACAGAGCTTCCTCCTAAGTTTAGCAGCTCCTGAGAGCCACTGTTACTCACTTGAGAACATTTTCAGCCATGGACCAAAAACCCCAACATGCTCCTACCAAGGAAACTATTTGGGCTCATGCTCACATCCCAGCAGGCAAGAGGGTTATGATAGGATTCCCTGTCCCGTCTCAGCCGTGACACGGACCATAGGCCTCCATGTATTACAGAAAAAGAAACTATCTAAACCAGTTTCATCAGCTCAGAATAAAAATGATAATTAGCACTTACCACTTAGAAAATTAATCATGTCCTTACCTTACTCTCTGGATCACCAGGATTTATTTTCTGTGCCACAGGGATAACAACCTCCCCTAATTAGGCACAAACTTTTGAGCTGCACATAGCATGGAAAGCATTTACTTTGCCATGACCCCAAACCAAAAACATTCAAAGAGCTTGTATTCACAAACTCCAGAATAAGGAATGAGCTTTCTCTACTGTTGTTTTGTTTGTTTGTTTTTGGGGGTTTTTGTGGGTTTTTTGGGTTTTGTTTGGTTGGTTTTTTTAATATTGAAAGTGAAATTTATTTTCTTGTATTTTCTCTTATCTACAGGGATTAACCAACCACCTGGTAAACAAGGCTTCTAAAACATCTGACAAAGCCTTAAGAATTTAGGTAACACATGTTGATTTGGAAGCAACAATACTGTTCTACAAACCTCCAAATATTAAAAGGGGGGCAAAAATTGTCTACATACAATTCAATTTATACTTAAACTCCCATAAAACACCTACTTAAAAAAAAAAATATTTTTTTTTTGTTTTACCCTCCTCAGTCTAAAAACCCACCTTTTATAACATTGCAGGTGATTCAAAAGAAAACGGGTACTTCCTTTTATAATCATGTTAATTGATTTTTCATTAAAGGTTGACTTTTTGCAGCTGCTTGAAGTTTGCAGGTAGAAATGAGTTTATTCTTAAGGAATGATTTGTAACCTTACAGATAGCCAGGAAATAGTAATGATATATTTATTTAAGATCCTTTGTTTTGCTGTTTGAATGAATTTGGTATCTCTTTTCCTTCTGAGAAATCTTTTGTTTTCTTTGTTAGACATTCAGAAAAGGGCACTAATCAAGGTTTTTTCCTGAGTGAGATTTCTGTCACAGTTTTCCTGCTAGCTTTTAAAACAGAGAAAACTATGTCAGTATATCTGAAACTGTTTGTTGTGAGGACTGGAGTAGAAAGCCATGGCTCCATGATTTTAAAAAAGAAGGGGGAGGAGCAGCAGCAATGAATATTTAGCTCTGCTTCAATTCCTTCTCCTTTTTAAGGATTTGCATAAATGTATACTATTTGAGATACATTCTTATATTTCTATATACATATTCACACTCTGTTTTTTTACTAGGGTGCTAAAACACTTCTGGGATGGATAAATAGACTTTTAACAGAAAAGCACTTACAGTCCATATCTCTACACTGAAACACTTAATTTGCAGTACTGAAATTTTACCCATCTGCTTGGTGATTCTTTTTAGTGCTAGAAAATGCAGGGCGAGGGAACTTTATTTATGGGAGCTTGAATATACATGGAATACAGATATCTCCTGAGCTAGTTTTGGTACTGAGGAAGTAAATTTGGACTTACTCAGGCATCCAAAGTGGAGGCAAGATACTTCAATATGGATTCAGTAGAAACGAAGGCTCACTTTTGCCTCTGCTGATGCTCTGTGGAAGAACATGCCTGAAGGAATACCTGGAGGACCCAAAATGATAGATAGCCACCAGGCTAGAAGTGATCGTAGAACTGCAATTTATCATCCTATAATCTCTGTGCTGATCACGAGGTGCAACACAGTTTAGTGTCAGCACAACAGAACAAATGTTGGTGGCGGGCATGCCACCTGAGGGTTTTCCCTTTGATCAAGGTAGCCCCAAATACTATCTTCTTATAGTTTGGGATTAACATCTCCAGCCACCAAAATGTCTACTGTATAGAAAATCCTATACTGATAATTTTTACTTTAACAAGAACTGTAAAAGCCTGCATCCTTGTAAAACTAGCAAAGTAATTGGGATTTTTCCAAATAACTGCTGCCCTCTAGTTGAGACCTGAAGAAGTGCTCACGTGTGCAAAATGGTGTCCACTTTTTTGCAGCTCTATCTGCCGATCGAAGTTACACCTTCTAGTAACATCTTTCCTCTTATATGTATCTTGTTAGACCACTTGGCCACAGACACCACAGCTAAATACACAAAAAGGTAGTAATAAACATAACAAGCACAACGCTTTCTGCTTCTTAAGTATCCAGCCTTGGCATGCTTGATGCAGTATTAGAAGAATAAAGTCTTTAAAAGGTATAGTGCAATCAACAGTCTTGAGAAATATGAGGAAAGATTTTCTATTTAATAGAGAAGATCTGAGGCACAGTGGGGCTTTTGTCAATATGGATCTGAAAATTGTCAAAACTCTAGATGCTTCCATTTTAAATTTTGGCCTTTGAGCCATCTTACAATGCCATTTATGGACTTTTTATTAAATGAAATATACTTTCACTTGCCATCACAGACAATAACGATGTTAAGGTGTGAATGTGTAGGAGCATGCTATAAAAAGATTCTCAATACATTTAAGCGTATGCAACTAAAAAGAAAAATTATAATAAGCATTAATACATTCTGGCTCACTCCATTAAACGTCATATCCATTCATTATATTCAGTAGTATTTTTTCCACTTTTTCCGATGTTTGGAAGAAAAATAGTATGTTTCCATTCCTCCTTATTTTCTAGTTGACATCTGTGCATGTTACCCACAAACGTCACCTAAAAACTTTAAGTTATCTTTTAAGTAGGCTTGGCCCAGGCAATTACATACAGACTGGGATCTTCACCTTGTATCGTTAAGCCTGGAAAGCAATACTGATAGTACAAGGTAGCTTGTACAATGCAGCTGAGGACATACACTGAAGTATTCGGTCACAGCAGCATTTTTTTTAGGGACTGATGTCTGCGGGCCCAGGTATGTTCCCTGGCAGGGTGTTCCAAAAACTTCTGCAAACTGTCATGCATCTTACCAGGCAAAGCCTCACTTACAGATGGTGCTACGTGAGAATTTTATCACCCAGGAAGAGTCTAAATTCTGCTAGTGTGATCCTGTATTTTTTTTTTACATAAGAACAGTGTTAGAGATGCAATGTAGGATAAGCAGCAGGAAATTGGCATACATCAGCCTGTGCTGCAAAACAGAGTTAAATTGACTCGGGACCAAAGGATTGTACTATCTTCTACTTCAAGTGAGAAGCTGTAGCTTCACATAAGGAGTAGTTTTCCAAGGAGTCACATTTGCAAGAGATCACAATATGCTTAATAAGCATTAACCTCTCTGCAACAGGCACAAAAGGGACAGTATTATACTTCTCGCTTGTTTACTACAGAAAGCACATTATTTACATGTTTCCAGTTAGGAGTACTGATATCACTGGTTACACAGACTGCATAACATTGCACTGAAATCCTTGCAAGCTTCATCTGCCATTCTCAAATTAAAATTAAATTTTTGCCAGTGTTTTTGCAAGTGTAGTGACTTTTATATTATTCATGCTTCATCTTGGCTCTTCCCCAAACCATCCTTTGCATTTGTATTTCTGCACATTTCATTGCTGTAACCTGGGTGCTTGTCATTCTTGTGTATAAATTATATATTGATGCTAATCATTACCTGCTAGACTTCCTGTCATATGCAGCAGCCTGCCATATTAAAATTTATTTGTTCTGACCAACTTTCCAAAAGCTGACTGCTGACATGAGAGAACAGTCCTTGATTGTCTCACTGTAACAAAGATTTCTTTCATCCTCAGCCATTGTTCCCTTTGATGTTATTTCATTCTTTCTGTTTTCAAAGTTTGCCTGGGAGTTTTATTTGACCTACTGATCATAATGCATTTAGGTTTGTAATGGGAAATTGATGTCTAAGTTATAACTGCTGATGCAATATTTATATTCTGCCCACGGTGTGAGAGGAGCTTTGCATAAAAGTTGTTACAGACATCTTGATAGTGCAATGCAGACATCTCAATATAGTGCTACGTTATTATTTCATTACAGCTGCTTCATGCTAATTCATTATTTATAAACATGTGTACTTCTGGCTCAGTGAATAGTTGGCAATTTATTTCCATACCCAGAATCTCATTTTAAAATCCCAGCCTGTTATGCTTCTGAAACTTCAGACCTGACTTATATTTTATTTACTATCAATGTCATATCAATACAACAAACACAGTAAGGGGGTAGAGAGGTAACTACTGTCACAGGCACAAACAAGTTACACAAGCATAGCTTATTTTGGCAACTGTCCCAGAAACAGTAATTCCCTGATATAGTAGCTTTAATGTCAAAAAAGTCGTAACTTAGATTTGGGGTTAGACATGAAATTAGACTAGTTCAGGTCTAGTTACAGGACTGTAACCCAGGCAAAGTAGCCGAGTCCTGAATTACTGAGAAAAATATGAGTCAAAAAAAAAAAAAAAAAGTAGAAATGTTTTTAACACAGCTGTTTAGGAAGGTTTCTTCACACAAAAGAGAATCAGTAAAAAGCAAAAGCAGGGTCATGACAGCATGTCATGCCAGGTTCTTAGTCTTCTGTGATACAAAATAATTGCTATTTTTGAAGTAATAGGAAGATGACACATTTCTGGAAATTTATAGAACACATTTGAGGGTTAATTTGTCATTTAAAACATAAGCACTTCAAAATAAATTACTATAAATTGTAAGATTACTTTTTGTCTTCCAGAAGCTAAAATAGTTGTCAAAAGACAGCAGCTTGGAGTGAATATGGGCCTAATAACTAGGTTTCAGGTTAAAAAGTAAAGAAATACCAAAGTTTCTTGGGAGCTTAAGCTCAGTTTTCAGGGCTACCTAATAGAATTTAAAGGCATGAAATACAGAGATGCACAGTAGGATTTACAAAAGGATATCTAATTTATGTGAGTTTTTTCTGATTTTTTTTTCCATGAGATATCAATTCAGGAAATTTGTAGAGGGATTTGAACAACTAATAGTATAGCTGGCACAAACTAATTGACTAATTAGCTGACTAAACTGACTAAGTTTCAGGCCAAGTTGCTATTTGACCTGAATATCTTGTGATACTATGTCAGCTTTGAACATGAAGCCAAGGGCCAACTTCATCAAGTTAAACAGCTACTTGAATTTGTGGCCTATATTCTGGATTAGCATGTAAATCACTTCTGGCAACTGTCTGGATGATGTTTTTTTTCACAAGTTTTTTTTTTTTTTTTGCTGAAGAGGCAAAAGTTCTGCTTCATTCCCAGTGCAGAAGTTGTAGTTCCTCTCCCTCTTGCTGGACCCTCCGTCACTGAGATGCTTTTAAAATGTGACCCATTTCATACTCAGTTGGCAATGACCTAAAAAGCTTTGCAGACAAACAATCAAATAAAAGTAATAAATTTATTGTGCTGGAAACCCATGCCCTAGCCATTGTTGGAAAGTTCAGTAATATTAGAAACAATCCTTTTTCTTGCTTCAGCTGAACTTTTTCAAGAAAAGCACTAAATAAAAATATTGTACGACAACTTTGCTGTGCAACTGAATTTTAAAATACCAGTATTATTAATTGAATATTACTCCAGTTGGATTCCCTGAATTTTGAAGGTAATAAAGGAAAGAAATTAGGGAAATACTTTTTGATGTGGTTAACTTCACTTAAATAGACAGGGGAGAAAACCAAGCAACTTTCTGGCTGCTTGAGCTACAAGCTTCTGCAAGAATGTATTTTTTGTCAGTCCATAAATCTGCAGTATGCTTAACATAGAAGCACACAGTCAAGTGTAATGCTAATATCTATTAATGAATATACACTATATTGACTGTTCTGTTTTGGTTTACATTTAAAGTGCTCACTCTTTTTTCCTTTACATGAAGATATATTCCCTTAGTTGTTGAGGAAAGGTACATGAAAATGTATTCCCTTACTTCATAAGGATGCATTTCTGATAACTGGGATGGTTAGGTATTCAATAGTTAGTGAAGATTTTTTCTTTTCCAGTACAGCTAACGTAATAGGGCAAGATACGTGAATGTACTTAAGAAACACATACAGTTTAAATACACAGGGACAGTAAAATGCAATATAAGTTTTCCACAACACTGTCCAAGTAACATTAGTGGAGAAGTACTAGAAAACATTTGTGTACTAAAAAGTAAACATTTTTGCCTCACATAGGGTTTTCTAAGCTCTTCCAAAAAACAATGATGCTCTTAAAAGAATTCAGGATGAAATCGAGGATGTGGAGGAAGAAGTAGGATCATCAGGATTGCCAAGCGCCAATTCAATTTCCAGTAATGACAGAAGGGGTGCAAAGTGCTGACACTTTAGAGGCTGGCTTTTCAGCCCTCTTTTCAGTGGCCGGAGAAGCTGATTGCTTTTAAAAATGAAAATCAAGAGATGACTGCCTACTGGCCTGCAATTTGGCTTGGTAACAAGAGACTGAATCTTACAGTGCCCCGATGAGTGTGTCTGCCCATTCTCAGGATGGATCACTGTCCTGACAGAGCTCAGCGGTTTCATCTGCGAGACTGGATGCTCGGTTTAAGTCACTCAGTATAAACCTTCTTGCCAACACTTTCTGGATTGTTTCACTTTAACTGTGAAGCCAACAATTCCACCACACTTTTGCAATCAACTCTTTCAAAGGCAACTTTCTTAGCAATAGAGATGCTGTCTTTCTGGAGAGCAAGGATAACATCAAATCCAACAGAATTCAGAATAAACTCTGGCAGCAATTTTTGCCATAGACCGCTCATACACTGAAATGTGACCTCTTCCCAAGTAATGCTAGTGTCATCTATGCCATCCATGATATTAAACTATCTCCAAAAGTCATGCAGGCAGGGCTTTTCCTTATCTGTTGTCTCTTGGATAAGCTTGGAGAAGATTCATTTTAGACAGTAGGCCTTGAAAGTGGTGATTACTCCCTGGTTCATTGGTTGGAGTAATGGGATCTTACCAGTGGCAGAACATGACTTTTCTGTTGGGTCATGAGGTCTCCTAGTTAAGCTTGTGGCAGATGGCATTCTCCTAAACAAGGAGAATTTTGAAGTCCATTACCTGTTTCTCACAATGTTCCCTAAAGTCTGGCACCATGTAGGCACTTTGAGTGTTTGTGTAGTAACCTGGGACTTTCAGTTGTTTCTACGACTGGTAGAGAGAACTTCCAAAATCCTCTCGTGGCCCTGGGGTTCTCACTGCAATGAATAAGCAAAGGCTTTAGCGTGCAGCCTCCTTCTGCACTGCTGCAGAAGGGTCAAACTATCTTTTCTCAGCCTTAAAGCCCAAGGCAGTTTCCTCTTCATTACATCCAATATGGATTGCACGCCCACCGCCTTCAATAAAACAAGTTATGTCTAATTTAGCTTTTAAAGCAACACTTCTGCATAGCCGCAGGCATACTAGCATCATTCAAAGATTGCCTTGAACTCATGACGGTTATTATATGCAAAGATAGTTCATGATTAAAAATACAAATTGGACTGATGCTGGAAGCCAGATCTCGTTGGCATGAATGCAGAACAGACAAGATGGATGCTGATGCATAGCCACAACTGAGATGCTCTACGCATTTCCACTAGTGCGGTACATAACATACATACACACATGGATATTCACGCATCATCTGCGTCTCGGTGAAGTTCTGCAAAGCCAGCTGCAACTCAGCTGGCATGAGTCGGTACAGCTGGGCAGCTCAGGAGAGCTTTCAGTGGAAAATGGGTGGTAGAAAATTGCAGGATGGAAAGCAGGTAATAAAACCGCTTAGCAAAGCGTGGTGTTAAACAATCAATGATGCAACTCCAAAACAAATGACAGAAAGTGACAGATAGCAGCATGGTACTGAAGTTAGAAGTCGACAGTTTTAAGGAATGACTAAGTAGAGTAGGAGTGAAGAGTGGAATCTGATAGAGCTGTATAAATTCATTAGTGACATGGAGAAAGTGAATAGGGAATGATACATTTGCTATCTCTTCTACTACAAGAATGAGCAGGCATCAAATAAAGACAGCAAATAGCAGGTTCAAAACAAAAGCAGGTGTTTCTTTGCATCATGCGTAGTTCAGCCATGAAATCCCTTGCACAGGATGCTGTAGTTGCTTGAAGTGTGCATGGGTTCAAACAACAACCGGACAAGATAATGGAAGAAAGTCCATGGAAGGTTCTTCCATACAAAGAACACACATCTGGCTCAGGAAGTGCCCTCAGCAGACATCCACTGCTGGTGCCTGTCAGAAACGGGGAACTGGACTGGATTGTCTGATCCTGTGTGGCTGCTCTGACCGTGGGTCCACATTCTTCCCAATGGCAGTGATTATCTCCAGGGGCTCTCAATTCGTATCAGCTGAACGACATGGGAGCCATACCGTGCTGCTCGACTTAACACCGAGCTGAGGATCACATTTCCCCATCCAGTCATGCCACGTAGGCACTGCTACAGAGCTCACCTCACTTCAGTTACAGGTGTAAGATGGGAAAGTTGTGCAGGTTTTTATGGTTACAACCGTTAGCTAAATTTTAACTTTTAGATAACCGCTGGTGGAAAAGAGCACAATAAACACGCTGATATAAATGCGAGTCTTGCCTTCGCACCCCTATTTCCTCCTGCTGTTACTGTAACTCCAAGCTGCCCAGAAGCCAGCCTGAAGTCAGCATCAGAGGAGCTGTGCAGCACAGCACGCTTATGTAACTACAGCTGCCTCCTTCTGGGTTTGTCAAAACAGATGTTTGGGGGCTTCTTAAAACATTATTCCTTCCAGAACGATAGCAGGTTCTCAGATTGATGAAATACTGCCTAAGCTGGCTTTAACAAAACCTTGCGTGTCCTTGTACTTTCAAATAGGAAGCATCAGTGAGAGTTCACCTGCTCCGAAAGCACTGCCTTCCCCTCCTGGGCAACCCCACTTGCTGCCAAACATCTGTGCGGCGCAGCGCTGCCTGGAGCCTAGGCTGAGCCGAGGAACAATGCCAACATCGTCGTTCCCTGGGCGTTTTGGGGACACGCTAAAGCACCTGTGCACCCAATTTGCTTCGCTCGGGCATCACAGAAACCCAGCACCAGTAGGGCAGGAAAATGCAGACCTCGCCCGCAGAGCGCAGCGGGGCTGCACGGAGAGCCAAGGGTGAGAACGAGGGCTCTAGCCGAGACGGCGGGCAAGTTTCTGCTGGTGGAAGCGGGAGGGTTTGGGGGGGTGTTGCAGCAGCTCTACCCGCAGAAGCGGCGGGGCCGGAGCCTCCCCCCCCCCCGGCCGCAGCAAGGCACGGAGGGGGATGTAGTCCGCGGGCGGCGGCGCGGGGCGGCGGGGAGC
>JAVJGG010000054.1:36433416-36495863 GCA_035590195.1 Aviceda cuculoides | reverse complement strand
ACGCCCCGGGTCTGTGTACCCCCCCGCACGGATGGGATCGGATCGGGGCGGGGGTGGGGGTTCGTCCCGGCCCGGCTGCGCCGCCGGGGGGTGGGTGAGGGCGGCTGGCAGGCTGCTGCCCCCCTCCCCGCGCCCCAGGGGGTGGGAGCCCGCGGCTCCTCAGACGGCGAAATTGAGGTTAAAAAGCTCGGCCTGTTCTGCTGGCCGAGATACCGTGGGCATAGAGGAGGCGAGAACCACGGAGGTTTCGCGGAGCCCTGGCTGGGATTGCCAGCCGGAGGGGGTCCGGTTGCCCAGGGCAGTACAAAAGTAATTTATCCTACGATACGTGCAGAATTTGAGAACTGACTTGGAATTGTGTTTTCCAGCGATTTGGCGTTTGGCTGCGTGGTGTGGCAGCGGGGGGTGGTTACTTCAGAGCGCCGCTCATCACGAAATATTACAGTCTTTAAGGCAAATACAGGGTTGTGCATAGGGGGAAGGCTTTGAGAGTTGATTGTATTTCATTTCTGAGGGGAACTGTAGTTGCTAAATATACCCTCTGCCACAACAACAGGGAGACGTTGAATAGCTACAATTACGTGGTGACTGTATGTCAACATGCCTAATCATACCCCATCCTCACAGCGAGCCAAAGGAGAGCCTAGCGCAAACAAAGGGGAAAACGAACTCCCCGTTAGAACAGTGCCTGACCTGAGGTCAGGCACCTGCCAGAGGCTTCGGCTAAAAACCCGGTTTGGCATTTTCCTCGTGTCTGTTGAAGGTGCAGACGTTTCCATGTGTGCCGATCATGCGTGTTCCCGCGTGGTCTGTGGATGAAACGTGCACTGCCAGCGTGCTGGTCCTCGCTGGGGAAGCGCCCAGGCCAAGGCAGGTGTCCAGGCGTGCAGGTGAGAGCAGAGGTTCGGCGTGAACTGCGTCGTGCGCTAGAAATCCCGAGTCTGTTCTCTGTCTCTGAAGGGAATTGAGATGGTTGACGCAGATGGTGACATCTGCTCTGGAGATGATTAAACTCCAGCACAGAATCCTATCCTCGGTTACTCGTCTGTAATTTTGAACCGAAGAATATGAAATACTGTGAAACATTTAAATTCTGTAGTGGTAGAACTGGGGCTGGTAGAGGGAATATTAAAGTCCAAAATTGTATCTCTATAATGCTTAAAACACCAATTAAATAGATTGTAAAGTTATAAACCCAGTAGAAAAGTTAGTGCATAAGTCAAGTGCAGAGGAGACTTAACACAATTCTATCTTGGTAATTGCACCAAACATGGTGTAAATGAAATAGCAAAAATGAACGGTGCCAAGATAAAAATAACATCCTGGGAAAAAAGAGAGTGGAAAAAAACCCTGAGAGTTCTTAGCTCTCATTTGAAAGTTTAACTGGCAGTTTTAGGAGTATTGGTTTTAAGTATAGGTTTAGCTTTGATGTTTCCATATTTTGATTTTGCATGTGTACGTGGACTATGTAAACAACTTACAATCAATTTTCCTCATAAATGAGGAGCCCACATCTGCTCTGCAAAATCAATGGACATTTTCCATTATCATCAATGGGACAAGTATTGTACAGCAAATTTAATGCCACAATTTGACTAAAATCAGTTTCCAAAAGATTTCCACCAAAATTACTATGCACAGGCTATAATTCAAAGTTTGTTGTTTACTGCAACAGAAAGATGTTTCTGGGTCTGCAAAGAAAATAAGGGTGCAATGTGGTATTAAAATCAGCCCCACATAAGGTTCAAGGAATTGCTGTGCTGTTTGGTAGTTCAGGAGAAATCCCCGCTCCTCCTGTTACTCTTGAGACGGAGCAAACTGTGGATCTGTGCTTGTTACTCCCGACACCTTCGCTCCTTCTGCGTCCCCTCTTGTGCCGATGCAACACACCGCTAGCTCTCTGTATCAAGAGGGTTTCAAGTGACCCTGTGACCCTGCCTTGCCATTTTAACCATAAGATTTGGCGTTAGATATGGAAATGTTTGTGTTTGGTAAACTTGATTTAGTTGGTAATATATACGGGTACAGGTAATATAATTTCAAGCGGCTCAATAGTACATACTTGGAGCCATCATTCTCCATTAATGAACTGCAGACTCATACTATAATTTTAAATCTAGAAAGCATATGATCGTGTGGCATAGTAAAACACAGCTCAAATGCATTATTACGTATGTTGTAATTAGATATTTCCACATGTGATTTTTCACAGCTGCCTTCCATATATTTACCGTTGATCTTGGCTGAAACTTATTTCAAAGGAAGAGCCCATTGACTGCTTTTTATACCTAGGAGATTAACATGGCATGGCTGTGCTTTTAGGACTCTAAATGTACTTTTAAGAGCTTATAATATGGTTATCAGTTGAATATCTCAGTTCTGTGCCATCTTGAAATCACAGCAAGAAGAACAGAGTAGGTTAAAAATTTGAGATTGCGAAAATTAGGTTCCTGTCATTTCCCAGAAATAGGGTAACATGGTGTCTATTATTTAAGTGCAAAAAAAGGAATCGCAGAGCTAATTACATACTAGGTGAATTATCTTAGATTAGATTAAATTAAATGTCATGACACAAATTCACACAGCTATTTAATCTTTATTATATTGGAGGGAAAATTAGATTGTGTGGATCAGAGAACAGCTAATGGAGTGTCACAGCCCAAATGGAGCAGGAACATGGTGATTCTGGTTACAAAAGAGGTTACGCAGGTTGGTCATGCAGGGTCCTGCTCTGCTTGCGACATGCTTAATTCCTTTTCAAAGTTCACATGCAAATAGGCCGATAGGAATCCTCTCTAGAGACAACAGTACAACTGTTTCAGACTGTGGTATATTTTATAGATAGATACAGTGCTTTACTTTCAGCCCTTCATTTTGAACACTAGTAGGAGGGAGCATTGAGTTACTAGATTGGAGCAGCAAGAGGTCAACTTGCTTTGGAATTCTCCAACTAATGAATGTGTGCAGATTATAACAAGCAATCCTCCAAGTTTTGTAATTAAACAGAAGTAGAATTACTTCGTTTCGTTGCCATTGTAGCCATGTTTCTCTGAAAAAAAGAGCAATGACCCTTATTTCCTGATGGTATTTTCTTCCTCTGAAGTTGAATTGCATAGACTATATATCATTTCTTAGACGATAAAAAATAGGAAGCCACATCTTAGGATTCTTTAAGGATTTTGATTGAAGATTCTTCTTTACAGCTCTTTAGAAAAGGATTTCAGCTCAGTGTATGGCATCTGTTAAATGGCATCATGTTCTTGGATTGTAAGAATGTACAGCACAGTTACGAGAGGTCGAAATGGGTCAGAAGAGATTATGGGGTGATGGTATATCAGCTGGTAACTCCTGGCTGCCGTGGCCTTCACGTGCTGCCCCAGCGCTGCAGCAGATCTCTGGAAAGGTGGCTAGTTACGCTTTAAAAATCCCAGACATTTGGATTTGTGAGCAAGATCTATTTCTTGCCAATTTGCTTGTTTGCAGTGCAGCATCTGTACAGTAATGCGCATTCTCCATGGCTGGTATCTGTACACATCTTACTGCCATTTCAGTGTGACGTTAAAGACAGTACACTTTCAGTTTTGCTTCTCAGGACATTAATGGCTTGTGTACTTAATGCCCAATAGTCAACTTGGTCATAAAAACATAGAGGGCTAAGAAATGTGAAGAAAATTGAAAAATTAACTGAAGCATGGCTGCTGAGGGAACGTTTTCCCTCTCTTACCTTCTTCTATGCATTGGGCTGGCAAACATTCAAGGAGAAGTGAGGAAACCCTGATTTTAGTTCTGCCTAATTTGGCAAATCATCGCCCCTCTACACTACACAAACTCAGGCTTTTAGCAGTGGAAACACGTCTCTCCAGACTATTGTTAACTTCAAGCTCACCGCTGCATTTTCTGGTTCTGCTAGAGGATTACTGGGGCCATTAACTCACCTTCGGACCTTGGGTTCTCAAACCAAGCACCCAGCACTCACAATAATGAATTAAAGATATTTGTGTGGAAATGGGCCGTGCTGCTTGGGGTTTTGGAAGCAGAGCTCGGTAAGCGCCCCGATGGGGGGGGCACAGCCGGCAGCGCTGTGTCTCTGCACAAGCCTGGCGTCAGATGCAGGGCAGCGGATGGGCCTTTGGGATTATTGGACAATTTGCTGGCTCACTGTCTGCATCCTTAAATATAACCTTAAGGCAAATATTTCTGAATTTAGATTATTCCCTGTGTCAAGATCCATTAGCAGTGTGTCAAGGTCCTTAACTGTTACTGTCTGAAATGCTGGAATGTTTTTTTCACAGCTTATTAGTTGATGTTCGTGCTCTGAAATCTAGATGGAGTATTGTTTTGCACAAAGCACAGTTATTTATTTTTCCATTTCAGAAGAGGAATGTGAGAGGAATATAAACTCCATTCAGTGAATATTTCTGTCTGCTTTAGGAGCCGTTTTTCTCCCTTTCTCTGTAAAAGCAAATCATTCTTCTACTGGCATTAGTCAAACTGATCAATAACTCTATTTTGGAGATTCTCCTGATCCTACAGGAGAAGCTGTTTGGTCTGTGGTTGAAGGAAAGCAAAGTCTAAATGCACTTGGCCATGAAAAATAAACATTCCTGAATTGTAAGATCTAGTGATATTTTAAAGACTTTAATGTTCTTGTAATACAGATTTTTTTTTTGCTATTTAGAAACTGTATTTTTAGATTTGAGTAATACCGTCATTGTAAAACAGTAACAGACTGCAATTGCTCCTCAGGGTGGATACGAGGAACAAGTGGGGTATCTCGAGTGTTACTCCGTAGTAGCTGCTTACAAATACAGCATTCAGTTCCTTGGAAGTTTTCAAGTACCTCTTCTATCATTTCATTTTTAGTGGGGGGCACACTCTAATACTTCAGAAGAGGATGAAATGTGGTTGTCTCGCGTTCTTCCTTCTTGCCAAGCTCATTTGAGCTTCGGGGTGGGGGGGTGGGGAATTAAATTCCTTACCCGTACTGGTTTATGGAGTGAAATAACTGGATATAGTATAAATGTGGAGCACTAAGCATACAGTAGTTGTGTTCCTTCAAGTCTGTTTCAGGGGATGACAAAGTAAAATTGAATCCCTGTGACATTGTTCATATGTTGAAATCCTTGGTGAAGTAGGAGTTAAAAGTTTGATATGTGTCATATGAAGAAGCCACAGAACCTGTCATGCAAGAGCTTTGTCACTTTAGAAATTAGGTCGGATACCTCCTTCCCCTCACAGGTATGTGAGTTGAGGATTCATGGACTGCAGGAAATTTCAGAAGTAATACATAAGGCAGTTTACTAGTTGATGTGTAAATACATACTGGGAACTTCTCTGCTGAGCAATGCTAAGTGGGACTAAATGAATAGGCAGCCTTATATGCAGTGATGAATTTGGAGAGTTCTTGATCACAGACCACTTCAGTTTTTGCTTGACTTATTTTTACCTCTGTCAAGAGAGTTTGTTGAGGTACATTTATAAATCTCAGATTGCTGCAAATAATGCTGTTTAAAAGGATGTGAATGCTCTAGAAGTCATGAAAAATATTTTTACAGTTTCATCTCGGTCAGTTTCATTTGCTTTGCTCTGTTTACAAATTCTCTACCTCTTTTCCTGTTGATGTTCGCAGTATTGCAGACTTAGCTGGGATCTGCCAGTCAAACAGGTATTTCTGCTCTTTACCTCGTAACAGACTGCTGAGGATTTCTGATAGAGTTCAGCTGACAAGTTTGGATTTACAATGTCTTGTAGGGTTTGCCTTGCTCCGGTGTTTCTTTTGGCTTTGCAATACCAGCAGCATTAAAACAATCACTGGGTTACAATTGTAGATGCAACACAAATACGGAGGATCTGATCTTTAAGGTTGCATATATAGTTGTCTAGGGCACGGAGACCAAAGGAAACCATAGAAACGGGCCGTGTTGCCACTCTTACCCTTGATGAGAGGAAGATGGGAATGGAAAAGGGTTTGCAGCCAGATCCCATAACGGGGATACAAGGCAATCGGGAACAGCTGGGACTGCGTATGTCTGCACCGTGAGTTGTAGCGAGTGTCTGGCAGCGACTCCCAACACCTCACCCCTGTGACTCGCACATATGCTCTCCGTTCTGCTGTCTGTTAACCTGGCTGTAAGTCAGGCTCAAAGAGTGCCAATTGCAGGGTTTCTGCTTGCGGTCTGAGCCTCGGTGTGCTCAGCTGCCCCTGCCCTGCTCAGACTAAATAAAACTTGCGCTCGGCTGCTGGCGTTGGAGCAGCGACAGAAGTGTGCCTCAGCGCGGGTGGTAGGTACGTACTGCTGATAAGAGAGCGGTGTTGGTTTGCCTGCAATCTTGAACCTCTCCGTGACTACTAGCGTACATTTAGGTAGAGCGTTCCCACCTGCTTGGTCAGCAGAGCCCAGCCCCAAACCCTGCCGGGGTTCCTGCAGCCAGCGGTGAGGGGGGCTGCCGTGTGCGTGGCAGAGCGCGTGGCCTGCAAGGAGAGGTGGGGAGGTCTGCTTTTGTTCCAGCTGGAGAAGAGAAGGCCAAGGGGAATTGAATTGCCGTCTTCAACGCCCTGATGGGTGCGTAGAGGGAAGATGGAGCCGAGCACCTCTCACAGGTGCGTGGAGAAAGGGCAAGAGGCACAGTCAGGAGGTGTAGCAAGGGAAATTCCCACTGGTTGTAAGGAAAAGAAAAATCACAATGAGAGTGCCTGAACCCTGGAGTAAGGTGCCAAGAGAGGCTGTGAAGTCTCCAGCCTCAGATGTTTTCAAAATTTGATTGGCAAATGCCTGAGCAACCTGACCTAACTTTGAAGGTTGCCCTGCTGTGAGCTGGACCTCTGGGCATCCGGTCCAAAATTTTTTGTGGGTATCTGAAGCCATCCTTAAGTGTGACTGCAGAGCTCCCATTAAGCTGCTACAGAGATCTACAGGCAGATTAATCTCAAATGTATTGCATGGCCATTTACCAACCAGTCTTCCTAGCTATGTGTTGATGGCTCATTCGTGTCTTGGAAAATTGGTGAAAAAACTAGTGTCAGCTTCATGTATGAACATTTGTGAGCTCTCCTGCACCAGGCCCTGTGGAGAAACAGGGTTTATGTACCACAAATTTGCTGAACAGTTGCCTAAATATGCAGACCTCTCCCATGGGTTATGTATGTGCAGCTGCAG
Source organism: Aviceda cuculoides (assembly GCA_035590195.1). Lineage (NCBI taxonomy): Eukaryota > Metazoa > Chordata > Aves > Accipitriformes > Accipitridae > Aviceda > Aviceda cuculoides. The sequence goes on along the minus strand of JAVJGG010000054.1, from coordinate 36,488,706 downwards.
AGCCCCTCCTCAACTGGATGGAGAGTTTGGTGTGAACATCTGGCTGCTTCATCATTGCTGGGACTTTGAGAAGTGCTACGCATCCATCACCCATGGGTGAAATCACTGTGAACTGCAGAGTGTTTTGTCACTCTGAAACCAGGGCATTTATTTATGTGCCTTAGTACAGAATTAGATGTACATTTTAACATCTTTGTTCTAATAGTCACAGCTCTTCATTGTACAAAACTAAGATAAGCATCTCAGAGACTGTCTTAATGGGTTGTTGGCTCTGAGGATGACCAGAGCTTTACTAGCATCTTCTTTAAGGCTTCTGTCCTTACGAACCATAATACCTTTAGTAATAAGTATTTGTGCTTCAATTTGCTGTATGCCACACTTACTGTCATTGTTTAAGATCATCACTGTCTGTACCAGCTCAGATTAAATGTCTGTTTGGCCCAGTAGCCTGTGTCCACCTGTGCCCATCATCCTGACCTGGGAACTAAACTGTAACAGTGGCTAATTGTGTCTGTCTTGATCCTGAATGTTTTTCAAGATGATACTAAGTGATGCATCATCTCAAATGCTGTATTTTAGCTCAGTTTTGGTAGCATGGCCTAAATTTCATTGTCTGCAGAAAGCCAGCCTAACAACAAACTTCTATTTATATATTAATAGAGCTTAATATCTTAATAGAGCTATCCAGTTACACTGCTGTAGCTTTGATTGTGTCTATTTTATTATTTGGATTTGACCTAAGACTGAAACGTAGGTTGTGCTGAGGACCCTTAACTCCCATTATTTCTAAACTTTGGGGTTAAATAATGTTTCTGGACTGAAGTGATATGCTACATTTTCAGAAGAACTACTGAAGCAATAGGCACCTATTTCACATTTCTTTCCATAGATCTATAATTTTAACTTGTAATACGCCTGGGCTTTTTCCAAGGTCAAGGATGCTTTTCCGTGGGAGCAACACGGTCTGTGTCCTGCAAAGAATGAGACTGACGTTAGGGTGATGCTGCCAGCTCTGAAGAAATGCTCGGCTGGGTTTTCTACATCTTGTCTCTGAAGCACATAAGGTCTACATAGATCTAGAAGTGTGCCATAGCCATGCCTATTTTAGAAGGCAGCAAACAGCACAAGCTGCAAATTTAAGTTGGCAGGAGAAGCCTGGCTGTTAATCTAAAGCTGTCAGAAACTGCCATAACGTTGGTTGGATACTTGTTTGATTTACCCATCTTGTTATGAATTAGAAAAAGGCAGCTTCTTAGAGCCTTTCTAAATGAAAAGATACTTAATATTTTTGGAAATATGTAGAAATGCTGTACATTGGAGGGTGTCTCAGCTTCAACCCTGGTAATTTTGTTCCCATATGTGTGTTTCCTAAGGTCAGTAATGAGGTGTTTAATAGAGAGATGGATGCTTTCAGTATAGCTGTTTGCACTGTGGACATCAAAAAGCTCACTGATACCAGTTCTGAAATTCATCTTTTAATTCTAGTGATTTGCTTAAACTATTTTTATGACATTGTCTAGGTTGTAGGTCAAATTCAGTTGCTAAACTGTCTAATCTTCTACTGGTACTCTGTATAACTGGTCGTTTTCTCTCACCTATCCCAATACTGAGTTTTTGGCAAATGCACAGCTGTCTTCCTTCAAGACGATAAAGGGTCGTGAACCCGTTGCTTCTCCTGATCGTCCACTTCTGTACTAATCATTCTGCTTGCTTAGAAAATGCTGTACTGGTTTATATTTTTTTAAATTAAAAAATAATTTTCCATTTTCTCTAATTAAACCTATTCTCCCTAAGTGAACCTGTGAATGTATTTTAAGGAGTTGCGCATCCCGTGTTGCTTACAGAGACCTTAGCAGCGGGTACATAGCAAACCTTGACGTGTTAAAGCAAGCTTCCTACTCTTAGCCTGCCCTGTGGCTCCGTACTGTGGATCTGGGAGGCACGTGATAACGCTTGTGCTGGAAGGCAAAGGACTGAAGTTTGTCAGGTAGCCGCTAGGAATTTTCTAGGGAAATTATGGTAATTATGCTATGGAAAAAAAATCATGATATGGAGAGTATTTCCGCTGCATTGATATTGTGGTACTATAAAGAACTAACAGTTACCAAAGCACCTATATTCGTCACAGGCTATTTGGCATTTCAACTTGAGAGCTCCGTATAGCCCTTGAGCAGTAGGGAGGGAGGACTTTGGTCGGACGGTAAGAGCTACGCATTCAGGAGAGCTGTTGTACTGACCTGTAAACAAGTCACCCTGCGTGTTTCACTCCCGTTTGTCTCTAGGCTGCAATCTCTGCTGCTGCTTCTGAGACAACCATTGCATCTCGCTGACAGTGTTAAAGTCTCTTTTTGTCAATTTATTTAGACTTTTTGTTGCATGCTTCTGTGTAAGCATCCTAGAATGTTATGCCTTAAAGAAATTATTAATGCAATAAAAAATTGGAAAACTCTTTTAAATAAAAATTGTATAATTAACAGGGTAATTGCTATTATATTAATATTCCCTGTAGTTCATCTGACTGCAGTTTATGTTGTTTGTAAACTTTTGGGAGGAGATGCTGTCCCTGGCTTTGTGTACTATATAAATGGCCATACTGTTTTTAGTCCCAAGCTGAAAGACAACCTCTCTTTAGGAAAATTCTGCCATATTTGCAGGAACTCCTTCCTTTTTTGTTAGGATGTATCACTTTAAATTTATGTTCTCTGATTTCTTTTTGGTAGTATTTCATTATGGTACTGTTGGTGCTGCATATTTTTATAACTATATTTAGCTTTTTAATAGTATTTTTGGTCAATTGACTGCAAAGCTCTTGCAAGAGAAGGGAATTTGCTTGTACACACTGGAGAACTGAGAAGAGATTTGTGACTTGTGTTTGGTAGGGTTAGTCAAGAGGAAAAGAACCTGAAATATCGAAGTCTGAATTAAATGTTGCATCCGTTAGGTTGCTCTGACTTCACATGATCAGGCTTAATAGATTTTGGGTTATTTTTGGCATTGGCATGAGTGGCTGACATTTGTCTACAGAAGTAAGAAGGAATATGAAAGCTTAATTTGTTTGCCATCTCCTGAGTTTTGAAAAATAATATCTGGTCCGTAGTGTGTCCAACAGCTCAAGGAAGGAAGGAGGGAGGGAAGAGTTGGGCTTGTAAAAACCAACTGCAACAAAGCCAGTTTCCCGCTGTTAGCTCCATGCCCCAGGCAGCCTATATATTCCTCCCCTTACTTTTTGTTTCTCTCTGGATCATATCCATGAGGAGATTTCATTCCAAAAAGAAATCAAGATCGCAACTGATGTCACCCATCAGATAAGACTGCACATGTGAAGTACTTAAAAAAAAAAAAAAAAAAAAAATCCCACAAGAACCTGACCATGGAAACTGTTTGTTTTGTTGTTTTTTTTTTTTTTTAATTTTTATTTTTACATGGTAGGAAAAGGCTGCACGCACTGGCACCCGAGCTGCAAGCGTGCAGCCCCACCAAGGAATCTGTGCAGCCCACAGTGACGCCTGTCCCAGCAGACCCCTGCCAGCAGCTGCCACTGTCACTTGCCAGTTGCTTAAAGCTCTTTAAAGGTGACGTAATGTGGCCAAGAGATAACATGCAGCTCTTTCCTCTAGAGGCAGGCTTAAGTTAATATTTCCCCAAAGGCCAATCTTACAGATATGGGCAGAAAAGTGGAAAAGCCCCTGCTTTTCTCTCTGTTCACCCATCTCCCTTTCCCAGCGGGGTAGAGAAGCTGGGGATGGAGGCAACGTTCCAATTTTTCAGTTTCTGCAGCTTTCATCAGTCACAATACATGAATACAATAGGTAATTTGGAAAATACTTATGATCCATTCCAGATCAGATTGATAATGCATGTCAACTTTTGTGTCCCTTGGTGACCTGAAAGCTTAGTTATTGGTGTGAATATTATGTCAGTCCTAAGGCCTTGTACTGAGTCAGGCTTGTTTTCTGGGTACATTCGTCTAGATAAAATGGACCTACTCCAAGCCACGCATAACACTTCTGTTCAAAAGACATCAAAAAACCCAAGTTCATCTTAAGAATCCGACCGAAGTGCGCCACACTGGTTGTCCCCCAATGCTTTCTGTGTGGCAGCATCAAGTTCCTATCTTCGTGTGTTTGTCATCAGGTTTTGATCATTTCATTGCTCCAGAAGAGTGTTACCACTGGTTTAATTTAATACTGGGAGGAAGAGCATCTGCATAACGAGAACTGTTCAAATGAGACATGGAGGAGACAGGTCACACCAGGGGGTGTCCACTGGGGACCAGCGCGGCACCAGCACAGGCTGGTTATGAAGAACTGCATTGCTGAACAAGCTCATTTCAGCTTTTGTGTTGTTTGAAGCCTTTTTTCTGACATTTGGCCTTCGTTCCAGAGGTGGCTCACAACGGGTTGTGCCTACACCTGTGGTGCACATGGGTCGTTGCAGTCTTGTTGGTGAGGAGCGGGCGTTTGACCACCGTCGAGTTGAATGGGCCTGGTGTAAAGCAGAATGCAGGCAGGTATTTCTTTGCAGGAAATCCTCGATATTGTACAATAATGGGCTTTAACTGGGCTTCAAACCACAGAAACGTATGTTTCAGAAGCTATATTTTGAAAAGTGTGCTCCAAAATTTGTTCAAATTTGTAGTTTATTTTAAGAAATTCATGAGGGTTATTTTCAGAGCTGTCGACATGAAGCCACTGATGAAATGGCAGCCAGCCCTGAAGCCTACGGGCCCCATAGGGAATGCCTGTCAAAATGCGCCGTGGCAGAGCATCGGGGCAGGGCGCTGGCAAGTTAAATTTGTCTTAAGCGTGCCCAGAGAGTCTCAAGAAACCAGAAGTGCTAATGCTAGGGATGCTGACTTATCAAAGGAGTGCAGCTACATGCAAGAGGATTAATTTTACTAATACAGGCTTATAGTTTGGCAAGCTAAAAAGGCTCGGTAACATCTGATGCAAATCCACAAAAGAGTTAAATTTAGTAGGCATTATATTGTGCCTTTAGTCTGAAATGGACATTATTCATGTTTACGGCTGGGAATTCCTCATTTGTAGTGCTCATCATAACATTTTAGAAGTTATTCTAAAATTGATTCCTTAAGTGTTTTTGAGATGAGTAATTTTCAAATTCAAGACTACATACGCTCTTTGTCATGTATAGTCCCATTGAAGCATAAGGAACTATGTACTAATATAAGAAATAAAACTTCATGCTGCAGCTATTGAAGGCTGCCTGTTACCTAAGAAGAAGCTTTTTTTCAAAAAGTTTGATTCAAATAAGAATATTTTAGATTTCAGAGATTTTTATTGATAATAATACTCAGAGGCCAATTCCAAATATAGCTTTTGGCAGCTTTCTCGTGCAGACACAGATACTAAAATGTTATTCCTTAAAGTTGAATCCCCAGAGCTCCCTCATCTATGAGCTATTGTGCTGCAAATTATTAATGGAATACATTATTCTGGAAGTTCGCATCTGTTTTATGTCATTTAATGCAAACGAACTGTAGATAAAATATGTTAGGACATTAAATGTTTATTTGAGATAATAGTTCTGTTTATTCAGCTTGAGGAAACTAAGGGTGAAGTTAAGAGTACACTTAAAAAATGTAGGTAGGAAGCAAGAAAACAGGTTTTAATTAAGATTTAAAATAAAATCAATAAGCAAATAGGCCTAGAATAAAATTATAAAAGATTGCTGTAGGTTGCTGCAGTGGTACATTAACATACTAAACTATTTGGAGTGTGACACATTTTCCACATCAGAATTAAACAAATAGCAGCTTAATGCGTTAAGTCATTTCAGTGACATCTGCTCTGTCAGTTGCCTATGGGCTGGAAAATTAAGCATTATGGCAAAAGATACATGGATGGATCCAGCAGCTCAGGATTTGCTCCAAGTGGTGGATGGCTGGGGGCCAGTTTTGGGTCCCTTGATACCAGTCACGTTGGGGAGATGCTTTTGGCCCCTGCCTTGGTTTGGTAGGAGATGCTCAGCTGTGGGCATTGTCACTGCCGTCCTGTTTCCCCCACCACAACAGTAAAATTGGTGAGTGGAATGAAGGGGCTGTTGCTGGTGTTTCCGAGAGAAATATCTCTTGCTGTGGGGGTGTTTCTTTTTTTCCTCTAATATTTTTCCCTGTCACTGGGTCTACACCGGTGAGTGGAACTGCCCTGCTTGCTTCGGCTGCTCCTCCCAACACCCTGGGAAGGCGACTTCACGACAAAACTCGTGTGGTTGGTGTTCTTGCTCCAAAGCAAGATATTGTAGTATATCTCTAGGACTTTCAATCTTATAAATTTTTGTTTTTAATTACTATAGTATCATTAGTCTACTAGATAGTATGCAAGCAGAAGCAAAAACCTTATGCATATCCCTGAGATCTATCAGTTAGGCCATGTACACACACAAGAAAATTAAGGGAGAAATGACAAGCAGTAGCATCTGTATTTATAAACCACAATACAATTTGGAGCCTCTTTTTTACCCTTTGGATTTTGTTTATGTTGTTCACACAGGAAAGGGATGAAGAGACTTTTAAAAATGTTAAAAACCTTTAACCTTTTTTTGCAACTATGACAGCTAGAACCAAATTCAAATAATAAAAAAATATAGGAACAGATTGCTGCATAATCACTTATCTCCCAGTGATGGTACTTAATTTAAAATGTCAAGTATTTCAAGGCTGTGATAAAATCATGAGACTTCACAGTACTTCTTATATTGCAGTCAAAACTCCCGGAACTCCCATGTCGAAGAGTCAGCTAAAATTCAAAATGCAGCCACGTTAGCTGTGTTAATCACATTGCCTGTTCTTTAAATTGCAAGGAACCTGTGCAGGGTGTAGAGGCTGGAAACTGGATACCTGTGCAGTAATGCCTGTGACCTATAGGATATGTGGTTAGGTGGGATTGGTATTTACTGTCACAACAAAATCCCAGTTTTGCAAATTGCCACTTCAAATGTGTGACTTTGTAAACCAGGTTGGTTTCTTCGTATGTTTGGTGTATGCATAGATTTAAAAAGACAGCTTGGCTTCTTCACTTCACTGTGACTTTTTGGTGGTGGGATCACCAAGGTCATTGTATGTCTAATATGTGGTTTGTAGGATTGTAATGAAATTCCTCCTGAATTCTCAGGGTCAGTTCTTGGGCCAGGCTGCTGCAAATCTGAAGGCAGGCAGTGTAAATGGAAATAGACATATTCGTTGTGATTGATAGCACTATGGGACAAGAAATTTATTCTGACATTTATACCTGGAAAAAAAAAAAAAGTCAGTCATTTAGCCTTTTATAGATGAGTGTGTCTAAAATTAGCTTCTATTCTGTTAGAATCAAATGGTCTGAAGCTGCATGCTCAGATCAGAAATGTTGACCCCCCAGGACATCCCAAGTTCCCTGCGGCAGATCCGGAGAGAAAAGTTTTACTTGATTACTTATGGTATGTAGTATGATACTATGATGGAAGGTGGCCTTGTAAAAAAAACCCGGCTGGGCAAAGATGCTGCAAGTTAAAGGTGTTCAGCAGCACTGAACGCCAGGTCACTTTTCGATGGATGCTAAATAGGAGTTTGGAAGGCTAATTTTAATCACCCTGCTTTAAAGCGTGTGTCCTCACTCGCTTGTGATGATGTTCGTGTGAGAGGGGGATTTTAGACAGAAGGTCTGTTTCGCCGTCATGCCAGGGTCCTGCCACTGGGATGAAGTGGAGCCGATCCATGGACAGGCTGCCTGGATGGTCAGAGGCTGGGTGTACGAGGAGGGGCTGCGGGAGTCAGGCTTCTCCAGGAGGCTGAGGGAGAAAATCACTGTCATCTTGTCCCTCCTGGGGGCTGTAGAGAAGATGGGCCCAGACTCTTCTCAGAGGTGCAAGAGTCTCAAAGGACAAGAGTCAACACCGTGACAGCTTGCGACACGGCAAGTTCTGATAGATAGAAGGGGAAACTAAACTCCCGAGAAGGTGGTAAAGCCCTGGAGCAGGTTGTCCAGGGAAGTGGTGGCCTTCCATCCTTGGGGTTTTTCAGGTCTAGATGGGACAGGGCCCAGAGCAATCTGATCCAGTGGGATCCGTGCTGAGCAGGAGGCTGGACTGGATGACCTCCAGAGGTGCCTTCCAACCTAAATTATTCTGTGGTTCTAAATATAGCATGTGGGTGTGCTAAACTTGACTTTGGCATGATTAAAATTACATTTGAAGCTAGAGCAGGACAGACAGGCAGTGCTTCTGGGACTCTCATGCAGCACTTCCAAAAAATACAGACACAGGTACATTTTCAGTGGATACTCGGCTATTCTGTAGCGTTATGATATACCACAGTTACATGACTGTTTCAAAATCATAGCTATGTCTCAGGGTGTGCGTGATGCTTAGATGTACTTTGTAAGGGGTCAGATTTAATTCTCCAGGTCATGTACTGAACAGCTGAATGGATTCAAGGCTTCTATTTCCCATTCTGTGACAGATAATTAAAAGATCTAATCTCTAGTACAGCTGACCTGAGAATAAAGACAATACATTTCCAATATTCTGTAGATTTGCTGCGTAGTAGAGTAGCCAGCTTCTCATTTTTAATTTAATGTCATTACTACATGAAGGCCAGTCTTAAGATAGTGTCTTGATTTAAAGTTGAATCTTGGGACCGTTATTTTCTTGTAGACCGAATGTAAAATATATAGTGAATTCCTAGTTAGGAGAGGTAGAATCTCATTAGTATAAAACTGTCTCTAAAATGATTGTAAAAGATATTGAAGAAAAGGAGCTTTTTTAAAGATTAGAGCAATTTCAAGTTTAAAAAAGCAAAATGTATTTTATTACATTTTCTAGTTACATCCATACCTCATCATACAACTAATAAATGGATTGATACGTACCAGAGTTTAGGATTAGCATATAAGCATTAAAGCCTTTGAGTAGGTCTAAGTGTGTTTGAAAGGTTTTGGAACAGTGCTTTAAGTAAAATAATTAAATCTTATTGTGTGAGTAGAAGAATACACTTTAAAGTGATTGTTATAATTCCACCTTTGTACGAATGTAATCTCACTGGTTGAAAAGGGAACTTACAGAATAAATGAAAAACTCTGTCTCAGTAGCTTTCAGATTGATTAGAATTAGTTTATTTCTTGCCTTTTCCCAGTTTCTGTTAATTGTTAACACACCAAATATGGAAGTGGAAAATCTGATGGTCTGCTGGAGGATCCTTGGGGACTGCTTTTACAGTGCTATAGCATTGCCCACATAGGCTGCCTATCTGGAGGACAAAGAGATGACTTACAGCAATTTTTCTTTACACTTCCCTGCTGCTAAGTGGAATTCACAATTGGAATTGGCTTCATCAGTTTATAAATAATCGTTGATTACATCTATATGGGTATAACCACGCTAGCAGGCTGTCAATAATTGGTCTGATGACATGAATTAGATGATGGATTTGACCTGCAGTTAGATAGAAAGGTAAATGGAGGCTTAAAAGAAGCAAATTGTAAAGCACAGCAGAAAATGTTCTTGAACTAGCGGTTCAGGGAATCTGCTGCTTTGTTAAGTGCCATACTGAATGGCACTGTATTAGTGGTGTATTTATTAATCAAGATAATAATATTACTACGTGTACAGAAAACCTCCATGATGCTGTCTTGACCAAAGAATGTTTTATCAAAAAATCTTAGATTTTTAGGTAATAGATAGTAATCATAGAATGAAACAGTATTGCTCCTTTTTTTCGCAAATGGTTAGCTAGCATTTTGGGCACTTTTTATTATTTTGGTTAAGAGGAAGAACTGACAATAAATGCAGGTATTCCTTGCAAAATTACACTTTCTTAAGAAAAAGAACATGAAGATAGGTCATTTTTGTTGCGAATAGCAGGCCCAAAGAACAGGAGGCAATCTCCTGATTCAGAAACACCCCTTTCAGCTGTTTCTCCATTCCAGAGAACCTCTTGCTCTTCTCTTCCCTTCCCATTGGGAATAGTAGTCAGTGGGGTTCGCCTTTCCCCTGGTCCTTCGCTCTCCTCAGGACAGTACCTGGGTTTGCCAGCAGTTCCCAGGTGTTTATATGCAGAGGTTTTCTATTGTTTTACAAACCTTCTTCTAAGAGGCAGCTGTTTCTTTCTTTCTTTTTCATTTAATCCGAAAAGTTTCTATATGAGTCTACATTAAAGACACAGTTTGTGTGTATATTTAATATTTGGTTATATCCTGAACTTGCATAATCAGAATCTAGAAATAAGAGTTTGTAACATTGTGGGAATACTTGTTCAGACAGAGACTTTCTTCTTCTATTGCCTAATTTTAAAGCTTAGAGATAAAAGATGTTTCATTTTTATTATACACTGCCACATATTGTTAATTCTTGCCCAAGAGCAGTGCTTAAACCTTTATATATAATAGCTTTGCTTTGAATAAAATATATTAGCACATTGTTTCATGCACAATGTTCTCGCTAAGTGATTTTGTTTGGGAATTACTAACACTCTTCTGATTAAACTTGCATTGCTGTTGGCAGTAGCATTTCAGCAAACGAAAGCTGGCATCCTGTAGACATACAAAGTAATTATGATCCTTCCTCCAAAAAGTTTACAGTGTCACCTGCCAAAGACATCAAGATAAATATCTATGAAGGTCTTTGACTCTATACATAGGAGTATTTCAGTTGACTTCAATACAGCTAATATTTTTCAGTCTTTGTTGATGTTCATATTGGTATACACTCCACTAGTATGAGCATCCAAAATATGAAAGACTGTTAATGGATTCATGTCTGCAGAGGAAAATCAAAGAAAGAGGCTAGAAAAAAGACTAAATAGCCAATAATTGGGATAATTCACAGTTAAAAGTTCATAATTATGTAGAAGTACTTGAAGGGGGAAAGTAGCACAAAAATGAAGAAAATGGTACAGTGCATTACTGAAGTAAAGGTTGATACTTGATACTGAAGTGTTACCAGCCTCCCCAAATTTTTCGAAAATCTAACTTCCAAAACCCATTATATTTATTTAAAATGATTATAGACAATTCTGAAGTAATTTGGAGGGGAGGGTTAGAAAGCTATATTTTTCTTTTCCTAATGAAGGATAAGATTTTCACATGTTTACAGGGCTCCCACACTGGAGTCGCAAGAAGCTTTGGTGAGGAGGATCAGGAGAGCTGGCAGCTAGGTGACAGTGAGATCTAGGAGATGCAGACATGGTTTGCATAGGAAATAATGAAACTCACAATCCCAACCAGAATTTTAAGCAAGCACAGAAAACAGGGAGCAGTTATGCACTTAGGTTTGGATTTCTTTCATCTGACTTTAGACCTGTCAACGTTAGGTGTCTGGCCTGGGCTAGTCCAACATGGAGTGGAAAGGAGGCACTTCCAGAGGACGTTCTGAGTCCAGCCATTCTGTGGTGGTGGTAGACTTCATGGTGGGAAGCTTCTCTCTCTTTTATGACAGTGGGAACTTACATTAACTACTTTCCTAATTTCTGGATGCCTGGAGTTAGGTGAGATAACTCCCACCCTAGCAAACAAGGGAAGGTTGACGTTTTACCCGATCTCTGTATTTGTATAAAGCTCATGTCTGAAGAACTGAAATCTTGTTCCTTTGGCAATTAAAATTGCCATTGGAAGAGATGCCATGTTAGTCTTCCTCATAGTGCTTTGGAAATATAAAGCTGTCTAAAAGCGTTGTTGTTACGCAATCAGTGATACAATGCATGGTGTTAAAGCCTGTTTGCCTTGAGTTGTCAGCGTGGTGTGAGATGGTGAAACTGTGACATGATGGGGGTCATCAAGCTGTATGGCTTTGGCCATAAGTGCATGTCATTCCCATCTTCCAGACTGAAATTCAGACCAGACTTCAACTCTGTTTCAGCTCAGTGTTAGACGAGGGACTAAAATTGAGATAGTGGTGGAATTTCTAATGCTTAGTGATACAGGAAAGTATTACTAGTAGACTAGCTTAAAGAGATGGGACTGATTTGTGATTGACAGTATGAAAAATGTTGTTAGAATGACCGAGTCTGCAATCTAGGTCAAATTAAGGGTTTCTGCAAGTCACAGTGACTAATTTAGAGATTTATACTTTTGGCACCTAATGTCTCACTGGCTTCTGTAAGCAAGTTGGTTAGTCAGCAGAGAAGCACTTCTAGAAGATGTCTCATTTTGCACAGCCCCAATGACAGTTGTAGCTAAAATTATTACAGGTGTAAGGATTGGATTGCATTAAGGAATTGCTCCTAGTTATCTGCTTATTTAATGTTAGCCCTTACTGTGTCCTTTTTCTAGCTCTTATGTAAGAAACTGTATTGCTGAGATAATTCAATTGCATCCTATCATTTTTCATACCCTGAGGACCTCATCAGTCTTTTCACAGAGTTGGATATCATGCTTTGAATATGAAATTGATACTCACTTCTTCCAGCTTGATCAGATTAACTTTAGTAGACTATGTTTTTCTTAGGTAGCTTGCTCAGTGCTATGTTCATGTCCATGTTTTAAGAGAGTACCCAGAAAAGCAAAATAACTTTTTGAAATTCGGGCCTGTTCCTACAGAAACACTATTAAACTCAAAAGGTTTTGAAGTACAGATACTCATAGTGCTTAGCAGTGCAGAAAAACGAGTCATACTAGACTTCATTCATTACAAAGCAGAATTGTCCTTTCAGTGAGAGCAGGGCTGTCACTTTAAATGATAGAGAGAAATGGGATGCCATAGAAAGGGTATTTACCATCTGAGTCAGCATTTACTTTATGGGTATTTGGACTGGGAGGAGAATTATCTTTGCTTATATTCTGTTTTAGAAATAAACACTGGAAATGTGCTGGGGTAGCATGGATCTTTCTGTGTGTCGCATTGAACTAAAGTTGGGCTTTTCTCGCATTAAAACCAGTATTTTTGTGTGATGCTTTGGGAGTAGAGCAGAGCCAGATCGTGCCCTGATGCTTCTTTGGTATATGGCCTGCAGTGGGGAAGAGGAAAAAGAGCTCCCATGTTGTGCAGCCCTGCAAAACCAATAAGGGAGACTTGCCTCCTCCTGCTCCACGGGGAGCCCCAGGGCTGGTGGCAGGAAAGCGTGAAGAGACTGTGCGCCCAGGAGAAGGGAGATGTCCAGGAGGAGGATCGAAAGCAGGGAAAGGAGTCATCAAGGTGGGTCAGGGAGGAGCATTTATGGGAAAATGGAGAGAAATTAGGGATAAACAGGGGTGGTTGCAAGTAAGTTGGCTGCCAGGCAGTGTCCTTCTCTGGCCGAGCCCAGCATCCGATGACCACAGTCTGTCCTGTCCTCTTCTTAAACCGTGTGTGGGTTTGGTGGGGGTGTGTGTGCTTATTGGGGACTGGCACCCAGCCTCCTCGCTGGCTGCATGTGGAAGGCATCCCCACGTCCTGTGGTGCCCCAGATTTGGCTATACTTAATTTATCTTGCTTCTACATAATGCCGACTGGTCGAACAGCAGTCATCAGTGCATAGATGTAAGTGGTCATCCCTTGCAGGGAAGCAGAAGGGAGCTTGAAGTGGTTAAGGAGGAACGACTGTGAATATAAACAGCCTGAGAGCCACGTGTACAGCAAGAAGGGGATGCGGTAAAACATGTAGTGTCACGAGCTAAGTCCATGAACCAGGACGGCTGTGTCAGTGATGGCCCAACAGACCGAGTCTTGCTTCAGCGGCATGTGGGTCAAGGCATAGGATCCTACGTAATTGTCGTCTTAGTAGGTTGTTACTAAAGGCCTGAATCAGTAGGATTATTGGCAACTGGAGCAGCTTGCAGCCAGATGAAACTCCCTGTTTCCTTCCCCTTGCGTGGAGGAGGAGTGACCTACATCTGCTTGGTGGGGCGTGCAGTGGGGCTGCCAGCCTCCACGTCGCAGCAGCTCGCTACGATTTTCTGTGTGAGGGACAGAGATAAAGGCCTCTTTTGAGACAGAGGAAAATAAAAGGTTTCTCTAATGCTTTTGCAAAGGTAGCTGGTGTTCACCTGGCCTTGGCTACAATTTTGGATTAATTGTATTTTTTGCATGGAAAGTGAGGACTTACCAGGTTCCGTCCTGGTGAAGCTAAAAGCCAATTTAGATTAAGAAAGTACCTCAAAATGGTTTCTTTTGCTTTCTCTTGTTTTGACTTGAAAAGCATTCTTTGGTGCTTTCCTCCAACCGTGTTTTACAGTTTCTGCCCTTGGTGAAGAGAAATGAATTTCTGAATCACACTTTTCATCATGCAGGGCTGCCTTTATTCACAGAATCATAACAACAACTCGGGTTGGAAGGGACCTCGAAAGATCACCTGGTCCAACCTTTCGTGGGAAAGGGAGCCTAGATGAGATCATCTAGCCCCTTTTTCTAATCACATCTTGAAAACCTCCAGCAATGGAGACTCCAGCACATCCCTGGGGAGGTTGTTCCAGGGCATGATTGTTCTCACTGTGAGACATTTCTTTCTTACGTCAAGATGAAGCCTCTCCTGGTGCAGTTTGTACCCGCTGTCCCTTGTCTTCTTCATTCGGCTCCTTGTGAAGAGAGAGCCTCCATCCTTTTTGTAGCAGCTCTTTAAATACTGTAGCACTGTGATGAGGTCCCCCCAAGCCTGCTCTTCGTCCTTCTTTTCCAGCGAGTTGGACTAAGTAAATACAGACGGTGTGAAGACTGTGGCAACTCCTGTTTGTGCTCACCACAACATCATCCTGACACAGGACTGGGACCAGACCTTAGCCACCAGTTTCCCTCACCTCCTCTAAACTAAGGTTGCCACGCAAAAGCAACCTGGGTACAGAGGCTGGATGGGAACTAGCGGGCTCCAGCATCTCCTGCCCCCAGACCGCACATATCCCACTATTGTTCCCTCGGCACAATGAACATACTTTGTCTGTGTTTCAGCCCTGTTGAAATGAGGGGAGTGAGGCTAGCGTGGGATTTGGCACTGCATTTTCATCCGTCCTTTACTGTATTGCATTTCTGTGCATCTGGGAAAGATGGTGTGCGATACCTTTCTTTTATAAGTAAGAAATAATTTTATCAGATAATGTCGCTTCTTCCCCTTCTGTCTGCAAAAGGCAAATATAAAGCTTCAGTCCAAAATACTCGATTTGACATAAAACTCATTTGCTGTCTGAATAAGGTGTCAGGTTGCAAATCAAGCAACCCGAAACTCGGTCAAAAAGCATGTTGTATAGATAGCTCAAAAATGTATCCGTCAACAGTAGAACTGTTAGTTGCAGAACTGTGCAAGAAGTAGCACAGTGGCTGTAGGCTCCGGGGTTGAGTTTGTGTGAATGTAACACATTTCTCCTATGAATGCAGTGTTGAAAGATAATTAATTGCAGAAATTATGTAGCCTGAATGTGAAAAGGGAGGCAACATGCTGATGTATCTGATGAGGAGGAAGCACAATTAGGTTTGTATGTATATAATGGAATCGAAGACGAAATTCTCTTGCTGTGAGAACTTCACCAAAGTTAACTAATTTGCACTTGTGTAAGGTAGTGTGACTTTAGCGTCAGCACTTCAATAATGTCAATACCTATATATATTTGAAATAACTGTATGATTGCAATAAAACAGTAGCTAATCCCTTCTTAAAGCCAAATTAAGCAGAGCAAATGAAACCAGGAGATCAGTTTTATATTGCAGAGTAATTATTTAAGACATTTTTATATGCTGTAGAATACAACATGAAAAGGAAAGAACCTTTGGAAAGGTCGTTAAATTATTGTTTGTAATCCTTTTAGAAACACCATTTCATATAGCATTAGTGGAAAGTTAGTAAATTATAATTTAATTAACAGTTGGGGGTGATTCATTGTGGCTTGGCTAGCAAAAGGAACTGTTGTTTTCTACGTTATTTTATCTTGCTTTTGGTTTTTGGTGTTTCTATAACAAGCAGACATTGTTATTATTATTCTGTTTGTACCAGGGAATGGAAAGAGAAATGAGCCATGAAAATTCCTTCCAAACTGTTTTTCCCCAGTTCCAAACATTTGCTCATTTCCGAGCCAGGGAGTGTGCTTGTTCCCCTCCTCCATTTGATGACACGGAGCAAATATCAGCGTGAAGAGTGATGCCAAGCAGGGGTACTGCCTGGTGGGTGCTACAGCCCTGGGGGAGGAAGTAACACTGAAATGCAAATTTCTGATCGAGGGTCATGGCTCTCTGTAGCTTAATGCCCTAAAGATGAGGGGACTGGCAGGAATATGGCTTGAGTAACTGGTGGAGGTGCTAAAAGTGATTATCAGGCAGCCAGGGAGCTGCAGAGCAGTAATAAGACATAGAGTACAGTGATTTTTTTAACTGATTCTTAAAATTTCAGAGCTACTTATGCTGGAACTGAGCAATAAAGAATATAAATTAATTCAGACATACTCCAAGAAAAATCCTTCTGCTTTGTTTCTTGGTATTAAAGTGAGCTCGGAGACATAATTTCATTTCAGATGTTACTGAAGAGAAATTGTAACCTTAGGCACGCAGAGGAAAGGCTGGACTTCTTGTAGTGATGAGTGAATTGCTTAGATCAAAATCTGGCTGAATTCAAATCAGAAATTAATGCTGTTACAAGTCTTCCACCCAGATCAATAATAGTTTTACTGGTTGGCTTCACTGGGAACAGTGTGAAGGTCAACAGCATCACATTTCCAATGATGACTTCTTTTTTGTCTTTTTTGCTTTCAAAACAGCACTCCACGGTGTTGACAAATTCCTCAGTGATCACCAACCAAAATGAATGTATTTCAGTAGGCTTTGGATCTGACCTGCTGCTTTGCAGCTACATCCCTTTATAGAGAATGGGATTTGGAAAGCAGGCAGAAAAATGTTTTCTGGCGTGGTCACCATGGGCTAAATGCAAGGATTAAAGCGCTGGGAGTCAGGCGCGTGCGCACAGGACGCGGAGAGCTGAAGATGAGGACGTGTCTGAAATCCCCTCTGCCCTCTGGGGCAGGTTTCTTGTTCAGGGCTTTACACTCGGGATTCACAGCCCGGATCCTGAACGTAATTTCCTCTCCTGGCCTTTGTAAACCCGAGCAGAGCTGTCCGTGCGAAGGCTGGGGTCAGACTCGCAGCCACTCGAGCCCCTGAGTGGAATTTGTGGCTGTGGTTCCCTGTTGGATCTATTGGAGTTAAACTCACCTTTCCACTTTTTCAGGTTGCCCTAATCTGGAGACTGTAGCCATCTCTTTGCAAAGAGTGGCTTCTGCATGTGCGTTTGGCCACGCGTGCCCCTCGTGGCAGTCCGCGCGTCGGAGAGGGGCTGCGCTGCGCAGCCCTGCGGCAAGGCAGCCCGCGCTCGGGGGGGGACGGGACGTCTCTCCAGGTTCCCTCCAACAAGTGGGCCAAGGATCTGGAAAGGTCTCATTAGTCATGTTTTCTTGGAAAACAGGGAAGGTAGCTCTTCAAATGGAAGATCCTCAGATCTGCTGGGTGACACCAAGTAAAGCACTTGGTACCCCACGCTCGCACAAAGGATATAAGCTACAAACAAGCGCATACATCTGCTTTACCATCCACTACATATGGAAAAGGGGGG
The DNA here is from genome assembly GCA_035590195.1 of Aviceda cuculoides. Taxonomy (NCBI): domain Eukaryota; kingdom Metazoa; phylum Chordata; class Aves; order Accipitriformes; family Accipitridae; genus Aviceda; species Aviceda cuculoides. The sequence continues at coordinate 36,471,218 of JAVJGG010000054.1, read as the reverse complement.
GAAGCTGAAGGCACTTTCTGGCAGCCCTCCGTGGACAGCGGGGAAATGGGAAGTGAAAAATCAGGTTGCTCTGCCTTTGGATGCACCGAGGAGCAGGCATGAGAAGGGGGTTTTCAGCCTTGCAGCTTTGGACTTAGGTGTGTGGCATTTCAGGCACGGGAGTCTTTCTTTAGACCTAGTCCCAGGCCTCTTAACTGTCAAAATCTTCCATTTTTGGGGGGGGGTTTGTGTGCATTCATTTCTTTTTCATTATAAGACACCTCCAAAGTTAAATTTCTGGATTCTGATTAAACACATGAGAGGTTGAATCTTTTTTCTAAACAGCACCCAAGCCACATTATCGTTTAATAATTATGTACGATAGGTAGCCGGTGATTGCAGAATTATGGCAATGTCTGTGTACCTTTTCAGAGGAGTGCAAAGCAGTGAAGATTCTTTAAGTCTATCCAATTACTTAGCTAATACTTCAGTTTATTCTCTATTTAAGCATTCAAAATTTCCATTGATTAAAACTCCAGACAATTTAAATGGTAATTTTGTATGTAAAATAATGATAAATTAATATGTAGTGATCTCTTTCTCTCTTTGTGTGCATGTAGCATCAACCCACACAGAAAAACCTGCTCCATGCATTAATTTACTCCCAGAAGAAATACCCCAAAATGATCTTGGCATCTTTGCAATGCCTGTCATCTTTCTTGTACCATTCACAATCCCCTAAATGTCAAATTCATATTGTAGTTTAATTCCTCCTGTATTAAAGGATATAAATGAGCTTTTCTAACTTTCATGCCTACCACGTGCAATTTTTGGCTGCACCAGCTGACATTTATTGCCTTGTTCTGCTTCTTCGATTTCCCTCCCATAAAATGCCAGGCTAGGATCCTAGGTTTTATTTCGGCAGTTCTTGTTACAGTACCGTTTCTATTGCAGCTGGGATGCCTTCCCTTAAAACAATACATCCCATTATCCTGTTCACTTTCCCAGCTTACCGCTAGGTATTCAGCAGACAGTTTAAGTTTCCCTCTTGCATTCTGAAGTCCTTTCTCCAGTTAGTCCCTTGGAGTGCCTGACTTTTTAGAAATTAATACCTTTTGTTAATTGCTTGCCTTATCCTTATTACATGGCAGTTTTTTCTGCTCTAAATGGTCGCCTGTGACTTCTGCTTAAGCAGATCTTTTCTTATCTGATGTCTACTCCATTTATTACTGGCCATCCCTGTCAGTTTCGTAAGGTCAGCAGATTCCCTGTGTGGCAGGTTCATTTCTGAAGGCGTGTGACTTGCAGTGCCATCGCTGCGGCTCTCGTTGTCCCTTTGCCGCTAACCAGACCGTATCCCTTTACCCTCTGACCTCTGTCACTTTGCAAACCGCTTTCTGGATGTGCTGATACTCTGTCACCTCATTATGAGACAGGGGTGGGGTTTTTTCAGTCCTCTGAGGATTTTATTGCACCCTATTTATGGGTTTGATATACCACTTTTTCCCATTATAAAATCTCTGCTAAAGGCTTTGCAGGCTTTATGTTTGGTTTCTGCTCACTATTTCATGTGTACAGTTTTCTGAAGAATACTAGATAGAGCTTTTATTCTAGCTGGGGGAGTAAAAGAGGATAACGTACCCATCAGTCTGGGTCTAGGTCTGCTGTAGAGAGGTCCCCCCTGGGAGAAAGGAGCTGGGAGTGGGAGAAGTTCTGGTTTCATTCATCCAACTTGCTGGACAGCAGACAAAGGCTGTCATCACGAATTTCAGGGCTGAAGGAAGCTCTTTATTCCCAAGAGATAGCAGGGAGCGAAGAAGGACTCATGACCCAGTTACCTCTGGAGCAAGCACAGCTGCCTGCTCTCCGTTATGCAGAGCTCAGAGTGGATTCTCGGCCTGATCTCACATTTTAAGTTTTCCTGCTTCATAAATATGCAGCATTGTCGGTATGTTATATTTCAGTGCCTTGTACTACAAGAGCCCACAAATTGTTGTTTTTCTCTGGCTTGCTTGTGTGTGTGTTTCAATTAAAGATGCTCAGTGCTGTGCAGGCGATGAGAAATGTTTTCTCAAACGTTGACTTGAGGGTGGAGATGTTCAAGAGCCAGAAGTTTAAATTCAGGCTGTTTCTGAGTGGGACAGGCTTTGGTAGGGTCCAACTGGTCACCGAGGGCACGGTTGGGTGACTTGCAAGTCCATTCCCAGCAGGAATGGGATTGATGCAACAGGGGCTGGGCAGAAAGTTGGAAGACATGGGTTTAGTTGTAGAGACGCCATTTATCCAACTCCATCTTGTTAAACCTTTACCCTTTTACTGTTCATTTTCATTTCTACCATGGGTTTGTCCTCTTTAATTAGATAATAATTGCTTGAGGGCAAGGACCATTCAGCAGTAGAGCCAACTTTGAAGACAACCACTAAGGAATATATCAGTTCAATTAATAAATAATGACAGCTAAAAGGAAACAACTGTTTCTTAATTTTATTTTTGTCCTAGTGATAAAGCATTGCCAAAATCTGTGTTATTACATACTGAGGCATACTTAATTTTACTGCATTTTTTGTTTGTTTGGGATCATATTGTCCCCAACAGAGAATTCAAATAACCAGTAGCCTGGATCAAAACCACTGTAAGGGAAAAAGAACATGAAGCAGCACTACAGCCAGTTTTTGCAACCTAGAAGGAAAGATACCTGAAAGCATACTGAGAAAAAAACTGTGAAATATGATGATTTCTTGTATTTTCCAGCATTTTCAAAGTAAAATACGTTAATTATAGATTGTTTATGAAGAGTAAATTTCTTAACCTGTATTGAGACTGGACTCTGTAGTTAAACAGACTTGCTGTTAAACAGTCATATAGGTGATTGGTTAGAAACTTAGTGAGCGACTTAAAGTCCAGGGACATAGATTCATAAAATCATAGAAGAGCCTGAGTTGGAAAAGGCCCATGAGGATCATTGAGTCCAACTCCTGACTCCACACAGGGCAACCTAAAATTTAAACCAATATGCAGATCTCAAGCAGCATAAGAATTGGTGTATCTAAGCGGGTACGTATGTGTAGTATATTGCAAACTCTAAATCTCAGGTGTTGTTTTAGCTCTGAATTTTAAAAAAATCTTGATTAGAAAGTACTTCATGTTTTGTAGTGAAGAAAAACATCTACAGTCTTCCATATTTAATAAAATTGGTAAGTCTTTCTAAACATTTTCAAAGGCTATGGAGGAAGCTCAAAATGGGTCTAGTGAGGTGCTGTGAACATGGAAGAACAGGAACAGGGTTAGACTACATACTGTCACCTTCAGTTACTATTGACATTAACTTTACTGGGAAGAGGGAAGTGAATACAGGAAAAAAAACGAGTTAATTAGGAACAGATCTGAAATCTTTTAAAAATGCCCTTTCCGCTCAATGGTACTATAGGCTATAAAGGGTTTGCAGCCCAGTAGTCCATTTCAGAATGGCCTAAATTCGTTGCTAAGCTGTCTGGCTGCTGTTGGCGAAGACATCCGTGAAGGCGTTGACCGCGGTAGCGTAACCGTGGCGTAAGGAAACCTGACACAGAGGGTGGGCGAGGGCATTGCTGCGGCTGCCAGGACTTCACTTGGAGTTGTGAGAGGAGCCAAGTGCCTCATCCTTTTCTATAGCAAGGGCAGTGTACTGTTCTTACCTTTAAAACGGAGGAGTTGCAGGTGTTTGGCTTTGTGTTGATTTGAGAAATCAGGTTAAAGCCATGCTGCTTTCTGGACCATTTGCAGCAGGAGTGTCAGCAGGCGGTGGTCTGAGCTGTCTGGCCTGTGCTGCTGGCCCTGCCATCCCTCGTCACGCTCCCCGAGTCAGCTCATCACACTAATGAAGTGCAACGGCCTTGTGCTTTGTGCCCGTGAAGCCCATGAGTGGTGCTGGCGTTTCACAGAAACACCATCAAAACCCTCTGAGCACTTTGAGTGTGATTTCTCCTTTGCTGTAGCCAAGCGGTGAGACCACAGGGGAGGCTCAAGGATTACACCTAGAATTGTAAATACAAATTAGTACACTGTGTGGCTGCATTATGAGCACATAAGGTCAAGATGGGAGTTTTATAGTGTTCAGCCTTGAAAAGGAGAAAGCCTGGTGAGCAGAGGGAAAGGCTGCATGAGAGTGAAAGCGCTTTCACTTTTCCTGCCTATTAATTTACGTTCCTTCGGAGCGTTGCTATTTAGCAAAGTGCCTTCTGTGCTTCTGCCAAGCCGAAGTAGCCGCTGGGAAAAACTAAGTAGGCCAAATCCTGCAAATATCTGGAGAGCTCAGCCAGGGTGGCTGACGATCCAAAAGAGTGCATGGACGGATTTGGCCTCACACAGACAGCACAACAGTATTGAACAAAATAAAATATTGGCATACAGTTTTAATGCCAAAAATCAGTTACTGCAAGATAGCGCATATATAAGAAATTTTTAAAAATGGAATAATTCATAGTTTTGATTCAATGTGTGGAACCTGGGTTCTTCAGACCTTCTCTCTGGGTCTCAGGCCATGTCAGCTGGGGGCTATTTAAAGTTACAGACTATGTCTGGCATGGCCCAGGACAGTGGTGTACTGACCATATAGATTTCTGAAGTCAGAGCTCCTCAGCTGTCGTTACAGAGATGTTCGTTCTGTTCCCAGTAGTCAATACTGGACAAACTATGTTTTGTTTCATGTCCATTACAAAATGTAAAGACATTTTCTGTAAGTAAAAGACCAAAGGGAAACATTCTGAAATGCAGGGGAGTACTTGATTTCTGCTTTAGGTGGTGGGCATTTCTGTAAGATGTACGAACTATCAGCTGTTTCTGGCTTCTCATCATGAAATACTTTCAAACTTGATCATAATTGCATGTAGATGTTTTTGAAGCATAGATGCTCTTTGTTTTCAGAAAAGTGAATAAAGAGCCTCCACCCCCTCCTTATATAGTTTTTATAACAATTCATCCATAGTGAGCTGATAAGAGCTTAAAAAAACTAAGAACATCACTAAGCCATAAAACTTGCACTTTACACAAATAAGGCCTTTTTTTTTTTTTCTTTTTTTTGTTTGCAAACAAGGAGAAAAAACAGTATTTCAAATTTTAAACAATAGTTTGTTTTTTGATGGAGATTGGAAGGTATTGAACTTTCTGTGAAATGATTTTGCATCGACTGTTGCGGTCGATGGAGACTCACCCTTCAACACATGCGGATTGGATCAGTTCAATAGATTTTAAAATGATTCAGAGCAAACTATTCTTCAGCCTCAAAACAGAGTGAACTTAGTGTGCTTTTTGTGCAGAGTGCTGCACAAGCTGGGTTGCTTTCAGAGCCCTCCCTCAGCAGCATCAGAAGCAGCAGAGACCTGTTTTCACATTTACACCCCTGACTAGCTTCTGGTTGCTGAAGGAGAGGAAAAGTCATTTCTTTGCTGCTTTGTAACCAAGTAGGTAATGACTGGGTAAAGGATGGTGAGCGATGGAGGGGCAAGAGTGTTTTGGCTTCTGTGAAGCCTGCAGGGAAAAAAAAAAGATCTGCATTGTGGAAAAGGAAGGTGCAGTCCTGTTCCTATCACAGCGCTTTGCTCCAGGTTTAGCCAGTTTGTTCACCAAGCCATCGCTCTCCTTTCCAATGTGCAAGCCACCTTAACTGCCATCATACAAATTTAGTCCAAAGCAACTAAGAGCTACAGATTTTACTCCTCATGGAGTATTCACATGATAACTGGGCAAGCACGTCTCGTTTTAAATAGCTCAACGCATCGCTGTCATTCCAGTGATATGCAGTCCCGCTCCGTATGAGCAGTCAAGGGAGAGATTTTTGCCTGCCAGGTATCTGGCTGACCACCTGCGTGAGAGCGATGAGCTTACAGCATCTTCTGCCATCAGCGCTGTGCCCTCCTGCACTAGGGGACGGGACCGCCTGGGCTGGGCGGATGGCTAGAGGGGTTTCCCAGCTACCTCAGCCCCTATTTTTAATTTGCGGCCAGGCGGGTTGCAGGTTTTCCTGCTTTAAGCCTTTTTCCCCCCAGGAGCCCAGCGCCACCCCGCAGTGGCTGTGGAAGGTAGCATCGCCCGACGCAAAGACGGCCGTCCCCGGCACGTCCTGCCTCCGGTCCCTCCGCCAGCCTGCCAGCGGTGGCCTGCCCCGCGGACGTGACAATATTTAGGCTTCTGCAGGAGGCTATTTTTACGCGGCGGCGGTGGCGAGGGGTTGGCTCGCCTCCAGCCCGCGCCCGGGTGCCGCAGGAGTTACCTGACCCCTGGGCGCGCTGGTGTCGGAGCGGCTGCCGTGGGGGCACAGCTCCCGCTCCCCCGCCGCGCCGGCCGGGCTCGGCCACGCAGCAGCCCTGCTTCCAGAAGGGAATTAACGCGGGAATGCCGGAAGATACAGGTACCGTGTGATGACTCCGCATTTTGGAGAGCCTAGACCTGAAATGACTTGGTTTTCATCCAGAGCCGCGGCAGCAAAATCACCGATAACTGTCGTGAGAACAATTATTCTGTGTTTACGTGGCAACGCAGAGGAGTGGAGGAAGATGGTTAAATGTTGATTTTAAATTACGCTTCATATTCTTTTAATTATATGGATGATGATTTGGAAATTATAATGATACTGGCACTTAGCTGACAGCTCAATTTGAAAACTTTCCTCATTTTATTTATTTAAAATTGATTTTAGAGTTTATATTAGATTGCAGTGAGAAAAATACCTACTGCTTTATCTAGATATATTGGAGTGCTGTTCCTATGTTCTTTCTCAATGTAACCTTGCTAAACCCCTACAGAAATAGCCTTTACCTTGCTGCAGTAAAGGTTCCTAAAATTCAGCAGAGATTTTTAGTCACTGCCTTTGGATTTGGTAAATATTTTATTAGAATAATGAGGGCAGGAGGTTAGCTCGTGCTAGGTTTGTTTATGCGGTGTGAATGTTGCACTGAGCATATGGTGAGATTTGGAGCTCTCGTGTGCCGAGTACTTGTGCTGTGTTGCATCTCTTATGCATGGTTATATTCACGTTCTTATGGGTAACACCTCTCGTTCGCCTCTGATCCCATAAACTCTGTAATTAGCAGTAAAAGCAGAGGTTGCTTCAGTTGTGCTGTCTGCCTGCTGTCCTGTATCAGCTGTAGGTTTCTCTTTTGATTATGATCCATAGGAAGTGCTGGAAAAGGCATGCAATCCTTTCCTTAGTGCCAGTGGAAAGGCACTGTAAAAGCTTTTGTTTATAAGTAGTAGAAGCAGGTATACATTTCAAAAAGGAGCATGATTCTTTAACTGTGTTATTTTGTATTTTTTGGACTATGTGAATGCATGCTGTTAAATGGAGACATACTGACTTAAAGATTTATTGAATTTGCTGGCTTGCCTGTCTGATGGTATAGGAACTACAGGGGGAAGCAGTAATAGTGCTTTGCTGTAGGAGCCACAGCAGAGGTCTTGGAAAGGGCAGCGAGCATTTCTGGGGGAGCGGCTGGACCCACTCGGTGCAGAAAATCCCTGTTGGGGAAGTGAGTGAGCTCATGTGCGCTGGCGTGGGGACAGTTCAGCCCCCAGCATGACCAGCTGGAGGGCCCAAGGGACTGCGTAATATGGACATTCAAGGCAAAACTTCTTCAGCTTTCCCTTTATCCTTGTTATCTTCTGCTTTGTTGTGAGATGCACGAAAGAAAAAGGCGTTGTGTTATAATGAAAAGGCACCGTAAAGCATGCAAACGTGTTTGAAATGTCTTTTAATATTTAACAAGCTGCTAATTGAGAAATAAGGTAAACCAGGTTACCACTAGTTATTTAACGTGCTGTTGCAGAACATCTAACACGTCTGCTCCGTGGGCAAGTTTGGTGCCTGTCCATTTGGGCACGCCGTGCTTCCCCCCCGCCCCAGTGCCTGGACCACCGGGGTGCAGAGCCGGGCAGGGTAGGGGCTGGGGAATTGCTCTTCCCTGCTCCCGAGCACGCTTGGAAGGATGGATGGGGAAAGCTTGTGGAGTCCCCGTTCCACAATCGCTCTTTTTCTCGTCCTTTCTGCGGAAAGGACCATCGAGTTCTCAGGGCCCCACAAGACTCCATAATGAATCACCAGTTCTTAGGAAAAAAACCCAACCCTTATCTAAAGTAGATTTATAGCTCACACCCATGTAGTTCTCTGAACACTGCACGTATTACTGTATTACTTATTAGTGTGTTAGATTACCCTTACCCCCACGCCAGCACTGGAAGAATTCCTAGTCACTGTATTTTAAACACAGACATAAGACAGGGAGGGAACAGGGGCCAGGTTCAGGCACTTAAAACCAGGAATAATGCTTCACGGGATATTTAGTGGCACTTAAATGCTTGTTTCCTTTGCTTTCATCTGGGTGTTTTTTAAACCCAACCCTGAATGTTTTGACTGTCGTGACACAAGAAGGGTTTGGCAAAAAAACAACTTGAACTCCAATGTCTAATTCCAGTCGGGTGCTGCTGTGCTCATCTGCTTCTCCTTTAATCCTGCTCAGGGAAGATTGAAAATTTAATTCCCCTCCAGGCTGCTGTGAACCACACCCTCCCCAAATTGCTTGATACAGCATTTCAGCAATCAATACCTCTGTCCTGTTTTTCAAACACTTAGTGAGTAAATGGCATTTGTGTCTCATATTTGGGTTTTTTTTTTTTATTTTCAGTAACCACCTCTAGCTATAGAGATGAAAGGTTTCAGTGTCAACACAGAGATAATTTTCTGCAAATTCCATCATACAGAATAATATCCATTATCAGAGCTGTGCATTTTTGGTTCAAAGTTGGAATGTGGCCTTTGCCTTTGTTGAAAAAGCTGAACATTTTTATGAACTAAACAGCTGATACTGATAATTTTAGATATTATTGTCTTTCTCATGTTTTTTTTTCCTCAAAGAAAATGTTTTCATCTCATGAAGTGAATGTAATGGGTTGTGAAGAAAGGAAATTCCTCGTGAATTAATAGAGGAGTCAGTACTGCTGATAGTTGCTAAAGAAAATTGATGCAGCTCTTCTGCTGATGGAGGGTTGCTTTTGAAGGCAAACGATACTGTTTGTATGAGCCTGAAATGAAAGGCTTGCACTTTTTTAACCCAACCAACCTCCAGAACAGGATAAAAAAAAAACCAAAACAAAACAAACAAAAAAAACCCCCAAAACCCCAACCCACAAAAAGAACAGGGGAGGTGACCCTTCCTAACCCCTTTGGTTTTCTTTTTACTGTTGCCTTCAGGCTCTGGTTCTGCACCATCCATCTGGGAACCTTGATGAGGAATTGGCACTTTCCCTGCATTGGGAGGTAATTGTTGGGATTACAACAACTTGTTCTTTAGGAATAAAATATTTCATCACATAAATGTTGTCTCTCTATTCAAATTACAACTTAGTTTAGTTCACAGTACTCTGGAAAATGTCCATGTGAAATATCACAGAAGGCCAGGTTGGATGGGGCTTTGAGCAACCTGGTCTAGTGGAAGGTGTCCCTGCCCATGGCAGGGGAATTGGAACTAGATGATCTTTAAGGTCCCTCCCAACCCAAATGATTCTAGGATTCTGTGATTCTAATCTTAAATTGTGTCATTTGGCCCTTTGTCATTTCAGCCTTCTGTGATCACCAAGAGCAGTAAATCTAATAAACTGGTTTTTCAGAACAGGGTGAAATAATGTGGAGTACACGGGATATGTGGCCTTATTTGTGTCCGTATATCAAACAAAGCAGGTGAAAGTCTTCATTATTAAACTTCATGTTTGAGGTTTGATCCAAGATTGAATGTATATTCTTAAGCATGACAGTTCTTAACTTTTCAGTACTTGATTTCTAAGCTCAGCTGTGGGTTCTATGCTGAGGTAAACCAAAATGCACCAAATGGGAAAAAGCATGAAGACTGTGTCAAATCTTGCAATTTCTGGACATATGTTTCTTCATCATGTCTGTAATCTACCATGAAGATTCCTCTCATTTGGCTGTCAGAAAGCCTGATAGCAAAGGGGTTTGTCATCCTCTGTGTGGATCGGTCCTAGACAGGATCTTTTGCCAAGGGTTTGATTTCCCTCAGTGGTTTGCTCAAGGCAGGAGAAGGTGACATTTTCCATCCCAGGCTCCAGAGTGGAGCATGACCAGGGACTCGGCAAATCTTCTTCCTTCTGCCACTGCCATCAGCTTGTCTTGTGCTGCTTCCAAAACACTCCTGTCTCAGCCAAATCTTATCCTCATCCCTGGCACCTCATCTTCGTCCCCACTGCCTTTAAATCCTATTTAGTCTAGCAATGCCGAAAGAGCTGTGCTTATTCAAAGGGAGGGGTTTTTGACCACATATTGCGGATTTTCATGGATCCAGTGTGCCTGTCCCAAAGTCCATCTCTGTCAGACTTCAGCCCTTACTCCAGGTCCATCCAAAACCAAGGTGCTATGCTTTCTTTTTAACATTGAAAAACAATATATTGTATCCTATCCTTTTTTTCACCTTTATAAAAAGCTCAAACAGTTTGTCTGAAATCTTCCCTGAAGAAATGAGCTGAAGAACACCAAATGTGAATAATGTCTATGTAAACGGTTGAAGTTTGGCAAAGTTATAAGCACACTGAAAACGTCACTTTTAACAGTTGTCATAAGGTGTGTAATGCAGCTTTAATAACGAGTGATACCACTGTCCCATCTTCCCCATGGTCCTTGCAGCAAGTGTGTATGTCTTGAGCAAGCAGTATAGAAGCAAATCTGAGGAATGTATCTTATTTGACAATTTTTTAACAAACCACTGCTAATTCAATAAGCCCAACTTTATTCAGAGCTGCAGAATTAGGTACTGCATAGCCTGTTGGAGAGAGGCTGAGTCTTGACATCAGGAATGTGTGAGCACTGGACATCGGCGAGATTATTGGCAGTGATGTCCCCAGCAGACAGGTCTTGCACACCAAAGAAATGCTGTGGAGAGTGCTTGCTAGTTCATTTCTTGCCAGTTTTTGTCCTTGTCGAAAAGTAAGTGCAGTCAGATCTTTTTAGGGTTTAAGGATTGGCGGAGATACCTCTGCTAGAGCAGAATATAGTCTCGGAGAAAGGGAAATTTGGAGAATCAGGCATTCATTTGTATTTCTATTTAGAAAAAGTCATTTAAATTTAAGAAGGAAATTTCTAGTTTCATTAAATTCTACAAATCAGAGTATAATGTAAGCATTTAATTTTTAATGAGCCCTTTAGTTATGATCTGGTGAGTAGTCTCAGATCATTACATTCCATCAGTAATTCACTATTTCACTCATTAAATATGTTGATTGTATCTTCTGCTGCTTCAAAGAGTGATTTTGATACATAAAGTCATGAAAGTAGAATGCTGAAAATTACCATGTAAACATATTTCCTTAAATATGATTTGAAACATAATTTAAAATGTTAAGTTCACTAATATAGTTAGTTTCTCAAAATTGTCAGCATTTGCAATTTCAACATGAAGCACAATATATTTTGAAATACTGAAACTTAAACTAATACATCATTAATAATGTTATTTTGTTGTGCTAGATGAAAGAATAAGTATTTAAAGCTGTCTTCAGAAGCACAGTTTTATAATGAGCCCAAAGGCACTGTATTCCCACTGGGGTTTTGTGTGAAATACTGAGTAGCTTAGTTCTGAACTGAGAGAAAAGCAAAATAATTATTCATCTGTCTACCACGCATATTTTAAATATGATTTGTGTTACTTCAAGATTAATGGAAGAATTCCAACAGAAATACTACATCTTCTCCCTTTTAATTTATTTTTAATGGGTTTTTTTGCATTCTAAACCTTGATCCAGAGGCCTGAAGAGAAGCAAACGTGGGAAGTCATCCTGCCCTGTAGCTCTGGGCACTGACCACCACATGCATCGTGGAAAGCAAAACTTTCTGTTTTCTGCCACTTTGCAACCATTTTCCCTTTGCAACAATTTTCACAATTCAAAAACCAAATTTACAACCATTTTCGGTTTTCTGCTGCTTTGCAATTAGCGCAGCATTGAACTCCCAGGCGCAAGAAAACAAACAGAAAAAAATCAAGTTTTCTCTGGAAATGTGGCGGTATCTTCACTCGAGGGAAAGGGGGTATGTTTGGTGTGGAGGGCTGCCCTCGGGGCTCTCCGGCGGCGCATCTGGGTGCCTCCAGCCCGTGCTCTGCCCTGCGGCTGGGACTCCTGGGCCAGGGGACTGCCCTGGCCACGGCACACACCGCGGCGCGAGACGGCGGCTCTCCGCGTGCCGCCCCGCCGACCAGGTGCTCGTGCCTCTGGAAAGGTGCTGTTCAGAAAGCCTTAGCTGTGGGAAGAGCCAAGGGTGGAAAAAAAGCCAAATGTTTAAGAGTCGCAATCAGAATTTTATGTTTCGAATGGAAGTTTTTAGGCCAAAATGTTCTGGGTGTGGTCAGCTCCGTTTGAGTCAAGTCTTCCATGAATTAAATGCTACGAATTTGATGCTCGTTAGTAATTCTGGAGGGAGCAAACCTTTATCCGTAGTTATAAACTTTTAGCTCTACCAAGTAACTCAGGAAAATACTCTCTTTTGGTTTCTTGCAGGGTTGATTCTTTTTCAGGGTGGGTAGTTTGTTTTGGGCAGGTTACAGTAAAGAGAAATTCTCATGTCAAAAGTTAAGTATTGCAAAGTTCAGAGTTTCCTCCCTTTTCATTTGAGGAGTAAGTCAGACCCTCGTATTAGCTTGAACCATGTGTGCTATTTCCTGTGTGTAAATTTGGGCATCTGCCTTTCTGTAAACTTCTAATTGCCTGTCGTGCTGTGTTGTTTTTACTGGAGATGTACTTAATTATAACCAGGGCTTCAGTAATAGCTCCAAAGTTCACATTGCCTTGAGCAGGACTTTTATAACAATCCCAGAATGCAGCAGCAGACAAGGCAGAATGTTAATGGGTGGTGAATAATGGTGAGGGCAGCTCAGTCCCATGTATCTCCTTGGGAAAAAAACCCCTTTACTTACAGGAGTAGAAAGTGCCAGTTTGGGCAAAACTTGCAGAAACTCCCCTGGAAGACTGGGTGGGAGGCTCAGCATCTCTCTGAAATACTGACTCCTTAAAGTCAGTGGATGTGGAAAGGCCTTTTAGGTATCACCCCAAGGTGCCAGCGGTGGGAATGAGGTGAGAATAGAGGAGGAAGAGCAGCAAGGCCACATATTAGAGGACAAGAGCTGAATGATGCTCACTTACTGATTTTGGTATCGTCTGTTATCATATATGTTCACAGTGACAGTACCGTCGCTGCCTCTCTATATTCTCCCTACTTATGGTGAAGGTATAGACATTACTGTTGTTTTGTTGGTGGTGGTTTTTTAATTAAAATCACTTTTGTGGGTTTTTTTTCCCTCTTTTTTTTTTTCTTTCAAAAGCTTTTTTTCTGAAATAGCAACTCCGATACTACAATAGGAATAGAAACTAAAGATCTTGGCCAGTCTGAGTTTAACCCAGCCTCTTACAAATTTGTTAATCGTTTTGCAGCAGTCTCATACAAAAAGTTACTTCCTGGTTTTTGGTTTTTGGGTTTTTTTTAATATTGATGAAAGAAAAGCAGTGGCACACAGCAGTGTCATTATCCCTCGACTAAACCCTGAAGGGAAACACATCTGATTCCCATTCACACTTAGTGTATTGGCCTGAGAGGTTGCTCCATCTTGACTGGTTGGTTGGTAAGTTTATTTTGAAGCTAAAATTTAAAAAAATTCCGTCACTTTGAAATAAGCACTCCAACCTTAGAATAAGCATGCCACATTACAGAAAAAGAATGTCATTAAATATGTAATTTATTTAAAACACTCTAATATATTTTCCTGTTATTGATTCTTCTTCACAAAATAAAAAAGCCAAGTCTATTGAGTTATAGTACAGCCCCTTTATAATTAACTGCCTTGATATTTGCTCGCTAGACTCCTGAGTACACTGTGATAAAAAAAATGATGCAAGTACTGCAGCAGAATTGCAAGAATAAGGTCATATCTCACCTGTTCTACATAACACATTGGGATGCCAATTTATATTGTTATTATCAACAGACCAATAAATGCAATTTCTAATTTACATCACAAGATGGCAGCAAATTTTTAATTCACTTAATAGTTTACTAACCTAGATAAACCTAATCTCTTGAAATCATGGTCTTCTTACAGAATGATGGCAGCCTTTGTTTAGTGATCAGACGTGCGTGGTATTTACAGAGATGTCAGTGCTTCAGAAGTATGAACTCAAGACAAGTACAGAAGTGTATTTCTGTCTTAAAATCAGCTAAAAAGGCATTTACCCTGAACTTTAAAGATCAGCAGCTTACAGTGTAATAGTTACTAAATCCCATTAAAGGTATTTTGGATAAAAACAACAGCTTTTATCTATAGTCTTTGACTTCTTGAAGAGAAAATGTGAAAAAGCATTTTTTTGAAATTCAGGTGGAGCTTCTCAAGACTTGATAATCTGTATTCTTTCCTCTATAAGCAATTCTGATTTATGTTTGAGATGTTACCTAGTTTTGAAAGTTATAAAATGGGAAGCTTAGCTCAGCTGCTTTAGCAGATCTCTTCTGTGCTGGCCAATACCAGAAGTTAAAACTTTTATCTGCTTGACCAGTTTTGTCTCAGGCGTTAAGTGTCATTATTTGTAGGTCTTATAGAAGATGCATCTGATGGCCTTTAAAATGCTCTACGTTTTGTTTTCCCTTGCAGTTTCACAACCGCAGGCTGTACATAGCCAACTGGAGAAGCCATCAAGTACTGCAATTCTCTGCAATAACTGTGGAAACCCATGCAAAGGAGAAGTTTTGAGAGTTCAGAACAAATATTTCCATATTAAATGCTTTGTTTGTAAAGGTAAGTGTTTGTGACAGCTCTTCCTATGAGTAGGGCATTAGCACTGGGTGTGTGACTTCACGGTCCCGGAAACTTCACAAACATATTTTACAATCCAATCCATGCCTGAAAGGATTTACTGTAAACTCTGTGACTGCTTGCTGTAAGGTTATAAACATCCTAAATCCTAAAGGTGGAGTATGTTTTGAGTGGATATAAACCCATGGAGTTTACTATAGAGTTGGGACCTGCAGAAGAACAGTTTGGGAGGGCTGGTAGTGAAACACGATGCGGGATTAGGAGAGAATTAGTATTTACAAAGAAACTGGGAGGTTGTCCCTCTCCCAGCTTTCTAATGCATGCCATGGAGTAAGCTATGGCCATGTTTGTTCAGACTCTCTTGTGTTAGACTGTGATGTTTGAATCCCAGTGTGACCCTCTGTGCTTTTCCATTTTTGAGGGGGGAACTACTTGGTTTGCTCCAGGTTGGTGCCTAGCTGGGATCTAATATTGACACATTGTGAATGGCAGAATGATGGTCAAAGAAACAGGGCATTAACCGATACAACACCCCTTCTGTAGATACTTCGTTGGTTGAAAGATTAGCTGGAAGTTGCAAAGATCTCATTTGTTTTGAATTTACAAATCAGGAAATGTTATTGGAAGTTTGCTGGACAACCTGTTTACTTCATTAAGCAGTACTTCAAATGACATTTATTAATCCTTGTAGCACAGCCTAGAAACGTGAGCATAGCTCTGGTCCCAGCTAGGTTAGAGCGACTGTTTCCATTTCTGTTTAGAGGAAACGATCAGAAAGAAAACTGTCATCATCTGTCGGCTACACTGATATTTTTATACATCCCATGGGATTAACTATATAATATTCAATAACTCAGTAATTGTGTTCTTTGCAAAATTGCAGAAAAATAAGCATAGTGCACTACCCTAAATAGCAAAAATATTTTGCTCACCTATTTAGAACCAGAATGGTGTTCAAAACAGAACACAGCCCCTACATACATCTGTCAAACTCTTTTAAAGCCACCTGTTCTTATGGCAAATTTTATTATCAAATTAGTTTTTCAGACCTAACTCAGGAAGAGAACAGCTAATTTGTTATTCAGGAGTCTTGTCTCCTGCATGAAGTCTCAGTAACATACTGGTATGTGCTCCATTTAATTATCATGATGAAATCCAAGCCCCCTTTTATACAGATCTGCTGTGAGAAAACATTGACAAGTCCTACGGAAGGAAC
The DNA here is from genome assembly GCA_035590195.1 of Aviceda cuculoides. Classification (NCBI taxonomy): domain Eukaryota; kingdom Metazoa; phylum Chordata; class Aves; order Accipitriformes; family Accipitridae; genus Aviceda; species Aviceda cuculoides. The sequence continues at coordinate 36,455,192 of JAVJGG010000054.1, read as the reverse complement.
AAGACACAATTATACATCCATGTTTTCATTTCGCAGGACATCTCCTTTTAGAGGTTGCCAGGTCACCCGCAAATGCAGCAAGCGGATTCTGAAACTATTCACTGATGCCAAATTTAGGCAGTGTGGAGGCTTTTTTCCCCATCCCCATGCAGAAGACGACGATGAATGTACTGTAGAAGCTGCATTGCCCCTACCTGTCTGTAAGAGATAAGAAGGAGTTTGTTTGCTTCAGGCAGATCTTGGATAAAATGAGAAAAAAATCACTATGTTGACAAGAAAGAAGCAGGGTAGCATCTGTCAGGCACCCATCAGACTCTCAGCTGGCACAGGAGATAGTGTCAGAGACGTGTGCTTAAACTGCTTCTTGGTGTCAGGGCTCTTGGAGTACTTATATTCCTCCTTACTAATCATTTTGCTAAGTGCAAAGTTTGCACACATGGCTGGGTTTTTTTTTCCCTCATTATTTAAATGCCTTAATTCTTTTTATCACTTTTCAAGGGTTTCCATCAATTTGCTGGCATCCTTCTGGTATCTGTTTTTGTTTTGTTTTCGAGTTTTATTTGTTACTTAAGAAGCATAAGTTGCTTTCTAGCGTGGATTTACCATGTTGTTACGTGAGAAGAGCTTAGGAACAGAACAGAACGCTGAACATACATTTCGCTAGCTAACATAAAGGGGAAAAAGAAATCAGGTTAGGCAAATGTGATTTGGGTTTTTAATCACGTGCTCAAATCAATGGATGAAAAACTATAGCTAATGTGTTCGGATTCAGCAAAAAGGTGGTGCTCAGTTCTCCTGGTCAGCGGACTCCTTACCTCCTTTCAGCCTTGGAGGAGAGGTTTGTGCCACGACCCCTTTCCTGAACCCCTTTTCTTGTCATGCTGCTGGACTGTTGTGCGTGGGCAGGGTGATGATCCTGGCAATATATTTCCTTTACAGTGGACTCCTCCCTGCGGTGCATTTATTTTGATGGTACTCAGCGACGCAATTTGCCCCCTTTCTCCTCAACTGCCAAAGACAGCACCTTGAAAGAGGCTGTGTGTGTCCAGCGTCCAGTGCAGCTGCAGGAGAGTCCCAGGACAGATAATCCTGCGTGTGGGCTGGCTGCACTCCCCCACGAAGCTGACTGCAGCCTTAGGTTGGCTGCCTCTGTATTAAATCATCTCATAGCCTTCACCAGAAAACCTTAGATATTTGTAAAACTGCAAGAGATTTTGTTCTTTCTCACAGTATTTACAGATGTACGATGATGGAGACCACACACTGACAAAGAGTCCATGAAGAACGACAAATGACAGTGTCTTGAGAGGGTGTCTAGAGGTATTTGAGGTCTGGTTGAATGACTTGATCAGTGACAGATGATATTACACTGGAAGAAGTCACACTGACCTTTCTGAATATGTGTGAAATGTGAAAACATTTCTTTGATAGTGTTGGATAAATTATGAGGTGGGGGGGGGGCAGAAACATTTAATGGTTTCATTTTTTTAGGGTAGAAAGGTGGTTTTGTATACTGCCATCCTGCCATCTGATTACTCCTATGGGGACTGTGAGTTTCAGAATGCTAACAGGAAGTATGGAGGTGTCTTTTGTATTTAAATTAAATTATATAATGAAGGGAGGTTAGTATAATGTTACTCCTTCCCATCCAGTTCTTCTTAGATTCTCCAGACAATGATTCTAAACAATTCAAAGAAAAGTTTTAAAAATTGAAAAATTCTTCTTATTATTCAAGATTGAGATACACAACCAGGTTAAAAATTTTAGTAGCAATGCTGTGAACATCTGGTAGTTTTGCTCAGTATCAAAGTTTAATAGGACTTATGGAGGTAAATAGGCATTATAAATAAAGTTTATACTCATATCTATTTGTATATGTTATTTCTTGTTAAGATGCACATCTGATCTACTAGTAAAAGGCTGTAGGGAACATGCCATCTAAACTCAGTTCAAATTTTTACTCAATATTTACTTTACCTACCATTTTAATCAGGTTTGATAAAAATGCAGTTACAATAGAAGCAGGTGCCTTTGAAATAATAAGGCAAACATTTTATTTGTTAGACTTCAAGGGCTTTGGTTCCCATGTTTGCAAATTCTTACTGTCTCTTACCGCTATAATGAAAGCACCAAGGAAAATGACAAAAGCTGATAAAATATTGATGACTCAGACTATCAAGTTAAAACAAATTGTGTTTTCTAGTTCATTGTGAGGGTGTCTGTCAGGTCAGGACTGCTTCTCAAACAGGCATATACTCACTTGGAGCTCGATTACAACGACGGAATTTAGTGAGCCAGTGAAGACACAGACTAATGTAGAATTGTAGATAGGAGAGATGTAGATGCTGCGATCATGTTATCCTGGGTAGCCTCTTTGATCTTTCGTAAAGATAGACATTACCTTGTTTTAGGAGTGTTTGTCAAGTATTTCTTCTTCTGTGATGTGATAGCATCCTGGCATTTCCAAAGTAGCAGTAACCTATGTCAAATACATTATCTAGGAAGTATTGGAAGTGTGAATTAAAGCCCCATGTTTCTAGGGGGTCTGAATAATTTAATTACTATAGCTTTATATAAAATCAGAAAGTACACTTTGCAATATTTTATGTAGTCACTCTAGCAGACCAAATAATGGGACAATCCATAGTGCATTTGCAAATCTACTTGCATGCAAAAATCCTGCAGCCTCCACCCTAGTTAAATGGGAAAATCCATGCAATCCTGCAAAAAAGCCATTCTTTGTACAAGGTTGCTCATATGTGAGAAGAATCATAACTCATATCTTTGTCCTTTACTGTTTTGGTCTTGATGAAATGAAACAAGCTTGCAGTCGGGGCCACAGATGTAAAAACATGACCATTGTGCTATATCAGCTTCGCTATGTATATGTCTCTCTTGTTTTACCCCTAATCAAAATTCCCTGGATTGCTGTCTTGCTATGAATGTAGCACATGCTGTCTTCCATGCTGGCACGGCTAACAGTTTCAAGTATACTTTTTTTCCCCGTGAATTTTCATCTATTTGTTTAATTAACCTGTTAGAACATATCACATCATCAGCTTAGAGTTGGGAATATGGTTCTCTGGGTCAGCGTTTCTGATTCTTGTGGCAATTCAGTTTCCTGGGAATTGCGAAAAAGCCCTGGGCTGGATATATCACTTCTATACCATTTTTTCAGTGGAACGTACAGCACAACCGAGAGTTACGTTATTTATTGTGAAGCCATATTAATGGGAACGGCTAAGATGGAATATTCGGTAAAAAGGTTAAAAACGTCGAGTAACTTGGTAATAGGAGTGATTTGTTTGTTAGATCAAATGCATCTGCTAGGTTATAAATATGCTAAAAGCTACACTGAGTAATCTGAGGGACTCGCGTTTGAACATAGCTACGGGGTTTCACATTTCAGAATGGGAGTCATTTATGGGAAGCTCACTAGTTAGATTTCTGTGTCCCAACTTTTGGCCATCAGTAGCGTCTGATGGCATGTGTGGTATCTCAGGCACTGGGGATGAGCGTAGGGGCTCTTGTTCATCAGGCACTCTCAGCAACATGCCCATCGCTTCTCAAGTACTTCAGGAGTTTGCAGTCCCAGATCATATTAACTCAGTATAATGGGAAAAACTATGCTTCCGACGCAATGCTTACAGAGTCTAGCTTGGACAGTGTGGTAGGTTTGGGGCTGACTTACTAAGGTCACATTAGCTTAATATTTTATTTCACTGAAATAATGATGATGATAATAACAATCACTTTTTGCCTGTGCAAAAGTAATTTAATGCAGTGGCCAATGGTTCTGTGTTGAGGTTTTGAGATTTTTAAACTTAAACTTTAAAAATAACTACTCAGTAGCTTTCTAAAAGCAACTCAATAATTAAAGCATGAAAAAAATTTTGGTCAGTTAGTGAACTCTCACAATCACAAAGTAATTGTTAATTTTTCTTTTGTTTTAATCACATTCTTGTTGCAACCTTTCTTTGTGTTCATAAAGAACTTTCTGCAGCCCCTCATGTCTTGGTCATATACCAATCACATCAGCATTTTAGTGAAAGCTTTATTTCATGGCATATATTTCATCCAGAGTCCGATGAATTTTTTTAAGAGTATCTTTCATTAATTTACCTAATATTAGTGAAGTGTGGTGAAAGGGACAGAGGAGGAATCACGGTTATGAGTACTGGTAAAGGAATATCTTCCTAACATTTCAATAAAGGTTAGCTAACTATCCACCACAGGAAGCCAAGCTTCTGTTACTTCTGGTTTCCAACTTGATTTGTGTCATTTAAAGACACAAAGTTTCTGGGGTTTAGATTTTTAGAACATGGTAAAGCTATACATGCTTACTCTTGTCTTTATATCCAGGATGTTACATAATACCCCTACTTTATTTTCTTACTAATTATATTTTTCTTTAGTCTTTTCATTGCCTTGCTTTTCTCCCTGTTTACATTCTTCTAGTCCAAAGATGAGAAGTTACACTGGAGAGTTAAGTGCTCATTAAAAAGATGGATAGGATTTTAAAAGAAGTAATTGCTGAAATATCTGGGGGTTAATCTAAACTGCAGATACAGCCATGTGCAGAAGACGTTTGCATTGCAGAGGACTGGTTCCTAACTGGGAAGAGAGAGGCACCTAGGAGAGGTGCTTAACTGTGCTGGGAATGCTGAGGTAGATTTAGACAAAGACATCAAACAAATGGAGAGTAGTAAAACTCATCCTGGTTGAAATCAAAGTAAAACTGGGACAAAACTGAATGCATTTAAAAATTATGCCTGATGTTCATTAAATGAAGTTTTGGATGGTAACATAAGCTTTGCAAGCAGTAAAGATACTATTCGCATAAAGAAGTTTTGAGCATACATAATTTCAGCCCGCATTAGATAACGTCATGCCTGCGCGAAGAGCCTGTAATTCTTTTGAATTACTCAAGTTCTCTTCTTAGGGGAAAGTTTGTCCCCCCACAAAAAATGTCAGTGCAAGGATGCCTTTATGCAGGGGGACTTTCTACCTGTATCATGCTCTTTCATATGGGGATACAGCAGGGATACAGCCAGCGCGCTGGAGTAGTTAGTGGTGTTCCAGTGCACTAAGGCGATGTGAAGCCTGCATGGACAGCCAGAGAGAGTTGTGGCATAAAATTCATCACTGCCACAGTGGTGTTACTCCACCTCCCGCTTTCTGCGGCTAATTAACACGAGACCGTCTGCCATATCTGTGCATAGTCAGAGCAAGCACTTAATTTGCAAACCTGTAACTGGCACCCAAAGCATCATTATGAAAAATCAGAAAATATTTAATGTTGTTGCTTTACATATTTAAAAAAAAAAAAAAAAACAAAGCTCAAACTGTTTTAATTAGTCTGGCAAATGACAGTAGTATTTTATCATAAACACTTAAGATGCTGTTAGGTTGAAAATGGATTAAAGCGCATTATTTCTTAAATCTCTTCAGCATGCTTGTAAATTTTAAATAACCAGATTGATTCTTTAAAATAATAAATCAGTATAAACCAGACAACTTTCCCAGTTTTCCTGGGGATTGTTTTGGTAGCTTGGAACAGCCACGTACACAGTGCCATGAGGATCTCTCTCACCCTTAACACTATAGGAGAGCTTTTAAAGGGCAGTAACATTGTCATTAAGCTACTGGGAAATTCTGCTTTCCAGAAGGGAAATGGAAAATGGAAATACACTTTCTAATGCAAAAATTACTAGATGTGTAGTTGCCATAAATTATTGGAGTCAAGTTACGTAGTGCACAGGAAACTCCCCAAACTCTTCTTCAATTTAATTAGTACACCTGAGTCATTAATGTTTTGTCAGTCTCATAAGAACATTCTGAATCTCTAAGGGGTTTCCTGCACTGAAGTCCTGAGAGCTTGTGTAGATGTGCTGTGCGCTGTATCCTTTATAGCTTTATCAATGCTACACATGCATGGTGAAGTTTTGTAAGATAGGTAAGATATAGTCCACAGATCTCTGTATCTCACCCGCTCCAGAAAGTTGGTCTGGTTTTCCTCTGGCAGAACTGTCCACCTTCCTGCAGTTCCTTGTTGGGAGATGGGGAAGGGGCCAACAGCTCTGCCCCAGACTTTCCTGGTGCTGCATACTTCTATTTTTGTTTACCCTGGACTGTAACAAAATGAGGTGAGACTCCAGTCCTTGAAATTATAGCCAGTTATTTCAGATACTATAGCTAAAACGCTGCCGGTGACTGACAGGCTTGAGTATTCTTGATTTCACAGACATCTGCTTGGAAAGACCTAGATATAATCACTCCTGCCTATGAAGAGTGATTGGATTATATGGATTATATACCATTGCAAGTTTCCTTCTGTCTTGCTGCTTGCCTCACCTATAGACAGAAGTTTCACGTGTGAATTGTCCAAGATGGCGAGCGAGGTAATGTTCCCATGCAGACTTGTGTGGTCAGCAAACTTCCAGCTGGGGAAGACTTCCCCAAAACCTCCATGGAAAAGCTTACCGGGACTCATCTGCACCTGAGCACACAACAGAAAGAATATCATAGTGACAGTTATCATCCGGAAACGGGCTTAGACTGCTTCAAATTAATTGCAGGTCAGTTTGAAGTTAACTCAAAGCTATAGCGGTGGAAGACTGCCAGGTGGTTGCTATTGCTTCTCACAGGCATAGTGGCCAGGAGAAATGTTCCAGGTATAATCATGGGCTTTTGGAGAATGGGCTCCCAGACTGCATCAGTGGTGTATGAAGACATGCAGTGTAGCTGCCGAAAGAGAATTATGTCAACAGCATATTACATGTCATTCTTGGCATCTTAGTCAGCCACCAACGTCCATCTCAGCGATGGAGGAAAATACTAGAAATGGACATAAAGCCGCAGTGCCGAGGAAGAAGACTTTTATTTAGCTCTGAACAAGCAGAGATCTTTTTCTTGTTTTCTCTGTAATGACATTATGAATGGGTCTTTGTTCCTTCTTTAATTTTCTGGGTCATTGCCTCTTTATCTCTCTCCTGTGTTGGATTCACGCCTGGTTGCTTACATCAGGCAACAAACGGGAGGAAAAAAATAGACTTCATACATGCAGTTGCAGGTTGATAAGCAAAATGATTGTCTGGCAGGCTGAAAGCAAAATGGCACTGTTTGCATGACAAGAAGACCAGTACATTTTACTGTTACAACCTGCTGTAGTGTACAGCAGCACAGTGAGCATAGCATCTTCCGAGCCTTTCAGTACACAGCTGATTTTAAGGTCCAGCACAGAGCCAAAAAATTAATGTACTTTCAGTAGGCTCATTTGCCACCAAGGAAACTAGAGATGCATTTTATATTCATACAGTGCAAGTGGAATACTGATGACATACAATAGTGGGCTAGCAACATGTTTAAAGTGCATTAATTAATTGCTATTGCTGCTATTTATTTTTATGGGCTGTAGGCAATAAAGAATTATGGAGTTAGATTGACTGTGAAATCACACAGCATAAATGATGCTGCTCCAGGTGCTGTTACAGACTGTAGCCTGTTTCTAAGCAAGTAGAGGAAATCCTCAGATCTATGTGAGGTATTTTGGCGTCAGGTAACTGCAAGCCGTCTTAATGAGTGGAATTACTGGGTTGTCAGAGAAGCCATCCTGAGGTAGCCTCCTCAGAAATGGTGTGGATATCTTCCACCTCAAGTCCCACAGCCTGTTGAGGTACTGGCTTGCTGCCAAATACCTTAAGAGGAGACAAACACATATTTATTCACTACTTAAAAATTACTCCTACAGCTCGTAACTGTTCAGGACAGGGCATTGCCTTCGTATGCGGGGTAATACCAAGAGAAGCAGCCGAGTTAGTATTAGTCTCTTCATTATCATAAGAGCTGTGTTTGCAGCGCTTTTCTTGTTTCACTGAGGTGAACGTTGGTAATGGTTGGAAACTGTTTCTAGGTTTTAAATAACCCTAACTTCAGATACTCATTTTGGATGACAGGCATTGGGTAGGAGTGGATCTGTGACATAACGCCGATTTCCTATCCTAGGCAAGTGAGATTTGGTAGTTGCCTTCAAACATGCTCCCTAGCATTGCTCCAGCTTTCCTTTCCCTGATTTCTTGTCTCTGCAGGTGTGCAGGATCATCTCAGCTAGGCAGTGTCTCTGTCCACGTAAGTAGCAGGCAAGGGGCACAGCGTCTTGCCCGAGGGATGGCTAAGGGGTCTATTTTCAGAGCTACTCTTCTCAGCTTTAAATAGGGACTGTTTAATATCCAAGCCAGTATTTAACTGGAAAGCCTGTGTTCTCCCCTGGTGAGCTGGGTGTCGAGTTAAATCCTATCAGATGGTTCAAAGAGTGCGGGAGTGCAGGAGGGTTCGTGACTGGAGCTGCGGCTGGTGGAGCGTAGCTGGTGGTGGAGCGATGTGTGAAGAGCAGGGGAGGAGTATTTGGTGTGTGGAAAAGCTGTGACTTCCCCCACCCTACAGAGTCAGTGGGTAAGAGGGAGAGTATAACCATGAAGACTCCCTCCTGTGCTCCAGATTCACTTATGAGCTAGATATTTCTTCGTTCATGGATAAATATAAAGACTTTGCAGAGGCTAGCACCTCTGTGAACTGTCACGGATATTGTCTCTGTTAGGGGCACGTGCCAAAACGAGATGGAAGGAAAGGGCCAAAAGCCCACCCTGCTCAGTTTTCAGTGCCAAAAAATGCATTCATGGACTCTCTTCTCTTAGGAGTTTTTGCTTATAGCTAATCAATTTGGAGGCAACTCTAAAAGAACTGATGACCATTGACAAGAATTGAGATTAAGGGGCTGAATGTGGCATCGAGGTTTGATACAAATGATTATCAAAACCTCTTGGAATGCTAAAACACTGAAAACCTGCATTAAAAGCGGTATCACTGATACAGGTAAAAACATGCATGATGGCTATGCCTGTTTGAAATCTTTTCATCCCAGCTTTTTCCTCTGAAGAAATATTTTACAATGTACCTGTTTTCATTTAAAAGCTGTAATGGAAAAAATATTTTTCTTTAATATGGCATATGTAAGATTGCTTCAGCTGAAATCTTCACAAGTTATGTTTTAGTGACACAAAAGCAGCTGGCTTTATAAAAGAAATATTCAAGAAAATTATAGTCCTCTGCCATAAAAGAGTTCTTGCACTAAACGAAATCAGTAGTCACACCAGTGTACATCAGGAGATTTAATAGCCCTGCTGAGCAGAAGAGGTTATCAAATCTCTGAAGAAGAATAAGCACATTGGCCACTAGTCTCAATCTATTTGTTATGAATCTAATTGGTTCCAAATAAATTTATACTATAACCTATTTATATGCCAGTTTATTTTTACTACTGTATTATACAGAAAGTCGTACTGTCAGTGGAAAAGAAAGAGCCTCTTTCCGTATTTCCCATGCATTTTGTTCTGTAGCCAGAGAATTCAAGGACTTGAAATTTGGTGCAGTATCAAGAAACAGCTGAACAAAACTGTTCAGGTATTTGTTGTAATTTTTGCTAAGTACTGATTTTATGGAGAATGACAGATGCATCTGCTTAATTAAGCAGAGGTATTAAACAGAACTTTGGTTTTGAATGTTGATATTTATATTTTATGGATGGTATTGGGTTTAAGGTACCCAAACCCTAAGAAATTTGAAACGAAAATATTTTTTTTTTCTAATTTCATCCAAGCTTGTCTCACATTTGATGCTTTTTATGGTTCTATGATCTCTCTCTCATTATCTTGTAAAAGATAGTCTCTTTAGGCTAATATTTTAACCATATCTCATAATGCCTTTTTAATATTGCTCAAGCTTCATTCCAGAGCTATAGAGCTCTGAGGTCTTTTTTTTTTCACATCTTTTTCATTCTTACTGGGATGCTGTTCCACAGCCTCTTTCCTGTGATGGTTAGAAACATTTCTATTAATTTGCAGCCTCCATTTATTCATGGCCAGGGTTTTCTCAGTTGTTCTTGTGACAACATTCTCATTGTATTTAAAGAGCTCTTCATTTCCTTAACTCACTCTGTTTAAGCCTCAGATGTATGTTGAGATATTAGTTGTTTCCTAAGGTTGGGGGTTTTTTTTTAGGCTAAAAGCCGAGTTCTGCTTGTCTCCTGAGATAGGCTTTCATTCTGTAGGTCATCCTGATAGCCTTGCTCTGCTGTGAATCAGTCTTCTGTGGAAATATCTGAGTAAGTTATACCCTGTGCACTAGATGAGGGCTCACAAGGTTTAACGTCTTTAGTACTAGCTAGCTCTGTGGGTCCTGCCTGGCCCAGTGCATCCTTTCTTGTTACCTCAAAACATTAATTACTTGTAGTCATCCTGTGATTGCCAATATTTGCAAGTCTTTCTTTCGTTCTGCCACTCAGAAGGGAATTTTTTCATTGCTCCTGTTTGAATGGAAGACATTTCACCTTGTGCATTTCAAGTAAATCCCTTCTCCATGTCTCAAGGTGTCCAGCTCCCCTTCTATCCAGATCCCCCTCTGCACCGATCGTGCCTTTGGGCTTTGGGTCATTAGCACACTTCATTGCCATGAGTCTGCTTTGTTGTGGCAAGAACTTTATTCCTACTGGCATTTCCCTTCGTCATTAATGAGCTGTAGTAATAGCTTTCCTTGGGGCTGTGCTTCTCCCTTCTTCACAAACCACTGTCATCTCCCCCTTGGCCAATTACAATCCTATCCTGTTACTATTTTCTGTCCTATCTATTGCTCTAGAGCTACAGGTAGGAGAGATTTACAGCCCTTTGTTTATTTAGAAAGTCAAGTATCTTGAAATAGCTCTTTGCAGGAATGAAATCATTGTATTGTGGAGCAAGTCTGTCTGTAAGTTGTTCTTCCTCCTCACAGTCCACTTAATTTCTTGCATTTCTTGTATGAATGTCACTGTAGCGTGGTGTGTAGCGAAAGCCACTTGGAAGAGCCTGTTATTTCCGCATGTGGTTCACTTGCAGTGTACCTGTTATGACCATCAGGCTGTTAATGTTAATTGGAGGGTGCAGTAAGAGGTATTAGAACAACTTGGATAGAAAACAATTCTTAATCTTCATTCTGCTGTTCAAATGAACGTGGAGAGATGCCAAGCTCAGCTTTTGCTTTGAAGTCCAAATACCTCGTTTTTCTGTCTCTCTTTGGGTGAACAGTTTCACTGCAGGGTTTCCTGAGAAGCCGGGATTAAGTGCATTAGCGCAAACTGCTTTGGAGTAATAGACAACAAGCCATAGTAACCGTGACCTCGGTGAGAGCAGAGAGAAAGGCAGATACCTTCAGGCTGAGACAGCGTCACCAGAGGCCGGTGTCAGGGCTGTCCCCGACCCCGCGGGCCCCGAACCTCACGCTGGGGCCCTGTTCGCAGCGGTGAGACAGGGCCGGCCGGGCCTCCCTTAAGGACCCACGTCAGCAATAACAACATATGGATTTCCTTGTGCTTACCGCTCATTTTAGCAGCTGAGTAGTGGCAAGAGTACACGACAGAGCAGTGGCAGATAATTTGTGGGTGAACTACTGACTCCTCATCCTCCCCTTGTTATGGAAGCCCAGCTCCAGGTCCTTCTTGGATGGCACAGACCAAAATGTGTAGGTCAGTGCCTGCCCTGTAGCTCGAAGCAGTTCTTGGTGGCTTTGTTCAGGTGCACTGCAGTCAGATGTGCCACTGCTGGCATAAAGAAATATTCTATAGGGACGTAACCCCTCCCTGCTCACTTCAGAAACCCAGTAACGTCCTTTAAGTTTTTTCTCTTGTGATCCGCTCTGGAAGTTTAAACACTGTATGATACAATTTAGAACTGCTCTAGTGCATCATTAGTATCAGCTCAGCATGCTGTTCAGCATCGTCTTAAATCCATAGTTGATTTGTGCTTCTGTCGCACCAGTACATACCTAGGTGAAATATATAGACTGAAAGAAACTCATAATATTCAGCAAGTCATGCCATCTTTTTGAAAAGTGTTCAAAAAGCATGTCATTTGTAAAAATTAGAGCGAGGGTGAGAAAGAAAACTGTTAAAGCAAATGTGTTAAGCCTGTGAGATAAAGCACATAAACAATGTATTGCAAGATAAATCACCTAATCCAGGGTTGTTGTCTATGACAAATGCAATATAATTGGAATTACTTTGACTTATGACAAAGGTTAATTAACCCATGGTTCTTCAGATCTTGGTCATATACGAGTACAGTTTCAGCATGATTGTTGTTTTCTGTCACTTTGTGGTTGTGGCTGTCTTCAGGCAGAAAGATCAGGGTTTGAAGGCCCACTGAGGGTTTAAAGAGGGCCTTGAGCCCAGCCTGATGATAAAAAGAAAGATGATAAAAAAAGGGCAGGTGATTGGGTGTGGTTTTGAATGCATGTTCAGGATCCTATGCTTGCTTGGGGTTTCTGTGCTGTGGGTATGTCTTATTTTGTGCCTTGAGCATGCCTGCTGGACTCATTTCGCATAGGTTAGATGCAGTATGACTGATTCTGGCATTGCAAACAGGCTGTGGTGTGAGTTGGGAGGCTTTACTTTACTTTTTAGTTTTTACTTTAAAAACTAAAGTGCCTGTGGGCTCTCAGGTACCTAAACAGAAATCTCAGGTTTGAACTTTAAACGTTTAGGTACCTCTGCTATTTTGGGACCAAGGCTCTGAGCAGCTCTGAAGTGTTTTGTACATGCAACCCAAATTTGATAAGCAACATTCCCACTCTTCTTCTGTGTGCTGTATGTGAGTGTGACACTGCTGTGGTTGTCTGTTCAGCCTTGTTAGACTAAGCACTGTTTGCTGCTGGAAGTGCTTCCCTGCAAGCACATCCCCAGGAGCAGAAGTAGGTAGTGACAAGTGTGATGCTGTGACTTAGAGTAAAGTAGTAGTCAGCACAGCAGCAGAATCGCCATTTTGAATTCCGGTTCTCCTTATAAATTAATTCAAGCCTGTTTTCAAAGATCCTGGTCAATATGGATGAGGATCATCTTCTACATCTCTGTCTACTTCTGTGTGACTTCAGCCAGACTGTTGTACCTCTCCTTTCCCATCTTGTATGTTCTCAAAATGCCAGCCTAGCTTTATCCTTGGTGCAATGGAGAAAGCTCCTGAAAAGTCTCACAAGCTTTGGTCAATCAACTTTAACTCTTTCCTACAGATTTTGCTTAAAAAATATAAATTGACAGATAGGATTAAAAACTCTTACTTTTGCCAGGATTAGGTGGTTCTGGAGATCCCTCCAATTAATGCTTGGTAAGTGATGTCTATCAGGTAAATGTAAGATCTGATTTAAAAAAGAGATTTTGTAAACTTGCGGAAGTTTACAGCTGTTGGTATGCTTATCAGACCCTTTGATTAGAGGGAGCAGTATTTTAACCACTTGTGTGTCCAGGGGGAATATCAGGCAGTTGTAATCTGTCAGAGACGTTTCTTTGTAACTTTGGTGCTTTAGATTTTGAAGGTTTGTATTCTTTATGGATTTCCTTTAACCTATTAAATGTGATCGGTGTTGTATATGCTAGCCCTGAACTCAACTCCTAAAGACTTAACTCTGTACTAACAGCCTCTGCACTGAGGTTAATATTTTTATGTGGAATAAATCCAAACTGTTAGTGTACAAAATACATCACTGATGTAATTTGCTATAAAAGTAGTGTTTTTTCAGATGCACAACTGTTCCGTGATCATAAGCCCATATATTGAAGCGCCTAAATACTCCACTAGGAACCATACTGATCATAGGTGAAAAATCAGCATCATCTCAGAGAGCAAGCTTTGCTTTTCCAGCCTTCTGAGTCTGCCTTTTCTCTTCCTGCAGCTTGTGGATGTGACCTGGCTCAAGGTGGATTTTTTGTGAGACAGGGAGACTACATCTGTACTTTGGACTACCAGAGACTCTATGGCACACGGTGCTTCAGTTGTGATGAATTCATTGAGGGAGAAGTGGTCTCAGCACTGGGCAAAACCTATCACCCAGACTGTTTTGTGTGTGCTGTCTGCAGGTATGTTTTCTACATGAAGTTGTGTTTCATTTAAAAACTAAATTTTGAAAGACCAATGCCAGGCATTCAAACTTACAGCCTATAGATGGAAAAAAAAAAAAAATAGTTCTGTTTTCTATTATCTACTTCTTAAAGAGTAACAGAATTTAAAAAAAAAAAATGCAAATTCATAGTGCCTCTTTTTTTCCCAAATGCTTTTTCTGTTTTATGGTATCTCATGTATGAGGTTTTCAAAGTACTTGAGAAACTACCAGTGCCACTACTGTCAGGCTGTTTGCCCCAAATGTTGCATTATTTCCCTGGTGTCTGCTAATTTGTCTTTTGTTGGCTGAAGTTACAAAGGATTCCAATGCCAGTGGCTGAGTCTTCGATGAGCCGAGTGGATACTGTATTAATAGATTTAAATGGAAGTTTCAAAGTGCTGCTTCCAAGAAACTCCAACAGTAATTTAAAACAGGACAGAAGGGTTGCAGACTCACAAACACTTATGTACGTGTTGGATTTCACCGAGGATCTCCGGCAGCCATGGAGGTGACAAGTAACACAACGCACAAGATTGTCCCCCGCTACAGCCCAGTGTAGTTCAGTGGGATCATTTCCCACATGGGTATGTGCAATGTTGCAACCCAGCGTTGGTGGGGATGTTCGCAGACTCTGCAGTAAAAGTGATTGATGTCTGTTTGGCCTCCATCTTAATCCTCTTCTGTGGAAATAGCACGAACAAATCTGTTGAAGACTTAGGGAAGAAACTTTAAGTCCACCAGACCTTCAGGAAATGCACCGTTTTAGCAGTTTGGAGCAAATGGAAACGCTGTAATAATTTCTCTGGCTAAACCTCAGTCTTTAGCAGTACAAGAAAAGTAACCCCACGTTCAAAGGGAAAGCACAACGGGTCAGTGATGCACCACATTGTAGATGCTGTATGTGCTGGTGCCTCTGGCCGTTTGCCAGCCCAATCCGCCCAGCTCGTAGGGCTGCCAAGCTCAGATTTCCTCCTATGCTGATGCAGAAGAAGGACTTCAAATTCCAGAACAGCCGTGGTTCATGGCAGGATCTCGATTTAATATATCAATTTCAGGAGTAATTAAATAGCCATGTTAAGGGGAAGACTCTGAGACTGACAAATCTTTATTATATTACATTCTGTCTGTTCAAGTTTTGCTATATTTAATAGGAGATTTTTTCCTTTTGGATGCTATAAAGAAACATGAAGACTAAAGGTTACAAAAAAGCCTAAAATATTTTTTTTTTAAATAGGAGGAAAAATGATTTAATTGGGTAATTATGGATCTCATGAGTTAACTGCTGGCTGTACGTGCTCTTGGCCTGCAGCCTGTCAGCATTACAGCTCTTCTGCAGATAAGCACAGCTAATTCTTGGTACCTTTCTTCTTAGCACTAGTACCATCTGTAAAGTGAGATACTTCTTCATTTAAGAGAAAAAGAAGAACTGGTTGATTCAGTTTTCCTGCTAAATGTGTTTGTATCCTCATCCACACCATTAGGGTTTAGCATTCAGGCATAAATTATTTACCTGTGTGTTACTGTACTTAGCAGCTTGGTACCTAACCTAGGCTGCAGTCAGACTGTTGGATATACCAACATCCTGCTGTATTTAGTAAGTCCTTCAGCTGATAGTTGGAGCTTGGCGGTACAATTTGTCTTGCCTCCTAGAAATTCAGAATAATTTTCTGTATGACTAAACTACTTAAGAATAAGTACCTCACTATTCAGGCGAGCTGAATTGCGGTACAGTGAAATACTACCTAGAATGTGATACAAATATCATGTGTATTGAAGGCATGCTAAAGCTTTTAAAAATTAAGTTCCTGATAAAACAGTATTTGATATAAAAAAAAAAAATCAGAGATGTTCCCTATCTTTCTGTATAACTGAATAGTTGGAGTAAAAGTTATTTCACTGATTAATTGCTAATTGCTAGTTTCTAATTGCTGCTATCTAAAACTTCAGTAGGAAGACGCAGATCTGCTTCTGTTGCTTTCCTTAGAAAGGATACACAAATTCATGTTGTCTTCATCAGAGCCAACTAATGCCCTGCTGACTAGCAGGATTCAATTAGTGTCTCCCGGGGGGGTTGTAACACTGACTGTGGTGCAGAGCAACAGAAGAATCCTGTCATCTGTTTACAGCAAAAAAAACTGGACCAGGTTCTCGACTGCTTTAAATCAGCATTGCTTCAATTACCCTAGTCTTTGGAAGCCAGACATGATTTATGTTTTTTTTTATGAGAAAGAGTATCCTATCTAAACATCATCAGCATTTATTTTATTGAGTGATATCCTCAGTAAAAGTAAGATGGGTAGACTGCAAATACATGTGGTTTAAGCAGAAAAAAACCCTTTCTTTTGTTTTGTTTAAAAAAAAAAAAAGGCAAAAAAATAGAGCCATTTGATTTGATGTACAGGATTATAAAGCACTCTACCTTGGCACTTCCTTTGGTGGTAAGAGTCAGAAGTACCATTTGTGTTTTAATTTCTTACGGATGGGCAGAAACCTTAAATAACAGGCCGAAAAGCATGCTGTCTGAGGCGGTTGGGTGATCATGCAAACTGCATCTGATGTTGCCTTTTACAGCTGGACTTCAGTGTGGGTGCTCTATTAGAAATCTGATTTCCAGAGCAGTGTGAACTTGAGAGGTGACGACAGCCTGACAGTGGGGCTGATCCTGCTCTAATGGAAACCAAGCAAGGCTCTTACCAACTTCAGCAGGAAAACATTGGCAGCAGAAGGTGCTTTGGACTCATGACACAGGTCTCCAGAGTGGTGCAGGATCATTAAGTGCTTTCAGTGAGCACTTTTATAACCTGTATTTCTGTAGCTTTGAAGTAACGCTTTTAAACTGTTCCTGCATTGAATAGTAAACATTCCCTTTTTTTCTTATTTTCAGAGAAGATAAGATTAGAATAGAAACTGGTGGGAAGTGTATATTGCTTCAGATGGTAAAATCAGTGAGAAAATCTAATGTGCATACAGCTAGCTGGGGCAGTGGGAAAAAGCCAGTAATGCAAGCCCATTCGTTTTCTGGAGCTCGTGGTATTACTACTATTGAATGCCACGTGGCCCAGTGGCACAGAGAAGAGCCGTGTTCCCTGGTGCCCTCTGCACTGTGTTCATAAGTGCTGCCCTCCTCTGTGAAAAAACTTGTGTATCAGAAACCCAACTCATCCCTGGGCATGCATGCATCCCTTGGGACTCAGATGCTATTGTCCAGGGCTGCCACAGGTCAACATGTAAGAAAAAATGAATTAGTATTCAGAGAAAAACTATTAAAAGTACAGTATAATGTATCATCCTGTGTGTTGTGATCTCGCATTGACCAGTTGTCTCCTAAACAAATTCAAGTTTTAACTGCATGTTTGCTCTGATGGCATAAAAAGATTGAGGGTTTGGCTCCCTCTTCTTCCAGCGCTGTTTACAGTCCAGTGAAATGGTTTTCTGCTGTTGTGTTTCATGATGATAAAGCCTAAAACTAGGAATGAGTAGAAGAATAACAACATAGATTGAAAAATGTTGCAGATTAACTGCTTTCTCTGAATTCCCAGGAAGTGGGTGAGCAGTCCTACAGCTTCATTAGTTGGAAGGGGCTGTGTCCTCCAGAGGGCTGCCAAAGGCATTTTCTCCAAAAGGTTCACATGTTTATAAAAGTGAAATAGAAAGAGGGAGAAAATTAAGGCTATCTGTATCAATAGAAGCTGAGTTTTATTAAAATTGTGCATGCAGCTCTTACATGGGTGTCAGAGGCAGGACTGTATGGCTCCCAGGAATATCTTACGCAGGATGGGAAAGGGCAGGAAATAGAGTGTTTCAAAAAGCAAGGGGTAATCGTACCTGTGATAATACTTTTGAAAATGGAATTTTCGGGAGAAGTCTTAGTGTGATAATAAGTTAGATAAATATATTAATACATCTCTGCAGAACATCCATATGTAAGATGTATGGTCTGCATAAGGCTATACTATACATAGAGTCTGTATTTGATTTCAGTGTTACTGATGTGCTGTGTGTGCACAGGGTATCAAAAAACCTGGGTTTTGGTTTTAAGTGTTAATGTAGTTGGTAAAGTTGGGTGTGTTGTTTATTCACCCAGTTGGAGGAATGTATATAATAATTATCCCTTTAATTTCAGTATTCTTTTAATTAAAGGTTGGAAAAATATACCTTTTTGTGCCATGTAAATGATGAAGAGAGGACAATTTAACTCTTACTTAGCTGGGGGAATAAATTAGCCTGTATGTGCCAGGTTAATAACCAAACAGGTACATGATTGCTTTACAGAATTTGGATATCTAAGTTCAGTGTTTTGTCTGAATTTGGGAAGCTTTGTCTTGAAACAGCATTTTGACAGAAGGTGAGTATGTGCCATGCAGAGGTGAATAATGTGTGGAGGGTCAAAAGGCAGTTACATATTCTTCAAGGGGTTTTGTCCCAGATCCAGATCTAAAACTTCTCTCAATCCATTCGTATTTCTGTTATCTTCAAGAAGGTAATTCACTGTGGCCAGGCAGTTGAATATAAAAATTCAGAAAACTGAAAACTTTTTTTTTTTTTTTTTTTTAAAATAAGAGTTTTATAAGTCCTACATACAACACTGCTGTTTCCAGAAAGAAGCTGAGGGCTTTTGTGTATGTATGTCTTAAGAAATTAAGACAATACTGAAAATTAGAAGTTAAAATTAAGTTTGTTCTGGAACGTAGCAATTATGTCAGACTTTTTGAATATGCTAAACATTTTTAATTGCTCACTTTTTTTAGTGCTGCTGAATTTTGAAGGAGTTTGGTTCCCACTCAAGCAGTACTGAGTACTTCTTAAAGCATCTCATGATGCAGACTTCTTCATCTGGATGTTGAGGCCAAAGTTTTGAAATCAGACTGAGTGTTGTTCTTGGCATTTTGATTCTAAAACAAATACATTTATCAATATATGGTGCTTCCTGAACAAAGGAGTCTTGCTATGCTGCTCTTCAGGTTTACGCATGGAGCATACCTGTTGCCCTAGAGTCACATGAGATGGAAGGGATCTGTGGGGGTCCTGTGGTCCAGCCCCTGGCTCAGGGCAAGTCCAGTTTGAGCAAGCTGCTGAGGGCATTGTCCCGTCACATTTTAAATATCTCCAGGGATGGAGATCCCACAGACTCTCTGGACAGCCTGTTCCAGCATTTGAGCATGGTCATGGTAGGTTTTTTTTCCCTCTTTATAGTGAGTTGGTATTTCGCATGTTCCAGCTTATGTCTGCTGCCTCTAGTCCTTTCACTCTGTACCTCTGGCAAGAGCCTGGCTCCAACTTCATATACACGTCATCAGGTAGTTTTAGACAGCAATAAGATCTCCCCTGAGCATTTTAAGGCTGAACAAGTCCATCTCCTTCAGCCCCTGCCCGTGCGTTCTGTGCTGCAGCTCTGGACCTAGACACCTCCACTGGTCTCCCTCCAGTAAATGTAGTCCTGAGGAGCCCCAAGTGGTACACACTGCTCCAGATGCAGTCTCTCAAATGATGAACAGAAGGAAAGATCATTTCCCTGGACCTGCTGACTGCACTAATGTATCCCAGTATGCTGTTGGCCTTCTTTGCTGCAGGGACACTCTGCTGACTCATGTTTAACTTGGTGTCCACCAGGACCCCATGTCTTGTTATGCTTTCCAGCCGATTGACCCCTGAGTTGTACTGGTGCATGCGGTTATTCTTCCCTGGGTGCAGGACTTGGCATTTGCCCTTGTTGATACTTGTGAAGGCAGTAGATAGCAAGTAATGTCCATTTTGTCTCATCAGGTTTAACACCCTGGGTCAAATTCATCTCTATGGAGCAACCTTGAGGGATGTGATTGTACCAGGTACAAATTAGAGCAGAATTTGATCCTCTAGGTCCTTAAGTTACAGTCTGACATTACACTTGACCCAGTGTAACTTCTGTCTGCTACTGAAATGAATAGCTTTGTTCTTCCCGCAACCCCGACCATATGTTTCTGTTAATTTTCTTACATCAAATTTAGTTGACTGTTCAGCCACAGAGTCAGATCAGCAACTTAAAGCACAGAAGGCCATCTGGCTGCTCTGAAAAAAATTGAATATTTTCCTTTGGACCCGAAAGCTTAAATGACTTGCCCACAGCTGCATAGGTTGAGGCATGGCACAGAGAAGAACAAGATCAGGACCAGGCCCTTCTGTGTCAGCACACAGTTATCCTGGATTAGGCTGATGGTGGTACGATGTTTTGCAATATAATTTTGTTGGTGAGCTCCAGTCGTTTCTGGGTTTACAAATACTGTAGGCAGGTGTATAAAACAAAGTTCATTGGGAAGTGAATCATAGAAGATATATTAAAATCCTACAAGTCATTTCAGAGGGCTGCTTTAAAGATGCTCTTAATTCTCATTTTAAAAATAGATTAGCCAACTGTGAAAATCACACTGAATATTTTTAAAAGGATAAGTAGCTAATTAAAACCCATACCTAGCAATGTTCAGTGGGTTACTGGTGGTAAGATGTCATTGTATCTGAAGGCAGATATGCTGCTCTTAACCTACAATGCTATATATAGTCCTGCTCACAAGTTAAAGAGCTCAGAAACTGAAACCTTGTTAACTGACTGTTACCACCTTCTGTTGCGCCTTCTCTCCTACCGGCGCCTTGAGCAGGGCTGCTTGTGGAAGGGAGAGGTCAGATGTTACAGAAATACTGGCAAATGTGTTGTGTACGAAATCTGGATTCCCAAAGAACAAGATAGTGAAACAAGCTCCTGAGACTTAATTACGAGTTTAGAAGACCAGTGACGGAAGGCAATGTCTGCCTGTACCTTTGGGCGGATAACTTCCAAGGAGGATGTATCTGTTTTTTTTTTAGCGCAAGGTGTCTTGCAGATGTGGAAAACTTAATAGAGAAGTGAAATTGTTGCCCTGTCCCATCCAAATGGAAGGGCATTGTGGTTAGTTACTAAACTCTTAGAAAATAAACCAAGATCTGTTTATGGGCTAGGAAAGCCCCCACGTGCCCTCCCCTCTAAGGAGTTTCTGTGGGATGCTGTGGTGCCTGTGAGCTTTGGCATGTTTTGTGGGATGTCACCTACCTAGCTCTGTCTTTGTGCCATAGGAGGTCAATTTTCCTATTCTTCTCTTCTAGTTTTAACTTACTTTCTTTTAAATTGTCTAATTACCTAACGTAGATGAGCCAACTCAAAGTGATCGGTCCTTGCTTGTAGTTTACTTGCTGCTTGGTGCATCTGTTTGAGATGGGTTTCTGTGTTCAGCTGCAAGTTCAGCTGAATTTTTGTTAGGTCAATCACTGAGTCAGAAAAACGTATTAACCTTCCCTCTGGCTACTGCTCCTAATGTACTAGATACAAGAATGCTCAGTAGTCACGGTCATTGTTCAGAGTAGTGAATCGTTCATGGCTTCCAGTACATCACCATCTCGAGGATTATTAGTGGTGCAAAGCCTGCCGTTTTACTGAGACATCTCGTAGGAGTTCAGTTGCGTCATTAGCCGAGTCCCAGTCTTGGTCCCCATAAGGACTATGGCAAAACGTGCTTGATGGGAATTTCCCGCTCAGGGCATGCAACTGTGCATAAGAATGAAGGATGTCGGGGTAGTTCTATGGCAGTGCAGTTTTGTGATTGTATCTGTGGAGCAGTGTCAGGACCCAGACTGGACAGACCAGGGAGTCATGTTTAATTCGAAATTCCCTCAGGTTAAATTCAGGTGAAACGACACCAAACGATCAGTTAAACATTTTTTTCATGACAGAAGCAAACAGAACTGGGGAGGTGTGGTAGTAGGTGGCAGGGTTTCTCACAACAGGAATTGGCATAAGACTACTTCTGTAAACTGTG
>JAVJGG010000054.1:36415755-36431682 GCA_035590195.1 Aviceda cuculoides | reverse complement strand
AGATATAACCATATTTAAACTCTGTGTGTCCTCATGATTTTTGAGGTATTGCCTATGGTCCAAAATGGGTGGCAGTGTTGAACACTTATTTAGCTGGTTTAAAGTAGATGTTAGTAACATTATTTAGAAACAAAGGACAGCATTGCTTTTGTTCTTTTTTTAAGTAATAAAAATTTTCTTTTAAATGCAACAGAAATGTAGAATAAGCCACTCTTAGGAGCAAAATAATGTTTGTGCTTAGCAAGAAGTATCTGTGTAGCTTTTGTAGTAAAGACAACCTCTCAGTTGGTATGAATTTGATAGCGTTTGTGCGGTAATGTGATGCAGAGTTTTATTGAAATGGTAATGAAATAATCTGATCAGATGGACTTCACCATGAGGCAGAAGGCCTGTGTTATGTTTGTGCTCCACTTAAACCATATTTTGATATCTCTTGGGATTTAGTTGGACATGAGCTTTGGGTGGAGTGAAATGTGTTTCTAAATCCTCACCATCCTTTGCTGCATTATGAAGTGATTTGTCCATCTGGTCGTCTTAGAGAAAAAACCTCAGCAGTTTCTGTGCCCAGAAAAAGCTCATGGTGGAAAGCTTTTTGTTTTAAGGACATTGATAAAAAGGAAGGATTTAATTAAGTGTAAGGAGAACTGTTGTCGAGTAGAGCAAACAAGTAATGTAGATGCTTTGGGTTTTATAACTGGGATAGATTTTCTCCTATGAGAATTCACCAACATTTGCTTTCTGAACATACAGATTATGAGAAGGACTTCGATATAATCAAAGTTGGGAGGACAAGTGCTGGTTTTTTTAATGTATAAAAGTCATCACTCTCATGCAGCATTTTAACAACATAAAAGCAAGCTTCGTTTGCCTGTACTTACTCCCTGTAATGCCAATTTTATTTTCGTTCTGTAACTGATCCTGTTATTGATCAACTCTTGCTGATACTACATTTCTTAGATACACAAGGATTTGGACTGGAGCGTTCAGTGTGGTTTTGTATCTTTAGCTATTTTTTTTTTTTTTTCTAAGTAGCTGTAACATCTGCATTTGCAATTGTCTGTTTGATATGTCCCTTTGATACTCCAGCCTCCAAGTGGCAGAAAAATCATGAATGAGAACTGGGCAAGCAGAGAAAAAGAAAACAGAGTAATAATCAGTTCCTTTATGGAAAGGTATTTCATTTCGATAAAGACATGAGACTGTAACCTGTTTGCTTTTGTTTCCTCTGTTATAGGCTGCCTTTCCCCGCGGGCGACCGGGTAACTTTTAACGGGAAGGAGTGCATCTGCCAGAAATGTTCCCTGCCCCCTTCCAGCAGCACCGGCTCTTTCCCTGTACAGAACCTGCGAAGTAAGTAGGGGTTTCTGATCTTTTCTGTTGGTACTTCTTAATCTGAGCAGGTTTAAAGACCAAAATTTTACACCAAAACGTGTAACTGGAACTTCTACAACTATGCTG
Organism: Aviceda cuculoides; assembly: GCA_035590195.1. Lineage (NCBI taxonomy): Eukaryota > Metazoa > Chordata > Aves > Accipitriformes > Accipitridae > Aviceda > Aviceda cuculoides. Next base: position 36,430,224 of record JAVJGG010000054.1, on the reverse strand, counting down.
GATAAAAGGTGTGAAGAATACAATGTAGTCATGTGAAAAAGTATTTGGTAGTTTTCCAAGAAAGTCTGATATTAAAAAGAAACACAAATGGTGCCATTATAGGGTTAACAACACACAGAACCTCTCAGAACATTTGATTAAAACTGGAGTAAATCAAATTATTTGGAGAAAGGTGTAGTATAGAAGTTAATATTTTTGAGGATTTAGTCCAACTCCAGCTAAAATAAAATCCAATGTGAGATTTTAATAATTTGTGAGTGTTCCAGTATTGCTTCAGAAAATTATCAGTGACAGGACTGCATGGCTAAATACTACACAGGAAGGGTTAATGTATGCAATGTGACCAGAGGGACATTTGCCTTGACCTCAGTACTGTCATGTACTATGAGAAGATACAAACACTGCAGAGAAGAAATGTGGTCTTTTCATACGACCTTTTTTGCAGCAGATCATAGAATGGTACTGTTGCTCTGACCTCTGTTCCCCTGCTGATTTGTTCAGGAGGAGCTGCCATGCTTTAAGAGCAACTGCTGCTTTTATGTAATTAAATCACAACAGCAATTCAATTAAACAGCAAAGACAAAAATATTTTTAATTACTATTGCATCACATCGAGCTGGATTTGGTGTGGTTGAGGAAGGACCCTGTAGGTTGGTCTCCTTTGTATATAAGGAGTCCAGCCCACTTCAGGGAGGGATTTCTCCTTTTTTTTCTTTTGTCTTTGTTTTTCGCCACATCTCCCTTTTTACAGAAGTTCTCACCATCTTCTTTCTCCAGTTTGTCAGCAAAGGCTGCTGTGTGAATGCTGAGATATAGGCTATGTTGATTCCTCTCTTGCTAATGCTGTTCTCTTTTGGGGAGGGGATGTCCCTCTCTCTTAAGTGCTTTCTCTTGTCCCTTGTTCCAGAGACGGATCATCCTCAGCCATCTTGGCTGGCTGCATTTGCAGATCCACACTTTAATGGCCTATCATCTGTTTGGCTCCTTTTCATATGGGAAAAGTGGCTTTGACTTTAGTGGAAATTATTTGCCTGCTTGAGTACTGACAGAACAAGTTCATTTGATTATCTGTGATACAGAATCCTTTAATATGCTTACATTCCCTTTCTCTGTACACACATGCACCCCATGGAGAGTTTTTCTTGCATTGCATTTCCCCAGCTCTCTCAGGTTGCTGCACCAAGTCTCCCCAGTGCACAGGTACCTGCAGACCTCAGCAAACCACTTGCCTCAAGGGGAAACAGCACTGGAAGCATATCCTTGTGCCAAAACCTGACCTTGGAAAACAAAAGTTTAGCTTTTCCCCAAATAAAATCTCAAACGTACATATTTAAACCTCAAATACAAGTCTGCTTTAAATCTCATTAGAAATGGATGAAGTCTTTCCATAGGTTTCAGTGGAATTGGTTAAGAGTCTTGGTTCAAACTTGGATGGTGTCTGCCACACTGTAGACTGGACTTCTAAAGGAATTTGATCTCCTCTTCACCTGAGACTGACCAGCTCTGCTTTTCAGACGATGTACTGATGGGGGTGAGCTGATAAGTTACAATGACTTCTCAAAGGGCAAACTGAAGTCCGTATCTGGCCTGCAAGTAAATTGTGCCATGATGTTGCCAGGATCCCAGATAAATATCATCCTTACCTGTGTAGGCTGTATCTTTTCTTAACTCCTCCTTACTTCATTTCCTCAGTGTCCTGCAGTGCAGCTGCAGGCCAGCATCTTCTGATTTCATGGTGACATGCAACACCCAGCTGAACCAGGAGCTGTGGAGCTCATGGCACTCAGGAAATTGGATAGCAATGGTGTAATCCCTCCTTGGTGTGGGGAATAGAGCTTTCATGGATCAATGGGAACACTGCAGCCACAAATACATGGAGGTGCATGCATGTATATGTTGCAGGATATGTAAGAGCCTGACAATACACAGAAAATAAACAAAATACCTAAAAAGATAATAAGGAATTTGGGAAACATTCAGATTAATATGTAATATGTGAAAGAGCAATATGTAATACTAGCTGTTTTCCAAGCATCTAATCCTTAGGCTAGACCCAGTGTTTTGGGAATAAACAAGTGGTGTCAGAGACATCTTGGTTGAACTGGAAAACAAAGTCCAGAATGGCTGTCTGTAGCTATGGTACATATTACACAAAGCAATAAATGGCATGTCTCCTTGTTTTAACAACAGTCTTCTTGGAAAAAACCTTAATGTTTTAAATGAACAATTCATTTATAAAAGAACAGTAGTACACAAAAACGCGTGACTTCAAGCAAGCTGAGTCAAGGACCAAGTAATACGTTGATGCACTGTCACTTGGTTTTGCTCCTGGCTCAGAGCTGCCTGATATGTACTATGTATGTTATTTGTCAGCCTATTTATCTCTGACTTGAGGTCAAGAATGTTTTCAGGAGATGTCTTGGGACTCACTGAGCTCCCAACATCACTGTCCCTTCTGACCAGTATTTATATTTTCATCCTCCCACTTTGGTTTTGACCTCTTTTATGTGTTACATTTGGAAGAAATGAAGAATGTCCAATATTTGCTTTTTGCCGGAGTCCTTGATTTTTTTATTATTGTATAAATACCTACCTAACTGTTTTGTTTCATTTATAAAATGCTAGCTGTGAAAACCTCTTGTGGCAGTGTTGATGTTGAAACAGTACTCAGGGAAGAATATGAACACGTAGCAGCAAATTGATGTGTTCTGCAGAGTTATTGGCTGAAATTAGGTGAGTCACCAAAGGATGCTGCATCCAAGACAGGAAGACAAGGACGTCGCATCAGTAGGCACTGTTGGCATAGCAACCACAATATTTGTTTTTAATTATCCAAAACTTAACAGAGAAGACAGCAGTTGGGAATAAAAAAGTAGCTCACAAAGTGCTGCGTTTCTGCCCACCCAAGCTTAAACCAGATGAAAGGTGAATGACATCTGAGCACACGGTGTTCTGTTAAGTTTGTGAAATAAACCCTCAACCAGTGAGATTAAGTTGGATTACTAGATGAACCCAGGGGAGATCACAGACAAATCTCTGATTACAGTTAAAGAATAGATACTGCAAAATACTGCAGTATTTATTCTCTTGTGGGACTAAATCCAGGCACACACCCAAATGTTCTCTTTTATTAACAAAACTCAAATGTTCTGATCTGCGGTGCACACGTTTTTGTGCTGGGCTTGTTTCCACATATCGGTGCTCTACAGGGTGACATTAGAGAGACATATTATTACTCCCTTAAGCCATTCCAAATCCACTGAAGGAAAGTAAGAACTATCCTTTATTGTTGTTGCGCTCAGAAATTAAACATTTACAATTGCACTAACAGAGTGTCTCATTAGGGTCATGTAACCAACTAAATAGAATCTTAAATCAGAAAGTTTTTAAGAGGACTGTTTAAATCTTTTAATGAGAACCTATGTTTGGAGTACTTTCTTAATAACTAGATAAATCTTTTTTAATGCTTTTGTGTATCTCTCTTCCATACAAGACATTGTGGTTTTTCTCTCTTCCAGCATCTCTAAATGCCTCTTCAACTGTCTTTCAGGGTTCATCTTTAGCAAATTGTTGATATACATGAAGACTTCCTTAAAAAAAAAAAAAGTATATATGGTTTCACATAAGATGGAAGATATATTCATACGGGGGGTTAGAAGGGTTACTGAGATACTGATACTAGAATCCATTTATTACTAATATTTATCCCTGTTTTTCTACATATTCTAACATTTTGTAAGAAAATTATACATAGACAGGATCTACAGAGTAAAGAGTGAATGAGAGCTGGACCCTGTAGGGTGTTAGAGGATTCATGCAGGGTGTAGAGAACCAGATTCACATCCCATGTCTATGTAGCATCTCAAAACAGGGCGCTCGCTGGTGGACTGTTGTTGCGGAAACTAAGAGTAGATTTGGCTTTTACTAGCATAATCAAATTATTGGTTAAAAAAAAAAAAAAAGGCAACCAACACCCCCAAAAGTCTCGTCCTCACTTACTTTTTCTAGGGAGTATAAAGTTCACATATAGTCTGTTTATCCAACATAGCCTAGCCTATGTTGTCCAGTTATGACATGTTTTGCATTTAATTCTCGTTACCACTTTTTGGAGCTTTATATAAGTGAATTACTATAAATAATAAATATATAGCCAGCCATCACTTTCACATATTGCAGTGTCACTTGCAATGCCTCCTAAGTGTTGGTGTATTTTCCTGGTTACAGAATTTCACATCAGAATTTCAGCTTAGGTTTTTTTCATGGTTGCAGAAAGAATTTTGAAATAATAAATAAAGTTTTCGGACCCAGAAGCAAAGTCTAATATGAAGAATCAATTATTTGTTTTAATCTCTTCACTTTTAGGTCTTTTTTATTAATTTTATTGGGCTGATTTGCAATGTTGAAAATTTAATCAGCAAAACTTTGTATCTTTTAAACACAGTATAAATAAAATAAAACCTAAGTCACTAGAAAACCTAAGTCAGTAGTTTTTTTCTTTGAATGATTCATGTCTTCTAGCAATGTTAAGGCACTATTAGGGCAGCACCACATGACATCTCTCAGAGAGCAGCCAGCAGCAAGCTTTGGAGCCTGCACAAGCTGTTACTAGGACACTGATGGATGCTCGGTACTGCAGTAACCGGTATTGTTGCGTGACCATCTAAAGTGTGTGATTCACTCATATTGGATTTTTCTCTTGCAGATTGTGGGGGCTGTGGTTCAGAAATAAAAAATGGGCAGTCATTGGTTGCCTTGGACAAACACTGGCATTTGGGCTGTTTTAAGTGCAATACATGCGGCAAGCTACTGAATGCAGAGTACATTAGCAAGTAAGTTAAGTAGAGGAGCATTTTCACTCGTTTTCAACATTGTTTTAATGTCTAATAATTAATTTAACATTGCATATCCTTTAGGTTTTGTTCATGTATCTTTGGAGATATATGAAAGATTAGAGATTATTATCTAAATTGTATTAAAAGCAGAAGAAATTCAGTGAAGAAAAGTAGAAGTCAAATTTGTCCATTTACCTGGAATGGGGCTTCACAGAGCAGCTATGTTCTAGAAAGGCAATGGGTGGAGTATGCTTCAAAGCCCCATAAATACGCCTTTAGTTACCTGTGTTTGACTTTGCTCTATGTGATGCTGTAATGTGAACAAGCAGATAATATCCTTTCCATGTGTTTCACATAAGCAAAAATATTCTCAAAAAGTTCATTAAGGAGGTACGTATTATATTTTTGCGCTGCTCCAGACCATCATGCTGTCAGCTTTGGGCTGAATGTGATGACAGCTATGAGAGGCAGCACAAAGCACACATGCAGACCAAGTCCCATGTCAACACTCTCATCAGTTCAGTGAGATACAGGGCTTTCACTGGCCAAAGCACTTGGGATTAGTTTCTGCTTCAGAGAAGTGTGATGAAATTCATATGATGAAATTTTCCTAAACAGCTAAGTAACTCTATCACCAGTGCCCAGAGATGATGGAGTTCCAGAGCCAGTGTCTCACCGACTTTCAACAATTCTTTGGATTTAGATTAATAGCAAGCGTAACATTTAATTTCACAGCTTGCTCTGGAAAAACAATATTTAATAAAAGGGTGTTCTTAAATAAAGTTTTGCATTATCTCAAGTTGCTGTATTTTGGTATAGTGCTTTTTTTGCTTGTTATTTAGTAAAAAAAACCCCCATAAATTGTAAAGATATAGTTATTGTGAAATTCTCTTTTTAAAAAAGCTAAATGCCAAGCAAAATAAGTCAAGAGAAGAAAGATCCTGGCTTCTATTAATTCAGTTAATTATTGTGATAACTTATAGGTTAGTCTCTAAGCAAGCCAACTTGTATGCTATAAAATTAATTTTTATGTTTCTCCAGGGAAATGTCCAATAAAATCATGCCTCTGCTAATAAAGCTGTCTGATCATGGGCTGTTTTAGCATAACACACTAAACATAGTTAACTATGTTTAACTTGCACTTTGAAACAGGAGAAGAGTCTCCAGTTTATTCTAGAGCAATTTGTTTTCATTCAGCGGTTTAATGGTCTAAGTGTAAAACTTCGTAAAATTGTGATCCAAATGTAAAATTAGCAAATAGGTTCATTTCAGAGCAATAGCCCAGGTGTTCTGGTTCTGACTTTTTAGAATGAAAGCTAATACCCATGTTTTTATTCTTCATATTTTTAAATTGTACATTATCGTAAATCACTTGTGGTGGTGAAATAACTCTTCACATCATGCACGAACGTACTGCAAGATCTCTTCTGCTGCTCAGGTTGGATTCTCATAGTTATTACTAGCTTCTATGGAACAGGTTCTCAAGATGGTTAATTCATGACTATCTTTAAGCAAGTCCAGTCAAGAATGTCAGTAGACTTAAATGTTAATCAAAACTTGGTTTATAGTCAAGATACGCAGTTGAGAAATTACTCTGTCCAGTCTAAGCTAAAAGATTAGATGATATATATATTAGATGATAAGTAAAGAGGGAAAGAATAATACGTAGAAGTAACTATTTTTTCCAAAGAGGCGGAAACACGTGGGAGAAGTTAATGAGTAACACTATCAAAACAAGTGGTGTGAGGGTCTTGGAAACTGAGTGTTGTGACAAGGGGAGAGACGATGGCCAAATTCAGCGACGAAGCAGAAAGTGGGATCATGGTAGACTCAGAAAGGCCAGAATAGTTCATTAACTATACAATTCTTTACAAAATGAATAAATACAAGTATTTGGGAGGTGGGAAATCCATAAACACCCTATGATGTGTTGAAACATTAACAAATTTTAGCTTTATAATCTCCCAGTAAGCCTGTAAACCTACGTAAAGCAGTCTCTGTATGGCCTGTTGTTCTTTCCTAGAGATGGTGTTCCATACTGCGAAACGGACTATCATGCAAAGTTTGGTATCAGATGTGACAATTGTGAGAAGTATATCACAGGAAGAGTGCTCGAGGTAAGGAGAACCTGTCATTCAAACACATCTCAAAGTGTACAAAGAGACTTGCTCTTTTGGGTGTAGTCATACACTCATAACTGAGTGTTAATGCAACACTTTAATGTTACTTATATGAGATGTTAGGAACTTTTTCTATAATTCTTGTTTCTTCTGTTAATGATTTGATAATACACACTCCCTAAATGGGTTTTTGTGGTACTGGAGAATATTCAGGTAGCAGAAGTAATAAGTGAATGTGTTATTGGGCACATTTTAATACTTACACTAAATTCCGTTGTAATTTCAACCTTTTCATTCTGTTTTGTGTTCCCCAGAGTTAGGATGAAGCTGTTGAAAAACAAAAATCAATAATTTGAAATGCATTTTTGCACCCAGAAAGGAGCTGTGTTGCAGGGATTTTTTTGAGTTTGTTGTTCTAAAAAGCAAGGAGGTTGTTTAGTGTAGGTGCATGTTTATGCAAAGAGATTTCCACATAGCTGACCCAGGGTCAGAAATGAATATATTCCTTTGATGTGAATAGAATTTATCATTGCATCTAAGTGTATTGTTATCCTATCAATGTCATCGATTATCGACTTTTTCATTCTGCCCTTTCCCTGTATCTTGTGAAGCCTTAGCAGTACTGGAGTTAGGAAGAGGTTCCCCAGGTTGCTCAGTTCACTCCTTTCTCTTCATCCCTTAAGAAAGCCTGGAGATGTCCCAAAGGACTTCCACCAGAGAAAGATCTGCTAGGAGTCGTACAAAGACTTAACTACCCCAGTGGTGGACATTTATAGCTAGGTAGGAACTGAGAAGCAAGTGGAAGGAAACGTAAGTCCCTACTAGATGGTGTGATATGGTGTTAGGGTTAGGCATGGGAGGCTTTTCCATTGTCAAATGTTTTTACAGACATCTCAGAAAACAGACTTCTAATAAGGGATTTGAAAGAGTATAAAGACAGCTTACTCACTTTTTACAGATAGCTCTCTCAAGTGGGAGAAACAAAGCAGAAGAAAACATTAAAAAACCTTCAAAAATATAAGAGGTGACCAGTGGAAGCTGCTACATGTTTTCAGAGATGTCAGCCTTTGACACTGAATGAAAGGTAGTAAGAGGGGGTGGGCTTTGAAGATGAAGCTAATTAACTTACATTTGATGCGATAAAAGAGAGTCGAATGTAGAGACAAGTGTGTCATGGTCAAAGCTATAGCAAATTTGGAGTGCACTTACTCATAACAGGTTACAGGGAGTGATTACTACTAAGATGGGAGAAGAACAGAAGCTTCAGTTTCTGTACTGACTCTTGGCTTCACAATATTGTGTTTTTCTGTCCTGGTTCTTGCCTTTAAATATCAGTACAAAAGTACTCCTTTTATTTGGTGGTATTTTACCTGCAATATGGTTAAACAATAGCATGTGGTGTGATGTGATTAAGAGCTAGGTCCTTACTTTCTCTGTGGATGATGAAAAGGAAAAAAAAAGTTAAAAAATTTTCCATAGTAACAGTGCTGAGTTGGATTTCTGGGACCTGGGGGCATGTGTGGCTGTATCTGTTTCTTCTAACTGCTTGGTGAGAGCATACTGAACAGGAGGAGAGTTCCTTGTTTTTATTATAGAGGGACGAATAACAAACTTGAGAAAAGTTAATTCTTTAGGGCTGTTGTAGGAATTTTACAATGACCGATTACGTATGTCATTGTAGTTCTAGGTGTGATGTTTTCGGTTAGTGCGTGTGTGACCCCCATCTCTCCCCTTCTCCAATGTTGCTCTGATGGCAGTGCTGTAGTACTGATTCTCTTCGTACTTTGGTACTGGTGCAGGCTGGGAGTGACTTCTATTGAAGTCTGTGGAATTTAACTATGGAATAAAATACTGATGCAAGATTCTGAAACCTTTTTTTAAAAAAGACGAGGAGAAAGGACTTTTGCGGTCTGTAAAAGCACAGCGGTGTTGGTGTCAGTGTCACTGTCAGATAGGAAAGATAGGATGAAGTTAGTATGCATCAGGCAATACATTTGAACAGGTACAATGATGTTTAATGCCTGGGGGCTTGTTACAACCTGAAAACTTTACAGTCTATAACCTTCTTTCCATAAGATTGTATAAAACAATTTGTTGTTTTGTGTGCAACAAAAATAACGAAGCTTCAATATGGGTGCATGTCCTATATCCTAGCATTCTGCTGTCACAGTAGGTCCTGTCCATCATGACGTCTCCCAAAATACCTGCTCCCATCCCCTCTGTTTCCCCATGAAATATCTCGAGAGTTTTCTTTACATTTCCACTGCCTGTTTACTTGGTCAAGAGGTGACACACAGCGTGAGGCTCCTTCCATGGTGATAAGCCTGTGATTTCCATGAGCCTTTGGGCCTCTGTAAGGGATCACTTTAAGTGGCCATAGAGTTTCAGTTGACTGTGGAGAGCGGTCAGATGAGGAGGTGGAACGCACACCTCATTTCATTAGGAAGCTAGACTAAAAGTCATGACCTAAGCAAACAGATTTGAAAGAACACAGAGACCGTATCTGTAGGTAACGTGGTTAAGTCATTTGTTGTTTGTCTGCAGCAGACGGACTTGTCCGAAAGGCTTGGAATTGGGGCTGATCTCTTCCGTCTGTCTAGCATTAAATTCAGTGTGTGTTTGTCGCCAGCCAGCTTGTTGATATGTTTGTATATCTCCTGGTCAGGAGAACAGAAAAAAAATATAAAGTAGCCATGGCTGGGTTTTGTTGTAGGATGTATTTTTTGTGGAATTGTCTGGAGTCCTGAAACATTTTTCAAAACTTCAGTATTTCTTTTTCCCATCTTGAATATAATCTGGAGATAAACAGACATAACAGGGCAAATGGCTATTGAAGTGGGGGAAAATCTTGACAGCAATACTTATTAGGCAGAGGAATAGTCTCCCAAGGGAGGTGCTGGAAGCTGTCACTTAGATAGTATTAAAACAAGATTGGACAAGGCACTGGAAAATCTATGTTAGGGAACAGTCCTGCAATGACAAAGGGAGGGACTATATGACCTAATAGGATTTTTTCCATCTCTGATTTCTTTGATAATGTCAGGAGGACAGCTGCTTCCACAATTATTCTGTGCCCAGATTTTATAATATAGTCTCCCTTTCCAACACTTGTTCATTTTAAATGTTTATTCAGCAGAGGAGGAAGGGAGAGTCAGCTAGTGTGAGTTACTGATAACTTATAAAAATACGGCTGTTTTTGTAGGTTGCCAGCCAAATACAATGATGATTTAGTTACTTAAATTCTTCCTTCAGCCCATTTTCTGAGGACCAGATTCAGTCCATGTAGTAAATGGGCTTAAACACAGGATAGCTCTGTTTATAATTTCTTTCTTTTTTCTTTCTTCTCCAATCCACCTTGGCTTGCCCCCAGTCTTCCAGGGAACTTGTACTAGAAAAGCTACAAAAGGGGCTGAGCAGCTAATTTATGGAGATGATAAATTCTTCTATTGCTTTTAAAGGCAACAGTTTTGCTGTTCTTTTTACAAAACCCCTGCCCACCAGTGCTTTTATGAGCAAGGTTTGCTTTGCTAGTGAAGCATACAGAGCACTGTTTAATGCAACATCAGTCCTCTCCTAGAGATTGGTATGTTTTAACCCTGACCATATGTATTGATAAACCTACCATCTTAAATGGGGAGCAAGAGGTGGCTGGAGTTTACTTTATAGTTTGACTTAAAATGCAGTGCAACTCAAAAACTTTAGAGAGAAAAAAGGCTTTATTTTAGTGCCTATGCTATAGCTTTGTTGCTAATCCAGCAATAGCTGAAATCATGCAGTAACACAGAAAATAAACACATTTTAAAATAACAAGCTGTTGATTTTTATAACCAGCCATTTCCCTTTGGTTGTGTTGCAATCTGTTTCTCTGCATTTGGCACTAAAAATATTTCTTTCTCTCTTTTTCTATCACAAGCAGTTATTTATTAATTAAAATCTCAACTCATGCTAATGAGCATACCATAAAAATAGACAGAATAAGTGTAATTGCCTTTTCTCTAAAAATATACTATATTTTGCATGATAATCCAGAGCCTGATACAAACCCCCTTCAATCAAGAAAACACTTTCCATTTGCTTCAGGTTTTTTTAATCAGTCTTCTAGCTGTGTTTTGCTCGGAGGAAGCAGAGGTGGCTTGCCTGCCTCCAGTCCTTCCCAGACGACAGGCCGTGCAGAGCCTCGGAAGGCTGTTGAGGTGCGCGGAGGAGCTGTGTGACCGCCAGTGACTCTTCCTCATCCCCTCCTGGGGAACATGCCTGGGTTTCCTTAACACCTGATACGTAGAAACTTTATCTCAATTCCAGCACCTCTCTATTTTAAAGTGGTCTGTGTACAGCTCATTCTTTGGATACAGATTGATTTTTAGCCCCTTTTATCTTGTCCCCTTTAATTGATCAACTCAGAGGAGAATTTATAGAGAACAGTCTTACTGCCTCTCAACTTCCATTTTGCAAAACTGAATGAACCAAGTTCTCTGCTCATAAAGCCAGCTCCAGGCTCTTCTGGTGATGCTGGTGGACCTTCTCACTGTCTATTCCTAGCTGGAACCACCTTCTCTCAGCGTGGATGGGTGTTGTATGCCAGATGATGCCTCACCACTACCTCGTGCAGTGATAGTAACCCCTTCCACTGTTTCTAAAGAAAGTACTTCCCCTGGTATATCTCGCACTGAGTGTGTTGGTTTTTTCTGTGGCTTTGTTAACATTGACAGCCCGTAGTGAGATACAACTTGGGGGGGTTTCTCTTCATCTGCTGTTTCAGCTAATGGTTTCCTACGTTGTTAGAGGAAGCCTTCATATCCAAAAATAACCTCCTGGGGCTGTTTTGATGGCAAACGCAGTATAGGCTGTGAGGAGGTCAGGTGTGATTGCTTGGATAAGTAACTGCAGCCCAGGGATGGCCAGGCTGAGCTGCCTTGTAGCAGGCCTCCATGACCAGCTGTACTGGTAGCTGGTGGACAAGCTGGATCTCCACTGCTACTAGCTGGTGTTTTGAATTTCGTGTGAATAAAAGTTGGCAGTGTAGCACACTGGAAGTTAGGGTTTTGGAAAGGTCTCTTGGGGCTGATTTACATGCAACCCAACTGCTTCTGTAAGCACCGAGGGGTATTTTCAGGACTTGACTAGATTTCTGTCTACAACGGGCCCGTGATTTACAGCTATATGGCTGTGGTGTAAACGTGTCCTACAAGTGCTGGCGAAAATGGCTGTATCACTAACTAAACATAAAGATGGGTCCAGCTGCTGTATATGACATCCTAACAATGCAGCGTGGCACTCAGTATATGTGGGGAAAGAAAGGGTTAACATTTTTCTGGTTTACATGTATGTGTAAATGTCTAGAAAAGCATAATCAATATATATTTTTTTAAATCTATTAATCACAACCATATGTTATTTTAAAATAAGGGAACAAATGCAGTAGGCACTAGGCAGGAATGAGACTAGAAACGTCAATAATTTACATGTCAGTTAAATACCACTTATACCTCAGTGACTTATTAATTAAAACATTCATCTTATTTTTTGTAGTTTGTTTTTTGCCCTGCTCTAGGGCTGAGCTGCTTTTGTTTGCAGCCACATCTACTTTGTAAATCAATTGCCTTTCCCTTTGCAAAAGTCTCGGTATAGCAGAGAGACGAGACTAATTCTTTACAGCAGGGTGTACAAATTTCTGCCTGCAGTGTGGAAAATGGTTTGTTCTGAAATGTCTGTTGCCCTGCTGTTTCACTAACAACAAAACCTAGTGATGTGTGAAAGGTACTTGAGCAGCTTATACTATAGGCATTAATACTGAAACATGCAATAAAAGTGGATCCGTCTATATGAACGAAGGGTTTCCTGTAGCATGGGCAGCTTTGCGAAGGCTGTCAGAGCACAGAAAGATCCAAGTGTCAGTACTAATCTTCGATTAGAAACTGCTCTCTACGCCAGTTTTCTCCCATCACGAAAGAAGAAGGAAAACTGTTGGAAAAGATACATCTAAATAAATCAGCATTAGCTCTTGCAAAAGGAAACCATCTAAGGTAGGAAACATTAACTAGCACTTTCAATGCATAGTGTTTGCTGAGATGCAAGGCATTTTGCAGCTTGAGAACAGTCTCTGTTTTGGTGCCACTTGCGTTTGTCTGGGTCTGCTGGTCTGCAAAGGCAGGTTAATCATCAGTGCATAGTATCTGAACTTGGCTGGGTAAGTGTTAATTGACAGTTGACTTGGGCTTTCTGCTTTAAAACAGGCATTTTTAAAAATACTATCAACAAGCATATAAATAGTAATGCAAATGTTCTTGACCTTAGCTTTTAGCCTTTTCTGTAGCCCAGTTGTATTGTTTTAGATATATTCGCCTTCTCTTTCTCCCACCCTCATCCTTTCCTTTTTTCAACCACCTCGTCTCTCCAGAAAGAGATACAGAGCTACACATATCCATATTTAATATCTGAACTTTTAAAAACTCATAATTTTTGACGTCAGGAAAAAACAGTACATATTAAGTAAGCAATGCATAGTTTTTACCCTGTAAATCAGTTTTTAGGTTTATTGAGGAAGAGTACTGAGTAGCATTTGGTGATAGCTTAAGCTTTTTACATTTTTACCAAAGTAAGGGGTTCTGCAAACTATTTCTGAATAACACAAAAGAGAAGTTCAGAATTTGAGGGAAACTGGTTGATAGAAAAGAAAGAATTATTATTGCAGGTTTTGTGGGTTTTTTCAGTTGCTTGCTTGCTTTTCTGTTGAGGATATCTCTTGTATGTGTCGAAAGAGTCCCTGGTAGTGCTGTTGTGCATTTGTGCTTGTGTGGGTTTGTATGTGTTAGAGTTTTAGTGCATAGTTTGACTCTTGAGCCTGGCAGGTAGGTGAATGGTGTCCACTGCCTTTTCCCATTATGCAAAAATGTAGTTAGTACCAGTTAGGTATCCTAAACTGCCTTAATTGATGAATTAAAGCATCAAAGCAGTGATTCCAGTAGTCACCTTGATACCTTTTGAGCCTCAGACACAAACAGCATACAGTATGCCAGTTACAGTGCCTTTCTAAGCGATGTTGCTGTGGTGATGCATTATTATCTGGTACTATCTGCCAGCATTTTAATATTTTGTCTGTGAAACATTGCACTTTTTGCATGTCTTCAGTTTCTCATCCTATTACTTTGCACAATCTCTTTCATTTCTGGTGGTCTCCTAACTCATGCTTGGGGCACGCTGCGGTCAGCCAGACCACCGCTTTGCAGTGCCCTGTACCTACCCGTGATCCAGCCAACAGCACCAGCACCTCCCTCCAGCTCTCTCCCGTAACCATGACAGTGGTGCAGCGGTAAGTGCACTTAGTGACAATTGGCTTTGTTGATAAAGTATCTCCAGGATGCTCTGGCCCATGTGACAACGGTTCAGTGTATCTGCTAATAGCAGGAAAGCAGCCTATGTGACTCATTTCTTGTATCTTTAAGATTTTCCATCCTGCCAACCTTCAGCGTTTTTTCTGCTGCTTCAGATTTCCCCCCCCCCCCCCCTCAAAGTAAGAA
>JAVJGG010000054.1:36368840-36412170 GCA_035590195.1 Aviceda cuculoides | reverse complement strand
GCTGAATGCGTGCTTATCACATAGGGACCAATTAGTATTAAGCTTTTGTCGCGTGAACCTTGGACTACTGTATAAAAAAGTGCTAATATAGGCAATAAACGGAAGTTCCAACACCTCTTCAATGAGGACGCGCTGTTCATTCCGGGCGGATCTCCTATACTGTAAGGTTAACAAAGCATTGGGGCAGGGTCCTCAGATGTTGTGTAGTCTCCGTCCTTGGATGTTTTCAATATCGATGGGACAAATTCCTGAGCAGACTGAATTGAGCATCAACCCTGCTTTGAGCGGAAGTGGGATTAGATGACCTCCTGAGGTCCTTCCCCTCCTGAATTATTCTATCGTTCTGTGGTGCTTTTGCATACTTCCTGACTTTAAACTGAATTATAATTCTACTATTAGCTGTATTACAAAGTGCACTTGAAGAAATCTCAGTGCCCTTCAATGAATGAATGTGAATGTCCACGTGAATGAAAATTATTCAGGAAATGGGAGGCAGAGTATAGAAAAGAGAATAATTAATTGTCTAATTGAAGTTTTAAACTTCTACCCCTCACTACAGTTCCTAAGTATTTTTCCTCTTCCCATTCCAAACAGATAGTAACTCTGTTCCACTTACACAGCACCAGTCAGGTCATACGTCTTTCGTAAGAGCTTTAGTCCTTCAATTCAGGCTGAGAAGCTGCCTGATGGAAAGGCTTATTTATTGTCAGCGGGTTTGCGCTTTATTCTGTTTCCCTTCACTTGAACAGGTGGTTGTCTGGTGATGACCCAACTCTCAACAAATTTGTTCCGTGTGAGAAGCTTTTAACTAAGAATGCTTTATAACCAGTCTTCTGTGGGCTTTGTTTCTGGGTCATGCAACTGCACCATGCCTTGGCACACCAGCAGGCTCAGCGTTCTGCAGGCTGACTTCCATTATCTTTGTTCAGGACAGGATACAGTTAGGACTTCATTTGGAGATTTTAGAGCATGAGGATGGCAGGATTTGGACCTACCTCAATAGATAACGCTTACTGGTAATAATGCACTATTACAGCAACCTATATTGTATTATACATTTAAAATGGAGAATACACCTTGATATGATCGAGTCATTGCAGCAGTCTAACCTCTTCTTACTTCTACAAACTCTTTACTCCCAGCAGTAAAAGATGTCAGTTACCGCTGTGCATTTTGATAACGTGATAGATTTTTTTAATTATTATTATTATTTTTTATTTCTACAGGAAAAAGTTTACTGAAAACTTTTCATTCTCAGGAAAGGAACCAAATAGTTACGAGTTTATTTAACACATTAAATGATTTTGTCTACTTTCTTTCTTCCCTTTACTAGCTGCTTTACCAAGTAATGCAGTGAGATACAATGTGCTTAGACTACACTGGTGAGAGAGTCATCAGAAATCTTGAGTCTTCTTTCCAGGACTCAGCTTGCACTTTGAGCTTTAGGCTGCTCTGGTTCAATCCCTCACATGTCAATCCATAAGCAGTTGTCGCTCATCAACTGCAGTGAAAAATTACATCAATCGCACTCCTAGCAATGGCATGAGAGGCCAGATGAGCAATGTCATTGTGATAGAGTTACAATTATTATACATATTATCTTTTATATACTCTACCACTTCATCAGTTATTGCAGTCATAGCCAGAGAATGAGCAGAGGTTTTTGCCGAGCTGTCTGCTATAATGTAGTATCTTTTTCCTGAGTGATGACAGCTAATTTAAAATCTAACTTTAAGTAGTTAAGGTTATTCTTTCCGGTACGAGTTACTCCAGTTTTGCTAGCGTTGCATGTTTCCCAGGCCTGGTGTTCATACTGCTCTGCAGACTTTAGGATAACACCCCTTACTGTCTTCAAGTTTTGCTTTAAATGATATGATTCATATTTGTCGCATCAGGTTCATTCTTCTTTTGTCTGGTTCAGGAAGTTACGAGATATGAGAAAAGGCAGTTCTATGTACTCTGTTGCAGAGCATTACGGTCCTGTTTTAGGTGAAGCATGGGTTTGCTTGTCGCTGCGCTGTGGGACGGGTAGCAACACTGCGGTGCCCCCCGTGCTTAGGGCAGGGAGAGCGGGGAGGTGCTCGGCTCCTGTGGGAGAACGTTCCCCACGCTGACCCAGCCCAGAAGGCTCTGCCTGCTGTGCAGAGGAGATGTGCCATTCAAAGCCGTCCCTCATATCTGAAGGGAATGAAGTAATTCGTAATACTTTGTCTCAGAGTGTTAAGGACTGTTTTGACTCTACCTTAAATTACACTCCAAGACTTTGACTTGGTGATTGTGGAAAGCTGGTGTAGTCAACTGAAGAGAAATTCAACTGTTGGTAGTGTACTGTCTTGCTAAGGACATGCTTTGCTATTCAGGTTTGAGGAAATCTCAGTTGAGAATTAATCTTTAAATTGATCTTCATAATAATACTATCTTCACATCTGGATTCCTGGGCACAAAGACCTGCTGCAGTCTTGAAGCAAATGTAGGATATTGAGAAGGTTTCGTGCAATCTACCACTTGAACCGTAAGAGAGATCTAAGAGATGAATGTTGCTTCTTCTGTGCAATGTGTGTGTTGATATTTTATTAAACACTGAGACAACAATCTGTCAAACTAAGCTTTCAAACTGTGCAAAGAAGAAGTAACCATATGGTTAGGAATTTGTTTGCTGCATTGAACTCCCTCACATCACTTTAACCAAGAAAAGAAAAAATAACGAGGCCATCATTACAACTAAACTGAAAACATGAAACAGTTGCTGCCCTAAGATTATAAAATTTCTGGGTTCTGCTGGAGCCGGTGGTTCATCTATGAGATGAAGCCACTGAAATAGTCTGAAGAGAGAGGAGAAAGGGGCACTGATGAAAGCCTCTTTGACATGTACCCAGGTGAGGTTATGATTCACATTCAGACCCAACACAACCAGGTCCTAGGTTTGAATATAATATATGGTATCTAATCAGGCTAACTGTATAAACATATCAGGGAACATTATTAGTTAATTCCTGCATCAAGTCCCTAGCCTCAGATTCAGCTATTGCCTCTCATTTAGAAAGATGGCGTGATCTGTTTTAAATACTTAAATTGATGAAGAGAGGAAGAGTCTGCCATATCTTGTCTTCTGTGCTTTGGTTAGAAGAGGGACAAAATAAAATATTTTTAAACGGGGGGAACAAATACTACTGTTGGCACTTAAAGTTATATGAAAAGTTCAAGTATGTCCCATTTTAATTCAGAGTTAGTTATGCAGAATCCATAGGAGTTATCCTGGTGTGAGCATCAGCAAAAGGACCATTATACCTTTGTCCCCGATTTCTCTTTTGTAATTGTATCTAAGTTATAAAAGAGGTCTCTCTGTGCAATTCTACAGCTAGTTGATATTACTTACTATATGGAGTGAATTAAAATGATGTATTTGGCTGTACTGTTAAATTTGGGGAAATAGATTTTATTTTGTGATGCGTCCAGGTTATCTGAGAATGTGTTCTGACAGTGTATTTTAGCAGAGGAGTAATTGAATTCCCCTAGAGGGTGTTAGCCTGGGAATTGTATCAGCTGTGCTAAATCAATTGAATTATTGAGGCTATGCATTGCATTAGCAATGCTTGTGCAGTACAAATCTTCCAAGGGAAATGATAACTTCTTTTCAGCTTTATATTCCAAACCTAAGTTTATCTGGTGGTAGTTGAATACCCTTCTGTGCTTAAACATCTGCAATCGGGCAAGCAATTTCAAACCTGAGGTTTAAGCCCAGTACTGATACTTCATGGTCTGATACTTTAAGGTGTCAACACAGTAGTGACCATCTTCCTTGTCTAAAGTTGCAAAAATTGCTCAACGGGCTGCACAAATGACACCATAAAAAGAAGAGTGAACTGGAACAAAGCTTTTTTCAAAATGGCAGTTCTGACGTGATGCATTGCTTTTCCTCATTGCCGGTTTAAAATGCAGCAACAGCTTCTCAGGGGTGAATCAGGTTAACACTGATGAAGTAAAACCAGAGATTCTTTAGATTTACCACACTCGTATGTTTGATATCGTGAACAGCAAAGTAGCCGCCAGACACAGATTATGTTCTTTAGTATAAATACCTCTGAAAGCTTTGTCATTCAGTCAGTGCAAAAGAGTAAGACAAGTCATTCCCGTAGTGTCGGATTTCTAGAATTTCTGTATTAATAGAAGGGGGATTTACAGTGCAGTGCAGTGCTGTGAGAGCATATTTACATGCTGGAGACAGTGGGGCAATATTTGATAGTAATTTTTTAAAGGCACACACAATCATAGTAACACTTTCAACCTCTTTCAGATAAGCAGGGTATGAAACATTGGGAGCATGTGCAAGCGTTGGTTTTGGGTTGTTGAACTCTGTTTTGTGAGCATCATCCAAAAGATTGGGTAAGGGTGCAGTTTGGAGGGGCTGGCCTGTGTCATTCACTCAGAAGAACACAACTCCCTGAATGCTATTTTTGTCCCTGGCTCAAACCAACATTGCCTTGTGGTGCTGCTCTCCTTGCCCTGTGGGAACCAGGGCGAACAAGTTGGTCAACAGTCAGCCATAGAACTGAATTTTGGCCAAGCTACCAAAATTGAGTCCTGCATAAATCCCTTGATCCAAGATTCTTGGCTTTTTTTTTCTGATAGTCATTTGAGGTTAACTTCACCCTTGTCTGTGTTACACATTGATGTTCTGACATAGACAAGCCCTTGCTCCTTTATAGCAGGTAGATGTCTTCTCTTGAAAAACACACTGAGGTCAATGGTGAAACAGATTAAATTAATGACATTATAAGGTATTTGGAAATCTAAATTTATGAAAATTGATGAGTTACTAAGCTGTTCTGAGCAAATTTAGGGCTCAGTCCTGTTGTCATTCCCATCGATGAAAATGGTGGTATTAAATTATGTGGATTAATCACAGAACAATTGGCAAGCTCCTGGCTTGTCTGAGTGAGAGAGCTAGTGCACAGTACCTAAACGTGTCAGCTCTGAACTTAAGAATCCTATAGGCATGCCACACACATTCCTCATGGAAACCCTTTAGTACCCGTTACCTGCAAGACAGTTTCAAAGCAGATAGAAACATTGCTTGCACAAGACGGTTCTTGCTGTGCATTAAGATTATATATTCAGTGGGATCATGACAAATGTACAGTTGAGTTGCAAATCAGTGCTCAAGGGTATGACCTCCCAACTTCCTTGTGCAGGTAAGTCCTAAGCTACCTTGCACTTGGTGCACAGTATGGTTTTTATAGGGAAAATGTGTTCACTATACAAAATTGTTTCCATTCTGTAAATTCAGAGATTTAACTATTGAACATTAACTTTTTTGCGTAGGCAAGACCATAATTACATTTTAAATCATAAGTTGTCTATAATCAAAAATTGGCATTATGGTTGTAGGAGATTATTGAACTAATAGGCATTAACTGATTCTACTCTAATTAGTCATATTCTAGAGGATGAAAGAAAAACTACACATAGCAAAGCTGCTAAATTGATCAGTGTACTTAATCATCTGTACCTTTTTTCCCCGAACAGGCAGGAGAAAAACATTATCACCCAACGTGCGCACGATGTGTCAGGTGCAGTCAGATGTTTGCAGAAGGAGAAGAAATGTATCTTCAAGGTAAAAACAAAAGCAAACAAACAAAAAACAAACCCCCAAACAGTTACACTTGGCAACATGTCCCTCTTGCCCATACCTGCTAGCATGGCTGAGGTGTTTTGCACCTATTCTCACTGTGTAACTACCAAAGAAAATGAAGAATGCAATGTGTAGGCTAATGAAGAGCAAAAAACCCCCCTTGTCGCTTCTTACTCACCTATTACTTCTCTCTCAGTTCAAATCCAATAGCAAGCGTGAATCACAGAAAGGATGAGTGGTAGCAGTTACTTCCTGCAGATGGAACTACTTGACAGTGAAGATTATAAAATTTTTCATTTACTAAACAAATTTGATTTTTCTGCAGTGATAAATGGTCCAGATGAAAGTAAACATGCATGTGGGGCAGCAGATTCCCCAAAGCTGCTGTTGCAGTCCTAAGACCATTTCTGTACCCATTGCCCATTTGGGTATGAGGAGAAAATCTGCAGATCTGTACCTGAATTTTCCCCTCTTTCAGATGTAAGTGCTCTCAGAGGGTGAAGAAGAGGATGCCATGGAGCTGAAGCCCTTACCACAGAATATGCCTATACCTTATGCAGCCATAAGCTTGCACAAGAGAAATTCACTGTTTCTTGTCAGGGAAATTCAGTGGTAATAGAGAAGGACTTGCACAATAATTTATTCAATGAAAAAAAAAAGTTATTTAACATAGATATGAGCTAAAATCTGTATTTCATATGTAGCAACTTTTAGCTGTACTACACTGATCAAAGAAAACAATGTCTACACAGTTAAATACGAGGTCAGACACCAGAGATAATGAAGGCTTTTGCCTATGTCTTTGACTGACTGTATCTTTTCAAAGGAAGACAGAACAGAGAAACTCAGTGAGATGTGGGAACTGCAAGGCTGGTGTATTATCCTAAAATCACATGCTTGCTCACATCTGTATTATAACTTTGCAATTGTCCACAGTTTTCTAGAAGGTACTTTGAAATCATTCATTAAGCTGGAAAAGTTAGACTTTATTTAAAACACAATAGTGGTCTCAGTAAGATCTAATTATAATTTAGTACATTATTTAAAATGACAATTTTATTGTCACTTTGGTTTGCAACAAGAACTAGCTCATTAAAGGACATAATGATCCTTGTCTGTTCTCATGGATTCTCCCTCAGGAGGCAGAAAATGCTGTGGTTCTTCCAATTGCAAAGTAGTTTAGCAGTACTAAAATCCACTGGGAAATCAATACTTCAAAAAAAAAGGTATCAAACCACAAATTTGTTTCTAGATTTCAAATCTTCTGAAACTGGGTTGCAAGTGAATCTTCTTTTTAACTTCAGTTTGTTATAAGGGTGGATATTTGTTAGGTTTTGAGTTGATTTTTAGTTCAAATAATCACAAAGTATGCTTGGGTCCTGTTAATTTGGACCCATCTCACTTTATTTTCTGATGCATGAAACATTTGTACCAGCTTAACTGTCGTACACTATTTGTCTTCACATGAAAAGCAGTTTCCATTAGAAACTGGTGTTAACTTCATGAAAGATCGGTGATTAGGTACTTGGACTATCTGACCTGATGTTTTACATAATAAAAAATGCCAGAGCCCAGGATTTTATAACTTGTTCTTCATCCTCTTAATAAACTATTGTAAAGTTCCTTTAGGTGTTGCATGTTCCTTAGCAGAAATTGAGTCATCAGCATGCACTTAGGGTGGACTTTTGGGTGAAAGGACTCTTTCTTCTGTGTCAAAAAGTTTCCCAGCCAGTTTCGCTTGACCACAGATAAAAAAAGTTGATCTAAATACTTCTTAAAACCATTGGGAAGATTTGCATCAACTTATGCAGCTGTTGGGACAAACGCTTAAAGAGGGCAAGCTCAGACCCACTTGTAATTGGAAGATAAGTTAGTATTGAATTTAAAGGTGCTATAAACATGTTGCTTAGTGGTTCAGTCCCCAAAAATGTCAGTAACTTGGTAAATTTAGTTTATCTAGTGTGTACTTATAGGTAGTCTTTTACTGCTTGAGTCGGGGTTCATCTGGGTTATTTTTGTGAAATAAATTATAATGATCTCCATCTGTCTTCTGGGAAATAGACTTTCTGTTTCTATCTTGTTTCCAAAATCCACTGGTTAGAAAACTATCAAACTGCTGTGAAAACAAAGCATTTCCAATAACTCTTCTTGGTGCTCTCCACCCAGTATAAACATTAAATATTTATAACACAAAGGATCTCAACTTCCCATTTAGTCAGGCAGGAGTTGCAGTGCATTCACATTATTTAACTCTGCGGAGCTTTAGTTTGTGGCTTGTCCGAGCTCAGACTGGCATAAACAAAGGTTCCTTTTTACTATTAAAATTTACAAATAATTATTTTATTTTATATAGTTACACACATTCCACTTCCATTGAACACTGAGTGTTGAACATTGTGTTCAGCCATTTAGAAGATAGGGTGTTTTTAGCTTTGTGACTAATGCAAAACTGTTAAGTTTCTTTCTCACACTTAATGTTTACTTATATCTCTGGAGTTCATAATCCTGTCTTCAATACTTACATGCAGTAGAGAATTGGTTCATTCTATATTTCCTGCTTCCTCCAGGATGGATCTTCTCCTGAATTTATGCAGTACCTTAGTATTTAGCTTATGAGAGACAAACACATAGGAAGTGCAAGATCAGTACGGTGAATAATTCTGAAAGAAAGGCTGGATTTTCAGCTAGTGTTAAATGCCACAGTGCTATTCCATCCCATCTCAGTGTGCTACTTAGTATGACCTGGGCCAGACTATTACAAGAATACATATAATAAGAGTACAGGAAATTCTGACTAGATATAAGGAAAAAAAAAATTTACCATGAGAGTGGAACAGGTTGCCCAGGGGTGCTGTGGAATCTCCATCCTTGGAGATACTCAGAACCCCACCGGGCAGAGCCCTGAGCTGCCTACGGTGATGGGAGCTGCTCGGAGCAGGAGGCTGGGCTGGAGGAGCTCCAGAGATCCCATATCGCTCTTCTTAGGACTCAGGTTTTGGTGTTACACAAATAATCTCGCATATTGAAGTACACGTAGCTTTCTGAAGTGCACCTAGTCTTTAAAATGTATGTCATCAAGCTTACCGATACTGAGAAGTTGTCAGTTTTAGCTTTGAAAGTATCCATGAAATAGTGACTGTAGTGGAATCAGTCAGAATGCTGTGTCTTATAAAACCTTAAAGGAAGGTTTAATAAGGTTCTTATTTTAAAACTTTTAAGGTTCTTATTGGGCAACTGAATTAAGCAGAACTTTAAATTTACTTTCCAGGTACATCCATTTGGCATCCAGTTTGTAGGCAGGCTGCAAAGGCTGAAGAAAAAAACAAGGTAAAAAGACCGTATTTTTACCCAGTGTTATTCTATTGTCATATTGTTCTCTATCCCTTTTTTTACAGTGGGCTTGGAGGGACGGATTTGGAATTTTTTCGATACTGTAATTTTAAATTTTAAATGACAGAAATCTAGTAGGTCAATGTAATGTAATAATGTAATATAAATATTCTGCTTTTACTTAGTGATTAAAGCTACAGCTTCAGGAGAATGGTGACCTAAGAGATATATATATAATCTGAATAAGGGAAAATGTGAAAATACAAATGAGAAAAAAAAAAAAAAATTAAGTTCTGTCTGATTTAGATGTGATCAGTGCATGACCTCTTCTCTTTTTATGTGGCTCTGCACTTAAAAGATCAGAGGACTTTTGCTTTATTTGTTTTTACAAAAAAAATCTCTCCTTGGAATTTCTTTCTTATTATTTGTTTATAAAATGTTGGCAAGCCAGCCCCAACTTAATTTAATCTCTGGCTTTAAGTACCTCCTTAAGTTGGATGATTTGTGCATCTGTCTGTGTGCAAGGGGAAAAGGGGGGAGTTCTGGCAACTTTAATAATTACAAGGTTAGCAGATGACTAAGCTGCCCCTAGGAAATGAAGAATTAATGTGTGGCTGGGGAAATGATCCCTCTGAAGTGGTGGGACTGAGATACAACTATCTCATTAAGGCACAGGCCAAATAGGGGTTTTTTCAGTTCTGATGTTTCCTGGTGCTCCAAGTAGTAATCTTTGTATCCTTGTTCGAAAAATCTTTGCTTTGATTCATCAAGGCTTGGACAGAAGGCACATCGGACAAGTCAGAACAGCAGGCAGCAACTATAAAAAGAGTGTTTAAAAATCTGGTGTGTTAGCAAGTGCAACTTTGACTAAATTACAGTTTTGAAAAAAATTGGTTTGGGCTTTACTCTGAAGGATCGTGGCTGTATTTTTTGTACCCATGTGTTTGGGAAGTGATTGCTCTGGTATTCTTCATGGCAAGATCTGAATATCAAATAAGTAGCATTTCAATATAAAATGTATTGTTTAATACATGTATATTTAAAATTGTCAAAATACTTTAATAAGTCCTGCTGATTCAACCTAATACTGATAAGCAATATTTCAGGCTTCCTAAGAATTTTATTCTGGCTGAGTAACTGAAATTGCAAGGCTAAAACCCCATGTAATTTATTGAAAATGTAATAGAGTTTTGGGTTTTTTCCCCTCCTTCAAAGACTGTCAGTGAACTTGGTTGTACTGTGTTCCTACTTGGCTGCCTTTTCCTCACAAAGGCAAAGAAAGTGGACTTGCAAGGTATTGTGTAAAGGCTGACTCATTTATAACACATCTCTTCTGAGCGCTGGGAGTTTGCCCCTTCCCCAGCAGAGAGGGAGATGTCTGTATCTGAAAGACAATGGGAGTTTTGCCTGAGTAGGGAAAAAAACGAGGATGGAGCTCAAAGCATTTTCCCAAGTCTAGTCATTTTTCCTTTTCTTTGGGTTTTGCCTCTTTTTTTGGTCCTTAAACTCATTACTGAAAAAATAAACCAAGGAGAAAGGATGCTGTTTCAAAGAGGGTAGTAATGGACTTTTCAAGATAACTTGTGAAGTTAGGAATGGGATATACTGGTTGTGAAATTTTCTGGTCACCCTTTGCAGTTTGTTGTTTTGAAAAGTTACCTTTCTATATATTTATAGAGATATATGCACAGCATGTAAAGTAGATGGCAAAGGCAGAAGGAGTAAGCGGCAGCACACTCCAAAACTTTGGAGGTGGAGTGGAAGAGAAAAAGAAGTTGTGAAAGAGAGTGATGGCAAAAAGACAAACGATGGGAGAGTGAGATTGTAAGCAGAAGTGATGAAGTGGGAAAAGACAGATGAAATCTAAGTAGCAAGGGAAAAAATAAGGATTATCAAAAGGCATAAAGGAAAAAGAGGTAGGCGGAGAAAGAATAAAAATCCATAGTGCGTCAATAAGAACTGAACAGAGGCAATGGAGCCAACTGAGATGTAAGTTTTTACTGCAAAAGCTAGGAGGTTATGTGCAGCAGGCATGGACTGGGGATACTAAAAGGGGTAATGGATTGTGCAGAGAATAAAGAGCATGTGTGAGATGTGGAATGACCAGGTTTTAATCACTAGGAGGAGAATGGAAAAATTTGTGGGAGTAACTGAATAGCATAAGGAAGCACAGAAGTCTGCAGAAGTACCTTAAAAAGATGAGACTCTACACTTTGATGGCAAAAATTAGAAATTCTAACGAATTGTAGTTCTTCTTAAAAACAAGGTGCCACCTCTAAGTTGAGGAACGCCCATGAAAAAACTCCAGGAATTTATTAAGAGTTTTTAAATGTATTCAGCCAGGTATGTTATGCACTTTAAGGTCATGCTACAGTGTGTGATCTTAAAGCATACTCCACTGATGCACAACACAGAAAGAAGCTCTGAAGCTCTATGTAGGGAATCCTGAGCTTAATCCAAAACTGTCATTTGACTTTAACAGGGTTCAAAATGTTGGAATAGTGTGGTTTTCTTCAGGTTTTTTTTCTCTACCACATTGGGCCTCCTGTAGGAACATTATGAAAGAGAAGTATGGTTTGCACATGACATCAGTGCATTGATAACACTTCCACATCATTTACACAAGTTCTGGAAAACTACAGTGTGCTTTAACTATGTAGAAGAACAGTACAATTACACTGTCCGTGTTAAATGATCATATCAATGGCAGCCACAGGTATCTCTCAGATAGTACTCTCTTTCTGTGCTTGTCCCCTTGGACCTTCTGAGTGTTTACAGAGCCTCAATGTGAGACAACTGAAAATGAGAGGGAGAAAATTCCAAAATTCCAGTCAGACATGCCAAAACAATTAAGCTGAATCTTTTTTGTATGGATAAGTATCTCCACATAGAGTCTCAGAGAAGCTACAGGACTATTTGGGCTAAAGAAAGTCACTGGAAGGATAGTTGTGATCATTCAGTTTGTTTGCTCTGCTGACACAGTACAGTACAGTACAGATATATTCACATATTGCTTCTAAAAGCTAGTAAATACTTCAAGTAAAGACTGAAGTAGTAGGGAGGATGCTGCCTTGACCTGACAGCTTGATAGTGGTAAAATCCTTTTAAGGGTTTGAACAGTTGTAACCTCCACGTTAGAAGTGTCAGCCTTTGGTGACAGTAAACGATGGTCATACTGAGCACATGGAAAAATACATACTTTTTGCAATCAGGGACAGGTTTTTCTACAGATGGGAAACAATATTTACCCAGAATTAACATATCTGGGTAAAAGAGGGTATAAACCCATTGATTTCATAGTAAGATTTGTTTAAACTCCAATTATGAATGTGAAGTCTGTTCACTCATGGCTAATATAATTGTGTCTCACAACCCTTTGTTATTTAAAAGTAACTATATTTTTCATCATAAAGGAATCTACCAAAAAGGAAGCAATAAAAGTCTGTCACTGAGTGCCAGAATGATTGAAAACAGAGCAAAACCAGTTGAGTATTAAAATTAATCTGGTAGTCTTAACGATCAGAGAGGGCGAAGCTAACCTGTTGGGTGTCTGATTCAGGATGCTCTGCAGGATGTCATGCTGTTTGCTGTGAGTGAATGGCATGATAGCATGACATGTGCCAGAAGCAATGCAGATTGGTTCGATGGTATAACCTCAGAGTAAAAATGCTGCCACTGTATCATCTGGTAACTTGACCTGTCCCTGATAGTGCCCAAAGGCTGTCCTGACAGCCCAGAAGTGCTCCAGGCCATTTCATTCTGAAGGGAGGGGAAAAGAAAATCGTATGTAAAATAATTTTTGCATTTTTGAAAGGTTAATTTGATTGACTGAAAGTGTTCTTTTATTTTTAACCCTTTGGTATGCCTGTGCATTTTGAGCTCGCTGTAATATGCCACTTTGGAGTGGTAAAGGTTAAATTAAATGAAATGTCTTGCACACTCTTTTTGAAGTAACAGTTACATTTTCTCTCCCTCTCCTCTCTTTCTTATCTGTTTCACTTCTCTTCTCCTGGCGTAGGAAACGAGGACTTCCTCTGAGAGTATTATTTCTGTACCTGCTTCAAGTACATCAGGTTCCCCAAGCCGTGTGATCTATGTGAGTATTTCACAGCGAAGGTCATTCTGTGGGATGGGGAAAACCCTGTGCTTCCTCCTGCAGTTTAGCGTGTTGTGTGGAAAGTTAGTGTCTCTAAACCACTGCAGTTAGTGATTGCTCTAAAATGGAATTTACTTTCTCACGGTTAAAATGTTTGAGCACTGCATTTGCCATAATACAATTCTGGCAGTTTCCTCTTATTTTTTGTGGTGTATTTACAGCATGTGCATTATGACTAGAGCTGGCGCATACCAAAGCATGCAAAATACTGCAGTGCTTTCTAAAAAGAAAAGTTTAAATAAACAGTACAAGTTTTACAAATGAAACCACAGGTAGATTACAAGCATAGATTTGAATGCAACTTGTCTAAATCGAGCTCTTGAGCCTGCATCTGATTGCTTATGAAAACACTCATGCATGTGATTGCAGGACTCGGGCCTTGACAAATGCCAGTCCCTAACCTCAGAAGACCTTTGATGTGTTTAAGAAGTGCTAGCTCTGGAAAGCTCATAGAGAGAATTTAAAATAACATGTATGATAAAAGCTTATGCTGAGTATTTTTACAGTACCAGGTGTACCTTGCTTGTCATACTTGCTGTAGCTGATGTTCATGGCCAAATTCTCAAGGCTACCACCAATAGCTAAAAAATATCCACAAATGTGGCATGATCCATACAAACATCTCTTGCAGAGCTTCAGTATTCCCAGAGCTATTCTTTGTCCTGTCCAGGTATCCCTCAGGTAGGCAGGTCGTTCTCATCAAATAGGACCACATGCAGAGGAGATTGCTGGAGATGTGATTGACTGGTGGAGAGGTTATTATACAAAGATTAAGGGCTTTTATCTACTACACTGAGACAAGCAAAAGAGTGCCTTGGAGTCAAACTTGTCTTTTTTCTTCAAGTAAAAATTATTTTGAATGCAGTATACCCTTTATCTCAGTAAGATTGAAGTAGAAGTGGAGGAACTGCCCCTTACCTAAATGCACATCGGTGTTTCTGAGTTCTTCTTACAGTACAGCTCCGTGCTGGTGGATACCAATGGTATATTCCCAGTAAAAAGTTGTTGCCTCAACTCCTGTGAAGACAATTATTGTGCTAGGAGCCTGTTACCATGTAAGAACTTTCTCTGGCCAGATGGTCTTGATCTCTCCAGCCGTGCAACACTTCATTGTTTTTATAAGCATGAGCATTCTTCTAAGATTTACATGCTTTTAGTGACATTTATCTAACTGTTGGATGGTACTGTTTTTCCTGATGCTTGTGATTACAGCTTTAAATATGCTTCACAGGCTGTTGAAAGTCAAGGACAAACTTCTATTCTCTTTTTCTGTTTTTTTTTCAAAGGATATTGTTAGATCGGCACACAACTGTAATGTTCGTTACTGTAATATGCTTTAGAGGCAGCTAGGATTGTGAAAGAATAAAGTTGTCTAGCAAATATGAGTCAATTAGGAAGAAAGATTCCCCAGAGGCGTGCAAGTTCTTGCTATATCTGCCTCATCTCTGACTGGTTAATTGTCAAAGCTGTGAGATTGATTAAATCCTATTTTGGCTTTCACAAACAGGAAAGTAAAAGGAATTAAAAACATGTTACTGGACTTCAATATTATCAAAATGATTCTTTGGCTCTCTTTTGCATCTGTTTTCTATTACAGGAGTGTTATGACATACAGACATGCTCAAGATTTGTCTTGAGTGCTTTCGTGATTGATTTTACCAAACCTAAATTCATGCTGCCATTGAAAGGAAGGTCCCACCCACATTTAGCCCTGTCCCTCTCTGGCCACATCTTCCCATCTCCTCTTTGGTGTTAGTACTAGTGGGTACACAGAAGTATGATCAGTCAGCTTTGAGACCAGATTCAGCTAAAAAATAACCCAGGAAAAACCTCCAGTTAACCAAAGAGACAAAAAAAGACCCAGCTGTCTACATGTCTTCTAAGGCTAACATAGAAGGCAGAGCAGAGTGGGAAGGCGCACACAGTACAGCTGCTTTCGGCGGCAGCATGGATTCAGATCATTAAAAACAGTAGTAAAACTGTGCCTTAACAACTGGTGAGCTCTGTGAAGTATCATGTTGGACAAGAGAATTTAGAGAAAATGGTTAAAGCTTAGGAACCGTGAATTCGTGATGCTCATACTTTCGAAGGCATCAAGTCAGAGCAATGCAATCATTCTGAACAATGTGTCGTCTCATGGGAGACGTGTTTCTGGGCCATGGGCGAGCGGTCAGCTGGGGAAAGGTGAAGAAAGTGTGTTTTGACTAAACCTGAATGTGGTTCATACAGATGGTTTATTGAGCCATACCACTTTTTCTTCATCTGTTGATACCAGACTTTGATGTCTTTTTTCATTGCGAGAGGGCACAGGCCAATGCCTTTTGAAGTTAATGGGCATCTTTTCATGATCTTTAGTGGTGGTTTCATTATATCCAGACTGAAATTTACCCTAGTGGTGATGTCCCCTCAGAGTCCCTGAATTCCACTTAAAAAATCAGTTTATTTCTAAATTATGTCATTAAATAAGGCTTAAATAAAAGTCCTTTATACTTAGCTAAATTTTAAGAAGAGAGAATTAGGTGCTCTGACCTAATATATCCAACTGGAAGGTTTAGGTTAGGTTGCCCAGCTGTGTTCTATGTTCTCATACTAGGAATAGAAATCACATTTTATTTTTATCCAGATCATATTTGCAATTACACAATTGTAAAATTACATATTCCAAGTGAAATGGATACTCTAAATTTAGAGTATGGTTTTAACAGAATCCAAAGTACCAGATTATTGAAGAAATGGCCTAAAGCCTTTTAGCTGTAATTTGAGCCTTCCCTAACATATTTGAATTCCGCTCACGTATTTGATAGTAAGTGAAACAAATAAAAAACAATGTAGGCTGAATGTTTGTAGACTTGAGTGTTTAGAAGGCAGCTGTATCTCTGAGGTGTTTTTTCATCCAAACTTGCCTATATTTTGATATTTGTACTGAAAGAAATTATGTAACTAGGTAAGTTTGACTCCTGACAGTTCTGAAGTCTAGTGGGAGGATCTCAAGTTGCACATCTTTGTGAAGAGATAGGGGCTAAAATTACTGTAATTCACATTCAACTATTCCCGATTCTGAACTTCTTTGGGTTCACTAGAATAACCTCCACAACCTGGATACCTTAGAAAAGAAATTATCACAGCCTCCTTGGCCTTCCTTCTAGGTACAATGCTGCCCAAAGTCTTCCTGGAACAGACCTGATGGACAGACGACTCCTTACCTTTGCATGACCTGTGTCTGCATCAGAGCTTGCCACTGGTTTCTCAGTAGGGAGGGATTTATTTTCATTAAGGGGCTATTTCATTGCTCTTTAGCTTCTTGAAGTAGCTGCAAGGAGGGTGAGATCTGTAGATTGCTGAAGAATCACATATTTAATTAAAACACATTTCTTAGGTAAGAGGAATATTCCTCCTTTCCCTGTTGCTTACACCTGCACAAATTCGTACATTGTTTTAGAAGAAGGGATAACTGGAAGTTGTCACACTAAATTTTTCCTGTATGATTAACTAATAGAAAACTTCCCTGGAAAATCTATTGAGCTTTTGTTAGCTCATGCTAAGAAAAAATAATTACTGCACACATAAATCCTGGATACTTTCATATTTTTACATGTGGAAAACATTATTACAGTTTTATAGCTGATCATACTGGGATTTTCGGAGAATAGCAAGATTTGCTCATCATTTTGTTGCCAACAAAGAGCTTGTAGTTCTGCAAAGCCTGAACTGGGAATGAGACAATTATGCTGCCCATTTCTCCACTCTCAATGTGGCCAACTTGTCATATCTACAAGACAGTATGTGCTGGATACATCTTTGGTGCAAGTTACCATTATTCTAAAGATAATCTGTGCAAATGTGGCATTCTGGTAATTATACTTTTGGAATAAGCATAGTAAGAGGAGAACGGGGAGCGTCACAGCCCTTTCCCTCTGTTGGCTGTGTGAGTCTCATGAGAGGATTTGAGCTTTACTTAAGTGGCATCTGTGATCTTCCAGCTAA
This sequence comes from Aviceda cuculoides, assembly GCA_035590195.1. Classification (NCBI taxonomy): domain Eukaryota; kingdom Metazoa; phylum Chordata; class Aves; order Accipitriformes; family Accipitridae; genus Aviceda; species Aviceda cuculoides. The sequence goes on along the minus strand of JAVJGG010000054.1, from coordinate 36,395,068 downwards.
TCCACCATGGTGCAGATCTATCATCTGCTGGTTTGTGACCCATAATTAAGGGCTACTTAGACATAGTCAGGAAAGGAGGTGTAGCTGTGGGACACAGCTGAATGGGAAAATTTAAAGACGGGAGTAATGTTTTTCAGTGTCTTTAGAGTATATGTTGGAAATATGTATTTGATTATTCACTACTGCTTATAGTAAGGGAACCCTGCACACCGAAACCACTTTAAAATGAAGGGTATTTTGCCTGAAGAGGCTACAATATCTGTCCCTGACGTCTCTGCACAGCTAGCAATAAGCGGGGTATAACCAAGGGAGCTGGAATGATGCCATGCTACTCCTAATAGCCAAACGTGAGTAACAAAGAATAGTAGAAAGCACCAGCATGTAAGAAGAAAACAGCAGTAATATGTAGCATTGTGTAGTAATTATAAGAGGCTTCAATATGCACAAACAGGAAAAGTTGTTTATTGTTATAATGATGACTTTTCTACTTACACTTACCTGTCCTTTGCTTTTGCATCCTGATCATATTCTTTCTTATTCTCACTGCTTTCTTTCCTCCTTTTCTTAGGCAAAGCTTGGAGATGAAATTCTTGACTACAGGGATTTGGCTGCTCTTCCTAAAAATAAAGCCATCTATAACATTGACCGCCCAGATATGATCTCCTATTCTCCATATATCAGTTACTCTTCAGATGACAGGCATAGTTACGGGGAGGTACTGAAACATGGGTATTTTTTTACTATGAATTTGAGATTTTTATGTGCATCATTAAACATGTTGCTGAACATTCTTAAACATGTGCATAATTAAAAAAGAAACCCAAACCTAACTTCTGTAACTTCAGTTGAGTCATGTCCTTCATTCATTCACAAGGCCTTCCAAAAAGCAAGGAAGATGTTAATTTCACTTTTTAGTCTGTGAAAATTAAAGAATTGCTTTCTGTGATCATTTTTTAAACAGATGACATGTAATTAAAATAGTTTTTCTATGAGAGGCATTCTGCATGCATGCAGTGGGAAACAGGAGCCATTGCTAATTATAATGCAAAAATCAGAAGCAAAGCCAAATGTCTTTCATGGTATTTTTATTTTTTTTTAAAGTGTACCATGTTATTTTGGTGACACAACAATGGTATCACTTTCCTATGTACAAGTTTCTTTCAACTGTCCCTTACTAAAGTTCATCCTCATGTCATGCATGCATTTCAACCTATTCATATGCAGAGCTAATATTACGCAGTTTGTGCTAGTGTAATCTAATTTAACATAATCTTACTAATACTAATTCTGGGTTTTGTGAAGCATATTTGTATATAACTCCTGTCATGCAAGTTAGCTTTCCATTCCTAACCATATCTATCTTTCATTTGAATTTCTGATTTCTTTTATAATTTTAGGTAAGTTTTTACAAAGCAAACCTCTTAAATATACTAGGTATGTTAGCAAGATGTACGTGGTCTAGAATGGAAGTCTGCTTTGTTCTCTGTAGGTGTAAGTGAATGGGTAGAATTAAATGCTATAAATAATAGCCCTAGTCCTACTATCACTTACACCTTTTACACTTAATCAGTACTACTAAAGTCTCAGTACTACTCTCAGGGGGGGTGGGAATCCTGCCTTCCAAATTTCAGCATCCTGGCCATTACCTGCAGCCGCAATAGTTTCAGTAGATTTGCTCAACTAACCAAACATAGCATTTAATTTTGAAAAGAAAGCGAGTGAACAGCAAATGGTGAATTACATGATGTTTAATTAAAAATTAAATAGTACAGATATTTTGCTTTCCCTTAAACCAGCCAGCTCTGAATGACAGAGTTCTAGTCCAGATTTTGGGGGTGCTTCAATGCAGATTTAACTAGGGCTTGTGTGTAGTTTCAGGCAGTTGCTTGAAATGGGAGTTTCCCTACCAGCAGCATCTCTGTGGCACAGGACTGGCCTCACCAGACCCCAGGACTTGGTAGCAGAGAAATCAACAAAAGCTTCATGTGAAATTATTCATATCTTATTCCTTATTTAAAAACAAATAAAAAGAAAAATTGCCCTAACTTAATTGACAGGTGTTTTTCCTAACTGTATCCTGTGTTATACATGGATATTGATATTTTAAGAGTAGTTCTTCTCACAAGTAACATAATGCATGAATTTGTATCACTAATTTGTTGTGTGTTGCTGTTTGCAGTCACCTCAGTTGCTCTCTCCAGCACCTACTGAGGTAATCCCCAATGCCTTTGTTCTCCTGTTCTGACCCATTTTGTGATGCATAAACCTGGTCATATTGATAACCAGCAGTGTCTGAAATGTGGGGTTTGCCTCCTGCCTCTACAGTGCATGGGGTTTTATAATTTATGTTTTTCACAGTGTTACTTGTGTTGAATATGTGCTCTGCTTCTGGATTGTCATCTGTATGCATCTACCTCCACTGTCATCCATGTTTCTGCTTTCCAAAATAAAGGTTGTATGGTGGTCACTTCTTCGAGATCTACTAAATAAATTACATTGGGAAATACGTTTTATGTTTACACTTAAAGCTGCCAGCGTGAATTGACTTGAATTAATGCTCGGCGTAGCTTTCTTTTCTTTTTTTCTTTTTATTTTTTTATTCCACAAATAGTTAAACTACTTCTACTATTTGTGCACACATATTGTTAAATCATTTGCACATACATGAACTTCTAGGTCTATGTATTTTGATGTGCCTTAATGATCAAAGTCAGTCATTGTTTCAAGAAGCATCACTTTTGAAGCAGTGATAGTGTTTCACATAGTTTCCCAGATGGTAACTCAATTACATATCACACGCCTGGCTAATTTCTCCATTATCCCAATTTTATGTATTGCAAAATTTTGGTAATAGTGGAGAATTACGAATTTCCATTAAGGATTGTAAATCACAAACTGTCACTATAAGCACTGGTTAAACAGAGAAGCTAACCAACAGCGATGTAATTTAACTGATAGTTTAAAAATAAAAACATGCTTTATTTAATATTGTATTTCATGAACTTGATTGACTGTTCCTTACAGAGACACAAAGTACACAAAAGGTAAGGTTTGAAACAATCAATATGAAATCTTGGTGCTTTGGAAGATTATAATAATTTCCTTTAAATTAGCTACCAGTTATCAAACTGTCAATACTATTAAATTCTGAAAGTGACACAGGTATGGAGGTTGGTGCTGCCATGATTTGTGTTACGGGAATACGCCCATGTTATCCAGCTTTGCCATGCTTGCTCTCTTTCTCTAAAGAGTCTATGATCAGGTGGTCAGGCATTATCATCTGCAAACTTGTCACCAGTTTTGTTGCAGGGATTTTTATTAGAGGAAAATTCCACTTTATCATACGATTGGACACATCATAGACCATTAGCTAACACTCATGATATTTAAATATCATCACAAGACTTTCTAGAGACATTGCTATATTGGTTGTAACTCTTTGCAAGGGTTAGGGTGGGTATTAAATAATGTAGCTACTTCAGGAGGGAAACATCTCAAACTGGGCATAGAGGGGTTGGTGGCAGAATGCCTACAGAATGCTGCATCAGTTTTTCTTCCTTTTTTGTATAATTTCTTCTGAAATGGATATTAAAGCAATAATGCTACTTACCCCTATACAAAACTGATTTCCCATTTTCGAAAATGCATTCAGTAAGTCTGGGGTGAGGTGGAAGGGATGGAGCACACCTGAACCAGAGGAGAAAAACTGGTGGTGGGAGAACATTGTACATTTCTGTGAAGTCAAGGATAATCCCAGAGAAGCCAAATAGGAAACTGCATTAGTCTGAAGATGAATGGATCCTGATAGGAATCTTGGAGGTGGTGATGGGGCTAAGTAGGATCTCCTGTGTGTTTAAATGATGAATGATCCAGTGGGAGTCACACAGATGCCTAAAGGTGTTCCAATATTCGTGACAAGTGACTGACACCTGCTATGGTATAGTCTATCTTCACTCACTCCTACTGGAATAGGAGAGGGAAGCATTTTTTGGAGTATGACTTTCCATAAGGGAGCATCTGCAGATTACATTGATCTGTTCTAATTTGAAGTTAATTCAAGCCAATTCTCACTTGTCTTAAACAAGAAATTTGAATTTGCTTTTATAGCTAGTTTACAAAAAGTCATTTCCACATCTAATTCACTCAGTAATGCTTTTACTGTTAAGAAGACACTACATGCAAATCGTAGTTTAACTAGCTAGAGCAAGTGAGGGGTTTGGAATGGGTGTATGTGGTTTTAAGTGGTTGAAGCCAAGGATTTAGTGGGAAGTGGGTTGTATGAATTGCTTTGCGCAATGCTGCAGTATTAATGCTAATGCTATATACGAGCGTTTATATGTGTTACTTGGCTAGTAATGACCATGTTGTAATATGGTATGCCTGGCAATTTGTACAGCACACACAGTTGTTTCTGTGACGTAATGAAGCCAACAAATGCTGATTTTTGTTTTGCCTGTAACCATTATGCATCCATTCATATAGGCACAAAGTGACCGTGGTACTATCACGCTAACCTCATCTCATCTTCTACCACCTGTATGTTCAGTGAATTATATTGTCCTGAAACAACACTTCTACAGTGTTATGTTCTTTTCAAATTATATTGTCGTTTTAAATTCATGTATGTGCTTACTTTCCTGGGAACATGACTGTTCTCTGATACTTGGCAGAGCTCTTTTGGTCACACTGTGGTGGAGGTGCTTATGGCTGAAAGCCACCTCGTTTCATTGGGATTGCATGGAGCGTTATGACGGCATCGACTTCCATCTACATGGCACAGACGTGCAAAATGGCACATTCTTCCTGTTTCGGACGTTATTTCTCTTCCATAATGACATGTATTTCCTTTCTTCCTCTCAGGGTGACCAAGATGACAGATCTTTCAAGCAGTACAGGACGTCAAGTCCTAGCTCTGCTGGCTCGCTGGGCTATGGTCGCTACACTCCAACCTCCCATTCTCCTCAGCATTACAGCAGACCAGGTAATTGAAAAGCAGCCTTATTTGTTCTCTAGATTTTTCCACTACTTTGTCTGATGTTATAAGTAGGGTAGACTCCAGTGGACAGGGGTTTAAGGTGGAGTAGCGGTTCATTGCAGTGATTTATTTATTGTGGACAGAGAGAGAGTCCCATGGGAAGAAAGGAAACAAGCGCTTCAGGAATGAGCATCTAAGAAAACAAAACCAGGCATCTAGAAAGATTGGTTTTATGTATCTGTAAACAGAACAGTTTAAAGGACTTAATCCTGGTCCCATCCTGCCTGAAGCTATACATTCAATCCACAGCTCTTTCAAGGTGCGACATGGTAGCAGTGAATGCACACAGTGCCAAGAGGGTGATCCGAGTGACTTCGTATCCCTTCTTGTACCGCAGGGTTATGGTCCATGTCTCTTCTCCACAGTGCAAGAGCTGGAGGAGTGACTAGTGTTGTAATGGCTGGATTTTGAAGGCCACGTTGCTTTAGTTGAGAAGCTTACAGCAATGTTTATTGCAGCTTTGGGCTGTAGTAACAGCTGCGTCAGTGCTTTTGTCACACAGAGAGGGGGGATTGCCTCCTTTTGATCTTTGTGTGGAAGTCTTTTACAAAAGTCTGTTCATATTTGGGCACTGTACAGAGCTTTATACTTGGAATTAGTCAACTAAATTACTCAAAATTCATTCTGATTTCTCTCCAGTCCATCAGCTGGGCGGGGAGCACAGAGCATTTATATTATTTTCTTGGGGTCTTTTAATTTAATTGGAGATACATTATAATTATTAACAAGTTTGGAAAATTGGGAGTTCTTAATCTTTCCGGTGGAAGTGAAAATTTTATGGGTAACAGAAAGAGTTTTTACAGGAATTGAATATTTGTACTACATAAACTCTTTGATGAAGTGGAAGTGAGATTGTGTATCAAAGATCTATTTAAGAGACAAAAGATTAGTCTCTGCTGAAGGTCTGGCAGCTGTGTCATGCTTAAGCTTAGCTGCACACTGTTAAAGCAAGGAGGAAAGGCAAAAGAAATTCCAAATTAATTCTGATGTTTTACAGCTTCATTGAAAATTTAGGAGATAGTCATCATAATTGCCACTTTCAATAATTGCCATTATCCTCCAAAATATGTTATCAGGACATTATTATAATAAAGCAAACAAAGATGACATTTGAGAACGTTTTTCAAAGTACTTAATCACATGTCTAACTTTCAGAGCTCAAATAACTTCAGGATGTTTCTTCAAATGCTTAAATTAGCCATGCACTTGAGTGCCCTGGTGCTTTGTGAACTAAATCCTACCAGTGTGCACCGACGGCAGTGAGAACTGGACCCACTCATAGCACAGTTCTCAGCAGAGACAAGACTCTCCCCATTTCATTTCATTAGATCCATTATGAACATATATCATCCCCTCCTGCAGCTTTTGAATATGCAGATTTTTCCCTGAGTGCAGCTATGCTTTTTGTGGTACCTTTTTTGGAATATTTTCTGATGCATTACGTTATCAGCATTTTATATGATACTCTTCTTGTCTGCGGAAAGCCCGTGTCCCTTGGCCAACTGCATAATATGGCCACTGTGATGTTTTTAGCAATAACCAGAGAAAGGTGAAGTCTTAAATATAAACTATATGTTTTCTAAGCATCAGGAGGAAAATGTTCCTGAAAAAAAGGATGGCGTCGTAATTTGTGGCTTTCAGTAAGTGAACTAAATAGTTTATTTTCACTTACTCTCTGTTGCCCTCAGCTGGTACTCAGAGTCTTGGTACCAGTAGCTGCATCTCCTTGCCCCAACACCCAAGCCCTACATCTACATTCAGACATCATTACATCCCTTTCTTCAAAGGTAAGGTCCAGGAATGCAAAACCGTGCTGTGGTACTGTAGACTTATTCAGATGTGTTTCACTTTTATGTCTGTGCAAGCATGGCTTCCACTTGGATAAAATTTGTCTTAATTTTGTGCAAGTGCTTTATTCATGTACTGTGTAAGTTTTAAGAACTGAGTGGGTATGGGTTGTTTTATTTTTGCTTTTTTTCAGTGAGCGTTAAGTGTCTTTCAAAGGGGTAGAGGGAAGGAATTAGCATTTATAATGAAAATGAGGGAGGGAATAATTTAAAAGTCTGTTTGTTCTAAATTACGGTGTTTACTTTTACCCTATTTTGGTGATGCTAAATAAATATACATTGGATCCAACACGGGATGATCAATTATCTAACCTTCTAACCTACATTTAGATATTCTTCCTATTATTTGTAACATTACCAAAACTTACGCCAGATAAGCTGGTTAAATCAATATAGCTGCACTGATTAGCAAATAATCTGTGCCATGTATTATAAAACAGAGTAACTGAATCTATTCTCCTTGCCATTAATTTTTTTTTGCAGTGGATATTAAAAGTTTAATGACCTCCATGTTACAGATCTGAGACAGTACCAAGAAATGCCAAGAACCTTTGAGGCAAAGGCTATTTTTTATTAGCTAGTTAGTTAAATGTCAGAAAAAGAAGACATTCAGCTACCACATCTGTCTTCCCCTGATTCTGTCCTCCCTAGTAACAATGTGAACAGGGAGGAGACATGAATGTCAAACATTTTCAGTGCCTGTTCCTTGACTCACACGTACTGTTTGGTTTAATAAAACAAAACTGTTCTTACCATCATAACCATTACAGAAAAGGAAGTGACCCTCTGCAGGAACCAGACTCACAAACTCAAGTGAATAGCAGGGACTCATTGCTTTTGGAAAAATAACTAACACATCTTCATTGGGCCCTTCCAGCAATGATTCTGCCCAAAGACAGATGAATTTCACTGCTATAAACAGGAACAGAATCAGGCTTGAATCTTCCAAATACGATCCCCGAGAGAAAACTTTGGAGGAAAAAGCTGATGAGATTAAACTGGTTTTTGCCATTTTAAAGTCTGCCTGCAAAGGCCCTTCCCGCAACCACAGGCAGTCACCCCCCACCCGCCGGGTTTCTCGGAAGGCTGGCACACAACCTGGTATTCTCTGAGGCACTGCTTGAACAGTTTTTTGATCTGTCCTCTAAATTTGGATGATATTATCCGACCTGATGTACTGAGTAAGGAAAACCTCTTTTGTGTGCTGCAGTGCACGATTTCATTGTATGGAAAGCTCTTATTTGAAAGCCCGCCTGCAGTTGCTTAGCAGCACTCCTGTTAAAATAAGTTTGTGTTCCGTGGTACCTGCTGTTGCTCAGAGCAGCAGCAATTACTTAGCGCTGCTGTTTGGAGGAAGAAATCCTCTAGTGGCAGCTCCTTGTGCCCAAACAATTATTAGTAGTGTGATCAAAATTATAATACTTTGCAATTCTGCAGCACTTTTTATCAAGGAGCTAAAATATTTGCAAGCAGTAGCTTACAGTGCCTCACAGTGCTCCTGTGAGGCAGGCGGGTCTGTTGACAATTTTCCTGTATAGGTAATCTTGAGCCCTGCAGAAGTTGTATAGATTATCCGCTGTTTTACACTGAGTTAACATCTCAGTCGGAAAGGAGTCAGATTTGTGTGATACTCTTCAAGGTCTCTGAATTCTTTTCTGTGAGTTGCAGACTGTATTTTTTTCCTTATCTGGAGAAGCCTTTAGAGGGTGTCAATGTGCTATTTTTTTTGTCTTCAAAGTTGTTAGTGTGGGAAGAGTAGGATTGTACCAACAGCTGCTTTGTATCCAGACTGAGGTTAATGTTGCCACTTCAGTTTTAGGAAGATGAAATCAAACTGATTTAAAAAACTTTGATTAAATCCAAAAATAATACACTGCTTAATAATACCAGAAGTAATCTTTGTAAAACCAGCACTCCACAATCATCATAAAAAATATTTCTTTAAGCTTCCAGGAGACAGAAATATTACTACCCTAGGGAAATTAAAACAGAATCTTCCTTTTGACTTCACTGAGTTAGCATCATACTCTTCCTGAGAATGACATGATTCATCACTTTTCCAGCAAAAAATATAATTACTGAGTTCCTGTCCTTTCTTCAGTATACTGGAGTCTAGCTCCCATGAAGTGCAAGAGGATGAGCTATTCTTTATCATGCAGACAAATGATTTGGTTGTGCTCTTTTAAGGATTTTTGTCTTCAGAATAAATTCTGTGACAGCCTCACTTCAAGAAAGCTTCACAGTTCATGTCCTTGCGAATGGCAGGGTGTGATATTCCAAGTACCTATGCTTGGTGTAACTCTTCCTCTTGAGGTGATGGGGTCGGTGAGCGTACCAGCCGTGCTGAGTCCTGCCCAAAAAATGCTTACTTAAAACGTGGTGAAAAGTATCTTGCCTTTCTAGTGCAGGAGCACAGCTTCCAAAGCCCATTTATTTGGCTTTGAAAGCTTGAAAAGAATTAGTCATCAAACTTCAAAAAACTTTGCCTAGCTTAACGCACCATGTGCAGAGATATTAAAGGATCCAGTTTCGGGAGTAGGCTCTGACATCTCTCATGCGGCCAGTGGCATCTCTTTGTTGTTCAATCCCAAACTTAGACAGCTCTTACTGTAACTTGTTATCAAATTTCCTATCCTCCCAGATAAGATAAAAGCTGACTAGGAAGGAGGTATAAACAGTATTTTACTTTTCCTGCCAATACCTTGAAAAGGGAGCATGGTCTGAGCTCTGGTCAGTTGGCTTCACACAAACAAGGTTAAAAGAGCAGCCTACCCTGTCAGCAGCCAAAAGACACAAGGAAGTTTTTGTGGTTGACACTCAAGTTCAAAGTAAACCTTTCTAGATTCTTTCCAAGTTAAACAAAATCCAGGGAAGAGTTCATGATTCTTGTTTTTTGCTCTGTGCTGATCAGTAGAGCAGACCACAGCTTGCAGAAGACAAAACCAAAAGTTTGAGAAATTGTTCTCTCTGGTAGTTGTATTTTCTCTTGAGACCTTATTTGAAGTTCTTCAGTGTATACCAGGCAAACCTTGAAAGAGACAAATTCTTGGCAAAGTCTCATTTTAGAGATTTTAATTATAGGCTAGATTAAATGACTGTCTGTAGTTCCTACACATGAACTTTCTGCATGGCTCTTCAGGTTGCTTTATTACTAAATATTTATTTTTGTATGCAGAATGTGAAATACAACTACGCTTGTGTATGTCCAAATCAGTAGCAGAATTAAAGTTTGAATGTGCATCTGCTTGTACGAATGGCTGCAAGAAGAACCTTCTCCCTCATTTCATCCTTAATTCTTCCCTTTTAAGCAAGTTAGTGGTGATGGCTTTGCAAACTGATCCACACAGGTGATCCTTGCATTGAGCAGCTTGCAGATTTTCTGTCCCCTGGTACTTGTGCTTGCATCCTGTTTTCTTACAAGTTTCTTCCTCTTAATCAGTGCTTCCTCCTGATTCCTCACTGACACTCTACCCTATCCCTGAAGAACGACTCTCTATGTGTGTACAATACCAGCACCCTGGGGTCGCTGCTCAGTGAAGTGATTATTCAGGCAGGTCATATATGAATGTATGTTTTTTTATAATATGCTAATTTTTAAGTAAATGAGGAGTTTATACAGTGTGAAAATCACTTGAAAACTTTCCTTTTCATTTTAAATTAAAAATTCCAATATTAACGTCACATTTGAATGAATGACATTACAAGATTTTTAGGGGTTTTGGAGTTGTGAGGGACCTTACTTAAATAAGTATCTACCACTGCTCTTTGCATTCAAACTGGGAGTGACATTGAGGATTCTTCCATATAGTAGGGTTGGCCAAGCATCTGAGCAGCAAGCAGTAAAGAAAGAGGGAATTAATAAATCTGCAGTGAAAACCTGTCACTGCTTCTTTCCTTCCAAGAGCAAAGCAGGAATCAAGAAACTTAATAACTGTCTGGTTCCTTGTTTGAGGACAACTTGAGTGCAAGCTGGTGGTGATGCACCAGATTCTTAGTAATTCCATAATTCTTCCCTTACTTTTTGGAAGGACCATAGGCTTTTAGCACATGCGGTTGTGATTTCAATTTCTCAACTGCTCAGATTACATTTTTTCAACAAGAAATCACTGTTATTGAGTGCACAGTGGTAACAGCTGAATAGTTTTTGAGTTTTAATTTTTCACCAACTGTGAAAGCAACAGACACAAAATTTAGAATGGATTAATTAGTGTATCGTCATGAGATATGCAGCACACTCTGCTGACTTCATCTGGCCTGTTTCTGCTCCTGTTAAACTCAGTGGCACTACCCAGTTGACTTCAGTGGTGCATTGTCAAGGCCGACTTTGGTGACAGACCGATGATCGTGCATCCACTGCTTGTCCACAGAGGCAGAGAGCACCTCCATGGACAATGCCTAGATGTAATCCGGTAGTTTTATGATTATAAAACTTCCCCTACCTGAAGGCAGAACTCTGCTACAGATGTAGTGCTCTGAGCTCCTGGACTTTCCTTACCCCCAAAAAACTTGCTGTAATTTCATTGTTACTAGCCATTAAATATGTGCTCCATCCACACTAAAACAATAACAGCAAATTAACAACCATTTGATGTTAGGATAAATGTCATGTTTGGCTTCCAGTTGCTTAACAGTGCTGTAAATTAATAGGATTTTACAAGTCCCAAAAAAGTAGAGCTTTACTTTTTTGTTTGCCAAGCAGCACTATAATGCCATAGAGTGTGCTTCGGGGAAATAAGCTAAGAGGAAATGAATGGCACCTAATGATCACTTGACAAAACAAGTGGAAAAATGAATACGGATCAATCCTGTGTATATCTTGAAATTTGGTGAAGTGACTATGGCATTATAGATCCATGACTTGATAATCCAACCTTGTTTGCATAAATAAAAAAATGCTGTGGCATATTACTTGTGGGAAAAGTTTGCAATTAAGAACCAGATTTCCACATCTGGTTTTGTCACTGATACATTCAGGAATATTTGACTTAACCATAACATCTGTTTTTTGGTCTAGTCCTGCTCTGAGATAATTGAAACACTACTGAATGATTTCATTACTGGTTTCAGGGGCAGGCCATGAGCCGTAGCATTAAACTTTTAAAAAACTTGATTGATAGATTATTCAGTTAAGGCTATGCAAAACATATTACAAGATTGTGGATGTTCTTATCCTTGTATTTTTTTCATTAAAGTGTTGTTAAAAGAGAAGCTTTAGTTTCAAAGTGGGGAAGTTTAATTTGATATTATCTATCAGATATTCATTATTGATGAGATGTTTGGAGACTAAGCCAGTACACTGTGCTGAAAAAAAATGGGTTTTACAAGAACCATATATTTAAACTGTTGGATTAACAAGTCATTCTGAACAAGCTTTTATGCTTGAAATACTCTACTTTGCTTTCCATTTTTTCTTTTATCTGCTTTCTTTGCTCTTCCCCTTGGAGGCAGTGAAAGTGGTCGGAGCACTCCAAGCTTATCCATGTACTCAGACAGCAAATCTTCACCTTCTGTCTATCAGCAGGCTCCTAGGCATTTCCATATTCCAGGTAGGCATTCACTGCTTAGCTTTTGATCTTCAAGTGCTGGCGCCTGTTTGTACTCTTCTGAATGTTGGGGGTTTTTTTGCATTGATTTGTGAATTTTGAACTGCAAGAGAAGAAAATGTCTGATAAGTGAAAATACGTTATCTGTTAAACTTTGTCTCAGAAATAAAGGAGTTAGAGCACTGTGTGCTTATGTAAAAAAAAATGCATTAGAGGAGGCACATGGTGACAAGTGTTATTAAGCCTACAAAGATACAATTATTTATAGTGCCTTGGCTGCATAGGGCTGTTCAATTTGTGTGCAGGAGGGAAGGCTGAAGGGGTTTTTGGTTTTGTTTTTTTTCTTATCCATCTACTCTCTGAATTAAAGAGTCATATTAACATAGACTTTAAAAATACCTGAAAGACTTTAGAACTCTGGGAAGCTCACTGTGGCAGTGTCTTTACACATGTACTATCCTGTTTTCAAGTTCACATTCAGTCAACAAGCACATTAAATTTATGTCTGCAGTGTTTAGCTTTTTGGCTGCCAAGCACATCTACCTGCACAGTGGAATAGTTTGTTTATTTATGTTTAGCTTCTGGAGTTAAGGTTTCTGTAAAGACACTGTAATTAGGAATTGTATCTGCTCAGGTCTGCAGTACTAAGTAAATCTGATGTCTGTACAACATGATATGGGAACCTTGGACTGTGGCTCGGGGGGCTTTCAAAAAATGCCTGGAAGGTCAAGCTAGCTATACAGTTGTCGTGGTTTAACCCCAGCCAGCAACTAAGCACCATGCAGCTGGTGACTTACTTCCCCCCACCCAGTGGGATTGGGGAGAGAATCATGAAAAAAGGTAAAACTTGTGGGCCGAGATAAGAACAGTTTAGTAGAACAGAAAGGAAGAAAATAATAATGATAATAATAAAACACAATAATAATAAAAGGATTGGAATATACAAAACAAGTGATGTACAATTCAATTGTTCACCACTCGCCAACTGATGCCCAGTTAGTTCCTGAGCAGTGATCCCCCTTAGGCCAACTCCCCCCCCAGTTTATATACTGGGCATAACATCACATGGTATGGAATACCCCTTTGGCCAGTTTAGGTCAGCTGTCCTGGCTGTGTCCCCTCCCAGCCTCTTGTGCCCCTCCAGCTTTCTTGTTGCCTGGGCATGAGAAGCTGAAAAATCCTTGGCTTAGTCTGAACACTACTTAGCAACAACTGAAAACATCAGTGTGTTATCAACATTCTTCTCATACTGAATCCAAGACATAACACTGTACCAGCTACTAGAAAGAAAATTAACTCTATCCCAGCCAAAACCAGGTCAACAATTCAAAATATAGAGAAACTATAGAATTTCCTATAAGAATATTGGGCATTTCCAGTATAAATGTCTATATCTGAACATGTACACTTTCTTCATAATTAATAAAGTCCCTTTTCAAGTGTAACTATTACAGTAGTCTGTTGTACACGTATACGAATTTAATTTTAAGTAGTAACAAGTGTAGCCAGTTTCTCTTTGTTGTCTATGAAGTACACATTGGTAGTGCAGATGTAACTACCTACATTTCAGCAAATGGAGGCCATTCAAGGTGTTTTAAAGTCTTTTGAGGGACTTAGAGGTCATTATGCTGCATACGTAGGTATAGCCAATGTTTTAAATATATAAATATGATGGATAAAGCTTCATTCTCTTGTGATAACCAGTGACTGACAAACCACTGAATGAATGTGATGTGTTTGCATTTTTAGTGTTGTTGAGAGGAGACAAGAGCAACATGGTCTGAACTGCTTGCTTACTCTTTTATTCTTTCCTTTCTCTTTCCTCTTCCTCAGACACTGGCGTAAAAGATAACATCTATAGGAAACCTCCTATCTACAAACAGCATGGTACAGTCTGCTTTTCTCTGTTGCAGTTTTCTCTACCTGTCTTTGTAAAGAAATGCATATTGACTTCCAAAGTAGTTTGCTGTAGTCTTTGCATTTCATTATGTCTCTACAATCTCAAACAGAAAAGGAAAAAAAGTAATGTGAAAATTAAATAGCATTTTGTATAACACGCTGTCCAAGGATTCAGTTAACTTCTTTAAAACTGGGATAATGATACTTTGATTTGCCTTGGTAAGTCAGAGGTGATACTAACTTCAAAGCAGTTTTCTTATTTGTGCAATAATATAAAACATGTAAATGTTGAAGGTTGCTCTCCTGTCTTCAGACCATGCCTTGCGATATCTAGTTTTTATAAACAATTCTGACTTCTACATGGCTGGGAAAAAATTGTACATTGGTAAGTGGTGTATGTGAAATACCTACTTTTCATCTGCAAGTTCTTCAAGCTGTAAAATATCAAGGACAAATGTAGTCACACCATGGCAGTGAGGAACAAATTCAGTAGCTGATAACATCAGCAAGATGTGATTGGAAAACCTTTGGTAGACCCAGAAACAAGATTGCTGTCTGAGTTTCTAAACAACAGAAAGAAATATGTGAGGTTTTATGCCACTGAGAATTGGACTTAAGACCCTAGTAAATATGAAAAATAGAAATACAAAGTCTGTATTCTTCTATTATTATTTTTGCCGTATATTTCGCTAATTAATATCAAGGCAATTTCCATGTTGGTGTCAGTGCCTACTGTGTTCTCAGTGATGTTTGACAATGATCTTTGTTCATGGTACAGGTTTAGTAATAGGGAATTCATTTTTCTAAACTGAATTCCGCTATTACTCTTTGGAAACAAATGTGTGGGGATTCTGCTGCAATAAGGTTGCCTAAAAAATGCAGAAGTACATTTCTGATTAAGAGAGTCATGACTGGGGTACTCCTGTGCTCAGAAGCACAGGGCAAAAATAAAATACGTTCTATAAACCTGCCCCACACCAAAAACTTTCTTTTAATCACGATCGCACCCCGCCTTGGGAACGAATGAGTGAATAAAATACACCTGAGAGGTGTTCATCGCGTTGTGAGCTAAGGCACTTTGGGGATGAAAGCATGTATCTTCGGAGGTAGGGTGGGAGAAGGTCCGTGGCAAGGGAAGGTCCCGGCTGTGCCTGTGAGCGGTGTCGCTGGCGGAGCAGCTCCTCCCGTCCTGTTGCCTTCCGCTGCGCTCTCCGCGGAGACAGCTTCCCGCGTTCTGCCTGGGAGCGAGAAAGGGCTGTGTGTCTGTTCTCCCACGTGTTGGCTTTAGCTGGTAGCTGATACCTTTCCCTGAATGAAAGGTTAGGGAATTGCGGATATATCACTGCCTTCGTGGTCAGAACAAGGAAAATACATTTTGCATTTTTTTTTTTTCTTTTGTGGTAACGGGGGGCTTTAGTTGATTTTTAAAATACCCAGTTAACATCGTTTTAAAAATGATGCTTTTATGTAGTTATCATTTGTATACTATCTCTCATGGAAAACGACAGTTATTTCTGTTTTGGATGAAGTTCGAGTTTGGATCTGATACAGTAATGGGAGAAAGAAAATTGTCAACTGATGTCTCCCAACTGAGTGAGTCAGCCTGGTGCTTCATGCTAAAGTAACTGCACATTCAGATCATCGAGAATTTAGATAACCTCTGTGGGTTTTCTGGGTATGGTTTTGAGCAAAGTCAGACTTGCTGATGTTTCATTGCACTTTAGGTGTTGGTCTTTGGTAGACATTTTCTGCTCACAATATCCTAATCTTGGACAAACTAATGTTACTTCTCAGGCAAAAAGATAGTATCTGTTTGGTTTAGTGCTTGATTTAATGTAATCTGCCAACTTTATAGTCTGCCCAAGCTCTCTAATTCCTTCTTGACCTTAGATACACAAATCATTTGAGGCAACTACTCAGGCTGAGCGAAAAAAGCTACTGACAAAGGAAAATGTTGAATATTGTAGTGGTATTTGGAAAGATCATGAGCAAACGCAAAGTTACAATCATCTGGTGTAAATCAGCATAGCTTCACTGATTTACACAAGCTGATGATATGGCTCCGATGTCCTGTATCCTGGCTGTGTCATTTAATTGCATAGATATTCTTGGTTTGCAAAGAGGATTCTAAGCAGCAGCTTTTTTCTTCCAGGCCAGGCATTTTTATATCAATTTTCCATCTGTCAGATACGCAGTTGAAGTCTGGATTATGTCAGTTTTGCAATGCTGTCTGGAGTTGTTCCTTGTAATCACTGGAGTGAGTGGAGAATTAAATTACCAAGTCAATATATATAGCAATCTCTATAGGTTAACAAGGATCTATGTTTTAAACTTTCTTTCACAGATTATAGATGTTCTGAAAGGTTGTGTTGAAAATACATGCTGGTTGTTTTTCTACTGAAGAGCAAAACATAATTTACTTTAACTCAAAAAAAACCAATGCACTTTCTTTCCAATTAAAAAAAAAAAAAATTAAAAAAATTACCTTTTGTTCTGGAAGAACTCCCGGCTAAAGTGTGAACACATGAGCAGCTGATGATTCAGCTCCTCAAGCTAACAGGACATTGAACTAATGCATGCTGAAAAGGAGCCAGAGAACATTCCTTCGTTGAAGAGACCAAGTTTGAACAAACAAGAACAAAAATGTTCTTTAAAACAAAAAGTGCAAGAAGCTCTTCCAAAACATTTGGCTTTAAAAGGTTTCTGTTACAGCAGTGCCCAACAGATTTGCTGTAGCTACAGCTTCTGTGTTTCTATTATAAACACCAACTTCAGAATGAAAAAAACATGGTGGAAAAATGGGACATAGAAGAGATTAGGCTGAGAGCTGGGGTCGGAAAGTGAAGAGTGCGGGAGCCTGCGTGGTCGTTCTTTTGTGTGTGTTCATGTTTCAGAAATACTTGAACATCATTCAGAGTTTCAAGAAAAAAATTGAAGAAGTTTGCTCTTCAGCAGTATCAGCGCTGATCCGTGTGAAACATGCAGTTCACATTGAGGTTCACAGCAGAACCGAGTATCCCTTGTAGTGGTGAAGCTAACGCTCAGTACTGATGAAATTCAGGCCACTTGGATTTCTCTGCCAACGGTGTGTTGTATAAAGCCCTCTCAGGAACTTGGGAGGGACAGGCCTTCATGGCCCTATTGATTTTAGTTGTACTCCTCTGCATCTCTTTGAAGTCAGATGCTTTCAAGATCCCATGAGACGTTTGAAACCTCTGAATAACACTTTGGATTAAACCTGTTTTTTTTTTCCTTTGAAAACATCAACATCTTGAAACAAAAACAGTTTCCAAAAATGCATCAGATTCTCTAGATGGATTTCTAATTTAGTGAGAGCAAGATCCATACATATAACCTGGAACAACTTGTTGACTGATGATTTAGGGTATGCTCCCAAAATATCAGTGAACCAGGTTTAAGTCCTTCTTGCGATGTAGGGATTTTATTCTTCATCTGTCATATATGGATATTTCTTTCTATTTATTTCCCAGAGAAGCATCTTGCCATCTTGGGAAAATGCCCTCATCAGGATGCTATTAGCTAACTGTGAAAACCTTGAGTTTTTTCATTTTATGACCCAGCTTTCTTTTGCTACATGAAATTGAGGAAAAAATCCTCTACAGTGACAGATTACCACCTCTAAACCAAAGATTTTTTCCTTACTGCAATTTGTCGTTTTTTAAGTATCACCTCCTCAACAAAACTAGTTAAGGGCTAGATGTGAGCTGTGTGATGACACCAAAAAGTGAGACAGAATAGCACTGAAATGCTAATGCTGGTGGCCTTTTGCCCGTGTTGTTTAGATGCAGGGCAGATCCTCTGCAAACGTGCTGGCTGGGGTAACTGAGAGGGCAGAGTTGTTCCCAACTTGCTGGGAGAGTTGCAGCACTTCTAACGGTGCAACTTAATCTCCTCTCCACCTCTGTCTCTGCGAATCTAATCTGAGCCTTAACTTTCGTATTGTCATACTATTTTTATAATTAATATATGTTTTCTAGCTGTATTGCGTTGCATGGGGTTCTTGTGTTGCCCTTTTACTGAGGCATTGCAGACAACCCCCTTGTTATGATGACTTCTCATGCGCTTAAATTATGCTAGATCATTGCATTACTCCAGTTTTGTACCATTAAAACTCTCCCCAAAACAACATAGAGTGTTACAGAGGCACGTAGGACAAATTTTGGGAATTTGTCCAAAACTATGTGAAATTTGGCACAGAATCTTTCTGTAAGATTCTGAGATGGAACTCAGTGTCTGGAACAATACTTGGGGACATAAAAGACAAGGAAAAACACATTTGATGGTTGGGAACTACCTAATGAATAGCTTTTCGGTTTTCAGATGTAATCTGTTCTAATTTTTAAAATCAACTTAATCTTCCAGCAGCAAGAAGATCAGAAGGGGAGGATGGAAGCTTGGATCAGGACAGTAAGAAGGTAATGGTCAGAAAGAACAAAAGGGAGTAATTTATTGATCTTTCCTGAAGCAGCTGTTTTTTAAAACACATTCATACATAAAGGTATTCTTTCATATAAGTGAAATAATCATTACTACTTTTAGGTCTTTCCAAGAAGATACAGAAAAGCTTTAATTTCTCACCCAAACGGTTTAGAATCTACATTCTACAGTAAAAAAAGAAGTAGGGATATTGAGATTAAGAGCAATAAGCTCATAGATTTTTACTCGGTCTCAATATATACATTGGTGATACAGCTAAGCCTGCAGACTTTTACTTAGGGTGCGTATTAACACACAAGAAAAATGTTAACAGCAGATTAATTACTAGAAAATGACATAGCGCATCTTCTAAAGTGGAGCACAGTGGGCAGCTTAATTAACACAGAAACTATCCTTAGCCCAGCTGAAAGTTAGAAGGTTTTGGTAGCTGTGATAGACATCACAGCTAAGTGATGATCATCTAAGTGATCATCTAAGTCATGATATAGAGAACTTTTATAATTTGATAAAGGCCGGTACAAGTTGCAATGAGCATAAACATGCCATCAGTTCACAAGACTTCCTAGACAGGTGAAGTAGGAGAACTGCATTCAGATTTTAAATCCTGGGTCTTGTAACGGGCTTCTACTCTCTCCAGCTAAAGACCAGTTGGCTTATTCTGAAAGGGGATATGGACACCAGAACTAATTCTCCGGATTCGGACACACGATCCCTGTCTCTTACTGCCGGAACCGACAGAGAAAACTTCCCGAGGGCGCAGGAGGGCACGACTGCCGGCTACTCCCGTGAGTCCTGCATCCCCGGGCCGCCGGCGCTGCAGCCTCGTCCACAAAGCTCTCTGCTTGGCTTTGTGCTTCATTTCTCTGTCGCAATTACACCTGTCTGTCAGTTTGGTTTGCTATGGCTTGTAAGCGTTCAGTGCCGTCAGACTTCGGTAGTGGAACTGTTTATAGTTTCATATTAGTGAAAGAAGAAGCATTGCTTGTGTAAAGAAACTATGTTGTCTCTTTGGAGAGCAGAGGTTCCTTGCCACAAAACCTGCCCCTCATTAATACATAAAAGTGCCTATTTATTATATGCTATCTATTTTCAATAGACAGGATGGTGGTATCAGGCAGATTGTTGACTTGTAATTACTCGTTGATACAACCTGTGTATTTTGAATATTGGTAGAGCCATTTCTTCGGTATTGTGATAATAAGCATAAAGAACCCTTTGCTCCAAAGATTGACTTACAATAGGCATTTTTTGTTACAGCTCACAGTTGTACCTGTACGTTCACAGAAATGTTCCAGGTGCCATAATGGGGTAATTTTTTTTATTGGTCTGAAGACCATATGCTCATGCTAGCTGTCAGTACCAAAAGTGTGTTCCACACATTTCTTACTCCATGTTTCAGCAAGTCAGGGGGTCAAGGAAATGGTCATCAGAATCAGGTCTGAATTTTACTTTTAGATTACATAAATGACAAAAAGTAGGTTAAATGAATTTTAACGTAACTGGGCCATTCCTCTCCTTGGCTCTTCCACTTTACACCATACGCAGTAGCAGGTCATCTGGGGTAAACAAGTTGGGGAAGCAGTTTTCCAAAAGAATGCATCCAATGCGAGGCATGTCTGGCAGCAGGGCTAAGATGTCAGTCTTGTGGGCATTTTGGTAATGTGATAGCTGGCTCCATCAACTTATATTAAGGAAATTATGGCTTAGCTGTGCAAGGAAGAGGAAAAACAGACGCTACAAAGTCTGTCACAAGGCTGTAACAAGATAAAGAAGAAAAGTTATTTTGGATCATTAGTCTCACTGGTCTAACTTGAAGAGATTTGATTCCTTAGTCCTTACCAGACATCGCATACATGTGCACAAGGTGTATTGTAGGATTCCCTGTGCAGGGGAAACCAAGTGTGACCACCTCACACACCTAACTTCAATAAGTCATTGCCCAGAAATGAACACCTAAACCTTTCATGGTAATGCACATGGTGGGTATGTTCGGAAGCTTTCTGGAGTTGATCTGATGCTTTTCTATGTAGGTATTGAGAGCATAGTCCTTGCTTGCAAATTTTAAGTAGGGAGAAGTATGTAGCACCTCCTGTGTTATACAGTAACAACATACGGTGTCATTTTTTTTTCATGAGAATATTGCTATACCTGTCACTCTTCTCTAC
Source organism: Aviceda cuculoides (assembly GCA_035590195.1). Lineage (NCBI taxonomy): Eukaryota > Metazoa > Chordata > Aves > Accipitriformes > Accipitridae > Aviceda > Aviceda cuculoides. Next base: position 36,374,121 of record JAVJGG010000054.1, on the reverse strand, counting down.
CAGCGTTTCTTTTATGTTTTTTTTGGTTTGTTTTTTTTTTTATTATCTCGGGAATGTGGAGCTATTAAAACTAGAAATGCAAAAGATGGTTCACAGCTCTGTCAGGGTCAATATCACCTCTGTACCAATGCATTATAGGTTGTGTAGTTCATTTTCCATTGCTTTTTGTCACCATTTCTCTGTCCCTCGAGAAAGTTGGCCCTGCTACCCAATTAGCAGCCACACAGAAATGACATTGAGGAAGTTTTCTTTTCCTGATATTGACACTTGTTTTTTCTTCCTTTCTTTATGATCTTATTCAGCCACCTGACTCTTTTAATACCCATGGACATCCTAAGTAATTCCTTCTCTACTCAGCATTTCCCTGTTTAGTTCTGAATATTTGTAGTCTGTCACATACCCTGTTGGCCATGGAAGAGTAGCTTCTCTGCTTCTTGCACTTACGCTTAAGAACTCTGACACTCAGCCCCATTTCTGTGGCATAGTCAGTGAGTATCAGAGAAAATAAACTTTTCGGGTATCGGTTCGGTGCCAAGTGGTAACTTGCAGAGTGGAGGGGGTTAGCAGGCATCAGACTGCAAATCTCTGGTGATGTGTCCAAACATACTGTGCAAAGAGCCCTGCCTTCATCTGTCCAACCTCTAAGCAAACCAGAGAAGGGTTATTCTGCTCTAGAAGATATCTAACCACATTATGTTGGCTATGTGCCCAGAAGAATACATCTAACAACAAAGCACATCAGTATGAGGCTTGTGTAATTAGCGGACATCTAGAGTGGAGCTTGCATCTCCTTACATCCATGTGTGTAAATGTGTCTTGTTTCTGTATATGTTGATGTTTAATCATTTACCATAATTCATTATTTTAAGTGTCACATATTTAGGAAAGCAGACATGTAGTGAGCTGTGTAACCCTTGCTGTTCATGTGTCCCTGATGTGTTGAGAAGCAACCTCAGCATATCCAGGTTAGAGTGAATGTCATACTGGAAAAAGCAGGAGCCGTATCCATGCAGAGAGTAGCTGATGTTCAGATAGTGCCTAATTAGAGAGAAAGATTGCTTTATCTTGGCCAGTTACTCCAGAAAATTTACTGTAGCAGTAGAACTGCAGTTGGATATGATAATGGGCAGTATGTGTTTGTTGGCTTTTAGTGGTATATTTTTCCTTTATATTAAAGAAGCAAAATAAAAAGTGTTTCAGGTTGTAACTAAGTCCATGGGAAACAGAAGCTAAGTGAAAGAGAGTTCCCAGTGGAGTCAGTGGGTGTTGCTAGCTTGTTTGGGGCTATTTTGGCTTTATTTGCCTCTTGGATTTTTTCCAGCTGGCCGCACGATGTCGCTTGTGCCCACGGATGTGGCTCAGTCGTGGCAGCCTGGGCTGCAGCTCCTCGTCTGCTGCCTTCTCAAGTGAATTGTGTTTGTTTTCAAACTGGTCTTTACCTTAGTGCGTTTTCGTTTGGTAACTGAGTAGTAGTATTTGGCGATAGAACAAAACTGTCTCACCCATCTTCTCTGTAGCCAAGAGGCCAAGAAACTGATGTTCAACACCAGCAATTTTTTCCAGGCAGGAGCAGAGACGATAGCTTTGTTGCAAGTACATTCATTCTGTCTCACAGGTATGATACTTTTTGCCCTCTGGTGTCGCTACCTTTCAGATAACAGAAGATGATAAGTTTCTAGTTTCCAAACTGGAATAGCTACGTGATCCATCTAATGCAGTGTTCATCGCTACGTCCCTGTATCTGACGTGGAAACCACCTGCGGGGCTGAAAACAAAAGTTCTGCTCCTAGTTTATACCACTTCTCAGATGGTGGTTGATTATGTTTCTAAAACATCTCTTGCTTTTATAGATCATCTTCATTTTACTAGCTTATATAAGTCAAATTTATCAAGCCTTCTTTCCTGTGATGAGCTTTCATTGCCCCAGTTATCGTGTAGGCTACTGGTCTGGTGGAGTTAATTTAACCCTCTTGAACACTGATGAACAAGAACAGCACAAACGATTCATGCAGGATCTCCTGTCACTGCCTGAAAATACTGTTATTTCCATATCTTCTCTGTATCAGGACAGTCATTTCCAACTTCTGCTTTTTTTACACTTATATTAGTAACTCAGGGTCATCCTGGGATTGAGCTGTATATCTAAGACTGTCTCCTTCCCCATCATTTCCAAATTATGAGCTCTCAGCTTAAATAGTAGAAGTTTGGGGTATTTATTAGTCCCCACGTGCATGACTTTCCCATGAATTATTAAATTTTATTGCATTTCTATTTCTCTAATGTTCAAGGTTATCCCAGTTCTTTATAATATCCCAGTCCTCCTCTATATTGGCAGTACCTTATAACTTTGTGTAGACAGCAAAGTTTATTAGCCCATTACTCTTTTTGGTGTCCAGATTATTAGTGAAAACATGAGGCAATTTCAGCTCAACGCTGGCCCATGCTGACACTTTTCTCTATCAGCTCTGCTCAGTTCTCACTACCCATTTCTTACATTTCATTATTTCCTTACTGACCCTGTAATTCCTCTGATAAACTCCATCTTCTCCAGATTTGCATTTAATTCCATGTGCAGCCAAATACCAAACATTGTAGTGATATCACATTAGAAGAGATCCAATAAAATTGATGTTGTGTAGAAGTCATTTCTCTTAACAAAGCAAGCTACCAAGCAAGTCTGGCACTGTGTCTTTAATTTAGTCAAACCAATTAAAATCTGTATGAATGTAATTGATTTTCTTTTTATTTTGATGGTTTTGTTCAGTCTTTCCTTAAAGTTTTCTGTTGGAAGCAAAATGGTAGCTCCTCATTATCTTTTTCCCCTCTTAAATATATAAACTATAGTTGCTGTTCTCCAATGGTAAGAGGTATTGGATTTCCAATTAGATGTGAGCTTATTGCTCCCTAAGTACATTAAGTGCTTTGAATTATGTTTCCATAATGACTGTGATTCTTTGGCATACCCTTATTCTGTCAGCTTTCCCTCCCTGCTCAGTATTCTACCTTTTGTTCCTAAAACCAGAGGTGAAATACTCCTGCAGTTTTGGAGCCTTACCTAGGTTACCTTTCACCTCTGCTGTGTACTGATACAGCGTAATTCCCAGTGATCCCATTTCTTCTTGCCTTGTTCTCTTTTTATTTGGATAGCTGGAAAACCTTTTGCTATTTGTTTTAATATCATTTTCAGTTTTTAACTCAGCTTGACTTCTGGCAGTTCTCACTTTATCTGAGCACATCGCGAGCTCTTTGCTGATCCATCTTTTGTTTTTTCTTTCTGTATGTTTATTCCTAATCATCTCCTTGGGGTATTTATTAATCCAGTGGTTCTGGATTCCCATCCTGCATTCCCCTTTGGACACAGGTTGCTAATATTTTTGACAGAAGTGTTACACATTCAGTTCTTTGAGCTAACTGACTTACAGAAGTCTTTGCATCAATTTATCAAAGTTTCCTGTACTGGAATCAGTAATGTTTATTGCACACGTGTTCGTTAATCTTCTGTTTAATTTAAACTAATTCAGCTTGTCGCTTCTATGCAGCATTATTTGTACTAACCAAAATCTAATCTGAAACACATTTTTGTCCTTTCACTGACAAAAGGAACTTCCAAACTTTCTTATTAGACTGTCAATATTAAAAGTAAGGCTCTTCAGTTTTTTCATAGTGACTACATACAGTTTTATCACCATGTTACATCCAGTTTGTTCATGGCAACACCACTTTGCCAATTTTGTCTATCTTAAAAGTTTATTTCTCTTGAGTGTTTATACTCACTGGTTTACTTTAACCGTTACCATATCTTCATTTATGCTTTTTTCCACTTGAAGCAGTAGAAGAAGTTTTAAAGAAAGCAAAAAAAAAATTGTGGTTTTTTTTTTTAAGTGGTAGGATACCAACCCTTTTTTAAGAAACAAAAACAAAACCAGACCACATACAACATGATCAGAAGTGACGTAACTCTAAACTGATGGTACCTTTAATCCCATTTTCAAGTCATGGAGGGCAGAGATTTCACAAGCTCTCAAATCTGCTTTGCATCATGTAGCTGCATAAGGCTTCCATAACATGAGTCCCACAGCTCTCTTCATGTCAGGCCCGGTAGGTGAGTGCATCCTGCCATGCTGTTATTTATAGACGTTGTTACACATGTTCATGTACATTAAATATGGAGAAAAGATGAGCATTGCTCAGTTATATTTCATCCCATTAATAGAATGTACATATTGATCTTTTAATTGCTGTTTCTGGATGTTTTCTTGAATTCTGTGTTTTAGTAGGCTGTAAAAGATTTACAAAAGATATAGCTGTATGTTATGTCTTTTACAGGATTTCCATATTCTAAATCTGCTTCTCTACCTGGCTATGGAAAGAATGGTTTACATCAGGTAGGTATACATTTAAATGCATTCTTCAGGCAATAGTGTATCATAAATAAGCAGCTTAATAACTAGTTGAAAATCTACAAAGTAATAACTCTTCAAAGGTGTTTTGGCTGCCAGCCCTGTCTGACAGATTCATACCCTATGTGGGTTACAGTTTGTCTGTCTGCAAGAGCAAGACAGACTGAGGCTTCTGCTTTTAATTGTGTGCATCATGAGCATTAGGAATCTTGATTCTCCTCCCAGAACAAATGAAGGTCCAAAATGTACAGGCTGCACATATTAATAGATCATAGTATAGCTTTAATTAATGATAGAGGGGTTAGGCCTATAATTAGGCAAGTAATGATTTTAGAGCAAAGGTGGAACAGCTGACATCCATTGCATTTCTTGAACCATCTGTTCTGTTTTTTTCCGGTATGCATGTGTGTGTATATTGTTGTGATTTAACCCCAGCCAGCAACTAAGTACCATGCAGCCGCTCACTCACTTCCCCCCCACCCAGTCGGATGGGGGAGAGAATTGGGAGGAAGAAGGTAAAACTCGTGGGTTGAGATAAGAACAGTTTAATAGAACAGAAAGGAAGAAACTAATAATGATTGTAACAATAACAAAATGACAGTAATAATAATAATAATGAAAGAATTGGAATATAGAAAACAAGTGATGCACAATGCAATTGCTCACCGCTCGCCGACTGATGCCCAGTTAGTTCCCGAGAAGTGATCCCCGTCCAGCCAACTCCCCCCAGTTTATATACTGGGCGTGACGTCACATGGTACAGAATATTCCTTTTGGCCAGTTTGGGTCAGCTGTCCTGGCTGTGTCCCCTCCCAACTTCTTGTGCCCCTCCGGCCTTCTTGCTGGCTGGGCATGAGAAGCTGAAAAATCCTTGACTTAGT
>JAVJGG010000054.1:36339959-36361547 GCA_035590195.1 Aviceda cuculoides | reverse complement strand
ACTCTGGCTTTTGAATGAATAGCCTGGATCTTCGTTTAGTATAAGCTGACTAGAAAAGCGAGGAGTTTACACAAGATAAGGATTTGGCCTAGGAATTTTTTTTAGAAGTTTCTCTCTACCACACTGCTGTTTATTTTAATGTTAGATGAACGGAGCAGCATTCCCGTGAGCTATTCTAACAGGAAATGGTGAAGAACAAGTTAATTCAGATAATGTTGCAGAACAACCAAGCGGTAGCACAGGGTTGGATTATACAATTTGGGTGAAGAAGAGGAATTGCACTGTCGCTGCATCTGCGCTGTCATCTGCAGATGACGCAGACTTGTGGGAACAGCAGTGAGGGGACTCAGGTGAGCAGAGCCTCCTTTCAGAGGGATCTGGCCAGGCTGGAAAGATGGATCAGGAGGGTCTTCATGAAGTTCAGTGAAGATAAATCCAGATCCCTGCACTTGTTGAAAGAATAACGCCATTCGTCAGCACAAGGGGGTAACAGCTCTGCAGAATATTACCTGATGGAAAACAAGCTGAACATGAGTCAGCACCTCACCTTTGCAGTAAAGGGGTTATAGAGGAAAACATACCCTTCTCAGAAGTAGGCACTGGAAGGCCAAGAGGCAAGAGTCACAAGTTGCAGGAAGGGAAATTACAGTTACATGTAAAGGAAAAGTTCCTCACTGGGAGAGTAGTTCACTGGAACAGGTTGCCCAAGAGCCTGTGGAGTCTCCATCCCTTGAGGCATGCAAAACTCAGCTGGACAAGGCCTTGAGGAACATGGTCTAATTTTAAAGCTGGCCCTACTTTGAAGACCTCTGTAAGTGCCTAATTTCCTTAGATTGGTATATTCTGTGACGACAAAGCCTTAACATGATGGTGCTCTTGCTGCAATAGCACTTAAAAAAATACATAATTTGGTCTCTCTTGGAATATTTTATCCAGAGGATCATTTTATTATGCAGGGGCTTAAGTATTAGTGTCCTGCAGCAGAATTCCCTGTTTTGGACATCTTAAGTCCGCAGTTTCCAAGGACTAAGACATCACCTTTGGATGGTACAGATTAGCGCATTCCTTACCTGCTGGTTTCCCAGTGGTGTTCCACGTGGCCTGTTTTTTTGTTTTTGTTTTTGTTTTTTCCAGAGGAAGTTGGGTAGATTTTGAAAATGTTGATACCTCTTTTAAGTACTTTAATACCTTTTATGATTTAGGCCTTGGGCTCCTAAAAACATGCACTTGATACTTTTATCTTATAGTGGATATTGTTTGCCCATTGTTCAGTCACAGCAATGTGGTTCAGTGCTTGTACATCCAGATTGATGGTTCATGCCCAGCTGCATATATTTATTTTCTTTTTTTCCTCCTGAAGTTGCATTTATCACAGAGTATAAGATTTCTTTTGTGGTCACAGGCTGGTAGTTTTGAAAGCCAACATAGTTAGTCTTCCATTTGGAATCCATCTTTTAGTGTTTTCATTTGATTTTCTTATCTTAATGTATCTTAGTTTCTTTAGCCTTTTCTTTTGAATGTCAGAGAGTTAAAAGCATTATTCATTCATGCCTATCAAATACAGTAGAAAGTAAATAATTCCACTTTTGTTTGAGCCTGTTCATTCTTTGTTTAACAAGGATACACTGAAACAATTGCTAAGGAAAAAATATTCTGGAATGTCAAGTAGCAAACCTTCATCTGCCACCTTGTTCTCTTGTAAGCAGAAATGAGAGATTAAACATGGGTGCAGTCTTGTTTGAACAGAGCACTCACATTAATTCAGACATGCTTTTCCTCCTGAAACTGCTTGTCTGGATTTGTTTTAGGGATGACATTTTTTCCACTAGTTTTTATTCAACAATCACCCTGGGTTCTAGGCATTTGGGCTGCAACCATTTTAGGACTGGTTTCCAGTAATCAAGCTTGAATTTATAACAGCCCCAGCTCCTAGATGTCATTCATACAAGTAACGTTTTCTGTCCCACTTCCTCTGGAGCTCAGATAGGGAAAATCAGAGCAAAACTGGAATGCTGTGTGTTTCAACATAGAGAAGTGCAGTTTGTAGTTTGGGGCTGGATTTGAGGTTACAGGCCCACTTTGTGATGAAGCTCAGAACCTGGAGTGAGAAAGTGCAGGTCACTGAATTCAGTGGAACTTCACACTGTTTAACATGAAAAACGTTTGTATGGTGTTTCTTATTCTAGGCATATGGTTGTGTTGTGATCGGTGCTGGATGTCTATATCAGTTTTCAAAGCCCTTAGGAAAAGAGCCCTTATAAAATGAAAATATGCATTAGAAGTTATGTGGTATGTATGAAAGCTGATTCCTATCAGAGTGGAAACGCTGAGGGAGTGAACAGAGATTAGATGTGGAACATTCATATTACAGATGCACTAAAGCCCAAACTAAGGGAAACTGGAAAATCTGCTTTAAGAATAAATTATTTTGTACCTAAATCAAATGAAGTTTTTTAAACTCAAAATATATTATAAGTTTTCATAATCCATTATGGACACATAGTTTTATTTATTAATTAATTTCTTAATCATATAGTACTTTTTATCAGCAGTCTGCTGAAGGCAATCACTTATGTCAATGTCAGTATGAAAAAGCTCATTTGGTTGAATGACAGAGTGATGGCACGAGTTATCCTCAGAGATGTTCTATGTGTACCGCTGTGTAGGTGATATACTGATATCCCTGAGAGAAATACTTGTATCTGTTCAGCTTTTTTCATATTTGTGCATGACTCAGCTGGGGAGAATATTGGATGGACAATGCTACTGCAGAATACTTTGTGTGTGCCTTGTGATATTTCACAAGAGGTTAGATTGTGAATACCCCACAGGAGTAGTGCTGAGTGGAATGCAGCTTCTCTGTGAAGTTTCACGATACCCTGAGATAATAAACGAGATACATCCACAGATCCAGGAGCCTTGAATAGATGCGTGGGGTGACATCGGCACGGGCAAGGGTTTCAGATTCTTCTCCTCGTTGCTTCTGTTACGCTGCTGTACCCGGGAGCCTTTTTGGGGACCCGCACTGCTGTATGGAAGCAGAGGAGAGAGGGGGACCTACGCCTCCTGCCAAGGCTCAGTTGCACAAGTGCTCCCACTCTGCAGTGTTGTGACTACGTGCCCTCATCTAGCGTAACCGCGATTGTAGCACCTACTCCCTCATCCCCTCATCAGTGGGGCTGCTCTAGTTACCTTTTGATACCTTTCGAAGTCCATTAGGTGGCAACTTATGCCATTTCTTGACTTTCCCTCCCTTATCGCATAATTACTTAATAGTTTGATATATTTATTGAGCATGAAGCTTAATTACTCCGTAGATGAGCGTAACATTCAATACTCTCTTGGGAACGCGGCACATGGCTAATTACAGCTTTGTAATTAGCCATGCAGTAGGCTTAGAAGAAACCTCTGAAAAGCCTGCTGAGCCCCAGCAGTACAACAGAAAGCAGGGTGAAGAGTGCAAACCTTGTGAAAACAAAACGAGGATTTGAAATTCAATAGATAAAAGAGAAGTTTTTCCAGAAAATTATGATTGGGCATCCGAAAGTAATATTTGGACTAACTTTGAGAGGCATAGGAGAAGGAAATGGAGGGGGAGGGGAGAGGAGAAAAACTGGAGAAGGGAGAAGGCTGTTATTGTTCCAAATGTTGAGATACTTCTAACTTCCTAAATCTTAATGCAGGAAAATACTTAGGCCCACCAGCAAAGCCTCTGCACTACCCTAAAGAGCTAAGATTTGGTTATTTACATGAAAGCTCGCTTACCTGTGAATAAACTTTTCCCAGTAAATCCCTGTTTAGTTTGAGTATTTTGCATTTTGAAAACTCTGGATAAGATCCTGTAGCTTTTACTTCTGGATTTTGTGGATCAGAGGTTGGAACTGTTACAAGGACTCTGAACAAAAATGAATTGAAGTGGACAACTATTTAAAATTACACTCTATAAAATAGAGTGCAAACTAGTGCTTCAGAGAGAGACTAGCTGAAATATTCACTATGGATTCAAGCAAAGGCAATGTAATGCTCAGCTGTCATTTCCTATGAACATAACAAAAAGCAAAAGAGAAACAAACCTGAGGTTTTAAATGACTTCTAGGAATTAGGACTTTGATTTTTCTAGTCTTCAACTCATCACCTCCTGCCATCCACTGTGTTGGTTCATTGGTTCAATATTGACTCAAGAGGAAGTATGATATTCTCTGAATTTCTTCCTTCAGCAGGTTTTCATATGAGGACTCCCATACAATTACTGACACAGAATAAACATGCTTGTGCAGCATGACCTGGTCGCAGCTTACTGCAGTATGGCTGAAGCTTAATTGCAATTTTCCCTTCCTGTGACTTATTCACTTTAATGCCATGTTCCCAAGTATTATTTTTGAAGAACTCTGAATTTCATTAAAAGCACAATTATTCTCAGGGAAAAGAAATCTCATTGGATTAAATAAACATTATAACTCTACTCAGAATGATAAGTGGCTTTCTAGCAGGTCTCAGAAAAATAGAGATAAGACTCATTAATTTACAGCGAAAAGCATCACTTCTTTCTGAGATAATACTGTGGAACAAGGATTCAAAGGTGCAATTAATTACTTTTGTTCTGAGAGACTCAAAAATGAGCGTGTATCTGTACTGCTCGTTTTGATGATGTTTCGTAGAGCATGAGGATTTTTCATTAGAGTGGTTAGATTGCAGTAGAGAGGTTTAGCTCAGCCTTTGCTTAGTTCTGTGTATCTTAATAAGAAGCATTTGCATTTTAATTCTTCTGTCGTGCATTTGCATGTTTTAGGGAGAGCTAGCTACATAATGACAGCAGGGAGTGGTGGCCCTTCGTACACAGTGCTGTGCCTTTAGGTGACATCCAGGTGAGGAATTACAGCAGCAGCATTCAGTTCCCAAGCTGCAGGCCACCTTCGGGCTTCCCAAAGTGGCATCCTAAGGTTGTGATCCCATATCTCTAATCCAAACTGCTGTTGGTGCAGGTGGGAGATTGTGCTCCTGGAAACATGACTCTCCTCTTCCATGCAAAGCCATTGCTGTGACCCGTGGACACATGTGGTGGATCCTCAGTGCTTTACTGAGCTTGAGTCTCACTGTCTTTTTCTGATTTCCCATGCAAGCTGGCACAAAATGCTATCCAGAACAAAAGATTGAACACTATTGACTTTACAAGCCTCAGATTAATAATTTTAAAAATATGATGCAGTAGTCCTTTCTAGTGTGGCAATTGCACACTTAAATATATCCAAAATGCTGATGTTCTCACGCTGCAAGCTCCAGTATAGCAGCCTTTTTGGCGAAGAACCACCTTTAAACTGTTTACCTTATCTTTTAGCAAGGTTTTCAGGTAGCATCGTGTTAACATCACTATGCAGGTTCCAAACTGAGCTCACTTAAATACGGTCAGTTCAGTGTGTGGGCAGAAGGGGACCTTAATCTGGTCCTCTGTACTCTCTGCAGTGTCTGCAACATGCCCAGCTTTGCTGTTGATGCAGAGCAGAGAAGTAGATTGTGTTAAGCCGCCTGAATATGGCCAAATTGTCACAAAGGGAATTAAGAATCGGTTACTAGCACACTGTAAAACACCCAGACTTCCTATGTAAACAAGGCCAACCCTAGTAAAAAAAAGGAATCAATGTTACTTTTACTAATAAGTTTGGCCATTCCTTTAATGGCCCAATGATGAACTATTAACACAGCTGGATATTTTAAGCTGATACAATCCTAAAAAAAAAAAAAAAAAAGAAACCACATTCTTGGCCTTGTAAAACAGCTTTACATACACATCTTCTCTCATACCTCACAATGAATATCCTCCCTATTCCCTATGCATAATTTTCAGTTTCCTTCTTTGTTTGACTAATGAGACAACGTAACGCTTCAAGACAAACTAATATTCAAATAACAGAAGAAAGATAAATCAATCTAAGACTTCTTAGTGGTGCATTTTCTCTGCCTTTGGGAAGAGCCCTAGGTCTTACAGCTGTAAGGTTTAGGAACCTTTTTGTGCAGGCAAAATTTAACATCACATATACAAAGTACGATCATAAACTTCCCACACTGGCCTATTCCCATGGTGTTTAGACCCTTCAAATACTTGTAGACATTTACCATATTTTCCCTTAGTCATCATTTGGCTAAGCTTATACATACTTAGGCCTTTTAGTCTTTCCTTATAAATCAAACTCTGCAACCCATGATTACTTTTGTTACTTTTGTCTGAAACGTTGCCAGTTTGATGACATCTTTCTGGGATCAAAGTTTATTCAAAAACTTGCAGACAGAACTGTAATCACTGCTGCTTCTAGGTTCAGTCCCAAGGCTAGAGCCCTTGATGCCTAAGAAAGGGATGGTGAAAGTTTCTGAGATGCAGGGAAAACAGTGGGAATTATGCTACACTGGGCACAGGCTGGTGTCCTCAGAGAGGCTTCAGACCAAAGGGGAAGTGTTCCCTTCTACTAGAATTAATTTTGCTTGTGGATAATGCATTGATGGAGTTAGAAACTTTACTAATATTGCAGTCTGGTTGTTAGTCCTTGAGACGAGGAACAGTAGGTGGAGGAGAAATAAAAGCAAAGAAACTGCCTAGTGGAATGGGAGGTGGAAATAAGTGAGCTCGTCCTTTCCCCAACTCAATCTCTGCTACTGCATCCCTGGGCTGGAAACTCTCAGCTGCTTTTGGACCAGGCAGCACCAACTGAGAACTTCTGCGAGGAAAAAAAATGGTGCTGGTGTAACCCAAAACTTCAGTATAATTAGAAAATGAGTGCATGCAAGGAATGAAGGTGATGTCATCTGGATACAAGCAGAGGAGCAGAGCGCACATCCAGTTCATACCGGCTTGGATAGATGCATGTGGACTGAAAGCTCGCTAAGCCTGAGGGCAAAGCAAAATTATAAATGGCAAAATACAGCCTTGGAGAGGAAAGGGGAAATTGCAGAGCTTTTACTGAGATTGGTGGCAAGCTTCGTCGGGAGGTGAATGTGTAGCAAGTATTTGGCACCCTGCAGAAAAGGCCTGCAGCCTGATGTAGGGCTTGCTGAGTTTCCCTCCATTGACCTTCAGTATTGAAACAGATTTGGTGAGACCACAGCAGTTTCTAGGAAGACATGGTGTAATTTACCTCAAGAAGAAAAATGGTGAAAACATTCCTTTTAAAGTTTTACATTTCCTGTGGTTTTGGATGATTGGCAAAGTGGATTTACCTGCAGGGTATGGGCTTTCTGATTTTCTCTTTGAGTATGAACTACAGTTTGTCACTGCTTTCTCCTGAGTGAGGGGATATCTCCAGTCTTATCCACAATCTAGAAAGTAAGATAAAAATATGATAGACGTTGCTCATCGATACTTCTTTTTCAATCCCACAACTTACAGACGTGTTCCTTGCTGTGAGAAATTGCTGAAGTTAAGCTTGCTCACATTTGTCTGCTGGATTACCAGGAAAATATTTAAAAAAATCAATGCAGTGAGAAGTTACTTTTTCTTTCCAAACCCAGTAGAATTAAATTCTGTCAGTGAGAGATTGTTTCTAAAATACATTGTCAGATGTTGCTCATTTCCATGCGAAACGGGATCTCCTTTGCCAAATATGCATGCCGTGTTTGTTCCATGCTATGTGTAGTGCTTATGGTGGGTTGCTATCATTGGTCAAATGAAAAATGAAGGCTCAGTTCCAAACTCTTAGTCACTGTTCTGAATATGTGGAATCTCAAGGGAAAAAAAAAACAAGGCTGTCCTTTTTTAAGAAACCACAAGGGCCCATGATGACCATTCAGGGTAATTAAATGTAGTGATTTCTTACAAACAATTTCATTAGTTTTCCTTGAGTGATTTACATTACAAAAATAACCTCATTGTTAATAAGTGGAAAAAAAGTTTTGCTTTCAAATTTGTCCAAAAAAATAGCTTTGTAAGGTATTTTGTCCTTACTCCTTACTGGCTGTGTCCATCCTGGTCAGGTAAACCATCGTGGGATTACCAGGGCATGTTAGCATGCTCTGTGCCACAATTTTGGCTAATAGAAGCAAGCGCTCTTCCAGACAGTGCTGGGAGCTGATTCAAGTGATAGACAACCTTGGCCTATTTGAAAAACTGGTAAAAACAATCGAATGGACCCAGTGGCTCCCCTTCCCCTGGGGAGTGCTGTGTCCCCCCTGCCTTCAGCATCTTGCACTCTGCGTTTGCTGGTAGCATTGTACACGTTGGTGAGGACTGTATCATCTCCTTTAAAATTACTCTTCTGGCTGGCTTACCAGCATGTGTCTTGAGAGGGAGTGATGTGGACTAGATGGTGGTTTTGAGCCTCCTCCAAGCGATGAGGACGTTGAACTCAGGTTTCTCACCTCCTGGGAAGTGCTGCAGCCAGGAGGCAGTGCGAAGAAAGGAAAGGGCCGATATCCTTCCCTTGAAATAACGCAGTTGTCTGATGTGTGATGAGCCTGATTCTGCTGCATGAGGCATGTCTGAGCGTTTCTTGCGCTTAGCAGCTTTGGGGGACCTAATTTTGGACGGCGGTGGTGCTTCAGCAGGCGCCGAGGTGCTCAGGCTGGGGCTGCGTGGCTGTGCCTGGAAGGAGAGCTCGTCTGCGGAGCTTCAAGTCAAAAGCTCGGTGGGGGAAGAGAGGGTTAGATGGCAGTGCAGGTCCCAGGTTTCAGGGAAGTCTGTGTGGAAGAGGAGAGTCCATGTTTAAAAATTGCAGTTTGTCATTCTCATGGCACTGAATCTGTCCCTTTTAGATGGCATGTGCTTAACAGATCAGAAACAGAGAGCCGTAACTGATACCACTGAAATGCTTGAGCAGGAGTTAGTCCACAATTATCAGAAGAATTTTATATGATACTCTTCTCTAATCCACACATTTATATTTTCTGCCTTTTCTGTGCGCATACTAATAATGGTTAGGCAATTGTTATCCTACCTCCTCCCAATTCTTTATGTTGGTATTCTCCCCTTTTTCTCTCTTTTTTTTTTTTTTTTTTTTTTTAATATTGAATCATGAAAACATCAAATAGAAGCGTAGTTCTTGGCATTTTAAAAAAAACCCCACTTTATCCAACTTGGACTTCTGATAGGAGTTTATCCCCATGGATAAGCACATTTTGGATTTAAGAATTTAGCAATGTCCCTCTCCTTTGTTACAAGGCTGCTATTAGTGGACCAGTGTGGTGTCCACCGCTCTCATTAAAGATAAAGGCAAACCAAACCCAACTCTGAAATTACATTGTTATCAATCTCTTTAAAGTCCTGGAATAGCTTAAATTTGTCTCAGCGTGCTCTGTCATCAAGCACCATGTATAAACACTTCTTTTTCCCAAAACCCGTAACTTCTGGTCAGTTGGAACTATATTGAAAAGATTACTTTTTTTTTCGAAAGTCACTACTGCCATCAATAATTTCATTTCCCAGCTGAGCTCCTTTGGTTTTGATGCAGTCTTTTCCAGAACCAATTTGGGAATTTAAATGCAAATCCTAATGCATTATTTTGCGGTGTGTTTTAAAACTTAGGAAGGGCAGAAATCTTCCTGTGCACAGACGAGCTTAATGATACTTTTTGTGTTTTCATTTTCAAGAGGCATTTGTCCCCTGAAGAGTTCCAGGAAGTCTTCAAAATGAGCATTGAGGAATTTGATCGTCTGGCACTTTGGAAGCGGAATGACCTGAAGAAAAAGGCCCTGCTTTTCTAGCCCCTCCCGGATAAAATATGTGCTTAATCAAAACAAAAATAGTCTTGCCAGAACTATCACATGCACTTGCTGTTGAACCATTGTCCAGCTTCATTGTGTTAGTATGTGTCAGGGGAAACAGGACAGATTAGATGGCAATGCGTTGGAATACAGAGAATTTGCTAATCTTGCATGACCAGCTGGTTTTGTCAGTAACTCCTGGTCCTACCCAGTTTACAACATGCAAAAAATCTAGCTTTAAATTTATTGTTGCTTGCAGTTATTGCTTGATGCAAACGGAAATTCTGAAGGGATGAGAAAAAAGCGTAGCTGTGACAAAGGAAATGCATCCAACATTTTGTTCTATTAAGTTTTACAACACAATTTTTACAAAATCAAGTAAGTAATGAATATAAAATTCTCCAAGGGGGGATCACATGCTATTAAAAATACGGTAAAAGCCAAAGAAAAGCATGTTTGCAAGCAATTATTGCAATTGTTTATGTGTGGTACTTTTTAAAAATGAAAGCAAAAATATGGAAGCACCTTAATTCTACTTCTTTTATTTAGACACAGCCTACTCTCTACAAGGTCATATTTGTCTAGAAGGTAACTAGCTATCTTTAATTACAACACAAGAGTTTTTATTTTATTAAGAATATATTGTGACATAAAACAGTTATAATGACTAAAATGTATACAGACCTACTTAAAAATTTAGTCCCATTCATCAGGAAAACTGAAGCCTTATACAAAACTGGTGTAAGAGTGTATTGTGCCAGTTGACTGTGTTTTCCTACTAGTTTGGGGTGTTTGGAGAACTTTTTTTTTACATTTCATGCTGAAAAAAATACCATGTAATCTTAATTATGCGTAGATAGATATATCTATCTACAAAAGAATTATTTTCATTAATATGTGTCCTAAGTAAAGACATTCTTACTTTTTCCACTTTCTGGCTTTACATGATAAGCCATGAGAAAGGTGATGGCAATTGGTAGGTGTGGAAATGGAACAGTTCAGCATAAAATGTAACAAAAAAAGCTTGGTGTGCTCTATCAATAATACATCCAATTATAATCAAATATATAAAACCCTCATGCATTACTATTTGCATGTTTCTGTACAAATCAATTTAAAAAAAACAAACCTATGTGATACTGGTGCAGTACCTTGAAACTATCTTAAATAACAAGCAAAGCTAACAAAATCTAAGTGTTTGATATGAGCGTTAGACCTTAATATCTTTTCCAGCTGAAAGACTGTATTAAATTTAATAATTTCATATGGTCAGAAGTATGGTTGCTGACAAAGAATGTTCTAAAGTGAGTTGCTAGTTTTGTGTGATACTAAAAGAGCGTTACAAAAAGTACATTTTTCAGCCATGTGTCAGTATTCTCCATTTTTACTGCCTTGAATGTTTGTACTCACTTCCTACTTCACTATGTATTTTTGCATTTCCTTAAAGTAACTGGTTAATATATGCACTACAACACACTATTTCAACTGACCCAGCATTGGAAAAATCATAGCATTGAACATGCCTTCTTCCAACTAACTTTCAAAGTCCATGCTGTTGGAAATAAATATTTTCTCATGACCTAAATGTTTTGTCTGATGATACAAATGTTTAAAAAATTCATTAAAATGAAGACATAACTGAATGACTTTGCTAATGCGTGTATAATTTTTAGATTGTGCTGCTGCGCTGGATGGGGTCTTCCCGTGATATTACTGTAAATGGTATGTAATTTGCATTAGATTTGCTCACCGAGATCAAGTGTACCACTGAATGTCAAGTTACTGTAAAGTTGGTCATGATTTAAACAATCCATCTAGCAACTGTCACATCTCAGCAAGCAAAAGTTGCTTCACTGGTGATGCTCAGTGTACAGACCATTAGCCAGTCTTAATTGAGAGCTCCTGATCACCTGTAGACTGCATCCATAACGCTCTTCAACCTCAGAATAGCTTATGTCTTGCCTACATGTGAAAACTGGCAGCGCACTGAAATGGGCCAATCCGAAACATGATCAGCAACATCCACTATGAAAGTCTAAATCCAGGAGAACAGTTGGCTGGAGAATGATGATGAATAAGTTTGACATTGGTGAAGACCACTCTTCTCATCTGTACCTTCCTGGGACATCAGATTGATTACAGGCATCCTCTCAGTGAGTAAAAAAATTGCAGGTCAATCAAGGAAATCTATATATGGGTGCAGATCAGGTTCAGTGTGGATCTTCATAAATAATTTGAAAATTGCTTAACCACAGCAGCTATTGTACTGGTGTAGGATTCAACCTATGCTGTGAGGAACATGTGCATTACTAAGCAACACATGTGATCGACAGCTCTGTGCTGCTGTACTGTATTATGTTCCATTTTATGGTCAGTGAAGAGAAAAAAATCACGTCCTAATGTTCAAAACTAGTTATATGGATTGCACCTATCATATTTCCGTCCACTGAATATAAAGAAAGCCAATCCAACTGTGGAAGTATACATTGTAAGCTATCTAATCTTAGATGAAATTAATTCTCTGCCTGCAGTCTGTCAGTGAAAATAGTAAGCCAGATTTCACCAAGTTGGTGGAATACCAGTCTTATGACCATTGGCAGTTCCTAGACCATGTTACCAAATCCCTTTCAAGCCATCAGGGCAGTACTTTGAATTGCACAGATCTCACAGAACGCCTTAAGACAGTAATTCTTTGTGTTCATTATACTATTCACCAAACAGGCACATATTTGATGCCAAACACGCAAAAATGTTTTAGAAGACAGTCAGTTTATCAACTTACGTTCCTACTACCAGCCAAAACCAAAAAGGAATTTTGGCTTCCATACACAAAACCTTTGCTGATGTTAGATGAACAAGTACTCTTGTGTGTCCTTCTTACTTCATTTTCCTGAAAGTTTGAAATGGTCTGTAGATGTCTGTTCTGTGCCAAGGTGGCATAATTCAATAAGCTGTTCTGTTTTTCAGATGATACATGTCAGTGTATCACTCTATATTTAAAGCATCTACGGTCATATGGTGTAGTGACCTATTTAGTTATGCTTTCTAGCCTAACTAAATTCTCATTTACAGTATGATGTTGTATGCTGGATTTGGCACCAGCCAAATGTATCAGTGTAAAAATGTAAAGTGAGTAATGTTGTAATTCACTTCGCTGCTGAGTTTTCCGTACACCACCTAAATTCCATAAACTAGAACATGGCATACCAGAGAATACATTTCTGTTTCTAAAAGTTATCATATTTTGCCCATTTAAAAACTGCAAATTGGAATTTTAGTCATGTAGTCTTCTTTTAGGAACTTAGTGTGTCTTATTAAATGTGAATAGACTAACATGTGCATGATCATTGTTCTGGTTTAAGTCTAGAGTTCCGTATGCTAATCTTAAATAGCATTATGAAATGGAAAATGCATTTCAGAGTAATGAGATAAATCTTTGCCAGAATATTCCATCTGATAGTGCGGTCCAGCGTTGGCACTAACAAACTGAGAGTCGTGACAAATCATCGACTGTTTTTTAGATAATGTTCTTTAGAGTTATTAGGATACTGTTCCGCAGTCGTGTTTTCAAGGAAATGCTGTCTTTCAGCATTTTGCTAAGTATGGATATGGCTGTGCAGCTCAAAAGGGTCAGTATAGCTCTTGATGGAACCTATTTTGATACATATACAAGAAGCAAGGGAATTCTGTCAAGAGATTTCATTTTCAGACTTGGATCTGAAGTGTATGTCTCAGCTGTTCATGACAACCCCAATGTATGACCTAATTCTCACCTCATGTATTTTAAAGAAGGCATGTCTTAAACGCAGCAATGAAAGAGCCAACTTCTTTCATCATCATAGTCTTTGAGACAAAGGAACACATGGATTTTTGTGGTTGCTGAGGAATATCTGACCAACAATTCCAGATAGGAAACCAGGCGTGCCAGATTACCATTATAGCTGTCTGAGAAGGCTGGACATTTTTGTCTGACCTTCTGCTATTTCTTTTCCTTGTGGTTCAGGGGAGTCCTCTGAAAACTGGAATGGCAGAAACAAGAAAATACATAGTTGTAAGAAGCTACCTGGAAAGTAATAACTCTCTGAGACAAGGGTAGTTTTACGTGAACAAAAAAGATACAGTTCAGACCAAGAGAGGTGCCTTGTCTTACATTCCTCATTTTGATGAGGAACCATCTATTTGACATTTTCCAAGTGTGACCAAGCCAGACCATTAATTTCATTAGCCTTTTCACAGATCTGCTGGAAAGTGCTGTTCTGCTGTTTGCAGGTGAGCTAGGTGACATCCCAGGCACTGTCATCTGTATGGCATATGGGCTTCAGAGTGTCCTTATATTCTCCTGCCCCTTTGACTTGTGTGTGAGGAAAAGGGTCATGTTCTTCCCAAGCTTCCTAAGATCTAGAGTGACCCTTGCCCACTGTGATTACTCGATTGGTCACAGGCATGGCTCCCATTTTTCAGGTGTCTTTGAATATCTGAAAAAAAAAAAGACAACTGGTTTTAATATCACAATGACAGACTGCAGCCCTCTTGTATGCATAAAATTATACTGGAGGCTTCCGTTTCTTCTTCATATCCAGGCTGCCTCTGAGGTATGGCCAAATCCTCACAGGCTCATGGGAGGTGCCGGCTCAGGCTTTTTGAGTCTTTTCTGTCCCTTCTCACTTTTTCTGTTCTGTGAAAAGCCATGTTAGAAAAGGTGGTACTTGGTAAGAATGCATGCGTTTGAAACGTTTGATCTCGGTAGTTTACTTCTCCGGTAATGAAGCACACTTGTTGGGTTACTGCAGCTGGTTACTGTTCCCTCCTCGCAACCACCATCGCTGTGAGTTACAGCTAAGAGAAGTAAGTAGTCTTGTGTTTTTGTAGGTGCTCTTACTTTCATGATTCAGCATGTATTCTTTCTGCCGCTTGGTGTTTGACGTCTTGACTACTATGCATGCAGGTATTTGTAAATAGGTACGTTCCATATTTTTTTTAAGTGGTCAAATAAATCTGTGCAGTGCTCAAGCAGTTGGGACCAGCCAGTGGTCCTTCTGTGCCAGACTGCCCAACAGCAGCAGCTCCAGGGGGGTTGGTAGGAAAACCAGGCAAAAGCAGCGTGTCCCATGTATCCAAATGTGTAACGATTCAAGGCTTTAAGGAAGATGTTTACTGTCTCAGCTATGATGTGTTTACCATTTGTTAGAAGAAGCCTGGATATCCTTGGTTTCTGTTTCTGCATCTCATTACGTGGGTGTCCTGAATGATTTGCTGTTGACCTGTTTTCTCCACTTGCTTTGATGCACTTCTTTATTACATTCTCTAACTCATTCTCCATTAAAAATTGCAATGTTTTAAATTTCTTTAGAGGTTAAAACCTTCTTTGCCCTTGATAATTCTTCTGCAAGCTCCTCTCAGCCCATTGTACCTTGTATTCAGGAGGTGGTCTGACAGAATAAAGGCATTATGGTATTTACTTTATATTGACGATGTTATGTCAAACGTTATAGCATCTTTTTTTACAGGGGAAGAAGAAAGGTAAGAATGACTTTGATTTTTTTTACTACAAATATACATTATGCTGAAGCCTTGCTTGAGCTAGTCTCACTATGGCCAGTTGTTTTTTTCCCACCCTGAGCGGACATGCTTCTGAACTCTGACATAAGAGTCATTATAATTTTTTACACTACTATCTATAAATTTTTTTCTACTAACTGATAGTTAAATAGGTACCATGATTGACAGCAAATTAAACAATCGAGGTTGTTAATGGTCTGTCTGAATTTTCTTGCAGTTCTCTGGCCTGGAATAATTCAATTGGGGAACCAGATTAATACTCTTCATGTCACTTGACAATTTTGCTAGGCAGACTTCAAAAAAAATCTCTCAAGTTAAGGATGTGGAGTATAGACACTTGGGGCTCCCCAGTTTTTGCCAGTTTTATACTAGGCATTTTTCATCTCCCAGCCAGTTTTTGATAGATGGAAGTGCCTGCAGGACTTTATGAGTCACTGTATAAGCATCAAATTGTTCAAACTGCATTTTTTTCCTTAATCCTTTTTTTCAGTGTAATAACTGGTTATTTTTATAGTGCAATAAAAATAACATAATCATCAAAGGCTACTGAAATACTTTTTTCCACTTTAAATGGCACAGAAGAGAATATAAATACAGAATAGAAGCTGAAATATATCTTTTGGGGGGTTGGGGTTTTGGGGGGTTTTTTTGAGTAGGGGCTAAAATTAAAGGGTTCTACAGAAGAATGTTCTGTTGTCATCAGTGGGAGGACTCTGGTGCTGTAGGTTATTATGAGGTGCGGAATTTCAAGGCAGACACCTTCCTCCAGGATGTATAAATGTTTTTGAAAATATTCTGTAAAAATATCAGATTATGTGCTTTCACATTTCCTTTACCTTTGTACCTCTGAAGTAGGCTCCCATATAAATTAGCATATTTGGGGCCTTCTACGCTCATATGATGACTAAAATTAGTATTTCTATGCTAATATCAGTTTGGCAACACTGCTATTATTTTGAAATCAGAAATATTTATGAAAATTTTCTTGAACCCTATCTTGCTTACTAAAAAATGGTAAAACATCTACTGTAAGAAATTCAGTAAGAAATAGAGGCCTAATACTTGCAAAACAAATCTTACAAAGATACTTATTCTACATCATAAGACCTTCATTTCCAAACACTGTCCAGAAGGTAAGCATTAAAGTAGCAGGTGCCCAACCTTAAATCAGGTCTTTTTCTTTCAAAATCCTTCTAATTCATTGGCTTAAATGGAAAAATGGGAAAGGGGGTTTGGAGCAGAAAAGGTATGGCTGTGTCACTTGTGAAAGTATCATTAAAAGCAAACCTGGCCAAGCTTTTGTGAAGGAATATGAAAATTACTCATGTAAAAAAGAGACATATCACAGTGAGGCAACTCAAGATGTGTTGTAAATAAGGTGTAAATAAGGAGTAACTTAAATTAGCTTTTCCAGTGCTTAGAAAAGTGTTCTTCTGTAGGCAACAAGTGTGAAATAATGGTATCATGAAACGACACAGTGGGTTTGTCTGAATAGTTGAGATTTTCAACAGAATTACACAGGCATTATTTTGACAGATGATAAGTTTAAGAACTGGCTGTTCCCTGATCTTGATGATGAAGGAGAAGGAAGGTATAGAGTTTCATACCTTGAACAATGCACGGGGGACAGAGGCAGGGAAGGGCTGAGATTCCATTTTTGGCCCAGTCTTGCTTGAATTCAAAGAAAGCAGGGGCAAGGAGGCGAGATTTACAGGAAATGCCCCAGTATGTTCAAGCTTAATATAAAAATTAAAATAGTGAGACTCGGAGTTTTTTTTTTTCTTTTAAAGGTTGTACCACCCAAAGGTAGAGCTACTTCTCAGTGATGCTGGGGATTTAATATGAAACTAATAAAAGGATGTTAACATAGCATTTTGAAAATGTCAGGCACTAAATGCTAAGCCCACTGAAATCACTGGCAATCTTACCTGCACAAGACCTTAAAGGTCAGGTTATATAGAATTTCTTCTAAAACAGAAATCAGAAGGAGGGATTGTTTGTTTCTATTTAGCTCAAACAGAAAAATATGAGTGGGAAGTAATCATTTTTAGCTACATTAAGATTCTATAAAGTATATATTATTCTTTTGTATGTATTCCCTCCTTCACCCTGATTCAAAATCAATTTGTAGTAGGATGAAGAAACTAATTTAAGTTATTTTACATCTCTGTGAAGAGAAGATAGTTGTAAATAGTTTTGTTATACAGGAGAAGGCCTATTTGTGTAGAAAGTAAGGAAAGACACATGCATTATATAAAAACCGTATAATCCCTCTTCTTGAAGTTTCTATGATGCACACTTTTTCAAATTTGCTTTCTGCAGAAGAGTGAATGGCATTTCTATAGAAGTAAGTTTTACCTGTAGAAGCAGCCCTTTTGGGACACATGTATACTTGGCACTGTGAGATTCCTGAAACAAAAGTATGTGCAAAATATAATATTTTTTTTCCACAGCGAACCTGGAAAGTACATGGGACCCAGGAAAAAACGACTCATTAAAGAGATGCTTCAAAAAGATACTATTTAAAAAAAAATCAGAAAGATGCTGAGAGAGTACTAATAACAAAAGATTCTACCATAACAGGATCACAGTATATGATAAAAAAGGAAAAAAAACCCTTTGTCAGAGCTTTCCGCTGTGGGTAAAAGACATTTATTCCTAGTTTGTAAATGCCTCAAGCGTCTGAGACAGCTGTAGAAACACTGATGTTTTCTTTACAGAAGAATCACAGTGTCAAGGTAACAGAAGATTTTTGTTCTAAAAAGCCGTAAGTTGCCTTCTGGTTTTGAAATCCTGCCATCATTATGTTTTACTGAAGAGAGTGGCAATTACTGTAATGTCACTCCATCTCTTGACGGCCCAGATTGCGCAGTATTTTTGCTGGCTTTTCACTGTTCCCCGAGACCATCGTCCCCCCGAGCCCTCGGCTCCCTGCCCGACGCGCCAGTGTTTTCTGCGTGGGGCAGTGGCCGGTCTCTATGGGAAGTCAGTGTTTTACCAATTGTAGGTTCTTTGTGTCTGCTCAAACAACAAAAATCCCTCAACCCCCCCAAACACAAACAAACAAACAAAAAAAACAAACCAAAAATCCACCCCAAAGAGGCAGATTGTTTTGACAGCCTTTCTGGTACCAAATGACAAGAACATACAGGCTCTTTCCTACAGCTATGATTTCACTGTATGACACTGAAAAAAACCCTCATATTTTTGTAGAGACATCTTGAAAGGTCTTACCGAAAGTACTGTGCAGACTTTCAGGGGATACCAGTCATCACTTACATCATCCAATGACTTCTCTTATACTTGTTTTCTCACCAAGATGTTGCTGAGGTTTTGGGGCCTCTTAAAGTAGTGAGTTGTCCGCTTATGGACTCAGTCCAAGGCAGATTTGAAGTGGAATGGAGTGTATCTTTAAAAACTGACCCATACTTTTAAATGCTTCCAGTACTGTTTTCCTGCCTTTTTACATTATTTAAGTGAGCCAAATCCAAATTGCTTGGAGTTCCTTACAAGACATAAATCACAACAAATGGTTGGAGTTTTTTTTCTCATGCCTGTGTTTCTCAGATTTCATTCAATGTTGATTTTCCAAGGGAAAAAAAAAATATCTTAAAACATGCATAATTCTTCTAAGCACATCCTAAAGATAATAAATATGGCCTGTCATTGTCATGACTTTTCTCCTTCAACACACTAGGGATTATCTGATGGTTAAAGTCCCAATCTTGTAAACAACTATATTTGGATACCTTAGTGCTGGGACTACTCGATTATTTTCCTTTTCTTTGCTCTGATTATTTTCTTTTTTGTGATAACCAGTGCTGAGAAGATTACAGGAAGATAAGGGCAGCCCTATGACTAAGCTTCATCACATCATGCCTGAAGCTTGTGAAGACTATTTCTACAGTAATGAAGTTACCCTCCATAGAGCGGAACTGTACTGTGAATTATTGAGAATAAAGAGTATTTGGAACATTGCATGGATGTTTGGTCTTAAAGATAGAAGGTGCTTTTTCAAGCATGGAGGATGTGTGTTTCACATAAGGAGGCTTACACAAATTTGCCTTCCACTACTGTGTGTTAGAAGATGATTAGTTTAAGAAGTTTATTGGGTGCAAAGTATGACGTACAGTTACTGTGAACCACAGATTTCCTATTAATGATGTGACTTCAGTTTCCATGCAAGAAACTCCATAGTAATCAGTTGATTTATTTTGATGATACTGTGTTTGAGGTGAGTTATATGCTGTTCCTTTGAATTCTATAAAATAGAATTTGTATTTAAATAGTGTCGTTAGAGACTCATGGGAAAGAAATTCACTGAATCACTGAGGTCTGTTCTGCAGCTGAATTAGCTTATGGCATGCGTATGGCCAAACTCAGAATTGGGGGGAGGATTGCCATTTAAAAATGCATCATTGTGGAAACTAAGAATTCAAATAAGAAAAAAGCTCTTTTGAGCCCTTCAGCTTTAGAGAACGTTCGTCTTCAAGAGGAACTGTTTGTGCTGTCTGATATTTGTCTCTGTGATAGATGTCCCGTTCTTTAATCCCTGTGGAGTTACCACCAGCAGACAAGCAGTCCTTACCGATCTCTCCAACAGCCTAAGGATAAACCCCTTGTTATCTCACTTTCTCATCTGGCATAGGGCATGAAGTGCTCATTTTCTTGTTGGTCTTGTGATGACTATTTCTCATCTTTGTTGCTTTGCTGATCAGCTTCCTAATGTCGTCAGGACGTTTCTGTAGAAGAAATACTCTGCAGTGTTGCCAGAACCAAGCGCCCTGCTTACAGACTGCAGAGGTGCCACACAATGTCTTTGGGCAGGCGGAGGCTATACACTGAAGTGTTACTTACTGTAATGTGTGCATTAAAATTTATCAAACCCGTGGCAGTAAAGCCACGAAATCCTGGAAGTGCTCACTGCAAGCATACAAATCAGTGGTACTCTGCAGGGATTACACTGCCTGCGCCAGAGCAGCCAAGGGCTGTGCTTTTACGGCAGGCGTTTGGATCGGTCTCTCTAGAGATCCTGTTTTACGGGTCATGATACAAATCAAGTAGCTCTAAGACAGCAATAGCTGAAAGCAATTGAACTGTGGAGAAGTGGAGCTACGGTTTAATTTTTCAAGGCCGACTAAGCCCTTTAATATTGCCAGAAAAATCACTACTTCTAAGTACTCCAAACCCCACTCCTGCCAGCTCTTAACAAGCGGAATGAAAAAAGGCAGGTAGGAGCAGGCTGCTGCTGTCTGAAGAGCTCATCCAGTAGGCAAGTCCTTCCCTGCCCATACCCAAAGGCATACAAGAAAGTGAACAGCTGAAAGTGAGATTTTAGGCTAAACAATTTTTCCTGACAAGGTTGGGGTGTGAATTCAGCGCTCCTGGTTTAGGCTACAGAGATCCCATGCATATCCTAGCTGGCCATGCAGTGTAAATGCTGAATAAATAGCATTTTCCCTGGTTGAACCTGATACCACTTTGGGTATCACCATATTGGAATGACTGAGGATGATGAAACGGTATGGAAGATCCCATTGAACTTGGCCAGATCAAACCAAATTTTATTGACCAAAATTAAAGATGCTTAAGGAATTGTATGCTCTTAAAATGCACAACAACAGAGGCTACAAGCTTGTACAGAATGATGAACTTGCATGTAGAATGCTCCACAAGTGCTTCTCACAAGAGACCATTTGTGCATCCAGCTGTTTAGAGTTCGAGTAAAAGAAAAGATGCTCTAACACCCAGCTGGACTAAAGATGAAGAAAAATTGTTGCCTTAACTAATATTCTTCCCTTAGTAACATTCCTCTGTGACCTCGGTTTTGCAATTTCTTTGTGGACAGAGAAGAAAATAAATACGTGAACTTGTCAAAGTTGGAACACATTTACCCACCTTGTCCATATGCAAGTTTGCACTGGCTCGCCCTGTGATTTTGTTAAAAACTGAAGCCTGCTTTAAGCTCTTGGAGGGAATTTTTAGTCAATACAAACTTTAATAAACATCAACCGTCTCACCTTGCGCTCTTGATTTGCATCTGGCTTGTATCACGCTAGATGAAGATGGCCGAGCCCAGTTTTAAATCCGGGTTGGGTCTGCACCTGGCTTTACACCCTTGTAACAAACGGGCTTTAATTGTGAGTTCGGATGAACGGCACCGGGCTCGGTGTGCTCCAGTTCCACGCTTTGGGTTATTCCCCCCCCCAGCCGAACGCCAGGCTGACAGCGTTCTCCTGGCCGTGACTATGGCGAGGGGGTGGCCTGCGCTGAAGCTCCACTTAACGATTCCGCACTATTTCAGCATTTCCTTGGGGGGGGGGGGGGGCCATCCCCCCCGGACGC
>JAVJGG010000054.1:36275263-36339498 GCA_035590195.1 Aviceda cuculoides | reverse complement strand
GAGGGAGGGAAGAAGAGGAGGAAAAAAGAGGGAGGGGAAGGGCTGGGTTCGGAAAGGGGCTTGTTTCTGTCCAGGCTCCGCTGCCGCCCCGGGCAGCCCCGTGCGAGGGAAGGCCGTGGGCTGGCTGGGAAAAAAAAAAAAAAAAAAAAAAAAAAGCCTGAAAAATAAAAAGTCTCGCTCGTTTTCTTGGCCGGGAGAAGCACATGGAAAAAGCAGCGAGGGAGCCCGAGCATCAGGCGGCGGCTGCCGCCCCCCTCTCGGCTCCCCGCCGGGCCCCGGCATCGCTGCGGGACGCGGCCGGCGCCCGGGCTTCGGACGAGCCAAAAATCCGGCGGAGATCCCGCGGAATGAACGCCTCCCTTTGCCATCCGCCAGCTCGCATCCCTCCCCGGGGAGAGGCACCAAGCCCGGCAGCCGCGCCGCTGCTTTGTACGGCTGAGAGTTTCGTGATTTTCTGCCTTTAGGGCTGGGAAGAGGGGGTCTCTCTCCAGACCTTGCCATTTGAACCCGTTTCATCATAGCCGAGAGATTGCATCATGTTACAGTCCTGGATTCAGTAAGGGCAAAGGCGAAAAGAACCATCCTTCCAGATCTATCCCATTGGCTTCCCCATTCGACTCCCTCCTTTTTATTTCCTGTTTAACAGAGAGGTTAAAACTAAAAAGCAGCCTGCGATTGGTAGGCGGCGGTTCAGTTCACAGCGACGTATTTTGATTTCTTCCACTGAAGGTTTTTTTGGAAACTCGGTTTTAACTTTGTCAGCTCTAGGCGCGTATGTGTCTTGTGTGGGGAGGGTAGGGGAAACTTGCCAAAGATTTAGCCGGTAGGAAAATAATAGGCGGCAAAAGAGCCCGAGAAACGGCCAAAAGCCGACGTCGCTTTATAAACTCCGAGCTCTGGAGTCGCAGGAGGTGAATGGATTCAGGCAGGCATCCCTCGGAAACCGAGGCGTTCACCTGCCCAGAAAGGCAGTGCAGTTGAATGGACACACACTTCGGAAAGGCGAGACAAGACAGATGTCAGGAACAGAGAAGTGTTGAGCTAATCTCCCCTCTGGATCCTATAGGACCGGTTTGATGCCAACACTTGGTGTGTCTTTGCCTTTTGTATTTATCGTACCTTTGCCATGACTGAGCTTTTCAGCTGAGATCCGACTATGAAATAATACATCTCAAAGCCAGAGAGATCTAATTAAATATTGTACTGCAGTCCAGGGCTTTCTAAGCCGACGGATTCTGCTGTTCTTTGTGCGGTTCTTTGTTTTATTCCACAGGGGAAAAAAATGTCACAACATGGCTTGGGTTGGCTCTCGGAGTATCTTCCGTAACTAGTATCTCGCCCTCGCAGGTGCTCTGTTGCTATTTGCTCCGAGTGTTCCAGGGCCACTTTGTTCTTTCAGGAAAATAGCAGTATTATATGAAGTTCTTTCTGCTTCTCCGGGAAGGGTTGGTGCAGGGGGACAAGGGAACAGCTTGGCAGCCAGATGGATCCATCCATCAGCGCTCTCCTATATGGGCACTTGGTGCCCTTCAGTCATCCCTTATGCCTCCTGGTGGTTTCTGTAGGAAGAGCTGCACAATTACTTTCTCCTTTTGAACGATCCGTTTTTCCATTTGGAACTGGGGTAGAAGAAGAGCGAATCCTGCATTAAAGCCCGAGGGAGAGCAGTCCTGTCTGTCTGGGGCTATAGGAGCCTCAGATGTGTTTAAGAAGAATTTGAAATGGCTTCTGGAAAGAAGCATCCTCAGTTTTCTTTGTGTGTCTGGATGGCCGGTGATCACAGTGACAAGCCTGCGCGCAGAACAATGAGCAGATATTCACTGCCTTTGGTGATAAGTGGCACTGTTTGGTGTTTCCCAGGAAGTATGTCAGCAAAATTCACAGTGTTATGTGGTGTTCCTGGGTCTCGGGTAGATTTTTAGATGAAGGGATTTGGAAGATCTGTGGGGTTGAAATTGGAGTGTTTCTTGAAGCAGTGGCAACAAGGAGGGGTAAAACGTGAAGACATGTTAATAGGTCAGCCACTCTATTATAAAAATCTTACAATCCTAGTGGAGAGGTTTTTCATTTTCATCTCCTGAACCTCTCAAAATTGAAGGGCTATTGTCAGAAACATAAAAAAAAAATATTGAAATCTCAGTGGGGGCAGGCTGTATTTGGTACACATATGACTCATTGTCCTATTCCTTTCAGTGGTGCAAAGAGAACCTGCTGTAAGGTCAGATCAGGAATTGTCTTGCCCTGCTGCTGGCTGCAGACTTCCTTCAGACATTGCCCCAGGACAAAGAGCCAGCGGTTCAGGGCTGGTTTATGCAATCTGGAGTCAACCGATTTAATTTCCGTCCGTTTTCACAAGTTTTGTATCTGACATGTCAGTCAATGGGAGTGTGGTATCCAGGAGCCCGCCTGGTTCACTGCATTGTTCGAAGCCGTGCTCTTTGTTTTGCGAGGAGGGGGCGAGGAGGAGGAATGGATGTGCTTTATAATCATTTGCAAGAGATCTCTTACTGAAGTGGGAGAGTGGGATGCAAGGACTTATGCTTCCAAACTCCTGTGCAGTTTAGTTGACTCTATTGTATTATGGTTTTAGTCACACTAAAGCCTACTGTGTCAACTTTCAAAAAATTTATGCATCCCTTCCAGTTACGCAATTCAGCTTGTTTTAGCTGTGAATCACACCTAGCTACTGGTATGACCCTGAATTTCCTCTGATTCATCAGTTTATTGACAAATACAGTGTTTCATCTGGCACGGGAACTGTCTGTCTGGGCTGAGCAGGTGAGTGTGTTACACACTCAGTAGATACTATTCCAGATTAATATACCCTAATATAAAATGTTCCAAGGCTCACAGTTGACCTCTAATACTAAACCCCAACAAAAATAATAGAAAAATGGAAGTCAACCAAAGGACTACAGGGCTACTGTGAACTCTGAACCAGGACTGAAAAAGCCAAGTCTTGAATGTACTCCTTTTCTACATCTATTAAGGTTATCTATTGAGATTTAGGAGCAGTTAGCTTTTCTACTATGAAGCATCCTAAGCTGGCCTTACAGCAAATTTAAGTTTTTAATATCATACCAGATGGCTTTTGGGGGAGTGTCTGTATAAAGCAATACCAAGAGTAGTCTGTCAACACAATGAGCAGGTAGGAAAACATGTAGCTGCCATTGCACGGAGGTGACGGAGTGCAGTGGGCAGGGGTTACACCGGCGTGACTGTCGGACGGCACCTACCCATCTAAGTATACGTGAAGGTCTTGTATTTGTATTGCATATGCAACAGCGCTATAAAATACTACGTGTAGATTAAATTGCTCTCACTCCCTGATTAAAAGTTAACTCTTGACTCTCCAGGTCATGAAACACGTGCTGATGCTAGTAATGCTAATGAGTAGAATCTTGGGAGCATAATTGGGGTTTGTGGAAAGGGGGATATCTCGTAGCAGATAACAAATGAACCTGTTGGGACATAAGCCCTAATTTCCAGAGATACGGTAAGAAATGATCCTGATTAGCAGAAAAATAGAGTTGTCTGCTGTCCATTACCCCTCTGCCACCTTAACAGAAAGTTGGTCATGACATATGGTGCGCAGTAAGTAAGGTTTGACTGCTCAGGGTGCTGAGCACCCTTAACACACAGCAATGTCCACATGAGCTGGTGGTGATCACTTCTCTTAGAGTAGCCCTGGGGAGAATACACTAGGCTGTGAAAAGGATGAATCGATATCTGTTGTATATTTTAGCAGTGCCCATCAAGACATCTAGGAAAAAAACTCCTAAAAGAAGAAGTTTTTTTATAGGTTTGATTTTGTATAGATACTGCTCTTTACATGTAGTGGTATCTTAAAAGTTGATGATGTGTGTTTGGCAGTAAAATAAGCAAAACTACGTAGGACTGTCTTCTTTAAATCTCTTTCCTAAACTGAAAAAGAAATAAGCATTTTAAAAAATCAGTTCATTATTCCTTTCATGGTGACATAGTGGTGGGATTTTTTGACTGTCTGGGGGAGTTCTGCTGCCAGCATCTCTCTGCCGTCATGTATTTTTAAGGCGAGTGATAAAGGCTGTCTTTCTCTAGGACAGATGTTGGTTATGGCCTTATTGTGCCAAAATCTTTATGAGTACAAAATGCTGAATAAAAATATTTCCATCCATTAATAATAAGTGCCAGAAAAGAGTACACAAGTGGTTTCAAATTTAATCTGTAATGTAGCTGATGTCTCAAGGATAACAGCATTTTACCCCCAAGAAATACAGCACTTTGTGTATGTGAGGTAATTGGTATGAGTTGCACTAAATATATATTATTCATTAGGGCACCGTGATTATACCGTGTTTGTGAATTCCCCAAAGTCTCTTATCACTGTCCTAATCACATCTAAACATTTATGGAAAACTAGATTTGTTGTCCTGCTTGACTGACTGATGTTCTGGCTTGCTGAATTTATCCTGAGCTGGTAGCCACTTTTAATGAGCATGCTTGCTTGGTTTATTTGAAATGAACGGACTTTGGGAAAGGAGCTTAATTCATGTATTCACGTTATCAGAGATAGCACTCCTTCACGGAGAATATGTAGTGGTATGTTATCTCAGTTTTGCAGAGAAGCAAATAGTAAAAGCTCTTTAATATGCTGCTTTCATGCTGAACTCCTATGCACTGTCTTCAAATGTATAAAGGCTCAATATTTGGCTGGTTGCTGTGGATGGATATTTTTTTGTCCATTGAAGTATGTTTAAGTGTCTCTTTGAAACTTATCTGGTCTCTCATCGGTTACACATGCTTATGGCATTCCTGTTGTTCAAAAGTGGAAGAGAAGAGAAGGCAAGGTAAGAAGGGAATTTCCCTGTTATTAGCAATTAGTGGATCCAGATTTTTTTTTTGCTGTACGGTTTCTTACCAGGAGCAGCTGCAAAGAGGGAATTACAGTGTGACCTTCGCAGCATTTCCTAGTGCTGTCATCAATCAGATCTGGCAGGAGCTTTATCGCATCTATCAGTGTGGCTCATAAGCCACATGCTGTCTAGTCTGGGGGGAAAAACAAACAAACAATGGGAGCTACTGTAGGTTTTGTTGAAAATAAAACAACGAAGACTGAGCTTTTCCCATATGTGCCGGCTTTGTAGGCAGAATTTTTACCGTGTGCTGTTGGGCTGATTAATAAAAGATGATGATTGCAAAGCGGTGGAAGAGACTTCTTCTACGTCTTAATGGCGTTGGCAAATCATTCACAAGCTGTTGCAGCTTCAGCCTTTCGCAGTCAATGCTCTCCAGTCTCATTCCAATCCTCAGCATTATTTTTACTGAGGAGTTGATGCAGTTGTTAGATTAATCCAGGTGTTTTCTGCAAACGCAAGTGTTAGGGAATAAAGATGTGCTTTCAGACTTCTCTGATTCTTACATGAAGTAACATAGCTTTCTCAGATTAAGAGGTTTGCCGGTTTTTGTGGGAATGTGCGTGCCGTCGCAGGCTATTCTAGGGCTCTTTCAGACACAAGTTTTACAATGTAGTGACCAAGGTCAGCCTATCAGCTGCAACATGCCACTTTTAAGCATGCAAAACTTTATTAACACCCTGTAAGTGGTTGGTTAGTTAGTTTGTTCGTTTGATTTTCCCTACTGACCTTGGTCTGCTTTGGAGTTTTACTGAAATTCACAACATTTTGTGTTCTTAGATTTGTTTCACTGTTACACCAAGTTCACTGCTGTTTTCAAATTCCTTTGCTCTCCTTTTCTTGCCAGCTGCAGTAAGTACAACTTCCTTGCCTTCCTTTCCAGGGCTTAGTTGTCACAAGTTGTCACTTCATGCCTGGCTTCCTTGCAGGCAAAGTCCTAGCTAACAGGTAGATGGGCGAGCAAGAAGCAACAGGGACGGGCAGAATTGCTAGTGTGCAATTCTAACTTCCTTCAAGGGCAAATATTTGTGTGTATGTGTAATATATACAGAAACATATGTGGATGTATACAGACAGGTAAATACATAGAGGGTGTTTATACGTATAGGTGATAAATATTAGAGCTGCCTTTGTCACACAGGTTTTCTGAGAAAAATGGCTAATTGCTAATAAATATATATATTTGCTGTTACACCATCAAGTAAAAGGTTAAGGCCCTGAGCTTCAAAGTGGTAATGTTGATGACCGACAGCAGGGTATGGTCTATAGTTTTTGTGGTTTTTAATCAGCCAATTCTTGGTAGAAGCTACCTTGGTACCAGATTTGGGCAAGGAAGCTTGAAATGCCGTAAGAAATGTGCAAGAGCAGGTGCAATGAAAACGCTCGTAAAACGTGAAATACGTTTAGCAAAATGGTTATCTACTCTGTCGGGAAAAAAATCACATGAGTTGGCTAGCTGGCTGTGGAAAGAATGACTTTTGTGGTTTTCCTCTGTGTGTGCTGTGTCAGTTTGACAGGTTTTATGGCCCCAGCTGCTGAACGGGCGCTGGGCAGGGCAGCGGCTGCCGCTCTCAGCCCCTGCCCCAGAGACCAGCAAGCCCCAGTTTAAAAGGAGCCTGCCCAAAACGATGCTGCGCATCGTCCATCTTCTGAACGCTGGGCCCGTCCCTGAGGATGTGGGCAGCCGAGGGCAAGGGTTTGACAAACAGACGTCCTTGGGTGGTTTGGGAGGGTGCTGTCAGCCGCTGCGTGCCGGCGGTGCCCGTCCTCGCTCTTGAGCCGGCATCAGCCCCAGCATCGCTGCCCGAGCCGGGGATGGGGCCAGGAGAGGCTGGAGCTCCGCACTGCGAGCTCCAGCAGCCAGGCACCCCGGCTGCACAACCCCTTGGTAGAGGGCTTTTAAGAGGCCAGAGCCGTAAGAGGTCCCGTTCCAGCAGGAGGATGAGGAGGAGAGCAGAAGCTGCCGGCGGGAATCGGCCTGGGGAGCGAGTCCTGTGTCGTCGTTCGGGGGGCTCCGGCTTCACGAGCACGCAGCGAACCAGCCGGCTGCCTGCTGCTGGCCTAGAGCGAACGAAAAGACGTCCTTTCAGCCCTGCAAGCTGGGTGGGCCGCAGTGAGGAAATGGTAAAATGGCAGGAGTTGAAAATAAGACAGATAATGTAAAAGGCAAAGGCATTAGATAAGAAGCAGGGCTGCCGAGTGTCACCGGGGCAGTGGTGGCCGGGAGCTGAGCCGAAGAGGGGCCACTCTCTGATGCCGTTCTACTGCTGGGGCTTAGCACAGATCAAACCGAAAGAAATTGCCCTTGCGGAGAGTGGGATTTATTCTTCCAAGCCAAGTCCGTGCTAGGGAATAGAGTGCAATACCTACTGGATGTTGTCGCTGGCTGTAGGAGATACAGACGGAAGAAAATACATACCTGAAAATGTTAGGAGCTAACTGATTTTCAACTCTGTTAACACACAACATTATCAAAGAATACCCTTTGGAAAATGAAAAGATTTGCTTCTTGGGGCGGGGGGGGAATCTTCAGGCTGAGGAGCTTCTGTGAATATACAGAGCTCTTCTCCTTGCCTGATCCCTCTATCTGCACCATGTGTTTGCCATTAGGACCATGAATAGCCATGAGTCTCCTTGGACAGGGGATGATGGGTGCACGGTGGTCCTTCAGGAAGAACCAGGAGAGCTGAAAGGAGAGGCTAGGTCAGGCCACGGGATTTTGTTTTGAGCTTAACAGGAATGAGATCCACCCTGAAGAGTCTTGGGGAGAATTCTGGATGAGGGCCAGTGTGAATAACGCTGA
Source organism: Aviceda cuculoides (assembly GCA_035590195.1). Classification (NCBI taxonomy): domain Eukaryota; kingdom Metazoa; phylum Chordata; class Aves; order Accipitriformes; family Accipitridae; genus Aviceda; species Aviceda cuculoides. The sequence goes on along the minus strand of JAVJGG010000054.1, from coordinate 36,331,800 downwards.
GTGCAGATGGGTGGGACCCCACCTGGATACAAAAACAATTCTATTTCCAAGGTTAGTTAGTTCTGCTGGAAAAAGGGATATTTAACAAGTAAGGTCTCATTTAAAAGGAAAAAAAACCCAACCAGTTGGAGACCTTAAAAAAAAAACCCCAAAGCTAAAAACCCTAAAGTCTCTCACTTCAGAAATTAATGAAAACAAACCCCCAAACACGCCGACAGCTGAAAGCACACACCAAAAACCTCAGATAAACAAAACAAGTGTTCTCTGGGGAAAGGAAGAGCTGTTCTCTCTCTGGGAAAGTTTGTCTGTTCCTGTGACTTGTGAACTTTTCATCTTCTCTGGGACTTTCTGCTGTCCTTGCTTCACTTTTTGCAGCTTCTCGGTCTCCTGCACTTCTTTCCCTGGAGCTCAGAGAAGTGTTTATGCAAGTGCTCAGCTTTAAATAAATGAATCATCTTATTTGATGTCAGTGAGATTAGTGCTTGGGTTTGCATGCGTGTTTACGCTGGTCTGCTGAACGGGAGCCCCGCGGAGAGGAGTCAGCTCGGGAGGGGTGTAAGTGTGCCAACCCCACATCCACCTTCCTGCCCCCAAAGGAGCCTTCCCACCGACCTCCACTGCTGTGGCTTGGAGCCACCAAGACACCTTTCCCCTTGTGACAACCACATCCTGAGCCTGATCCCGGAGCCGATCGGGATCAAACTGTTTCCGACAAGCCAAAAAGACACAACGGTTAATTTTAACCTGACTCAAGTCCCAATTAGTCTCTTGGTGACTGCTCTTCCCGTCTGTCTGTCTGCAGTGACTGAGCCCCACGGCCTCTCAACGCTGCAATTTCCTTCAGGTCGCTTTGGATCTTCTCCTTTATTATTGTTTACAAAACGCCGAGTCTAGATTTTGCATATGTGGAAAATCTTGCTGAGAGCTGTCACCCCTTGAACCTCATCTTCTCCAGATCTCTCATTCTTCTGTCCTCTTGCTTATAGTCCAATTATGTAACTTTTAAAAAGTAATTTGAGCATAAAAAATAAGCTATACTGAAGGCTTCCTTGTAAACAGTAGCGCTGTCTACATCCTAAGGACAATTACAGGTATGTGTAGAAGGCCCACATGACTGTCTCCCCCAAAGAAACAACTGAAATAGTGATTAAATTACAAGGAAAGCAAAAGCTGCCTTGAAGAGCTATGATGTTTGGGAATTTTTAAACTTCTTCAACCCTTTACAACTCCTTTTTCCTACCACGGTAATATCTTTTTAAGCGTTATGGGACTAGCTCTGCTGTACTTGCACTTGGGGATTCCTTTCTGGTTTACGGTCAGCTCATCTACGGGCTCCAAGATCTAAGTGCAAACTCAGATTGCCCTGAAGTTTGTTGTACTTTGAGAGAGCAAAGGGTGAAATCCGTCTTTGAGACTTGAGGTCATTTGGGCTAGGTTTCCTGACATACCAGCCCTTACAAAAAACCAGCTGTTCTGGGATTGTCACTCTGCTAGCTTTAAAGAAAAACAACCAAATAAACTACAAATACTCTGCCAAATAGGGATCAAACCTTAGCTCGGTTGGAGTGTGCTTTAAGTAGTCTCAGTCTTTGCATGTGCACTAGTTAAGTTCTTCTTTGCCTTCAGGGAGGTGACTTGGAAGCAGTATTTATGAAAGAGTCCAGCCCTTTCCCTGTACATCACCATAGGGAAAGGCTGCTTCCTACTGAGGTCGAAGTGCTTTCCTCTATGAGTCAGAATCTGGACAACCCAGAGCAAGATCTAAATGTAAATATCCGAAAGTAAAGATACATGAAATGAAGGTACGCAGCTTGCCTAGGTGTGACTGCAAAGCTGTTCTTGGCCAGGAGGCATCACCCGGATGGTCCTGTCACCCGGCGGAGCCAGGACCAAAGTGGCCCAGAGACAACATAGCCGGAATGTGCCCTTGCTCAAGCTATAGCTTGAGCTATATGTATAGCCAAAGAAGTGTGTGCCCTTCTAGCAAGCTGTCATCAGTGATTTACAGAGCACGTGGTACCCTAGGGCAGCTCTTTACGTGTTAATAACTCATAAGAAACTAATGACTTCATGAGATGGGATGGGGAGTAGGAATTGGAAATGGCAGGTGCTCAGGGTGCAGAGGGAAGGAGAGAACTGACTTAGTCTGCCTGGATGCTTGAAAGGAATGCATAATAAAGTGGTAAGGATTTTGGTACACTGATCACCTCTCTCATCAGCCCTGCTAGTGCCTCAACACTCCCAAGAATTCAGTGCAGAACCGTAATCTTCACTGTAATGAAGTGTGTAGGAGAGGGAGAAGCATGTAAGAATCCTGTAGCGTCTTGTCCCTTTTTTGCTATAGTCACCCCAGTTTATAAGCTTTCATCTTAACTCCTGCAACTCAGGTAAGTTTAGGAACACTCCTTAACTCTGGGATAAACAAGCATTTATCTACTTTACCTGGGAAACTTCATTTTTAGAGTAATGCTAGGTGTTACATCCATAAGACCATTTGCCCCACTACTTCTGAACGACAGTTTACAGGGTTTAGCTCACCTGCCCCTTCTGTCGAGCAGTCCATCGAGCAAACATCTCACCTGCACTTTTACCGCCCTGTACTCCTTATGTGAGCAGTGTCACGTAATGCTATTTGCTATTAAAATTACAGACTGCACTCTTCTCCCAGCTAGCCAGTGAAGAGCCGTGCAAATTACCTCACTGATGTGAGGCATGCTGGGACTTTCCAGACATATATGCACTTTTCTTTGGTTGCATTCACTAGGGCCAGCTACAGGGGGTCGTGACCATCCCGGATCAGTTTACTTCATTACAGTAGTCTGCCAAAATAATCCTTCCTCTCTTCAGTTCAGCTGCACCCAGTGCAATGAAGCAACTAAAAGTATGTGTATAATTCTAGAAGGCTCTTGTCAGTTCTGGGAGGGGTGGAATGAAGCACGGCTCTGTGTGTACCGTAGCACTTCACAGGGTAGTTTTGCTGCAGTCAATAATAAAGAGCACTTTTTGCATGGTTCAGAAAGGCACAAAATAATATTAAGCAACTACCTTCTGATAATAGAGTCAGTCAGGGTATAACTGCATGAAGGCAGACAAAGGACGTGACAAGAAGGTTTTTTCCTTGGATTGGAGAAATCATTATTAGTGGCATAATTCTCCCAAATCGTAATTATTGGACATTTTCTGGTAAGCCTACCTAGGAAAATGTTAAATTCCTTTTGTCATTGTTTCTTTTATTAAAGTGAGAATTTCTTCCCAGTTCTTTTAAGGAGGAAACAGATACTCCACATTCGCCAGTGGAAGTTGTCCAAAGCAGAAGGGAAAAATGCCATTTCAAACTGTTAAGAGCAGAATGATAAAAGCCACCTGGAAAAATAAATGTTCAGTGGCTGCTGATTTCACATGTAAAGTGCATTTTCCTGTGGAATTATTATTTATCCTGTAGTAATCCTAATACAGCATTTAATAATTTTATTCATTTTTTAATTTGACATTACAATCAGGGTGATGCCTCCTTCTTCCTGAGCTTAAGAAATAGCATCCATGCCTACAATGACTCCTCCTCTGCCTGTAGGCAAGTGAATTTTTGTCATTGACTAATAAGAGAAGGATCAGGGACTTGGGACCCTAATAATAGGACTGCTGGGAAATCACTGAACGCCAGCAGAGAGCCCTTTGAGTGAGAATTTTCATTGTCTGCTGCCATTATCTTGTTTTACATTCAGCTTGTCTGCCGGCTCGCGCCTAGCAGCAAACATTACTAGAATCTGGGCTTTTGAGGATACCATTATTTGCCTTTCTTTATCTGATCGCACCATGGAATTATATCACTGAATTAAAATTGTGACGGTGGTAGACTGTGTGTCCTGGATGATTAAAAACTTCATCAGCATAAAGTTGCATGTTCTTTAATTCAAGGATCAGAGCGCTGCATCCCATCTGGCCCAAGTGCGAGGGCTAAGAAATGGCATTATTAAGCTAGCTAAACAATGTAAAATGTATATTAAGACTAGCAAAGGGAATGATTTGGGTAGTTTTGTATTGCCCTAGCTTCTTCCCAGAGGTTTTTTTCTACCTTCTTCATATGTGTAACCATTTTCAGAATCTTTCAAGGCAAGAAATGTGTATTCTGTAAGATAAGTAAATAATGTGTCACCACTCTTTTGGTGTATTGTTATTGTACGATTTTTACTAAGATACTTGTTAGGCCAGATTGCTGTCAGTTTCCAGATTAAAAATAGTAACTTCTGAAGGGAAAATTTAAAGTGGTGTATTGATTGTGACTGATAGCTTCTTTTCCAAACACATTTCCAAATGATCATCTATTAGCATCTACTCATACAGGGCACTTGGCAATGTAGGATGAGCTCTATCTAACTACGTCGTCCAAAGATGACAGTATTTCTGCTGGACTTGGTAAACATTGAACTGGTTCGTCTCCACAGTGAAATCACTTCACTTGTAAATATCATACCCCAAAATATTAATATTAATTATTATTTGTGTTTATGCTTGTTCTTAAGCAAAAGCCTACTCCATACTGGAGATTTTTTGGAGTTGGCATACATTTGTGACTGAAGGTACCCTATCCTCCATACGATTACTGCCATTCTTTTTCTTTGCCTTGCTTTACTCTGTATTTGATTGAGTACCTGCATCTGTTGTGAATTTTCATGTGAATGGAGATTATGATAGTCAGTATCCTGACAAATTGCTTTAGAAGACAAATGGGGAGAAAGCCCCCCCTTGTAAGAAATGACACCAAGGTGCTCCAGCATGGTGATTTTCAGTCCCACAGTACAGTCTTGGCAATGGGAATTTCATTTCAGATTATTTTCAATCACTGTCCTTCAAGGACAGAATGCAACTTGACATGTGCAATGAAAGGCAAAGTGAAGCAGAGGACAACCAACTTGGACATTGATGGAAGAGGGGAATGATTTCAAATAGGAACAAGATTTGTGACATAAATGCATCAATGCTTATCTACATCAGGTGTAGACAAGTAGTAATGGGATGTAGAAGAGTAGCGATGGGACATAACTGTATTATTCAGTGTACTGCAGGGGCTGGAGCTAAATCAACACGGCTCAACTGGTGTTGGTAGATTAGGAAAAGGAAAGGTACTGAATGCAGTGCAAACTCTTACCCTGCTTGTCAGTGGGATTCGAGGGAATAGACGTGCTGTTCGCTAAAACAATTTTCATTATGTTTGCGGTGACTTGTCGCATTGGCTGTTCTTGATACGTGGATGACAGCTATGAGCCAGAAGTGCTCTTTCCCTCCTCACTTCTCTTGGGACAGTAGGATGAAATCTTTCATTTGTATGTCAAATCTGTTATGTTTTTTCACACAAGAGTTTTGAGGCTGGGAGAAAAAGACCCATGATGAGGCTCTGACAGGAGGAAGCCAAAGTTAGAGTGAAATGAGAATGCATTTTTATGAAGTAATGTTGCATTTACTGATCTTGAAGATTAGCACTTGGAAATGTGCTTTCTAACTGAGGAGAAACAGTATGTTTTCATCTGTTCACTTCTAAGTTAGGACTCAACTATTGGTACTTGCAAGGGACTAAGAAAAGCAGTCACTCAGACCATCTGTATTGAAAAAATGGGAATATGAAGCTAAGTGTCATCGTATGTTCACAAGTCCTGCCTTTCCCTGGTGTTTGTAGCAGCAGCCTCCTGTGCATGCTGAGGGAGTCAGAAACTGAGGAGACTGTGTGAGCTCCACTGTGGCTCCCAACGGTGCCAGTTAATAGGTACCCGAGAAAATGTAGGTCTAGATATTTCTCTTACTTCTGTTCTCAGTAAAACCAGTTAAGCACAGGAAAAAGATGACATAAAAATGGTAAGTAACAATAGCACTATTAAATATGTGTGTGAATGTAACATATGCCTTTTTGAACAGCTTTCTAACTTATATTTACATAGCTTTACTGTAATGAGAAAGGTCTTTTTCATTTTATTAAACATAGGATCAGATTTTCACATTAAAGGCATGTGAAAGCTGATAAGCACTTAGAGTGGGATACATCCTGCCAGACTCGAGGCACACAGGGGAGAGCAGGTCTACAGCGGAGCTCCTTCCCTGTAGGGTTCCTTTACAGTCAGGGGGTAGAAATCTGCTTCTCTAGGATGTAATTAATCTGATCTCTTCTAGATGTCTATTTTAGGAAGCCTAAATTTCTCCATTGTCTGTGCATTGAGCCTAGGGCAGCTAGCTGAGATACAGATGACTACATTGTAAGCATTGGCATTTAGTCAGAGGAATGTCACCTCTAGAGCTCAAATGGTCTGCCTCCCTGCTTTCAACCCTGTAAAATGAGTAATTCTGCAGTAAAAGAATTGATCGGGGAGGCTTAAAACAAGATGATCATTCTTTGGATTTGCATAGATAGGCGGGTTAGTTGTACTCTTAATTTGGGTTTTCTTGCTGCTTACAAAAAATGTCTGTCAGGACATTTTTGCATGGCTACTTCAATGCTTTGAAGGCTCATGGGACTCAGTGAAAACATCCTTGAAAAGAGATTGAAAATGCAGGAATGGTGACTGAGATTCTTGGAAAATGAGGTTTATGAGACAAAATTCTTAGTGGTGTATTTCTGAGCATTGCTGTATAATTTTAGTTCTCTGCTTAATGAGTAATTTGCTGTATTGGTCTCGTAAGATCATTTGTATACCAAATGTCAGTTCATTCAGCTGTGAGGTTTCTATTTAGACTGCTGTGCTCGGTGCTTTACTAGTGAAGATGTCTTGCATTTGGGTGACTAAGGTTCTTAATCTTAAATAAACCAAAAATTATTACCACTGTTTAAAAAAGAAAAAAATGTGCTGTAAAATCACAGAAAAACATGTTCTGAAGACATAAGAAAGTGAAGAAGAAACTGATTGTGTAGTCATGGGGAGTCATCACATGGGAAACTGCAGCTAGAATTTGGGAAAATTTTGTTGCTTGTGTCCTTGTAAAAGGTGCACATTAGAGGCCAGTAATTTACTAATTCATTTAAACATGAATCCTATGTCTGAGTAATATCAAGGATTTGGGATTTTGAAAGGAAGTTCAGGGAAAACCAGTGGCTTGAATTTATTACTAAACCCTGATTTTTTTGTAAGTATACTTCAGATTTGGACAGGAAGTATAGATATAGATAATTGAGAAATACAGTTTTCCTCAGCAGAAATACGTCTATAAACCATTGTATTGCAAGCTATCTCCTTAAAGGCTGTTTTTTTAACCAAACTTTTTATTTGTTTATGTTGTTATTATATACTCTATTGTACATATTACATATTAAATACATTATATATTATATATTTATCCTTCTCAGGTAGTTTAGGAGAGCAATAATTTCCATAGCATTTAGTGAAGAGATTTACATAGAGATGGCTGGAAACTGTAAACATGCAACAGCACTGAAATGACTCCAGTAGGAAATGAACACCCATAAAAACAGGGTTTTGCCCACAAGACCCAATCAAGCACAGTTCTTTATACGTGTGTGTGTTTGCATTGAAGCCAATGGGAAAATTCGGAGATTTAAATATGTCTATTAATGTGCCAGAAGGTCAAATAAAACTGCAGACCTAGAAGATGCAGAGTGCCTTGTGAAGCTCCTTCATCCTGGGGTTAACTTGACCCCTAAGGCAGACAGTGTACATAACCCATGTTCTGTATTTCTTTTCCTGTTGACATTTGTTTACTGGTATCAGCCTTTGTCTGACTTTTTGTTGCTGTTGAAGTCTTAAAAATAGTTCAAAGGCTTAAAAATAGTTTAAGCTATTTTTCTAAAGAATACAGTTGTTATCACTGCTTTGGGCTGAATAATTGCTGTCTGGCTACATCTTGCTTATATTACCTATTGTAGGTGACTTCCGAGAAAGATTCATTATTGTTTGAAATGTGAGGATTATTGCTGTATTGTTTTACCTAAATACTTTTTGTTGAATGAAAGAGGTAAGTTAAATATTATTAGAGCTGGAGAAGTAGAGCATTTATTAGAAACTGCTGTTGGTAGACACATCACATATACTGAAGTGTAGACCACCACATGGTTGCTGTTCAGTTTAGGCAAGCGTGTATTTACATGTTCTTTACAAGGGCTTGTGATATGCTGAGCAGTTGGAGTTTATGTTAAAATTCTGTATTAACCATAACGGCAAGATAGAGCTAAGTGAGGGCATCAAGCCCTGGTAGATGTTTCTGTGCTTTCCCCAAAACTGTATCCAGATCCCTAGCAGAACACCACAACTTGCTACAGATGTTGGTGGGAAGAGATCTATTGTAGATGTTCACACGACCCTCCTAACCTTACTGTCCAGAGAACTGCTGATACCTCTTACAAATATGGACCTTAGATACAACAAAATTTAAAGGACTGGGCAGGGATTAGGAATTCAAGTGCAAGGAACAACCATCTGGAGATGCCTCCTTTTCACTATTGACATTCATTTGGAAGAAACCAGTTTGTACCTGCAACCATATAGTACATAGGTGCTTGTACCTCTTTACTTCGTAAGGATATTAATAAATACTACCTTCGTTAGGATTTCTTGACTTAAAACTAGTCAAGAAACTTAATTTGCAACTAGTCTTCTCCCTGGGAAGTAGTGAGGTCTAACCTAGTAATCTAGTAAAGTGTATTACAAGTGCAGTTCTGGAATAAAACCATGTATTGTTCAGCAAGCCTACAGCAAGAAAGCACAGGCTCTCAGTTTCAAAAGGGTGGGAACATCTAAATTTTCTTCTTCAAGCAGCCTCATTTCCTGACCATAAATATATTTGGGGACAATTGTCCCCAACTTCTTAATAGATGACTAGCTGGTGGCCATCACTCCTCCCCTTTCTGATGCTATTCTACTACCAATGTACTACAGATCCTATGTATATATGTATATGTGTTACCTCTTGCATGAACACTTCTGCAGGCATTTATACTCTGTAATAGACATCCATAGATAAGCAACTAGAAATACGATATCATACATAACCCATTGCAGGGGAATTCTGAAAGTCTTCAGGAGAGATTTCATCCTACCATTTCAGATACATTTCCATTTTCTCATATACTGGAAGCACTAAAGCTTTCCATCCTTAAAGGGTATGGGTTCATTTTCCTTGTTTGGGTGTTGAGATTTTTTCACCTTTCCCTTTCCCTTTTTTATTTTTATTTACTGCATTCATTTGCCATGCTGCTTGTGGATTCCAAAAACTTGCCAGGAGGTACTTTAAAAATTACTGACTTCTCTTGGTTGTTATATGTCAGCACAAATCAAAATACTTGTCAACTATTTTTCCAATAAATAGTTTTCCAATAAATTCATCTTACAGTGTAAGAATATGTATGCATTTTCTATAATTACTACTGCTTCAGTAAGGGTTGAATAACATGGTTGAACCATACCTCTAGGAAAAAAGAGTGTGGAAGAAACTGTATTGTACTCAATTTCGCCTGGAGAACAATGTCCTGAGAGTTAAAATACATCAAAAAAATAAGTCCCCTTGAAATTTAAGATGTGAATAACTGTGTGCATTCCTCCATTATAACATTTGCTTATCCAGTTTCAGTCTGTTTTGTTTAATTAGCAGGAAGAAGCACAAAGTAAAAAGGGTAAAAAGTAAAGGGTAGGTGTAGTAGCCCACTGGTTCATTATTTTTGTTAAAAAAAAAAAAAAAAATCTCTACTGATGTTGTATTTATTGACCTTAAGCCAAATTTCAGAAGGGAAAATAAACAATGTCCCTAATGTAAAACATGAAATACTACTGGACTGTTTAATTCTCACAGAAATGTTCAGAATGAACTTTACTACTCTTTGCATGGTTACTTTGTAGTCTTTAAAAGCACAGAGCTGCATTGTTATCAGAGCAGCTAATGCTTTCCACAGAGATGCAGGATAACACCCCTGCTAGGAATGCTCTGCCCCAGGGAGGAGAAAGCTAAATATGAACCTACTTGCAGCTATTGCTTTCATTTGAAAATAATTATAACATTTAGGCTATTGGTGACATTGCCTCCGGTAATTTCAGCAGTTTAGAGTGCCTGAGTGTATTTCACATAAAATACTCAGAAGTATTTTGCATATGTGTTTAATATATACCATTTTTTACCTTCAGGTGTTTTGTTACAGTATGGCCTATGCAGCCCAGAATTTCTATGTCCGAGTCATGCGTGCTCCAAGAAACTAAGTATACTGCATAATAAAAACACCCTTATTTTTGCTTCCACATAGCTACTGAGTCCGACACATAAACAAATGAAACCCCGCAGGAATAGGGACTCTTCTCTGAGGACTCGGGATGAGCTGCAGCCTTCCTGCCGTACCTCGAGTGCCTGACCCAGCAGACGGAGATGTTTTCTCCCACCTCTCGCCTCCCCATAGCTGTCATGCTTCCACCCACAGCACCATGAGGAAAGTCGCACATGTCCATGTATATTTGTGTGTGCGTATGTATATATACACACACATATGTATGCATGTATATAGGACTTGACCATGTGCAGAGGTCCCTTCCAACATTAACTGTGGTGTGATGTCTACACCAGAGACTGTTGTTGCACAATAGCTTTATAGCTAAATGTAGGCTGCTACTAAAAGACACGATCCAACTCATCCTCCCTTGCTTTTGCCCAGCCTGGGCACCAGCAGAAGCTCCTGCAGGTGCATGGTGAGCTGGGTCTGTGCCCTCTGGCTCACCCCGTGGCCCAGAAATGCTAGTGTTGGCCCAAAGGCAGGCATGAAAATAGGGATCAGAGATGAGATCACCCCCTCTAAGCGGCAGCCCAGATATAGGTTAACTTAAAGTTTTTGTAAAACCACAGCTTGCAGGAGGGGCAGGGAGGAAAAAAAGTAGAAATAACCATCTAATTTGAAATACAAACATACTTGCGCATTTGTACATGCTTCCTTCACTTCTACAGGCTGCGCTGAAAGTCATCTCCGTATCTCAGAAAGTGACTCTTCAGTTACTGTTTTCTCAGAGCCTGGGTAACTCGTTTTAAGGAGAACATCCAGCCTGGCCTAAGCATCGCTAAGTTCTCTAATTAGGAAATAGTTAAGCTGAAAGCAACCCTTGAGCATCTTGGAAGGGAAGAAGGGAAGTGAAGGGAGCATTAACAGGAGTTTTTTTATTTATGTTCCATTGTACATGTCATCCTCTCGCAGAATATATTATTTATATGATGCCAATCTGAAGAGGAGCAGATGAATACCTTTTGAATTTAAACTCTTAATGATGTCAAAGTTAGCTTTTTCTGACTTTTCCTGGTATAGTATTTGAATGTTATGTTACAGCTAATGTCTAAATAACTTCTGCTTCTTGACAAGCTTCAGACAGATTCCTTAAGAACTTGATTTCTTCCTACTTAAACAGCACTCAGCATGATTATATCTAAATCATTAATGAGAAACACGTATTTCCTGTGAAAATTATATCATGTTATAAACAAACCAGAAAGAAGAGGGTGTTAGGAAAAGATCAGTTACTTGAAGCTCTGTGCAGGCTTCTTTACTGGTAAGCCTTTCAAACACTACTTGGTTAAGAGCTCTGGCGTACCCTTCATGGCCAACTGAAGTTAATACTATGCGTGCATGGCTGAACTACTTGTGATTCAGCTGCTGAACTGCTGTGGCATTTCAATACTAGCCAGAAATGGGGATCTTTTGCATTAACGTGACTTTCAGCCACAGTTGCTCATCAGCTGAAAGAAGACCTGTGCAGCTTCCATGCGTGGGGAAGAGGGAGAGCGATAGCCTTGGCAACTGTGCCAAGGTACCTCCAAGCCCTGAGAGATCCATGTCGTTCTTTTGAGATGAGCTGATTTTGAAGGGCTTGTATAGTGCCTCATCCTGTAAGTATTCTGCCTCCTTTTCTTCCTGCTGGTACTTTTGTAACAATTCAGGGCAGACAGAAAGGAGCCTATAACCTATTATCTGCACTCTGTAATTAGGCTTTGTCATGTGTCCGCTTCTTTACAACCTACTGATTTGTCGTATTAGCAAAGTGATGTTTCCTCATCATAACCTTTTTTATCATGAAAGGATAAGGTCAGCTGGGCTATGTATATATTGTCACTGTTAATACTTCAGACAGGCACAGGCTGTTTCTCTGATTAAAATGATGTGCAGTAATATCAGGAGGCGATAGATTATGTCATGTTCTTTCCCCCAGTGCTGACACTGTTACTCAAACATTGCTTAAGCAGAAAAGTAGCAAGTCCAGGCTGAAGGCTGTTCCTGGACTCCTGAGCACCTCATTAGTGTCATCCATTTGCAATCTTTCCTCTTCCCATCATTCTGTCTCTCATAAAACTGACTTTTATAACATGGAGGAGGAGTTAGCAGGTCTTCTCCAAAATCTTGGCATGTGGGAAGGGGTCTCTCAACCTGGAGCAAAGTGGTTTCTTCAGACAGCTACCAGCTGGGATGTTTGCAGCTCTTTTATCATCTTGTCTCATGCCCAGATAACAAAAAGATTTAATGTTCTGGGCAATTAGGGTGAGTTTCCCCCACTCATTTTTCATCTTTGGTATGATAAATTTGGTGATGAAACCCTGAAGACTTTTTCGTGTTGCTTGTGCATAGGCTGAAGGCCAGTATCATTATAAAATGTCATCCCTGCCCCTCCCCTCCCTGTGTTTAAGTAATAGAAACAATTTAAGGTAAAAGTAAGTCTTATCTTTCATTTTGTTGCATTACCTATAGCAAGAATCAAACAACTGTATGCACTGCAAAACGTGCAGATGTGACAGCCACATCTTGGCCAAGTCTGAAGGACTGATGTCATGCCTTTGTCAGAAAAACAGACAAACATTTTACTGGGAGTGTTGTCTGGAAGAGATGTGAAATAGTCCCCCAGGCCCAAGTAACCTTAGGAAGGCCTCAGCTGGAGTGTGTCATGTGGGGTGCTGTACGTGAGGGATAACGTGGGCTGTTGGAGAGATTTCAGAAGAAACCAACAGGAGTAATCAGAAGGCTAGAAGATGCAACCTGTGAGAGATTGGTGATGGGATTTCAGTTGTTTAGCAAAAAGAAAACTAAGGAGAGGCATGATAATTGTCTTCAAATATGTTAAGGCTGCTACAAAGAGAAAGGGAATGCGTTCCCCATGTCTTCTGTCTGTGGACAGAACCAGAAAAACTGTGTTTAAAACTCGGCAAAGGAGGCTGATAGTGCATGTTAGAAAGACTCTTTCTTATGTTAACAATGACTGAAGGTTGGACTTGATTGCCAGCGGGAGTCAAAGGTTGGACTGACTTCCATGAGGAGTGAGATAGGTATAGCTGAACTCGCCTTGGATGAGAATGATGAGCATCACCACTTCCTCAATGTTCTTTCAGCCATATTCTTTGATTGAACAAGAACTATTTATGTTGTGTGCATTCTCATATTTTTCTAATCCTCTCCCACCCAAAAGATTGATTTTTCCTCTGTCTTTTGGTAACAGCTTTCCTCAGGCTAATGCTTAATGATGTCTTAACGAAGTAAACTTAAACATAGTAAAGAACATTTTTCATGAGGGAAGCCTGGCTTTCCTGGCTGCTCTCTTCAGACAATGAACTGGCAGCTTCTGTTTCTCCATCTTAAATAGAGTATGATGGCCATACAGTAACTAACTAACGCAAAATGGTTTTGACATCTTGGAGGAAGCTTTAACTGCTAAATACTATTGGTTCACTTTCATATCCTTAGTTCTGTCATCTCAAATCAGAGTTTCATATTCACCCAAAGCTTTTCCATGTAACTTTATATTTGGAATTATTCTGTCCTTTTTTTCATTTCTTCTTTTACTGTGTTGAAATTGAATTCTGCAATTCTTAGCAAAACTGACATGGACTGTTAACTTTTGATAGCAGCTGCAGAATTAGTTGCTTTGTCACCTTTTCTTGACAGCAATACCTTCCCTTTCTCTCCCTCCCATTTGCCTCTGAAATGGGCAGAAATTGAAGAAAACCATCTGATGAAGCTGCAGACAGGCTGGGACACGCTTGCTGTCCCCTTTCAGTTTTTAGTGGCCGGCGTTTCTTACTCCCTGGTGAGAGTACATCATTGTACTGAGTCAGCCCACCACTCATCCTTAGGAGATGCAGCCTTTGAGAGATACGGCTTGCAAAAAGGCAGTCCGCTCAAAGTAACATAGAAGTCTGTGATTACTAAAGCCTAACTTTTTAGCAGGAAAATATCCAACTGAGCATTTAAAGGCATGAACACTGGGAGAGGCTCCGGCTAAGGGGACATCTCATTCCGGTGTTGCGGTCTGTCCTTCCTCCCCTCGCCTCTGTTGTCTCATCCTGCTTCCTTTGATTGCTGCCGCTTTAGAAGTGGCTTTAGGACAAAAAAGGTTTTCTTTGAAGTACTGTGGAAATACCATTTCTAAGAAAACATGACCAGCAAATGTCCAACTTTCTTCTTCAGCTGTCTTGTTAGAATACAGCACTGATATCTGTTTCTCCCCCTCTGGTGTAACACGAAAACTTTCAGTGACTTTTACAGTTCAATTACTTTTGGCAGACTTTGGTTCTCCATGTTAGACCCATGCACTTGTATAAACAACTGGCTTCAAGCTGTGTTAAATATAATCACTTAGCTACAAAAACAAAAAAATGACTAAGATAATGACTAAGATTCCACTTTTTATAAACATTTTTGGGCTGAAAGCAATGGTTTGGAGTGGCAATCACACCCTGCTTGCTAGTGTTTTTCCCCTTTTTGGTTCTTTAGCTCTTGCATCTTTCCCTATTGTCATACTCTTTGTCTTTGCTAAAAGCGCATTTTTCCTACTCTGAACCCCACAGAAATAGTTTCTGCCTAAATTGTGTCTTAAAAAAACCATGGAGACACAAGACAACGGGAAATATAAAGCAAAAGCTGAAATATGACACCACGACTCCTTAGGGAGAGGAATACTGAATATTAAGTGAAATCCTGAAGTTCCTTGTGCTGCTGCCTAAAACCAGCTTGATACGGGTGGTGAGCACTGAAAAACAAAATATGTTGTGGAAGGGACACAATCAGCAAAGCAATTCAAAGAATACGTTTGCTTTATGTTGATGTTTGAGAGGAAATGTTTGTTCTACAGTACAGTCAAGTAAGAAAAAAAGAAACTAAAAAATAATTTTAAAAAATTCAGTGTGCAGGCAAAAAAAAACTCTTAAGTGATGGGACAGAAGAGATTGCAGGTTTCATTTCTCAAGAGGATCTTGGGATGTTTGTTAAAAACATCTCCCTTCCACACAGTCCTCCAAAGCAAAGGATCACTTTAGTCTTTATTTGAAAGTTAAAAAAAATTACCCAAAAGAAAAAAAGCCTCTGCTTTTTTGAAAACTGACACTAAAAGCATGGAAATGTTGTTGCTTACAAATGAGGTCAAACCAGCCTCATCACTCCCCCGGCACTGCCCAGACTTGAACTCTTACTCTAAAAGACACTTCCTGAAATTCAGAAAACCCAGTTGCACATTACACAAACATCACAAGCCATAATAAGAATTTAACTTGCTTTATATCTGTCTTTGTAATTCCAGCCTTTAGTTTAGACAAAAAACCCCTGTGCCAAACAGTAATATTAAGGCTTGTGTTACCTCCCATTAAGCTGCAGCTCTGGGACTGCTCAGTCTCCAGGAAGGACTGGTGGAGATGAATTAGCTGCTGCTTCTTCTGCAGACTTCGCTCCTACACTTGCCCAGGTGTGAAGTTGTCTAGTTCACCTCCCAAATACACTTTAAAACCTCTGAACGGAGCTTGGTGCTGCTTTCAGCATAGGCAAGCAGGTCGACATGAGCAGATCGGGTAGTAGCTGAGTGGGTCGTTGATGCCGGCTGCTGTTCTTGCCGCTTCCCGGTGAGGATGGGCCCAAGCTACAGAGGAGTTGCTACTCTTCCTGTGCGTTCCCAGAATTTCCCATATGTGCCTGAAAGGACGTGGTGAACCTATGGAGATATGCTCCCAGAAGCTCTTGCAAAACCCATCTGGAAAGGCAAGAGGTATCTTAAGTATACTTGATAGACCTCCCACACCTGAACCGGGTGAGTCCATTGAGCAGTAAAGCAGATGTTCTTGCAGCAAAAGACATGTTTTAGCATTTAAGTATGAGTTTCATGATGATTGGTTGGTTGATTATATGGAAAGTATTAACTACTGAACAGCCTCTAAAGATTTGTTTAAACTGTAAAACTCATAGAGATCGTCACGGAAACATTCCGAGTAAGAATTAAAAAAAAAATACCTAAGGAACCTTTCTAGCTGTTTGTACAACCTGGGCATAAATTCAGTTGTAAGTTATGTTATTGTCTTCTCAAAGGATAAAAATACTCCAAATTTCATAGTAATGTAGCTGAATTTTTGAGAAGTCCAAAGGGTCATTTACTCTGTGTTCTAATTTGCCCTGTTGACGAAGAAGAAAGTGTGTGGTTAATATTACTAGAGAAAGTACACACTTTTATTGATGGCACTGCTTAGCTTACTTGGTTTTGGAAGACATGGATTTACTTAGGGAAAACCCAGATGCAGATGATTAGATGAAAGGGAAAGCTACCAAAAACAATAGGATAAGACTAAATCTGTGGAGCCACCATAATATATCTGCGTATCTGGATCGCTATTTTCTCATAATGAGTAACAGGACCCGGAAACCCTTTAACATATGTTACATTCACAGTGAATCAATCCACGGTTTTACTCATATCCTTTTTATACTTTTATAAAACGAAATTTGGATCTGCTTCTAGCAATTTAGAAATGTTTTATGGCAACTGAGTCAAAGAATTTGGCAGGTTTTGCAGTTTGGAAGGCCACTGGAATGTTTTGCAAAAGCCGTGCTAATGTCTTAGTAATAATGAGGTAAGAGTAGTAAATTTTTCTGCATTGCAAAAAGCAGGATTCTTTCTAATTTTTATTTGAATATTTAGAGGCTATTCACTCTGTAGGAGTTTCCTGTAGTTTTTCCCTTTCAAATGATAGATGCTCTGTAAGGGCAATGCTGGAGGAGTCCGTGGGGAGCCTTCTTACTTTTTCTTATATTTACATGGAGATGGATAGTTTGATTTGATTTGGCAGAGATGGACTGCACTGTTTTGTTAATATCTTTGTTTGGAAAAGTTTGTTTAGAAAGTATCGCAGAAATTTGTGGTCTCTTTACTTACAAAATTAGAAAAAATAAGTATGTACTGGTTTTCTAATCCCAAACTTAGTTTTTCAGGGAAGTAGCTGAGACACAGTGCAGGATAGACTTTGTATGTTTAATAGAAGGGTCGAGAAGGTATGTAGTGCTCCCTGGAAATTGCAAGACAGTAATAACATCAAAAAAATCTCACCATTCTTCCTTAAATATTTAAATGTCAATGTGAACCACCATGTCCAAATGTTTAATGTGGCCTACATGATTTTGTCATAAATAATATGATGTTTTTTCTATTAAATTTGCTCCCTAGCTTTTTTCGGTATGTGTGTTTTTTGGCAGTAAGTATTAACAATTCCCAACAAGCAAAATCTGTCACTGATGCTGCACTTTTCCAGAAGCGCTGAGATGAGGAATGAAAGAACACACAAATGCAAAGGGACAGGGAACTGGTTTCCTACTGCCACTGTATTGTGCTAAGGATTTTAGGAATATAGCAGGATCTTCTTCTAGACGGGAGTAAAGCAAGGAGTAAATGCATCAATGTTAACAAGGTATTATGTGTTTAAAATCTGTCTGTTAAAAAGAGTTGGGTTATTTACTCCACGATATCAGCTAATGTGGCATGAGGGTCTATTTGTACAGGAGCTGTTGGATAATTTCATATCTGTAGGAGTTATGTTATCAGTAGGTTGGCTCTGGTGTCCTTTCTGAGAAGCAGACTGTGTTAAATGTTTGATGTGATGGTTCAAAGGTGCATGCTGGCAATCTGACCATTACTGTCGCTTTAATCAGAGGACTTCAATGTATTGCAAGACTTGTGAAAGTAAGGTAGCAATGTGTTAGTGTTTTCAGAGACCTTAATTAATGTCAAGATAAGCTGTGAAGAACCTGAGACTAAAACGTTGCAATCTAAATTTCCAGCCTCCCCTATCTGATCATTGGAACTGCTGGTTCCTGATTTATAGAGGACTGAATCTTGAAAACCACCATGAACACAACAGTGTTATTCCATCCTCAGATCAGCTTAAGCGGAGCTGGGGTTACACTGAATTCTTGTCTTTTACCCACCCCGAGGGTCACTCCTTACCTTAAGAGTCAACAAAACCCTTGAGATTTTGATTTCCTTGTTATCTGGTATCTGTCTGATATGTATGCCACTGGGACACGTACACGATGTCTTTGGGGTTTACTGTACCTTCCTGCATATTACTGTGATTAAAATACACTTGTGGCATTCTGGTGCGCAGAACAGGCAGCCTGTCTGCCGGGGACAGCGAAGGCAGCAACGGGGATTTGCGTTTCATAAGCAAAAAATATGCATGAACACAACTATGCAATATGGAGGAGTGCTTTCTCCTTCGTGTTTCTTCAGAACTTTAGGGAAAACCAATGTTTGCTCAGCATATTCGTGTTTTATCATAAATTGTTAACTCCTTTAGTCCAGTTATGCTGATAAGTGATTAATTTATCACTTTTTTGTACTCTTCTGTATCTTCACAGGGTGCATTTATTTGCAGGATAGGAAGCGTGTTCTCACTGGAGCGTTAAGAAGGGAGCAGGTCCGGTAATAGCAACAGACTTTCATAAATTTGAAACAAAGAAGTTAGGGAAAACAGAAGAGCAAGCAGTCTCAGACTAACCTTTAGTGTTTAGAGAAAGCTGTATTTACTTCAAAACCTATCATTTAAATATATATAATTCTAGATCAACATCTCTTTGTTTTTGTTGTATTTTTAGTTTGATTACTCTCTTTTTGATGTCATGTAATCTGCAGTTATTTTAACTGGCACTCACATCGTAAACAATCTCTACAGGTTTTTCATTCTTGCAATTCATATTTACCAAATACTGCTTTTTCTGTTAAAGCAGAAATTTTGCTCATAAATTACTTACTTGTATCAAAACAGAATGTGAAATAGTCTGTGTACTTTTTCAGTAGATGCTCAAGAACGAGAAAGGAAAGTTGGACCACACAGCCACCACTGGGAACTGTTATGATTCTTATCCTGTATTACAACTTGTTTTTACTGAATATCTTTTTGATTGGCCACCAAGCCTTTCCTGGACTTTAAAGATTTGAAAACTGAGTGAGGCATGTCATTTGAAAGATTATAGTCAAAATTTGGAATAAGATTACAACTTTATGTGTGTTTGACTTCATGGCAATTATAATTTTTAGACTATTCTTTAAACCGATATATCTACTGTTTAGTTCAGAAAGTTGCCAAATAAATGGTTTCTGCCAGCCTGGCTAAGAATTTTTTTCCTTTCTTCTCTCTGAATACAAAGATGAGTATCCAGTTTGTGTCCATTTGAGGGGACTCAGTTAGTAACTGGATACATAGGATTGTTCATCTTTAGGTTATTAGTTGAAATCCAGCCAACCTCAAAGTCATTAACATGGCTGAGACTGTTTCTAGCTCATGTGAAATGAAGTGGAAGTCTCATCCAGTATTTGATAGGCATCTATAGTAAAATGCTTTTGCTGCAACTGGTGCAGAAAATATATTTCTAGTGGGTGTAATTAAATACATAAAAACCAAAATAATGCAACTTCCTAGGACGTGAAAGTTTTTTACCTAGAAAAACTTTTCTCCATGTCATGTTTGAGGTCTGTTAGTGGAGCATCCTCTGGAGTTTTCCATTACGTTATCATGCTATACCTGCTGGGCTTTTAGAAAGAAGCCTTCAGTTTTCATGACTGAGGTATATTTCAGACACAGTAGAATAGCCCTCACTATAATTACTGTGTCTGCATCTGAATGAAACCTTGAGATGAATGTAACCTTAATCGAGAATGGAAAGGATATAAGAACCGACTGTCTCCTAACACTGAAATGAATACTAGCGGCAGATGAGATTATATGTGGAAAAACCAACCTGAGCATCCAATCCTGCAAGTAGTGGTACTGTCGTCTTAGCTGTAATAAAGCCTCAGTTAATTTCACCCCATTTTGCAATCTTTTGGGTATTAGCATAATGAAATACACTAATAAAAGTATTGTCAATATGCTATAGCTGTCAGCAGACATTACTGAGGCCTGTGGCTCTTCATCAAAAGGCTTGCTCTGAGGACATGAACCTTCTGCAGAAAGATCTCTGTGTGTAATTCACAGCCCATCACTACCATTTAGTTAAATTAACTTAAAAAGATTAAACTGAAAAAACCCCCAGGCATTTGCTATTGTAGTTGCAAAAATGTAGAATTAAATGTCTTTTGAAGTTTAGACCAATTAACAGGCTGTTTTACAGCCATAGATGGTAGAGGGAAAATTGATTTAGAAATTGGATGTGTCTTTCATTCAACTTACAGAGAAATTTTTACATATAGATGTAGTCTAATAGCAGTGATGTAGAGAGAGCGTATTAAGCCTGAGGGCAGTCTGTGGCATGGGAGGGGAGGGATGAACCACGAGAAAGAGTCTTGCAGCAGTTTTCAACGACCAAGACTAGAGGAGATGGGAAAACCTGTAGCATCAAGCACTGCCTCCTTCCTTGACTGAGCAGGAGCAGTGCTGGGACAGTGGAGAAAGACTTCAGCTCCCCACCTTCACCCTTTTCCTGAAGTGTGAGTGAGGGGGAGTCCGTGTACTGGTCTCTTCTATCAAGTAACTAGTGATAGGACGGGAGGAGATGGCCTCAAGTTGTGCCAGGGGAGGTTTAGACTGGGTATTAGGAAAAAATTCTTTACTGAAAGGGTTGTCAGGTATTGGAGCAGGCTGCCCAGGGAAGTGGTGGAGTCATCATCCCTGGAAGTGTTCAAAAACCACATAGACGTGGCACTTCAGGACATAGTTTAGCAGGCATGGTGGTGGTGGGCTGACAGTTGGACTCTATGATCTTAAAAGTCTTTTCCAACCTAAACAATTCTATGATTCTATGTAGTTTCTATGTAGATTCTGTGTGGTTTAGTCCTGGGCTGGGGAGGGGAGGATGGGGAGTTTTGCCCGGCTCCAACTCCAGGCAGCATCTGACGGCATCAGGCTCCCCAGGCCAGCACTTCCCTCTTCTGGGGGGAGAAGTGCAGATGTGATGGATTTGCTCAAGGTATGTGTACTATGCCAATTAGCTGTCCTGCAGGGGCGGACGGGGAGATTACAGAAAAGAATGGGAACGAATGGATCTCTGTCAGTGTGTGTCCTGCTGCACTTGGATGAAAGGATGCCTTCCTGCCAGAGTATGTGCCAGCCCTCTGAGGACCCAAGAGAAGGGTTAATCTCAGAGTAACTGAGTCCAGAAGGAGCGTGTGCTGAAACAAGTAACTGGTCCCATGAATTCAGATAATTATGCATGTGCCTGGTGTATTTTGTTTCGTATATTGTAGGAGCAAACCTTAACAGAGAGTAAAGATGAAGGTTCCCCAGCTGCCATCCACCCTCTAGCAGTTCTCCCCAAAACATCTGAGGTCTAATGCTAGTTCTAATTTGAAACTATGTCTTTAACTTTTAGAAAACCTTTTTTTTTCCCTTTTCCCTTAACTACTTCAGCACTAGGAAAAAAACAAGCCCTGGCCCTGCAGCACGAAGGGTGGTTTCAAGGCATGGCTGTGTCTCCGGCCTCCTGTGCTCGGAGGGGTCCATAGGAGAGAGGCTCAGACCCTGGCAGAGCTGTTTGTGCCTCAGGCGATGCAACCTGTACCAGGATCAGGCATGTAGTTTCCAACAGACAGTGGCCAAATATAAAACCACTAGCAGGGAATATTTAATAAAAAATTAGAAATCATTTCCATGAAGACAGCTCCTAATTTTCTGTATCTCCGTGTTAGCAAAACATTCTCTTAAAATAAGAGTGACCTGCTGAACTGCTACTGGGACAAAATTTAACTGCCCTCTGTCTTAAATTATCTAACAAAATTCAGGGCAGTACAACCAAGCAAGTACTGGAGGAATGCACTTGTTAAATATAAATGGGGTTTGTGATTAAACTTGGCTATCGAAAGATTGCATTCTTGACTTCAGAGTAAGACATTAGCAAGCAGAACAAAAAGCAGTTGGAAATTGAGTAGCTGCAGAGTCATTGTAAAATTAAAGTCAGAAGCCCTGAAGATCACGGCACCTGACTGGGTTGCTTTACCAGTGACTTGGTTGGACTGGTGATGGATGCACCAGATCTAACCATTGTGCAGCTGTAGGGTGAGATGGTTCTTACTCAAGGAAAAGGAATCCTTCCTTTTGCACTGAACTGAGGCACCCTGCAACTGCTCAGGCTACTCCTTGATGCAGGGAAAAGCCACAAACCCGCAGCAGAAAGTGGGGGGCAGAGCAGCTCCGTCCTTTCCCAGCAGCCTACAATCACACTGGAGTAGGAGAAGCAAGGAATTGTGTTTCTAGCTAGATGTGCCGTAGGAAGACGATTCAAGTTAGCTTCTGGGTTTGCTGTAGGTTCTGCAGATCTGTTCAGAGCGACATTTCCCACATGCCTGAAAGAAAGAGAAGGCTTTTTACCACTATATCTTTAATTCTAATTGTCTCTTTGATGTAATGGAGGTTTTTTTTCACATTAAACCATATAAAATTAGTACATTATGGTATTGGCACTAATACTATGTCCAAATCAATGTTTGTATTTTATTTAGAAACTGTTCCAAGCCAAAGGCAAAATGCCCAAATTAGCTTAAAAAAAAGATACAACCCAAACCAAAAATTGTCCCCTGGATAAAGCCCAGCTCTGGGAACAGAGAGAATTAGATTATCTTCCTAACTGGCACCAGCTCCTTCACAGCACTTTTAGCTCAGACTTTAGCTGTAGTGTTCGTGATTAAGTGGAGAGGCTCTGGTTTCCAAACAGGTTAAAATATAATGATGTTTTAACTGATATTAGGGCCCAGTTCTTAAAATTGCTGAAAACTGAACTTTTGGGGAATTTCAAAATGAATCAGTGAGATTAGTTTTTAAAAAGATATATAAACTAGTGATGTAAAGACACAGACTTCAGTATCTTTCTATTTTCAAAATTACCTAAAGGTATTGTAATGCCAAAAATTAAAAGGCATTTAAAAAAAATGAAATGCATTGCTGTTAAGAAGGCACAAATCAGCCAAAAATAATACCAGAATGTTCATTTTTTACCCTCCAAAAATAAATAACTTCTGTTCATTGTAAACACTACAATTAGGGAGGTGGTGCAAGTTAAAAAATCTTTTATTTACTTTGCTTTGAAGTACAATTGAAATTGATTTCTGCTTTAGAACAAAAGTTTAGAGGAGAAAAAAAGAATCTTCTTATGACAGACTATTTTAATTTACTTCTAATGAATCTGACTTGTGGCATACTCATTCTTCTGAGCTCTTATTGGAAACTGCCTGGGCAGAAAGTTCATTTTTCCTGAAAAGTCACACTTCCTTCTGGATGTGAGTAATAACATGTATGTTTATTTAGTAAAAAATTCCTTTTTTTTTTTTTTTTATAACTAAATGAAAGACCTCTCCAAATACACAAAGCTGCCAAGAAGTATATATTTGCTGGTAACCTACGTGGTAAGTTTCCAGAGCATCTTTTTCTAACACTTAATACTGTATTATTCTGAGGTGAAATAAAATGTTCTAGTGCCTTGAAGGCACGAAGAACTCTGGAGCACTGGCTATAAATAAGGTGACCTTCTGACTCAGCACCTCAGGTTGGTGGGGCCTTGTATTTTGTCCTGACAAAAGACTTCTGAACATGTCTTTGGTTCTCGGAGGGTGCCTCTTGCCACTCTGCGTGGTCCTGCCTTTTATGCTTTAGCCTGTTGCAAATCTCTCCTCTTGGTGTGGCAACTTCGCATGCTCTCGAGGAGAAAAGCGAAGGACGGTCGAGGAAGTGCAAAAGATCACCCGCTCCTTGCCACAGCATGCAGTTCCCACTGAGCAGATGGTCACGTAACCCTTCACAACCTCCGCCTTCCAGTACACCAAGCCATACCTCCGTCAGAGTGGGACGTGAGCCTGAATTCAAGTGATTCTGAAGCTCCTAAGGACCCTTGGCAGTGATCTAGCATGTATGTGCTTATATATACAACTCTCTTATGCTGGAGGGTCTCACAAC
Source organism: Aviceda cuculoides (assembly GCA_035590195.1). Lineage (NCBI taxonomy): Eukaryota > Metazoa > Chordata > Aves > Accipitriformes > Accipitridae > Aviceda > Aviceda cuculoides. The sequence goes on along the minus strand of JAVJGG010000054.1, from coordinate 36,307,665 downwards.
TGCTCCCTTAACAGGAACATGATGTTACAAACTGGGAAACTGTATTTCTGGGATGGGGCTCCTTTTCTTCCATCCCTCTGGCTGCCACAGTGAAGCTGGTAGCTATTGCCTGCAGTTCAGCGTCTCTTTTTTGTGCAGAGTATAGCTGAACAGCTGCCTCCCACCAGGCTACTACATAAATGTTCATCAAAATTATACTTTACCTGCTTTAATGTACCTAAATCTTACTATAGAGGAGATTTCTGTTTTCAAGAACACAGCATATTCTTTTACAGTGCCAAAATAAATAGGGGGTAGGAGACAGGGATGAAACAGAGTTAACGAGGATTTTCTGCTGAGTGAGTGTTTGGATTGTAAACTCTGTGGGGGTTTGGACTGTGTCCACACTTGTATTCTGAAGAGGCTGATCTCACTACCAGTGTCCAACAATAAATAAGGTTTTGCAAAGAGAATAAATAAAGTTTTGCAAAGAGAGATAAGGCTGCAGCCTGTCCAAAGCCAAAAGGCAGCCAAGGGGCTCTTTAAGAGGTGCAGAATCTATAAGAAAACACAAAGAGGCAATGCCCTTGGAAAAACATGTGCAAATTAGAAAAGAATTTCATAGAATTAAGTGAAACACAAAATAATACAGAAATAAACTATGACCCAGACTATTCCTTGCACTCAGCTTCCCCCTTGTCTTCTCTGGCGCCAGGGCATGCTCCAAGCATAGGGGCAGAAACAGGGATGACGGAATCAAATATTGCTAAGATGCTCCCAAAGCAAATGCAACATTTTCCTCCTATCTGCCCTATTGCCAGAGATCCACCTCACCTAACAAATGCACAGAAAGAGGATACCTCACCCCATCTGTTTGATGATCTTGGCATAACCTGCCCTTTTGGGAAGTTTCTTCTTAACCCCTGAGAAATAGATAACTCTGTTTTGTCTTTGTCCTGCCTAGTGATCCAGAATTATTAGCAAAAAATACATTCTTTGCATTCCTGCTGATATTTTATATTCATACTTTTCACATAACAATGTTGTATAATTTCCTTTTATCTGTTTGTTGTCTTTCAGTTTTGCTATCTTCTTACTGTGTAATTAAGAGGAGTAAATAGAAACCCAGTGCCCTGTTTTACATCATTATTTTTACACTTTTTCCTTTCCTAAGACAAATGGATTATGTTTTGGGTTTTTTTTCTCTGAAGCAAGTCCACCTGACCTTTCAGGCATTTTAATCATCTATACATGGGTTTTGTGAGCAGCATGTAGCATTATAACAATTAGTGTTTTTTCTGTCCCCCCACTGTTTATATATTCCCTGGTCTGTTGCTGGTTGTGGTACATGAAGTAGATGTGTTCAGTCCATTTTCCTTTTTTTCACATAGGATGGAGTGTGGAATCAAGATGGCAGGGACAGACAGAGACTGGGGGGGGTGCCGTAGGGCACATCAGGAGTTGCTGGGGTGTCACGAAGAAGTGACATGAGGCTCTCTTCTCCGTGTGGGCCATGCTGGGGAAGAGCAGGAGGGAATGGTGGGGGAGCCCGCAGCCCGGCAGAGCTGGTGGGAATGGGCATTTCTTGGTTTCCATGTCAGCTCGTGGGTGAATGATGGCAGTGATCTTTCCCAGCAGCACCAGGCAAGCCCACAGTTAAGGACCCTGTGTGAAAATGCGGTATAGAGAGCAGCTTTTCTAAGCTCTTCCCTAAACTTCCTTCCCAGACTTCGCATTTTTCAGGTTTTAACCATCTGTATTGCCTCAGTCTTTTTCTTTGATTTGTTTTTACTCTCCTTAAAGTTCTTATGTTACTTAGCTTCATATTGTTTACTTTTAAGTGGGAAAGGCTTGAAGATATATATTTATTTGTTCATTTGGAAAAACTTCACCATTACATAGACCACCTAGAAGATTAAACCCTGCCAGGGTACCAATGACCCTGTGTCCTTTACTCAAAGGAATATCCTGTGAATGAGGGTAAATAGCAACTGCTGCTAAGGCAGGGAAAGTTAGAAATAACTGAACAAGTAAGACAGGTTTGGTTGCTTGCTGGCAGATCTTTGGGATCACACTCTGGTTAGCTACATTTGCAGCACTTTTTCTTCTTGTCATGCTTTCAGATTTGTATGGTTGCAAAACCATTAAACTGTTAGATGGCATACGCATAAATTCTTGTGCTGCTTTCATATGTGTGTATTAAAAAACATTATATAATGATATCTAACTCTAATGTAGTCTCTTTCTTTAGTGGGTATCAAGGCTCAAATCAAAAGGGATTAAAACTATTATCTTGATTTCCAATGATGGGGAACCTGGAGGACAGAGAAGAGATATCAGTTGCTTCAGTGCATCTCATGGGTCCATGAAGAACCAGAAGTAGGTCTACTGAGTCCTCTGGTATCTTCTTTTTAGTCCTCTGTTTTTAGGGAGGAAAGCTGTTGGGGCACAGCATATCATTTGACTGCTTCCTAGGCTTTCCACACAGACTTTGCAGACAGGATTGTTGCTTTTCTAAATAGCTTTTCTAAATTGAAGCTTCTTGAAGCCAAACTGTTTGCCCTAGTGTTCGGCTGAAAGATGCGGATGTGGATTCTCTAACTTACACTTAAATAGGTGCCCATCTCTAACTTACACTTGGGGAGCTGTTTGCCATGGTAGTTCTCAACTGCAAATCAGAGTGTACGAGGCTTACAAGAAACTCCCCGACAAAATGTTATTTTCCAAACCTGAGATACCTTCTGAAAAATGCCATCTGTGATAATTGCCAAAGAGCAGTGTTTTTGAGGCACTGTTGCTGAACCTAAAACTTATGTCAAGAGCTCAGTGAACCCTTTTCTTTTAGCTTTTAATTTGAAGCTCTGCTGACAGCACTGCTCCACTGATCAGCTGCATGGATCATTGAGCTGTGGCCTTACAGAGCAGGCTTTGGGAAACTGCTACCAGAGCTCAAAAGAGTGATATTATTAGCTCATGATTTGCTACACTTAAGTAGTGTTCCCAGAGGGCCAGGGTACAGGACTGAGTTTTCAGAGCTCTGAATTTGTCTCTGGCTTTGCCATTTATTTTTGTAATGATCTTAGGCAATTGCGTTTCTCCACATTCACTTGTTGCTCTTTTTACCTTAAAGATAATTGGTAAAAGACTTGATGAGGCTATGGAGAAAGTACAATCCTCAAATTCCACTTAGCTGTCTGAAGCTGGGCTTCTATGCCTTGTTTTTACTTCCATAAAAGGAAGATATCAACACTCCAATCTGAAACCTCCTAAGCTAGAAGGCTTAATGAATATTCATGCAGTGCTCTGAAGAATAAGTGCATAAGAATTTTCCAAATAATAATCACACCTGCTGACTTTTATTCCAAGCCCCCTTCCACCCTTGCTCTTTCATTATTTCAAAATGTAGTCTCTTTGTGCCACAGAACTGAGACCATTGCTTGGAATTTTATAATGAACATTTCAGAGTTGTGCATTTGGTTTGCTTGAATATGATGACAATTTTCACCTCTTGCTTTACTTTTCCATGTTCTTCTTGTTTCAGACTTGTAGGCCAAGCTGATACAGTGGGATACAGTTTCACTGTAGCCTGTGAAATATTTTTGTCAGTGTCATTGTGTCGGAGTATTCCACTAGCCACATATGGTGAGGCTGCACCCCGGAGCGAGCAGCAATCACTTGGCATCGCTGGGGGAGATGTGTTGGCGTGGTTGAGCATTTTTATTCTGAAGCATTTATTCTTTCTCAGTATGGGAGCGTAAAAAGTGAAATCCGAGTAGTTTTAATTAATCCGTGCTGCAAATAATCTCTGTGTTGACTTGAAATCCAGTCCTCTTCCTCACTACTCCTGGATTTAGGTAGACCATTTGCCTGCAGGCTAGCACAAGCCCAGAACGTAGATCTGAGGGCCCAGCGTGGCCTGCAATGGTCCTCCCAGGCCAGACTCCTTGGGTTCGGTGCGGAGCATCGTGTGCTGAAATTGGGTGTCCCCCTGAGCCCACACCTCCCCGTTTGGCAGCGGCACAGCATCCTTCTGCTCCATGTCAGGCTAATTAGGTGAGGGGCCCCGGGGGCCGAGAGCGCTGCCAGGATGGCTGTCAGCGTCTGACTTCTGGCCAGCCAGCTGAGGCAGTTTGGTGTTACAGATCGAGGAGAGGCTGGGAACTAGAGAATCATGAACGGTTACATGGTTCTGCCATCATCATCATCGTTATTATTCTTTTTTATCATCTGCACATCTGGTCAAGCCATGCTGCAGCCTGCGCGGAGGCAGCTCCTGCCAGTGGGGTCTGCCCCGTTCACGGGGCTGTGGCCCTGGGACAGCTCTGCAACCTCAGGGAAACCTGCAAAGTGGTGCAGAGATTTATTAATAAAATTAAATATTATTGCAGTTATGAATAGCGTAATAGTAAACTCTATATGCTTTGAGTGCTTTTTTCTAATTCTCTAATACAAATATCTAGTCATTTACTATATAGGGCTTTGTGCTTTTTTAAGGTTTAAGGAAAACTTATCTCTTCTTCAGAAAGTCCTTAAGGACTTTCCACTGCATCCAGGTCATATGACTTAGATCCACATTTTAATTACAGAAGCCAAAGACAAAAATAGACAACACTGTCAAGAAAGGATAAAATTAGTCAGATCATCTTGAGGGCCACAGCTTGATTTGGATTTTCAGATGCGCTAAGGGTTAGATTATCTTGGCAGCCGTTGGCGCTGGGAGAACTTTGCCATTAATGGGAATTGTTAGACAAATGCTGTTTGGATCTGAGATTTTGCCTCAGACATTCAGTGTTACACATTCAGTGTGGATATATTTGGTCTATAGGGCTAATTTGAGGTTATGGCACAGAAATGATGTTGACACCAAATTTGTGAATTTTGAGAACTGCAGTACGTGCAATTTTCCCCATCTTTTGCTGGTGTCCCCAGCAGGGATATATCAGGTGTTCCCGCTTTAGGAAGTGCACAGAACTGCTCCAGCGTGCGGTGTGGATGGGACACAGCCCTCCACGTGTCCTGTCTCTCCTTGTGATATGTCAGGAAATTGGCCACAGAGGAGCACACGATTCTTTCATACTGAGATCCCCCGCTATTGCCTGATCCTGGGATAAAAGGGATTTCTAAGCAGTCTGAGTTTGGACTACAGCCCCATGGAGATCCACAGAGCATTAATTTAGGGACAAGTAGATCTACAGTGGTGGTCCACCCTAAAGTTACTTTAGCATAACTGGGTATTGCACCTAAAAGCCGTACCAGTCTCCCGCTCCAGTCCATGCTGTGGCTGCAAAAGGATGCGTGCCAGCCCAGAGGAGGGGCAGGAGTGACAGCCTGGGTTTGGGCAGGGTATGAGCGGCGGCTCCTTTTGGTGGCAGTGCTGCGTTACGCTCCGTTAAGGTCTCTGGGTCTCTGCTAAGCCTGCCTCAGTTTCCCAGCTGTAAACCAGAGAGAGTGCTACTTTGTAACCCAAAAGGGTGGTAGGAAAATGAAATAGTTAATGGGTCTACAGTGCCTTGAGAATGGAAATTACTTCCAAAAAGTTACATGATGATATTTGCTCTCCTGCTTCTCTCACTTGAAAAATTGCAAAGTTTTGGGTTTTTTTTTTGTAGAATCCATGCCTTCATCATAATTCGTTTCTTGATTTAGCTATTAGTCAGTTTTCATCAGTTTGCCATCTGGTATGAAAAGAAAGCATAAGCTGATTTTGCCTTCTTTGTATGTCTCCTAAGAAAAATTGGGGGCAAAAAAATGTAATCATGGCAAAACAGATTAAAGCAGCATAGAAGAGGAAAAAACTCTCTTTACCACAAGTGCATGTTTGCATCTTTCCTATAAACAAACTATTTAACTGAGATAAACCTTTTTGTTTTTCTTCAAGGAATATTGCTAAGGTTCATGATCTTCAAATGACCCTTCTCTCTCTTGTTTTTCTTCTCATGCTCCTTCCTATTCACAGGACAGCCTGGCCTTTTTGAAGCACCTTTCTGCCATTCTCAAATGCCCCAAAACAAAGGCTTATTTAACTGGTTTGCATTTTTCCACTGGCCTCTTCTGCCTTTTGCCAATTGTCTGTTGTTGTCTTGCTGCTAGGAGGTGAAGGAGGTTATCTTGCATTGTGTTACTGCTAATGTGTATATATGTCGTGAGCCTCTGCAAACAGGGGGAAAGAACTGGAAAGGACTAGGACATGATGGAGCATTTTATCCTTTCTTATATTTTTTTAGTTTTAGCAGCTTACTCGCTATAACCCCAGTGCTCAAACTATAGCTTATGAAAAAAATGGTTGCAAACTTTCTTCTTAGAAGTTTCTTCACTGCATTTTCAAATTGCTTTGAACAGGAGGGAAGGCGTTTTTCTGGGTTTTTTTAGATATATCTATTTCTCTAGAATTCCCCTAAAAACTATCAAAGTGGATTTGACTGCTCGCTTTCTTATTGTAAATAATTTCTAACTTGAATGATGAAAAATACACATAGGGTAAAATCATTTTTACTAGGAGGCTTTTAAAAATATTCAGTTTGATAATGTTCCTATAAGCAGTTTCCAGCATGTCTTACATGGGAAAGAAGAGAACAGATTTCTGTCTCAGAGTTTTCCCCCTGAAGCCTGTGAAATTAGTCCTTCTCTAAAACCAGTATGTTGCAGTTTATATATAGGGAATACCTCCTTGACACTTTCTCTGGATTAAAGGCCACAGAATTAAGATTTATATGAGTATGCTAACCTCAAGGACTTTATGGCAGTATATACTTGATTTGTCTCTTATTTCTGCTTTTCTTCATGCAGTGCAAATCAGATGCAAATAGGACACTGTTAAGAATAAGTGATCGAGATGATAAAATGCAATTTTAGTTGTTTCCTTAATGTCCGTGATTGGTGAACAGCCCCTAGGCATTGGGCTAGGAAATGTAATTTATACAAGCAAGACCAGCCCTGAGTTCTCCATACATTTGCTTGTGAAAGACCTTTTTATGTTCATCGAAAGAGATTTACACTTTATTAATTTACTTCTTAGCTCTGATGAAAGCGTATGGGGGAAGAAGAAGAAGAAGGGAAAGTAAGGGAACACAGACCAGAAGGAGGCAGATTCAGTCCGATTTGTTTCAGGGTCTGCAATTGCAAATGAAGCATTTTGGTCTCTCTTGACGAAGGACAGATCCTGTCAGAGGAGAGGCCACCATCGCCCCATTTAAGTTGCAAAAAGGGTTGCAGCCGTAGTCTAATAATTATCTGTAATGCTAAGGAAGACAGATGCAGCATTAGCTTCTGATTCAGACAACGACCGTATTAATTTTCAAGTGAGCAGCAGCAGAAGCAGATGGCGAGATGAGGCAAGGATGCAAATGCTTGCCATCGGTAGCTTTTGCCTTTGTGTAATAGCTGTGGCTGGTGCCGGGCTGAGCCAGCGGGGCCCGATGGCGGCCCAGCCGCACCAGCTGGTCCTTCCCCAGCCTGGCTGCGGAGAGATGCTGCGCCGGGCTCACCCGGGCACGGCTGCGGGCGTGACACGGGTTGGTCGTGCTATGATGCAATGGGCTAACTTTTAGACAGAGTCAGCACGTTTTTGGTAATAACTGAGACCAACGGAGGCAGCAGTCTGTGGTTTCATAGTTAGGCTATGAGTCTGTGAAAAACAAAGCACGTAAACCCAGGAAAATATGCAAACTTGCTATAAGCTGAAATCCTTGCTGCCTTTTTTTTTTTTCTTGGGGGAGGGTGCTGGGTTTTTGCCTTTGAGATCCCAGTGGGAGGACATTTGGCAGCGCATCTTCTTTGTTACTCAGGAATACAGGAAGAACTGGGAAGCATCTTTTGGCAAATATTGTTAAACAAGCCATCCAGGACCTTATCCAGTGATAGAAGGCATGAGATCGATGGCACACCCAACCCTTGGTGAAGCTCAATCAGAGCTAATCAGCAGATCAGGATATTTCCTCAGCTGTGACAGAAGTCTGGTGAGGAAAAATGGAGTCGCAGTGATCCCCCTAGTCATAAAATGTGGCTTCTTTGCCTAAGTGATGTTGCTGAAGTATGCTCAGAGGTAGCTGTGTAATTCGAATAGTGGGTTTTGTTCTGGATCCAGTGGTCCATTTTTATCTCTATGGTATCCATCAGCTGACACAAGTGGGCAGTCATGGGGAGAACACACTGAGGGTATGTGCAAAGGGCATTTTTTTTCTCTCCCATGGCCAGATATGAAGTTTTTAGATGCCATAATAGTGAGAAGCTGGTGTTGCTTGTGCTGTTCGGTTCTGTGGCAGCACATTTTTCAAACGGTATATTAGCTAATTGACCTCAAAAAATGCACCTGGACTGAGGGTGAGCGAGAGCCTCTGGTAATAGTAACATTTTGGACATACATCCTCAGAGCTCTGAAATACTCTTGTATGGAAAAATCAATTTTTTAAAAAAATACCACCTCCCTCTTGGAGAGGGCCAGCTGTGAGGGGGGAGGATGGAGCAGGCGCAGCCAGCCGGGTGCTGGTGCCAGCGTACGTCCCAGTAGCTGCCCTGTTCTCCCAGCCTCAGCGCTGCGTCCTCCCGCTGCTGGCAGGAGGAACAGACACCGACTGTTTGTCTACTTTGCTCCTGTTGCGCAGGAATGAAATTACTGCCTTTTAGATGTTAATAACTAAACACGGATTTTTTTTTTTTTTTTTTTTTTCTCTGAACTCATCCTGTTGTGGTTAGTGAAACCAATCAGAAGGATTGGGACTTTTTTTTTTTTTTTACCATGGGAAAATGTTTGCAAGGTCTGGCCTAAAGGTAGATAAAAACCCCAGCTGCATGACGAGACATGGCGCAACTGTTAGGTGAGGGGGAATGTGAGGATTATTGTTGAAGGGACTGTTGAAAGAAAGAGGGATTTCATGGGAGAGAGGGAGGTTGCTTGGCAGGGAGAAGGAAGGCTGTTCCAAACATATGGGGCAGCCTAAGCAGATGTAGAAAAAATGGATAATGTGCAGAAAACAGAAAGCGGCCAAGGGGAGGGAAAACCATGGAGGTAAATTTTCCCTGAGATCTTGTAGGTAAGTCTGTCTAACACAGTCTGTATTCCAAAGAGGTGTGAAGGCGATCAGATAGAAGAGGAAAGGTGGCTGGAACAGCTTGAAAGAAAGGTGTTAGCAGCAGTTTATTACTGTTTGTTAAACATATGTTTTCTGGTTTCATGATAAATGCAAAGCACAACTATAATTAAAATTAAATCTCCGTAACAAACAAGTATTAGCTGTGTATCCTAGGTTGCAATGAATTAGTTGAGCATCGCTGAAATCATGAGAACTACACCAGATAAGGACCCAAAGTTTTTAGTAAGGTTTTTTTTTTCTACTTTGTTGTGAGGGGAATTTGCTTATTTATTTATTTTATTCTGTATCCTTAGAATTGAGATTAATGTTTATTTTGTTTGATGAGGGAAATTCAATTTTAAGTCCAAGTTTGGTAGTCAGGTAGATCGTTTATAAAAAAAAAAACAAACAACAAACCACAGAGAGTACTTAAAAAAATTTGTCAGAATCTGCATTTTTTTCAGGCAAAGTTTACTGCTAGAATTTTGTACTCTAGAGAAACAGCAAACACAACTAAGAGCGCTGTAGTCCACTTCAGTGTCCAGCCTTACGCTTCATCTTTCTGCAGATCCAGTTCATCATAAGTCTTCAGAATAACTGTTGGTAGTATGAGAAAGATGGAGTTTTCTTTGAAAGCTTGTGCAGTATCCAGTCGTTATGTTTCAGGGAACTGACTGTGCATTTTGAAGGCTACCATGAAGAAGTGTCTTCACTAATTTCAGTGTTTCTGTGCATCTTATGACACACTATACAGTCAGTAATTAAAATGATGTGTCACTTACTGATTTTTAAAGAAGGAGTTGATGGTTTGTATTTCATGGCATGAAATGCTCAAGTCTTTTGAAATGTAATGGTCTGATACCTTGTTTTCAGCCTGATCAGTACTGGAGACAAACCCACCATTTATCAGTACTCTGGTTATTGAAAATACTTGGCTTTGCACTTAGAGTATTTCATATGGTTCACCGAGTGGCTGTTGGTGACATGGTGACAACTTCTTACATCAGATTTGTGGGGTCTAAATCCATTCATGAAAATTGTTCCAGAGCGTTTGTGATCCTTCCTCTACAGCATGCTCCGTTTCAGGTCCTGTCATGATAATACTGCCCATGTTTTGCCAGGGCAGTGAACCTTACCTGCATACAGCTGCATTTCTTTAAAACTCTCATAGGCACCTCCAGCATTGTGCTAGAATATTTAAATGAGGCAGTTTCTGCATGTTTTTAAAGGCAGCACTATGAGATTTTGTGACAAAATAGCATTTCGAATTCCAGCAGAGTCCTTAGCAAAACTGACATAATTTCTGTTGACTTATTGAACCAGCTTATTACTAGTGTATTCTTTAGCACCTCTTCTTTTCTAACAAATATGTAAAAAATGCACTTTTTTGGCTTCTAATTCTCCTATTTTAACGAAGTATAACTTAGTTTCTGGGACTTATATTTTCATAGATTTCTAAAAGGTACTTGCTAACTTTGCTTTTAGAGAGAAAGCGTAACCATCATTTATAAACACAGTTATGGAGGCTAAAAAGGGGCCTTGAAGGTTGTTCTGTGGAGCTCCATTAGCAAGTGCGAATTCCACTCTTGGCTGTTCCCTTACCTCTAGTTAGTGTGCTTGCTGTGCCCCTCCTTTGGAGCAGTCTCTGTCCAAGCCCAGAGGCACCCGGACCAGATCCAGGCTCCCAGCACCCACTGTGCCGGGGTTATGTAGGGAAGCTTCGGTCAGGCTTGTTTTGCATGCTGTAGAGGTGGGTGAAGGAACTGAAAGGAATGATTTGCCTCTGGGTGGCTGAGCTTGACCTTTCATTTGGTCAGAAACTGTAAAATTAAATGTTTATTTAATATTCCTGTCTAGGTAGTAATCATGAAGGAGAACCAGAAAGAGGAGAAATCAGAGAGACGTTGATGTGTTTCAGAGAATTAACTTGAGGGCTGCAAGAGGTAAAGGGAATTGAAATTCCCCATTTTAGAATTACAATTTTCCTACAGCTAGCTGAATCCACTGTTGCAATGCGTATATTGCTGTTTTCAATAGAGAATGTATTTCATAGTTACAAATCACGTGTGTCAGAGGCAGGTCCAAGTGAATGGTGCACCAAAGAAGTTCAGCAGAGTGATATAGCTTGTGTATGCTGGAGAAAGCGCTTTGAAGGCACAGCTTAGGAGGAGAGCTGTTCCCTGTCACCCATTGATGGATTTGGCATACAGGCTCTGCCACCAGCCCTACCTGTGTGTCACCAAACAGTAGGTCCTCATTTTCATTACCTGCCCACTGCCTCAAACCCTGCTTTCTGTTTTCCACTGCAAACTGGTGTCAGGTCTCATACAGGAAAATTTCCCCATTGGTACCACACAATTACAGTGCAAGGGGCTACATACCAAATACTGTGTTATTATTATTATCATTATTATTACATTATATGTGCTTCTTTGTGAACACTTCATTTACTATTATCTTGACTGTGTCTTGGTTTATGAAATGGTTTCAACATGTTGATTTTCAGTTCTCCATAAAACCATGAACGTCCTGGAACAACTTGTCTAAGACGTTCCTTTTTGAGCATCAGACTGTAAAAAGCTGGTCTAGATGGGTGCTTTTGTGGGAGGGCCAGTGTTATGAAAGAAGATGCTTATTGCAGGTATTCTTCCTTAAGGTCCCATACATTTGCAGCTGCTTCTCCCTTTGGTCTCTAAAAGTCCATATTGGAGATGTAGCAAAGCTCTCTTTCTGACCTGGAAGATATGTTTAAGGTTACATACTAATTGACTGAGAAGTTTTACAGTGATATTTATCACAACAGTGGGATTTTATGAAATTTCAGGTGCATTTACATCCTTATTCAGAACAGAGGTCTAGGAGTGAGTCACCTTGTATAGTGGGAGAAGGTGTTGGTTTTAGGGCACCTGTTTAGGTGTCCTCCAGATCTTTGAATGAGGCAAAGAATTGCAGCAGAGAAAGGATACTCTCATTTTTCTGGCAGTCTAACATTGCCTTAGAGCACTGGATCCTCTGTCTTTAGAGTTGCATGATGAGCCCAGCATCTTCCCAGGAGGCTGACAGTGACCTCATATTCCTCATTCCCTAAGCGTGGAAATCAAGGTCCTGTGGGCCATCCAGCAGAAGTGCAGAGCACTCCTAATCAGCTGGTGTCCTGGAGAGCTGTGCTTGCAGAAGTCAAGTTCGGCGTGGTTCTGAGCACTTGGACAAATTGGTTAATTTCAAACAGCATCCAGAATCAGGAGCTCCTTCCATCTCTACTCTTCTTTATCTTAGTTCCTTATCTAAAATGAGGTGATACTGCCTGTGCAGTTGTGCTTTGTAGCAAACCTACTTTGTGAATCACCTGGACAATCCAAGGGTGAATGCTATGGAAAAGCTCCTAAGAAAACTAATATTTCTGCATTTCATGGAACACATGAAAGAGTGTGAAGTCCCTAAGGCCCAGAGCCACTCCTGGATAAGGAACAGAGAACACAAGATATTAAATAACTTATATATATATATATTTCCGTGATATTCACAGAGTTCAAGTATTTTTTGCTATGAAGGATTTGTTGAAACCTTGTGGAGCATTCTCTACAGATTTTTTTTTTTTAAATAAGATTTCCATTTTTATGCTAATCGTTCTTCACCTATGGGGCTTGAGTTTCAAAGCTATCTGAAGCTCTAATATTTTTTTTTTCTGTTGACTATGATCTACCTCTCACATAATGAAATTCTCCAAAATAAAAAGAAGGGGTGACACTAAAGGAGACAGAAGTTTCTTGGGGCACTGGTGTATGGTGGGAAATGATGTATTTTCCATATGAAGAGAGATTTCAGCTCTCACCATTCTACTCTCTGTCAGTGTAAAGTATGTATCTTTGGTCTTATTTTCTTAACATAAATCTGTATCAATGTGTACATCTATTTAAAGAAATTTTCAAAAGCTGGACAGAAAAAGCAGAACATGCCTCTCTGCTTGGGAAGAGCGTAAGACAATAAGCAATGTATGGTAGAAGTTACTCATTGCATAACGGACCCAGCAGTGAGAACTGTGGTATAAAAAAGTGTTGTAGGATACAAAAAAAAATTGTTTTTTTCCATCTTCACATATAAATGCAAGGACTTCTGGATCTGGTCTTAGAAAAAGCAGTATTATCTCATTTGTGTCTTTAAATTAGCTGCAAACTAGAAGCCTAGAGCACCAGATTCACAGAGTGCAAACTATTCTTGGATTGTACTGCACATATGGCTGACATGATCAGATGCAGGACTTCTTGAACAATTTTTAAGTTTGGTATTTGACGTGTATAATAAAAATTGTATTGCTGAATACACAAAATACCAAATGATAATATGCAGTTCCTACCATTGCCATATTTGTATTTCTCTGTCATTGTTTTGCTATTCTGTTTCTCCATTCCATTAACTTCATTAATTTACTGTCTCACATTTCTGCTGGATATGTAATTATTCATAACTTTGAAAGAAATCCTACCCTAAAAGTGATCTGTGTGCAGCTGAGGACCCGAGTGAAGAGCTCACAAGGTGTACTGCAACGCTTCTCTTTCTTTTTACTACCGCAAGTTATCTGCTTCTGTGTGCCGCAGCCTTAACTGAGCCCCGTCTCCCCCTGGGACTTGGGGTCTGGGGCAGACTTTCACCTCCTACCACAGATTTTCTGTCTCCTTTTTGCATAATGAGGGAACTGCTTTTCTTTTGTGAAATCAGAGCCCGTTTATTAATTCTGTAGTGGCTGCTTATCTTTTGTGGTTTGGAGTAACGGAGGAGCTGAGTTAATGCAGGAGCCAGCGAGCAAGACCTGGAATGTCTTGTCCTGACGAGATGATGTCAGCTGATACATTTGGAGATGGTTAAATGCAAGAAATTTCTATTTTCTGCCCTAGTAGGGTAATGGGAGTCTGAAAAGAAAACTCAACCTGACTGCCCACAGTGAGCACAGAGGCAGGAGGGTGAGACTCTTGCCCAGCCTGCTGGCATGCACTTGGACTGAGATCCACGTTCATTTGCTTTACAAGGTATGTTACGTTTATTTGGGGAACAAAAGAAGCCTCATGTGGAAAATATACTTTTAGAGAAAGCCTTCAGCAACTCGATAAAGTCCACTGTAAGTTTCTGTAGTTATCAGGAGGGTTTGGGGTTTTTTTGGCTAACATATTATGAGTTCAATGTAGATAAGTAGTACTTAAATAAAAATAAATGCCTGTAATACTATTTTTTTTCATTTTTCTTTGTCTTTTCTTCCTTCTTTGTTCTTACATTTCTTCTTTCTTTCTTTTCTTTCTTTCCTTTTCTTTCTTCTTTCTCTTTTTTATTTCTTAATTTTCATTCTTTTTTCTTTTTTTATTTTTTCTCTTTTATCTCTTTTATCTTTTCTCTTTTTTCTTTCCTTTTTTCTGCCTTTTTTTCTTTCTTTTTTATTTTTTATTTTTTCTTTCTTCTTTTTTTCTGTGAGTCTGTGAACTTGCTTAAAAGGAGGCATTCCTCTCCAAAGTGTGTGGCAGTGCTTAAAAACTGGTTGGGACTTTGAAAAATAAACTCTTTATCCATCTACCTTATGCTAATGGATTACACTCCTGCATTGCTGTCACTCATTGCATGGCTGTAGCTGATTGAGTAAGATTCTTGGCAGCTTGTTTCTTGTCCAAACATTCCTTAATGCTTTCCCACCTCTTGTTTTATCACCCAACTATTGCAACAACAGCATTTGGAGCTCTGATAGTTTTTTTGGAAAGCTGATTTTGTAAAAGCCAATTCCTTGAAAACTGAAGCAGAGGGAAGAAAGAAAAAGAGGAATACATGTGGGTTGTGGCTGAAATGATCCCCTGACACTCATTGAGGTTGATCATACATATGCATGAGACAGGAGGAGTTTGTAGTAGCTGTGTTTTGCCTCTCTTGCCCCAAGCTGCCTGGAAAGACAGTTTGTGCCAGTAGGGCGAGCTCCAAATTTTAAACGAAAGATGATTGTTACAAGCTTTTAGAGAGGCTTAAATATCATTATTTTTACATTAAAACACTCTGATGACAATCATTTTATGTGTTTTACTTGCTCCATGCTACTTCTTCATCTTTAGGGCTTCATCTACTGTTTAGGGTTCTACTTTTTCATACACTTTTACCATTCTTTCCTGTAATGCCATTTACCTCCAAGATGATCATCTCTACTTTCTGGAGCAGGTTTTTAACATATTTAACAGGTAGAGTTCATCACACCTTGTCCACTATTATTATTAGGGCAACAAAGACGGGTCCATGCAACCAAGAGAAAACTCTCCTAGTGAAAAGTCTTGTCTTTTCACTCTGTGTTCTTCGAACAGTATGCCTTTTCAATTCTTGGTGGATAGGATTTTGATACAGTTTTCAAAATATGTCATCTAGTTTCTGGTAGCATATTGAAAAAAGTAAAAATTTTTTTTTAGTGCTAAATATGCTGTCACTACCTGCTTCCAGAATTTGTGTATTTCTGTGTGAAATTCTTTTCCTGGATAATGATAATGTAGTCATGAAAGGAACTGTGTCATTAATTACTGGATTTTTGTAACTGCATTATAGGATTAGGTGGAAGCAAGTCAAAGTGATTTTGTGTTTTTCTTCATGAAGATTTTTGTCTCCTTGTGACTCTGTATTCTTCACTGTGTTTCTGATATTTTTATCTTTATAAAAAACAGACATGGTTTCCCCAGCAGTATTCTGTTATGAGCTTTTTAATAAAATATTCAAATGATGACATCCAAAACTAAGGATGATGACACTATTTCAATAGAAATGGGTATAAACAGGCAGCTCACACTCTGGTTTTGATTCAAAACTAGATCATATGTCTAGTTTCTCCACTGTTGCTTGTGCACTGAAATGCCAACGAGGCTTTTTTGGCAGGGTGGGAGAGTCTGTAGGTTTCAAGAAGTATTTACAGATTGGATCTTATTAGGCTTTAATCAGATTTTGAAAGAGAACCATTTTTAATCATTCAGCCAGCCAGCCATCACCAGCTTTAACTTTTTTCTGAAGGAAGTACCAAAGTATTATGCTGCTAACAGAATATGGAGGCTTAGATTTTTAAGAGGTGAGAACACAGATGCATTGAAATTGGCCCATGTGGTATACGAGTTAGAGAACATCTTCTTTATGTAGTACAGAACCGCAGCATGAACATTTTTCAGAGAAAAAATACTATTATAGGATTAGGTATGTATTTCATTTTATATAGCCTTGCAATAAATGACCATAAAGGCAAGGTTAATGCTGAGACATCCACTTTGAAAACCTCTTAGTGGTTACCAAATACAGTGCTTTCGTGTGTGTGTGTGTGTGCACGCAGGATTGAAGCACACCTATTTTCAATACCTGATTTTCATATATAGCTTGAAGATTGGCAGCAATGTTATCCATAAATCCAATCAAATTTGTTTCAGGAAGTTAAATGGGATCCCCCCCCCATGAAAGTAGAGTTCAAAATGCTTGGTTTTCCTGGAAGATGTGCTTTAGGTAAATACAAGTCTCTCCACTAACAGAGGAGTAGTTAAATGAAAGTCTCTGGCCTGTATTGTACAGAAAGTCAGATCAGGCGATTTCTTCTAGTGGATCTCATTGACATGGTCTGTTCTGGCCTTAACATCTGTAAATGACAAACTAAGCAGAGAACAGAAGATTTAATCCCAAAGAAATTAGATTCAGCAATGTGCAAGGAACAGATCAAGAGGATCTTCTAAAAATTTGAAGTTCAATTTTAATTCATATTTCTATGATAGATTTGTGTACTGGGATATTTATATAGGTGCATTTATAATAGACACGCAAGCATGGAAGTGCATTTACTTTGTGTGGGGTTTGTATTGTATGGACAAGACAATAATTAATAAAAATACTTCTTGTCATCCTTCCTGGATTTGGTGTTTTTTTTCCTTTAAGTCCTTCAGCATATATTAGTCAACTGGAAAACACTTTGGGTCATTTGTGGTATGGCAAGGTTAAGAGATACCGTAGCTGATGTGAGTGACCAAAAAACAGTCTGACCATTCTTTTAATGAGCTTGTCCTTGTCTATTCTTCTGGTTTAAGCAACCTTGAAGTAATATATGTGATATGGTACTGCTCGTATGATTTTTTTTAAACAATTGGAAGTGAAAACTTTATATTCTTTAAAAAATGGTTATAGGCTAGTACCCATAAATGTAGATTTGGAATAATTGCATCATCATGCTCTTTCAATCCCAGTTGGTTTTAGTTCTGGTTTGGAACAAAAACTACAGTATGATGTAATTGCCTTCCTCTGATTATTTTTACCTTGGTGTATTCCGTGGCAGGCTTGTGTATATAGTTTTTATGTGCTGTCATTTGAAAAACTTTAAAACTCTTGAGAGCCAGTCTTGGAAACCCTTCTGGATGTATCATTGTTTTTTTATTTGTACATGGCAATTGCAGCAGCCCATTAGGGGCCTATAATTCCTATTGAGCATAGAATGGACTTCTCATCATTTAATATGGAATGTGATTTTGCTCCTCAGTGGAGCTAAAATCTGCTTACTGTTGTGATTACCATCCCCGGGCTCCACCCTGCCTTTCACCACCTGCCACTTAGAAGTAATTCCTTTGGCAATGAGAATACAGCCAAAACTGTCAAATAAATTGGCCCCTTTTTGAGAGCCTTCTGATTATTATTCTTATTTTGTGGTGATGTCAGATTTCCAAGGGTAATCTCTCACTGGAGGAGTATGTTTTTCTTTGAGACTTGCATCACCCTCTCATTTTTAGTCTCCATTTCAGAAGTAATGATTGCTTACTGAAAATATGTGTTATGTGGATTTTCTATTATTCAGTTCCATTACTTTTGTGAGCACATCATTACATTTCTAGGAAGGAGAAAAGAAGATTCTTAAATCAAGAAAATAAACCAATGATTGACAACAGGCAAACTTGTTTTTTTCCTGAGTACATACAAGTTTATTTGTTGCCATCTCAGAAAAAAATAGTTTCCAGTTCCTTATTTTAAATACTTCAGATGCACTCCATAGCAGCATTTCTGTTCTCTGCTTAAGCAGCAAAAGTATTAAAAAAGCAATGTGCACTTTTAAGGTAGGTGGAAAGAGTGTTTCTTACTAGCTGGGAACAGTGTTTCCCTTCTTTCTTTTTGGATGTTTGACATCATTGCATATATATAAAGTGAAATTCAGAACTTCCTTCCTTTACACTTTGATGTTTGTGGTGCTATTAACTCCCAAAAAAGAAAATACACCCCCAATTTAATCCTGGTAGAAAAATAAGAGAAGCAATGTCTATAAAGTCTTCATGCCTAGTATTTTACAACAGCTGCTAACAATTTTATTCTGTTGTCATACTAAAATTTTAAACTAGCATTTATGACTGCTTGCCTGAAGTCAGTGTCATATACCTGTAAATTTGCAAAGGCAGGAAGAGAAGTCTTCTCACACTTTGTATTCCTTTATGATGCACTATTAGGTATTTGAATCACAGTGCTGGACACCAGGCCAACTGTAAACGCAGTTATGGTGAATGCGTTACTAAGGCAGTGGGTTTGAGGTTTTTTAAACATTGTCTCGCTGGTATCAGCTTCATCGTGTCATCCTCTGTCAGTCCTAACCAAGGCTTTTTTCAAATCCTCTGCTGGGGGCAGTTAAACTGCTTCCAGTAACTTAGGTGGCCTGGTCATCGTAGGTCAATGGACTGTGGTCACCAGTGACTGCAATGCAGATTTCCTCCAAAGACATAGAGGAAGGCCACACATTTATGGGACGAGGCCTCAGGAGAGATTTGGGCTGATGCCAGCTCCCAGGAGTCTCCAGCAGTGGTTTCCTATCTCCTCTTCTCTTGCCTCCCTGTCTCTTTGCGTCGTGACTCCCGCTTGCTCTGTTTTCATTTCTCATTTTACAATCTATCTGTTTATGTTAGATTATAAGCTCCTGAGTAAAAGGTTCTTATGATTTTTAATAACTGAAAATAGATATGCACACTGTGCACATCAATGGTATCTGATGCTTCCACCCTTTTCTGTCTTCCTTCCCAGAAGTGAAGGTTCTCAGCAAGAAAATGGCACACGGTATTCGCTGGTGAAGAGGAGAAGGGAGAGCTCCCTTTCAGCCTATTTACAGCCCTTTGGCTTAAAGAATCCAGAAAACATGCCATTGCAAAGAAATTTTAGTGCAGTAATATGTGCAATTACTGACAGTAATTTGTATGTCTGTAGAACTACTTGAAAAGTACACATTCTTTGTACTGTATACGGATTAGATTTCACAGTGACTGCCTAGATTCTATGGTAATGATAGCTTTTGAAATGCATGTATTATAATAAATAAGTAAATATTAAAAAATTCATATATTCCATAACTAAAATAAAGCTCATAACAACAACAGTAATACATCTTATATTCAAAGCATACTTCAAAGCAAGAGACCACTATACATTTAATGGAATATACATCTTATTTCTAAAGTGTACCATTTAAAAAAACAACAACAAAGAGCTGATTATTTGGGTATTACTATTTTTTTTAGATCATAGGTCCTCTCTCTTTTTTCCTCCTTGAGTCTTGTGATCACTTACTACTTCGCAAATCTGAACGTATACCTTTTCACTTCAGAAAGCTGTATGCTGTAGGTGTATATGTTGTTGTTCCATAATGTGAACAACACTGGAAGTAATAGGGTTGTTGTGAAATACTTTGGATTTCTGACAGACTTCTGGACAGCTTAGATGGCTACAAGCGTGATAACAAAAAAAATGAGCTGTAGTCATGGGATGTTTTTCATGAGCTACATTGTGAAGTGATGTAGACAGTTTTGCTGTCATTTTGGATACCCTCTTGCTGCCTGTATATTGCAAAAATCTTTGAGAAACTTATTTCCTGAAAGTGTGGAGAGTTTACATAATGACAGTACTACTGGACAGTTGAACAGAAGAACGTATTCACCGAGAAAGAACTTGGGCAGGATGAATGTATACGTGCTATTAATGGTGTCTTTCAGAAAATATTTGCCAAAGTGTACTTCTTCAGGGATTTCTTTGTTAAGACGTTATCGTGCCTTGGTATTGTAAACTGGCATGTCTTCTGTGCCGGCTAGGAGTATGTCAGGTTTGCCAGAGCAGCCTGAGCCTACCTGCAGGTACAGTCTGCAAATAAATGGGAAAACCTGCACCCACTGGAGACCAGAAGGGGCCAATATCTTGTAGGGGTGTAGCTGACATCTGCACGTTTCCCTGCACGGTGCAGTTTTCAAGTGTAAGATAAAACAAATGCATCTTGACCAAGGGTTGTTTAAACATCCAGACACATTCTCAGAAATGGAAAAAAGGGATTCCAGGTTCACTTGGGTAAACGACTGTCTCAGAAAAGGTTTTAGGAGTAGGGAAGAGCTGGTAAGGGATTAAGCAGCAAGGAATGTACTTTTTAGAGGTCTGAAAAGGCTTAGCAGGCAGCGGTCGCCCTGTTAGGCCTTGAAAATACTACAAAAACAAAGGTGATTAAGTAGAGAAAAATTTAAGTAGAGACATTTTGGAATGAGGATAGGACTGAGATTAATCCTAGGTGTGGCCCTGAAATGAAATGGATGTTTCTCCTCATCTTTTAATGAGGATAATGTCATTAGATGCAGAAAGTATGAAAATGTGAACTATTC
This sequence comes from Aviceda cuculoides, assembly GCA_035590195.1. NCBI lineage: Eukaryota > Metazoa > Chordata > Aves > Accipitriformes > Accipitridae > Aviceda > Aviceda cuculoides. Next base: position 36,286,976 of record JAVJGG010000054.1, on the reverse strand, counting down.
TATCCAAGATTAAACCAAAACTAAAAATAGTGAGTTCACTTAAGCGAAGGAACCAGAGAATCTCAGAATTATGAGAAAATTGAAGCATGAAAATGAGGTTCAATACCATGGGCTTCTCATAAACCTGCTGAATAGGTATCATACGATTAGGCTGTAACAAATGTGTTTGTATGTATGGTCTGAGCTTCTGCAGCTATTAAGACAATGCAAGACTTTAGAGGTAATTTGAAAGGTAAAAAGTGGAAATGTGCTTGTAAAGTTTGTTGATAAAAAAAATGTGAAGCATTGGGAATACAGAAAAGAAGTGTCTTTCTTTTCTAGAGTGACTTGGAAAGCCTTGAGATCTGGAAAAATAGAAATAGGATGAAATATGAAGTGCATCATCAGGAATCTGGCGAGTAAATAAGAAGTTACGCGACAAGTTGGAAGCTTGTCTTTGGAAATTATAAGAAAGACAATCACTGTAAAAAAAGGAATACCTGTGATTTTTTTACCCCAGCAAACAGAAGAAATAAGATGAGGGAAAGAGAGGTTTTCCCTAAAGATTGATGAAAATATCAATGTGTCTAGAAGCTTTACCAAACTTCAGATTTTTTCTCTTTTTTTGTCTTTCAGCCATGGAAGAGTTAATAGTTGAGCTGCGCCTGTTTCTTGAACTTCTGGACCATGAATATCTAACTTCCACTGTCAGGGAGAAGAAGGCAGTAATAACTAACATTCTTCTGAGGATACAGTCATCAAAAGGTCAGTGTCAGGGGTGGGTTTTCTCACTTGCAGAATGCACAGAATAAGTCTGTGCTTAGTGAAATGGCTTTAAGAGCTAAAGACAAGCCCTGAATTGAAGGAAGACAGAAAGACAGGGTGAAACCAAAGTGTAACTTTCCCGAATGCTCTCCTTCATGTTCAGCAGTAAAATTTAGCAAAAGGCATACTGGAAGTATCTTGGGTGCACATGGGTGAATCCAGCCACAAAATTACGTGCTAGATAGATAGAATGTTTTCACTTCTGCTGGGAGAGTGGTTACTTCATTTTATTTGTGGCAGCAATGCTATTTATGAGTTTTAATGGAAAAGTAATACTGTGTGAGGGAGTGCTGGCCACGGCACCATTTTATAGATGCGTAGGTGCTGCATGCTATGTCTCTGTCAAATGACCCAAATCCATCAAAAGGCTTGATATTGAGCTGGACTCCAGTGCATGGCTGGTACAGGAGTGCTGAGCCAGAGCTAGGAAATGGCTATCAGCATGTTTGGTTTGCATTTTGCAATTAAAAGTTATATTCACTTTCCACTTCTCTTCTTATCTAAAGTAATTTTGATTGCGCAATCGCTTTTGTCTCCATAAAGATTATGGAACTGAATGCAATATAAATGATTCACTGTGTACAGCAACCTTTCCACAGAGCTTCTACGAAGAATATTCCTCATTTTTTTTTCTAACAGTACTCTTATATTTGCTTACAACACCTTTCTGTGTGAAGTGGCATCTGGGCTATAAGACCTCTGTCACTCCCGCATTTGACAGAAACACTGTCAGTGTAAACTCTCAGTGTTTAGATTTTTGAAAAATACCAGTGTGTTGAAGAAAAATGCCACATCATGAGCAGCTGCATTTCTCATGATTTGTTTCTTCTCCAGTGCTAAAAAAATATGGTCTTGTTTGATGCAGTGCTTCCCCCCCTTCAGTAAAGAAATCATTTTTGCCACAGGATTCAAGTCCAAGGGGATCAACTTGAAAATAATGATTGTCTTCTTTCCATTTTGACATTCTTAAAGACCCGTTGCTATTTTTACTCTACTGCTGACAGAAGGAGGCAGTTACCAATTTCACATATTTTGGAAGGAGGCGTCATGCTCCAAAAGCTGATCAAAATACTCCAAACTTACCAAAACCAAAATCTGTAGGTGAGAACCTGCAATTTGATATATTTAGAAACAGCTGTGTTTTACAGGAGTTCAGAATAACCTCAACAGTGCTGATCTGACACTGCATGTTCTTGTAATCTTTTCAGCTAGATTTATTGAGAAAAACGTTTGACTTCCTCAAGAAGTCAGATGACGTTCTGTTGACAACTTTGCAAACCCAGGGAAGGGTTGTCATATCCTTTCCTTCTGGATTGTGGATAGTGTTTCAGGACACAAAAGCTACAGCTCTACTAGTAAATTAAACAGTGCTGGGTATGTTTCTGGACCCTAGAACTCAATTATTTGTGCTGTTAAGTTATGGAGTGGTCCTTGGCATGGGTTTGGCCTGAGCTGACTCATCTCTTCCATCAGTTCCTAGGCATGATTTGGGAGTTAGCACGGGCAAAGACCTGTTACCAACAGACAGTTCAAAATCACCACCCTCCACCTTGGTTTTGACAGGTGAGAGATTTTAACCATGTGGATATCGATTTCTCCATACCGGCGCACCTTCCTGGGCATGTTTAATTTATGTGCCAAGGATAAAAAGACCCAAGGACCATAGCTTTCTACCTTTCGGCACCTACCATTTAGGCTTTAAAGCCGATTACGGGATCTGTAACAAGATCCATTACATCCTATTACAGGATCCATCCATTGGCATGAGACCCATATATTAAGTGGTAGGGCTTAGCTCAGTGCAGTTGTTACTGGAACATTTTACCCACTTGTAGCGCCTACATTCAAGGAGGTAAAATTTAGACATTTCAAAGAAAAGTTGTAAAAGTGATTAAGGTATCCAGAAATATGCCTTCAAATTATCCAAAATGAGGTGTCATAATTAGTCTTAATGTAGAAAAGGAAGGACTGAGAATGAGCTCTTAGACTTACACAACAGTAAGTGCGATGGCTGAATGTTTGTTTCAAAGTGGAAATAAAGCACATGTTTTGAGCATCAAAGCTATGAACTAATGGAAGAACTTCGTAAGGTCTGCATGCCACTGCTGGCATTTTATCAAGATGGAATATTTTGCTAAAAGATATGCTCTCGTTCAAACAAGAATTAATTCAAGGAAATCCCATGGTTTAGTTAAGCAAGAGGTTGTAGGACTATGCTTTATATGACTATAAACTCTAGTTTATGGAACTGCAGTTTAAATAGAGTTTAAGCCAGCATGGCCTTTAAAAAACAGCATCCTGTTTCTCTCCCCGGGCTACTCATTCCTGCTCATCATGTAATGCATCTTCCTTTCTGCTAGCACAGGAATTATTTGGGGTTTTTTTGCTGGTTTAGTCCTAACCAGTGTCACTTCCCCGGTCTGGTTCAACCTGAGGCCACACACATGCTTACGCTGGCACAAAGGAGAGGCTGGTGCAGGGACAGGAACAAGGCCGGGAAGGAGAGGAGCTGCCTCCCTGGGAGCTCTGCCATCCCGCACTGGCTTCGAGTGTGTGTGAAAATACCCGGGGAGTCATGTTCTTTACTGGAGCTGACCCTGCTGCTTTTTTTATCAGTTATAACATTGAGTACTCCCATCCCTTTGAAACTATTCATCTCTTCATTAAAATTAAAAGCAATAAAAGATGCACAAGCCCACAGTACTCCGTAACTAAGCTGAACTGTCATCTGGAGTCTGTTTTTCACAATGTTGTTTTACTCCACCCACGTAACTCCACGAGAGCTCTTGGGTCGCTGGCACAGTTTAAGAGGCCTCAGTACTATGCTGAGTTCACACTCTTGATATACATTTGCAAAAATCAACTGTGTGAATCCAACAGGATATTTCGATTGCTGGAGCAAACCATTTAAGATCAATGGGGAATGGTGATGAGGGATCTGGGCAACTGGGAACTGGCTGGGTTCTTTATAACATCTGGAAATGGACAATTATGGTTTTCTTTGTAAAGGTGTGGAAATTATTATAATGGGCTGGTTGGCTTTTAGTAAAACACTTTAAACTCACTAAGTTCTTACTTGGGGAATTCTTTAGAAATCTTTTGCCTTGTTTTGTTCCATCTCCCAAATACACACTGTTTTCTTCATTTAATATCTATCAGGCAGAGAGAACTGGGCTGGGCAGATGTGTTCTTCAGGTCATAGCTGCCTGGCCTTGACCTGCCCCACGTTCCAAACCAGTGGTTACTCTGAATAGCTGGCAAAACTATAAACTTTATTTTTCTTCCTGAGCCTTGGCATGCCCAATGGATTGTAGGGCTGAAGAAAACACTTGGCATTTCCTTCTGAAACTCAGACTTTCTTCTAAAAAACAAAGACACAAACAGTTTATTTTGGAGTAAGAACTGTTGCTGTATTTAGTCATTTAATATGACTGTCAACATTGCCTGTTTTCCTTAAAGGGACCTGATGCCATAAACCTATAATGCTCACTTTGCTGTGTAAAATGGTAGAAGAAAATAAATTTTAGGGCAGGTTCTTGCTTAAACACACATAGTTTAAAACTGGGGAAAAACTAGTTTTACAGATTCAATAGCATTCACTTGTTAAACTATTCCCTCCCCCCCCAGTAAAAAGCCCTTCATAGTTGACTTCTGGTTGTTACAGAAAGCATGGGAAACTTGGATATGGATAGCAGTCATAGTATGGATTCATCCTACATAAAGAGGAACAAGTGAAAGTGTATAACTTTGTGAAAAAACCCCAACGACTGGAATGTTGCCCAAGACTAATCCCCCACTTGATTTGTAGGAAGAAGGAAGAATCTGTGGCCCTTCCAGCCAGTTTATTTTGTCAGTGTTGTTTTTCAATCCATGACTTCACAGCCAGTGGGACTGGGGTATTATGACAAGAAACATTTCATCATTGATTACATTTTTGAGAATTATATGATCTTGACCAAAAGACATCCGTTAGACTATGTAAATATGTATTTTAGAAACTAAACTAAACACTAGAAGCTAAATTCAGTCTAGTGGTAAGCAGGGTACAATCCATTGACTGAATTTTTGCCAGAACATTGAGGAGATGCACCGTAATCTCCCTTTTGATATTTAGAAAAATAAACGATATCATGTTCCTGTGAAGTGAGTTCAAGTGTGATTTAAATTATTGTGCCAAAAACTCAGAACGAGTGGGTCACTCCTCTTTACCCCTGGGAGGGAGATGCTGTAGTGACACAAAGGACCCTCAAAGCAGCTTTTACATTCTGCTCCTTTTCCCTTTTCAAATGCACCTGTAAAACTATGGGACTATTTAAAAAAAAAACAAGAGGAAGAAGGAAGTAGTGGGAAAACGTGCTCGGTGTGCGGTTCTATTCAACGGTGAGTTGAACAGGGCAACATCCCCCCAGCAGCAGCGCGCTCCAGGTTGGAGTGTCGCAGCATCCTGCATCTCCCAGGACTTGTGCAGACTCACGCCTCAGCTCCGCGATGGGGGACGGTGGTGGCAGCTTGGAGCCCAGGGAATGCGGGTGCTGTGGGCTTGGCCAAATAGCTGTCACCGTTGCTGCTGGGAAGGGAGGTGGGCAGGGTCTCTTCTGCTGCCCCCTTCCCTGCTCTTTTGGCGTGAAAGGTGGTTTTGGACTCATTTCTGCATGATGGCCTTGCCCATCCAAAACGTGCCGTGGGAACAACTGTTGCTCGTCTCCGCTGGTAAAAGGCAACCCGACACATACTGCCCACAGGCAGAACGTGTTTTATTCACTGTACAGTGCCATTGAGATGTTCAGAAGTGTGGTGTCCTCCCCCTATAAATGGTTTTATCTGTATGGTAGATGCCTGGCAACATGTTTGAATTTTAGCTGTTTAAATCTTTCAGTTCCAGATGGATAGGCAGTTCAGAATGATTTCCTGTAAATTTTTTTCTATGTCTGGTATTTGTTGATCCAAATAGCATATATGTCATTATCGTATAGAGTAAGTATGTGTTTGTTCTGCTTGATTAAATTCCTGAATTCCCAGCATTCTTCCAGTCCTGCCTCAGTAACCACTCTTGGGAGGTAGGCTGTGAGCAGCCCTGTGTGCCAGATTTTGGTGTGACAGTCAGACATGGGGTCCACATGTGGAAAAAATGTCCCATTTGCATCTACTGAAGTGTTAAGCGATGTCTGTTGCTCTTCCACAGGTTTTGAAATAAAAGAACATGTACAGAAGCAAGAAGTCACCAACAGTTTGCCAGCACCTCCTCAAATGCCTCTGCCAGAAATACCTCAGCAGTGGCTGGTGAGTGTTAATTTAAATCTATAAATATATATAAGAGAGAATATATTTGTGATAAGCACTAACAGAAATGATTACGAGGGAAGGAGCCTGCAGGTCCAGGGAAATGTTTATTCCTCTCACCTCCACTCTGGTTGAAGGAATTGGGTTCAACTTGCAGAAGAGAAGGCAAAAAAAATCCCTGTGGTGAAATAAGCCCAGGAACAGGTCACTTGCAAAGGATGTGCAATCACGGTCTTTAGCGATTTTCAAAATTCAAGCGGCAAACACCTGAGCAACTTAATCCTAACGTCAAAGGTTGACCTGCATTGTGTTGGAGGTTGGCCTGGCCAAGCCCACAGGTCCCATCCAGTTTCTTACAATTTTAATGATCTGCTTTTCCTGGAGCAAGCCTTACGAGAAGGCTTCCTCCTGATAGCTGAAAAATGAAGGAAGAATACTTCCTTTTTTTATAAAGTCTTTAGTGCCCTTCTCTGCTCAGTCTCTGGGTAGGAAATTCCCTGCAGAACAAGAAGTGCATGTTCTTGAAAGTGTTTATAGCAAAGATAGTGATTGAGATCTGTAATTCAATTCCTCCAGTTGGGAGCAGCTGTCTTGTTATAGAATAAACTATAAACAAGTTTCAATGATTCTCTGTTACTGACTTTACATTAGATTTGAAGAAAACATTTTCAGTATTTCTTTTAAAGAAGCGTAAGCAAGTCATGGTTTAGCCTGTTGAAAGGTGAACATGGTCTTAGCCCTAATATTGATAAACTATCCATCTTTTTATTCATTTGTGGAAAATTTTGTGCATGATGCTAAGGACAGTCCGTGGACACCCATGTTCATTGGCTGAAGCAAGAAGTACAGATGCAGTTTATGGGGGCAGAACAACTGGACAGCTGATGTTCTGCTTCATTTTAGCATGTTACTCTGTTATCGCATTTATGCCCAGTTCTAAGAGATAGATAAGCCAGTAGCATCTTACAAATAAAAGAACTAATTTGTCAGATCAAACTCTTGGCCAGCCTTTCATAATAACCTTTATTTGATGGTGAATAATGCTGAATAATGCTATGTACTGCAGAAGAAAGTAAAAAAAAACCCCAACAAACATGTATTATGTACAATACCTTAATCGTAGTTTCTCTCTAAGCACTGCCAGCTTTTGGTTTGTGACTTGAGCAAGATTTTTTTTTTTTCCAATTTTAATTCTACCTGATGTAATGAGATATGCTGAAATCATTATAGGAAGGGAATGTTTATGCTAGAAACATTCATATCCAGAGTTGTTATATTTACTATAGCAAAATTCAACTAAAAGGGATGCTGTAAAATAATTATGCATAGATTTGAATGGATGCAAAAGTGGTCTTATTAATATGCAGTGAAACCTGAAGAATCCATTTCATGGTTAAGAGTGCCTGAAAATGATTATTTTTCTTTAATTCAAGATGCATATAGCATAAATTACAAGGGAAGGGGTTGACAAGAGGCAGGAAGATTATGCAAAATGCACATGCCTTTGAAATGTAGACTTCAGGTGCTGGCTTCATAAACTGAAGCCAGTTGAGATCTTCGTTCTTTCATATTTATGTAGGTTCAGTTTAATAAATTGGCTCTGAAGATTCAAGTTGTTTTTCTAAAGACAACTGACCTACTTCTCCTTTCTCATACACTAATGTGTAAATTCCCTTAAAGTTGGTACAGCTGCAGCGAGTGAAATGGTGTGAAGTATGAGTTAGGTCCAGGAGGTCAACATTGTTTTTTGCAGTAGTTCAGTTTGCTTTTTATGTAACAAAAATATTTCTCTGAGATACAGTGGGAATTACTGTGGAAGTTGACACAGTTAGAGCTGGCTGGTCTGGAGCGCAGTCTTGCCATGTTGAGCCTGGCAAAGTGCAGTTTGGATGTGGCCCTCCCCTCTGACCTGCCCGTCACGCTGCGGACACTTTCATCTCGGTGAAGTCACCAAGCTGAGCTGGTTTTTCCACAGTGACGGAAGCTGATTTTTGACAGTTTTTCTGCAATTCTGTTGCTGCTGTCAGGCAGTGGTGGTTTTCACGTCCCTTTCTGGTGTCAGTGCCACTTTGAGATCAGCCAGGAAATGTCCCAAGCCTCTTGTTGTCTTCAATTATCCCAGTACAGGTTACAAGTGGTGCCATTTTAAGATGGTAGCACTTCGTAATTTGTGAAAAAGATGACAGACTGCTGCTGTCCTGCAAAAGACCAGGTGGAGTCAGAAGGGAAGGACAAAACCATCAGCTCTTTCACCTTTGAGCACTGGGGCAACCTCAGACCCCAGTCTGACTGTTTAAAAACTCCTGAAGTCATGTTGATCTAATGGAATTGATTGTTAGCTGGTTTTTGGAAGCCTTTCTGTATTAGATGGCTCTTTGTTAGCCCCTCATTATTACTAGATATGATCAGAGACTGTCATATTATCTTTCGTTTTACACCAGGCTGGACATCAATGACAGTGTCCCAGATCTAATTTTCCCTTCCATTCATGCTCCTGCATGGTGATTTTCAACCTACCTTGAATCAATGGAATCCTAAAAATTTGCAGCTGATGATGCCAATCTCTATAGAAGCTGTACATCATTACATTGCTCAGTGACACAAATACTGAGCTGACTTCCCTAGCCACTTTCCATAGTCCAGTGGAAGAAATCCCCGGGACCCACCAGAAGCTGGGAAATTCTGCTCCAGGTTGCCCTTTTTCACATGGCAAGTTGGAAGTCGTGTTGTATGGCACTTCTTTTTGCCAGCCGTTCAGGACAGAAACTTTTTGCCACTTGCTGAATAACATCTAGTGGTGGTCTCAGCCTCCAGTGGAAACACAGTGTGCTGCTGGAACATAGGAATTTACTGGAAGTGGGAATCAATAACTTTAAATAAACTATACACTGTTTTAAAAGCTATGTTTTTAGCACATCAGTTATTGAGTGTGGTGGAAATTAAAGTTTCATTTACACCACTGTTTCTTTTTATGGCACTCAGGGGATTCTGCATTCAAAAATGTTTAGTCTGAATTGATGTTTAAGCTTTTACTTATGTAAAGATGTGTGGGTGGGAAGGAATTCAATACTCCTTAAAGTAGTGCCAGGAGCCAGAATTATGTGTGGGCAGGTGCTGTGCAAGGTTTCCTTTGTAAATCTGTAAATAGACCTGCATATTTGCTCAGGCCAAATCTTGTATCAGTTTTGTTGTTCATCAGGCCATGAACAAAGAGTATAAAACTCATTTTATTTAGAGACATACTGTTTAAATGTTTTAGTTTAAATGAAGTCTCCAGCTATTAAGACACATTAAAGCCCGGAGAGTTTTCCTGGACTCAGTGGGCTTTGGACCAGGTCTTAAAATTGAGGGACAAAGTTGGACCTTGCATATGCTTGAATGAAGCAACTCACTAAGCACACCGTCTTTCAGTAATTCTCTTTTTCTGTATACATTCCCTTGCCTACATCTGGTCTAGCAGACTTTCTGTCAGGCTTAGAAAGCACAAATCCTCTCTTGCTTTAGCCTGTGCATACAGCTCCTTCAGACGGCCAGCAAAGTAAAAGTTGCGGATAAAGGATGTGCGCTTAAGGGCAACTCGGAGTCCTGCTGCAGAACTGAAACACCACTTGCCCGGGTGTGTTAGCGTGTGCTTGCTAGCGTGAATACAGTGCCAGCAGCTAGGGAAGCTTTGCCTGGGTCAGCAGCAGAGGAGGAGATCATCCTGTTTGAAATAGTCATACTGGTTCTCCCCTCTTAAATCTGCTTACTGCAAAGGCTTGTGTCTTTTAGCCTGCTTTCTCCAGATACTTCTAGGGTATCTCCCTGCTCTTGAGAGGCAAGAAGCAGTGCTAGGTGATGGGTTTGGAGGAATAACAGCCAGTGCTCTGTGCATGCCTCGAAGTGCTGCTGGTGGTTTAACACCTGGGATCCCATCATTGCGGTATCACCAACTTGCCTTGAAGTACATTTTCCACTGAGGCAGGAGGATAACATCCGGTGTGTCCTGCTGCTCAGATGCGCCTGAGGATTACTGGCATAAATCATCCACAGCATGACAGTGACAGAATACTTCTAGCCTCCCAGCATTTGGTTGTCATATTACATCTGACAGTCGGTGATTTCAGTGCACTGTGCAGTCCAACAAAATCAAATACAAACAGCACACTTAGCTGTTTTGCATGATTTTCACAGTAAAATTGAGTATATGTTTTGTTTTTCTTGGAATATTGACAATTTAATAATTACTTAACCGCAACAAGTGTCCAGCAAGATGCCAGAACCCCTGTAGACATAAATCAAAAGGATAGGTCATCTTCCTCCAACCCTTTCCTGCAATGTACACAGTCACCCTGGAGGAGTGTTTCATATAAATGGGTTTCCTATTGTGGAGAAGTGATTTGACAGCCTCTCTTTATCTGGCTGCCTGACAGGTATACTTTTAGATATTTATTAGAAAATGCTGAAAGGAGACAGTGTCCTCGGAGAAGAAAAAAATTATCCTGAAATCAAAAGGATTTTTGAGGTGATATATCACCAGTTACATTAATCATTCTTTGAAAAACAACCAAAAAAGTGCCAGTCTTAAAGGTTCTAAAATGAGCAGTGGGACTAATGCCATGACAAAAAGCAAGGGGCTCATGTGCCAGGTGGGTACTTAATGAATCTTTATTTCATCTTGCTTTTTCTTCTTACACTGAAAAGCAGTTGTTATTCTCTGTTCTTCTTAAAAGATAATCTTAAGTTAGTATTAGTCTTGGAGTTTTTTCCTTGCAGAAAATTTTTAAAAGCCACAAAAATAAATTCCACAAAAATTCAGTTTTTTCATTCAGAGCTGGCTAATAGCTTCAGTTTGAACAGATCTCAACAAGTTCTTCTGTAATGAACAACTAAAGGGGCCTTATTGATCATTCGGTGCAGTCATTCTTACTGTGCAGGCAATTATAAAATACTAACCCTTTCAGAAACTTACCAAAATCTATTTACTAGCATTTAGGTTTCTTTAACCCACTAGTTCAATTTGAGAGGCTGTTCCACCACCCAGTGTTCATTGCCAGCCTCTGTCCTTGTGATTAAGTAGCTTTTTTTCCCTCACCTCAGTACCTGTGCCTCAGATATCCTTTGAAATTGTAATCTTATTCCTCTAAGGTTTCATTTCACTCTACTGCATCTGAGAAAGGTTCCATCAGTTTCATTTTGAGCTATAGTTTAATTCTAGTGAGCTATATCAGTATTTCTCCCATGCACCTGCTGTAAGGTTCATGCTCTAGTTTGATCATGAGTGACCAGAACAGAAGAGTCTTCTGGACGTAGAATCACAGAATCATTTAGGTTGGAAAAGACCCTTAGGATCATCAAGTCCAACCATTAATGTACCACTTCCAAGTCCACCACTAAACCATGTCCTTAAACGCCACCCACACGTCTTTATATACTTCCAGGGATAGTGACTCCACCACTTCCCTGGGCAGCATGTTCCAATACCTGAGAACCCTTTTCAGTAAATAAATTTTTCCTAATTATCTAACCTAAATCTCCCTTGCCACAACTTGAGGCCATTTCCCCTCGTCCTGTCTCCAGCCACCTGACAGAAGAGACCAGCACCCACCTCACTACAACCCCCCTTCAGGTAGTTGTAGAGAGCGATAAG